>JAWNPM010000183.1:8125000-8750000 GCA_035047505.1 Drosophila parthenogenetica
AATTATTAGTGATTTTTTCTTTGTTTTTTTTTGCTGCTTTTGCAGTTCTTAACGGCGCAGCGTTGAAAGCGGCATAGAAAATGCATTATGTGTAATATGCGTTAAATCACAGAGTCGAGTAGAGTCCATACCAACAGCTGCCTGAACCAAGAGAGTTTTCCACATGCGCTGACGACCAGATTGATTTCCGCGCTAATCGAATTGAAATGGACAAGTTTAGTGCAAGTCTGTACGATAGACCAGACCAGCTGTGAGCCATTTTGGTGGCTCTTGGCTAATGGTCTAGCCAAGAACTCTAAGTCTATATGCTGAGTGTTCTGCTGTGTGCCAACAATCAACGATTATGCAATTGTTTGCTCGCAAATTGATTTCCAAGCATTTCAATGGTCAATGACATGGCCAACATCCACTCAACCAGGTTCAATTTCCAGTAGACACGAGTCCAAGCCTGCTAATAGCGGTATTCTAAAGCCACATACTGCACTGGGGCGTCAAAAGTCACAGCTACAGCTACAGATACAAATGACATTCTAATTATCCCAGTTGCTAGTTCCAACTTACAAGCACATGGACACGGAGACCCAGAGACAAAAATAGACAAAGAGGCAGAGACATAGAGCGACAGACACTGAAAAGAAATTCAGTTAAAATGTTTGCCCACTCAAATTACAATTTAATGTTGTGGGTCAGTCGCGTTAGTGGGCCAATAAACTAAATCCCCACTCGATGGACAAGACAAGCGTAGTAATCGCGGTCAGTTGCCATGCACATAAATTTCCATTTGGCATTTGCAGTTGCTGCTGTTGTTGCTGCTTCTGCTGCTGCAGTTGCAGTTGCCGCTGAGATTCGACTACGTTGCAGATTTATTTATGTATTCACATGCTTGAATGTACACAAATATATTGGATTTTTTTGCCTCGGGTCTGAAAATCCTCCAACTAGTTTTTTTTTGTTGCTTGATATTTTTGCGGCCAAATTTGACAGTTTATATGGTTTTTTCTTTTATTCTCCCAATCCATATGAATGAATGGGATTCTACTGTAGTTATATTTCTAAATTTATGTTTTCATGTTTTAATTGGGCCAAATAAAAATGTTTTTGTGTCATTAGTAAAATGTTGTGGCTGCTTTTTACTGTCGATTGCTGACCGTAATGATTATGTGAGTAGCAATCTGGTAACAGATTTGGGCTAATCCAAAAGAGCAGTTCTGACAGACAGCTGTCAGCCGTCAATGAAGGCATCGCTGATGTGACACCAATTCAGCGAAGAAGCAGACTTCGTAGTAGCTCATGTTATTTATTAATTCAAATTGCAAGTAATCAAAAAATATTTCAATTCCATTGACTAAAACTGTGCCAGCGGTGGAAAATGCACTAGAGAATGACATAACTGCTGAGGCGATCGCTGCTGCTGCCAACTGAAAACGCTTATCTCAATTGAAGCGCGAGTCAGTGTAACTGTAAGAGTGGTGTATATGTGTGCAAGCCAGTTATATATTGTGGCTGCGGTCTGGCGATCTTCATTCACCACTAGTTGGCAATTTGCAGTGCACCCGCAGGCCATTCGCACAGGAGCTGTGACCCACATCGCTCGCAATGCCAAAGTTATTTTTATTGAAATTTAAGCAATTTGCGCCAATTTCGAAATACTTGTTATAAGTTTTAGCTATGCGACAAATGCCCAATTATTAGTTCATGAATAAGCCAGTGAAATTTTTAGCATTTTCTGGAATTAAACAAACAAAAGACTTAAGCGACAAACTTGTTTATCACGATCAAAAGACTTAGGCGACAAACTTACTGCTTTGCTTTGTATTGTCTATCGATTTCGATTTGACAAGCAATGCCACACCGAAAAGCTAACGGCAAATTAGCCTCACCAAACCACACCACACCGAACTATTTGAAAGGCATACGAGTAAATTGTAATCTATTGGGCCAATACAAATGTTTTAAAAGCAAAGGCATGATCTTTTAGGTTCACGCTTCGTTAAAATGCTACCGCAGTCGGTCGAGATCTAACTGTGAATGAATTTTGCATAATAAAATAGATGCAGTGCACAAAGCGAGTTCATGTCGCGCTGCTTTCAGCATAATAATGAACTTTCGGTTAGCTTGGAATTTATTTAAAGAAAAACTCCAAATATCTCGAAGTCTTCTTTGATGTGGTAATAGTCATAATATGTGTCTAAACGAAACAGATAACGTAGACTTATATATCACTTCTATTACAGCTTAAGCTTTTGTTGCGGTGCGCACGTAGCAAACAAATTTGTCAGTCAGTCAGTCAGTCAGTCAATAGATAAAAGGTTGATAGAATAACTGAGTTAGGTGAGCTGAGAAATGCCTAGAATATGCAAATATCAGTTTTCTATTGACTTTTTGACTTCGAAAGCATCTTTTATGTAGTTTTCTTAAACTAAAAATAGGTGAGGTGTTAAGGAAATGAAAATAAATCGTCATTGTTTGTGATCTAAATGCCAAAAAGTACAAATGCAGCGAAAGTTGAAACTGTCTGACATTTTAGAATCTAACAGAGTTTAATTGTTTAACCAACGTTAGTTGTTGATTATCTGCACAGAGCTCTCAGCTCTCAGCTCACAGCTCACAGCTTGCGGCTAATTGTCTTCAATTGTATCATAACCGTTGCATGACCCAACCCAACTGACCCAAATCGCCTGGTCAGCTCAGCTTCAGCCTCTATCTCAGCTCAGTTATCCCAGGCGAGTTGGCAATTCGAGAATGAGCAATGAACATTTTCGCAGCTGAATTATTTTCTTTTTGCGTTTTCTTTTATTTTTTTTTATATTACTATTTTCTTTTGGTTTTCTGCGTGTGCGGCAACCGGCAAAAGTTAATTGCCTTCTGAATTCTGCGCATTTGGGAAATGTTTTGTCAGTTTGTGTTGTTGTCAGTTTGCTAGATGACAAAAAGTTTTTCCGTGAGCTCAAACTTATACTCAAACTCCAACTGAGGCTCAAACCACTGGTCGTTTTAGTCCGGTCACACGAATTACTAACGGTTAGTCGTGGTTCATCTATTCGTCTTCCAACTGGAGGATGACGTTGCTAGTCTTAACATGGCGCTACAATTTTTGCACAGATCATTTCAAGATTCGCCTTGACATTCAACCAAGGCTTTCTCTAATGGTCCATTGACCATTTTAGTTTTAATTGATGGACATGTGCTTGCCCGATCCTGTTCAGTCAAGTTGGTTCACAGTGAAGCATTGACACAATGTCATTGATACGATTTTCAGAGCACGACATTTACAACGGGATGTATTTGCAAAACCAATTTAAGAAACCAAAGCAAAAGTGACACTTCCTTTTCTCAGTTTAATTGTTGATTTTCGCAATGATCAATTCATAAATTACCTTTAATTGTTTTCTTTTGTTTAATTGAACTGTTAAATCCTTTTCTTGCTTTGAATTTAATTAGTTTTCTTTTAATTTATTGTTAACTCCGATTATATAATTTAAATGATGACACAACGCACGCAGGACACACACAAAATGTTAATATTGAATACTTATTTTTTTTGTCAAATATTGTAAAATATTTTTTGGTTAACCGTAATATTTTAAAGTTTGTTAAACCGTTGGACCGACTGTGTGCTCGCCGTCTGCTCTCTAGAAAGTGGAGCGCCTAACTGCCGCACATACACCTCTGCGATAGGTTCTTATGTGAGCCAAACTGTGACTCCAGAATTATAGATGCTGCGCAGCGCAGCGGGAAAATTGAAATTGCTCTCAAAGTTCGTTAGCTTCTTCTATCGAATCGACTAAGCTCAACTCACAACTCAACTCGGCGACCGTGACTGCGACTGCCAGTTCGAGCACCTTGACACTGAATGCTCGTTGCGAAGGCCGCGGAAAACTTTACAACTGAACTTGGTAGCCAACTCGACCAAAACTAACTAATATGCTCACTCTCTGTGTCTATCTCTTTCTCATTTGCTCTGTCTTCAGTCACTCTCTTCAGTCACGCAAACCGGTAAAAGCAGCTGACTAGAAAGCTAATGGTACTCGCTCTTTGTTAGCTAACTCTCTTCTGTCTTTTACTCTTTGCTGCCACTTTCTTTCGTCTACGAAGCTTTTCTCTGCGAAACTCTGTAGCCGCCAGTGTTTGTCGGCAACAATAAAATGCAACTATTGAAGTTGTAGTAAATGATTTTCTAATGTTTCAAATACACGCGGCTTTTCAAATTCTTTTATTGCCTAGAACTGCATAATCGCTAATTGAAGTCTTTTAGTAGAGACAGTCAAATGCATCGATCACCGAAGAGAGTGCAAGCTCATCTCTCTCTTTCTGTGTCTCTGCTTAAAAAGAACATTGCAGCTTTCTAATGACCAAAGTTGTAACCACAAGAATAACAATACCAACAACAACAGCAACTTTAATGATCATTAACTAAACGCACGGCTAATTAAATGCGAGATAACAAATCTATGCTACGAATGAGGCCACCGATTGTGGCATGGAACTCAGGAGTAATCTTTATGCAACTTACGCAACTCCAACCCAAACTCACGCCACGAAGAAAGCTAAAGTCTCGCGCTTGTGTCAAATATGATTGAATCCATTCGTCAGAGTGGGACACATATACTAGACAGAGACAGAGATGGAGGAGGAGATGGAGTTACACGCGGATGCAGAGGCTGATGATGCAATTAAATATTATCGAAGACTCACCGAAAGCACAGCGAACTGCACTCGTTGGTCGCACTTTTCCCGCATTTTCATGCACTTTAGTTACACTTGCAGTTGCATTCAGTTATTTTTACTCCCATTTGACGGATAGACGGATCGATTCTCTCTCTCCCAGACGATAAATTGACGATGACGTTGTCGATGACGACTTTTGTCGCTTTGTGCTCATAATTGACGCCTCTGCTGCTCAGGTTGGGGGCTTGGTCTTTTTACTTGTTCATCGGTTCATCTGTTCAATCAGCGCCATACAGTGAATTACACAATTTTTTTAACAACACCGATGAATCTGATAAAGAAATTATATAAATTTTGTCTTTCGGAAAAGCTTTTGGAGCAGGAAGTCTGCAATCGCCATCCGTTTGCCGTGTGAATGAATGAAAATTCTTTTGCGCAGCTTTGATACGCTTCTGATTTCTCAGTTCTTCACTCCAATTCTGATTGCAAACCAAAGATTGATTAAGCAACAACAGAAGACTAGACAAGACTAGGCAATTTTCGGTCTGTGTCTGCTTCGTCTTCTTCCCATTTTTAATTGAGTAATTGGTGTTTGCAAAAGTTGTGCTCTAATTGTAATCATCGCTGCCGATCACTGCCAAAAAGTATGTTTTATTTTGTTCCCAAGAAATAAATAGTCTCTGTTTAAATATTTGCTGAATTATGTGAGTTAACAGTTTATAGTTCCATTTCCGAGACCAGTTGGGTCAACTGAAGAGTTTGTTGCTCTTTCTTATCTTATCGTAAAGGTATAACCGTTAGGAGGAAATCAGTATATGATTTTATTGGGCCATCCTTGGTTTTTGGTGTCATTTCGATATTCAAATATTGGTTTCCATTCTAAAACTATGCCAAGCTCTTAGTTGAAAGTGAACACAACAACAGCGACAACACTATAACTGAGGCAAACAACGACAAAAACATCATCAGCTCGTTTGTAGAGCAAACAGACCCCAAAACTCTCCACATTTGTGTCACTCTGTTCTCGTTGATTTGGTCAATTGAGTGACATGCAAATTTCCTTTCGATTTTCGCACATTCTCCGTTGCTTTCTTACAGCTTCTTTCTGAGTCTCGCCCCTGAGAAGGTCGAGCCGTGGAAGGGGAGGACGAAGACAAAGAGGAAGGAAGGCAGAGGAGTTATGTGCAGGTTGTTGACTGTTTATGTTTCCGGCAATCAATCGTCGATCGTCTCAAACTCTCGTTCATTGCTGCAATTGTTTGCAAATTGATCGACAATGTCTGGATTGTGATTGTTTGTTTGCCTCGCTTCAGGCTCGTTCTCAAAATTGTTGTTGTTCATTAGAAGCAGATCGATACTCGATACTTGACACTCGACACAAAAGTACTTTCGCTTGGAATGCCTCGAGAGAGTTTTCGGAGAAAGGAACTGCGAATTCGAATAAATCACTGCCAAGAAGAAGTCTTCACTCATTAAGATTTCTCCTTAATGCATGCGTATTCCTTCCCAAGGGAATCTCAAAATTCCATCGACGCCTAATTGCTGATAAGAATCGCAGCAACTCATTGATGAAAGTTGCAACAAAGTTGAAAGTGCACCGCTGACTCGACCCACATCCAACACAACGACTGAAAACGAATGACTTAGGCGACGAACTGTATGACTGTGTCAGTC
This sequence comes from Drosophila parthenogenetica, assembly GCA_035047505.1. Taxonomy (NCBI): domain Eukaryota; kingdom Metazoa; phylum Arthropoda; class Insecta; order Diptera; family Drosophilidae; genus Drosophila; species Drosophila parthenogenetica. Next base: position 8,131,343 of record JAWNPM010000183.1, read on the forward strand.
ACTCTGTGTGTCTGTGTCTAGAACGGTAACAACCTTTCGCTTAATTGCACCGCTTTTGATTTGTTTTAACTATTTCACTTTTTGATTGCTGACCCATTCACTTGCTCCCCTCTGTACTTTTCTCATCCGCAAATTCACCTGCTGCCCTGAGCCATCACTAATTGCAGCTGTGTCATTTGTTTGATACAGCCTTTCCAGCTTTCCATGCAAAACAAAAACTCATTCTAGCTGCAAATAGCAACAGCAATAAGAATTTTCACTCTTAACAAGTATCTCGTTTAGTTTGTGCCACTGACTGACTGACTGTCGTCACCGCCTTGTGGTTGGTCTTGAAGTCTCTTGCCCCATGTCCCTTGTCCCTTGAGTCAGCATAAAACTGTCAACGAGCGTTTAACCCAGTTAACGCCCTTAACCAAAGACACCACTTTTTGTAAGTTAAGTTTAACTTAGTTCTCGATCTATTCGACATGAGCAATGTTAAACCAAACAAAAAACAGAAAACATAAAGTTTCCAAGGTGTAAAAACCACAACCAACTCGAGTTCGAGCCGCGAGTCGAACGAGCTACACATGAGCAATGAGTGGCTAAGAAAGGCCACAAACCAAAAAGACAGTAAGGTGCAGGCAAAATCTGAATTCGAAGCTGATGCCATAGCTAAAGCTGAGTGATGGCCCCACCTCTCTTAAAAAGGCTGTGCGGAGGTGTCGACTGTGGCCAGCGGATATTGAAGCTGTTCAGGGGTAAGCAGAGGATGCGGATCAAAAAAAGAGAAGAATAAGAAAGAGCGAAGTTGGAAGATTGACCGATGTCTGAGTGGAACCAAGCTTGCTTCTCCTCAGTACAGAAAGGAATTCTGAGCGCGGTGAAAGTAGTCATCTCCATCTTCATCCAAAGACACGACAACGGCAGCGACTTGTTGAGATTCTGGTCCCAATAATGACACTTAAACGATGCAGTTTTTTCGTAATATGAATTTTCCTGTTTGTTGCCCGTTGGTCGCGTTGGTCAGAGGAGCGTCTCGCCATCAATTATAACCGGGAACGCGGAGTGCAGCCACCTGAGCTGCAACTCAATCACCAGTCAACTTGCAACATGCAACTTGCATTTTGCAACCACCATTGGCCATCGGCAGCTTCTTCTAATTGCTGTTGTTTTTTATTCTAGTGCCTCAACCCCGATGCGATTGGAACCTTATGAGTTATGTCTGCACAGAGGTGTCATATGAGATTGTGATTGTGATTATGCCAAAACAAGAAAGAGTAGAAAGCTTAGCTCCTTTAAAGGGTATTTCGAGAGCTTATTCCCATTCATAACTGCAACATTGCAGGCAAATTGGCACTCATCATCGACTTGGCCAATTCGTAGTCAGTTCCTGGCCAATTCCATGGCGGACACATTCGCAAATTGATGCCGTTGTTTTGTCAGCTTTCTGTTATGCAATCTTCCAGCTTTCCCCTCTTTCACTTCTTTCTTCCGCTAATACAATTTGCAAGCCAAGACCCTGCTATTAGGAGCAGAGTCGCATCAATTTATGGTTAAACTGGGGACTCGGAAGGAGGGACAGGGATAAATCAACCAGTATTTCAGTATATTTGCTTTGGGCGTTAGCAGACAGACTCGACAACGCGACGATTCCTCCAGTAAAGAAGCAAAAAACAGCCAAGAGCCCAAAATGCAGTTGTCTTCCTCAGTTTGTGGTCCACACAAGAGAGAGGGCGTGTCCACGATATTTGTGGCCAGGCGGAGAACTTGCCACATGCCGCATGCAACACAAACCAATCAAGGCAACTGTCAATAGCGGCAACACCTGTTTCTAGTCATATCTTGCTCCATTTAACAGTTGCTTCTTCATAGTGTCCCTATTCAAGTGCGACCTTGAATCCGGTTAGAAACACAAATACTTGATTAAGATAATTTTCTTAAAGTTAGCCGATTTAAAGCAAGAATAAACCTCTAGGACTTAATTTACATAGTAGCTGTTTAGGTGTTAACAGGTAAATTTAATATCTGCCACTGGAAGCGTTTAAAGATCCCTTTAAATTGAACCACTTTCTATCTGAAATCAGGAATGTGTTCCAATTTGCAACAACACAAAAGGGGCATCATTTTTGTAATTTATGTTCAGATCGCGTTCAAAATGCAGAACAAGCACAAGTGGAAAGAAGCAGAAAGAGACCAAACCAAGTGGAAACTGTTACACTTAACTAATTGATTTATGGTCAAATTGTAGTTCAGATATTTACAAAAGACTTTGAAATGCAATTTCCATTGGGTAGATAGTATAAAGGGGAAGTAGAGGAGCGATGACTTCTTGTGGGTGCAGCCTTCGTAGAGAGCAGCCATAAAATGGTCAGGCGACATGACGTGGAACATGGCTTGGAAAGAGCAGAACAGTACAGAGCAAAAGCTTAGAGCATCTCTGGAATGAAACAAGTTTTGGAGTAGTTCCCACAGGAAGTGTTCGCTGCCGAACGCATGCCAAAAATGGTTCCCCGAGGACAAGACAACCTCGGATTGAGTAAACGACTGACCAGAGGAGGGAGAGGGAAACAACAGTTGACCAAAGCAAAAACCGAAACCCGAAAACGATCACGATTATGATGATCATTTTGGCGATTATGGCTGCGACAGTTGCCAAGTTCTGGACGGTGGCAATGTCCCCACAAAGCCAACTCACTGTAGAGGCTTCAAGAACATTTCCCGACTGTGAATTCAACTCGGAGTCCGCTGCGATCAGAAGAATCGTAGCTGGAGTCGAGTTGGCATTAGCAGTTGTTGTATATTGTTTCTGCATTGTAACTGTCACCTGGTAGCAGTTGGCAAAGCTGCCAGAAATAATAGAAATTATATGAAATGGGCATTTGGGGAGTGTGCTTGGACTTCCGTGTTTGGATCTGCTCTGGACAATGGGCCATTTGGAGTCTGGGCACAGGAATGCATGATGCAATCTCCCGCGCCTTCGGATGCCTAATTTGGCAAGTTATTACAACATTTCGGAGAAATTCGTTGACACTTACACCTCCCTTAAGACCACCCTCCTGCCTTCCCTCCTCAGCAGAAAGGATTTCTTCCCACTCCTCCCACTTAAAATGATGGACACGTGCCAAGTTCACTTTTGCATTCTACTCGTATTCCCCTGTATTCCGAGTGAAGATATCTTGTATGCTATGATGGATCACTGAGGATGACACGACACTTAATAGTCGCTTTGTTGTTGTTTCTTTTGTTGTTGATGTTATTGCTCTTCTAGCACTGTTCCAGCTGTTCGTGCCCTGCAATTTAAGAGGAGAGTACGACTATTTAATGCCTATGCCCCGTTCCCGCCCTCTTTTCCTGGGCCCACCTTTAAGCGGCAACTTGAGGCTGGAGACTGATTTATGACAGCGCGAAAGATCGGACTGAGGATCGCCACAACACTGCATGCATCCGAGGGCAATTTGGCCAACTTGCAACTGCCAACTGAAAACTGCCAGCTTGGAACTAGCCCAAGTCGGGCGTGGCGCCGAGGATGAGGCTGAAGCTAAAGACGAGGCCTATTACGTGATGATGTAATAATTCTTCACGACGATGGCATTTTTATTGCGGAAAATGTTGCATAAATCAAGGCAGCAATAAAACGAAGCCCCGTCGATCGTCCCAATGGAAACAGGATGCCTCGAATATTTCATTCCCATTCCCAATCCCATTCAGCGCTGATAATTTGCACCAGCAAAATCGACACAAACTCTTACTTTAACTTTTATAAAGGTTTTTTCAATGATTGAGGATTCGACAACGTCATGTCGGACAATGGGAATAGCGGCATAATTTGGAGTAACTCTGGGCAAAGATCATTTCCGAGCTTGCACTTTTCTAATCAAGCACTTTCTGACTGAAATAATCAACGACTTGTCCCTCTTTTCCCTCTTTTTGCTTGGCAATGTGGCAACATTGTTGCCCCTCGCCAACCCACGCATTCTCCTACAGTTTACTTCACACATTAGCTAGGAAACCACTCAACAGATCTCAGCGGCAGATGCACCACAGGCGTGAGAGATCAAATCACATGAGATGAGATGAAAGCTTCTGCAGAGAGAACGTGATTGTCATCGCAACTGAATTTGCGATTGTGCTTCTAATTGTAATTGGAAGTAGAAGTAGAGCCTACGCAAAAGCGGATTTTATGAAAGGAATATGATCGCGAAAGGACGTTCGTCAGATCCACAAAAAAATAAAGTTCTCTTTTAATTGAGTCTTAAAATTCTAACGAGAGAAGGGAACATTATTTCAATACTGATTTATATGAGAAATGATTTTATGGATCAGTGGTTTATCAATAATCAAGAAATCAACTGTCTTTATTACTCGGTGATAATTTACTGATCATTAGCGCTACAACTGTGCCATAAATATAATAGGAATTATTATTGTCATGATTAAACGGAATGTAATCGATATAGAATAATAAAAATTCTCTTTTAATTATTCTTATGAGTGTGCTTGGAATCATAATACATAATAATATCATTAGAATGTTACATTTGTAATTGGCTGAGCAGTCAAAAGACTTTGTTGTCACGCTTTGTTGTTCTCTTGATTCGGGAGTAGGAAGAACAGAAGAATACCCAAGGGTTACTCGAATACAGACACCTCGTAAATAGGCCACTGACTGACGTGATTACAATGTCAAAGTAGCCCCGAAAGGGGAGCGTGTTGGATAACTCTCTTTATTTATTATACCTTATTTAATTAAATTAATTTTTGGTTAAACAAAGTACCTTCTACCATAAGAGAGTTATGCTCATGGGGGCGTGGCACTTGCCCGAAAAATGTATCAAAGCGTGAGCCACGAAAGATCTTCGAGAGCATTTGCATTTCCTTTGCTTGGACCTTAGACCTCTGAGCTCAGACATTGCGTGATTCGGCAAAAGATTCTTAACATTTCGAACACCTTTTTGGGTGTCCAGCGAGTCTCCTACTTAGAGAAAGAGAAAGAAAAGAAAAGAATATAGAGAAAGAGACAAGGGCTAGTGATCTCCAATAGTACAAACAAAGCCACACAAAGTCTGAAAGCAAATTATTAGGCAGGCAAAGCAAGTTGAGGCCAGCTGAGGGAAACTGCTTTTTGATGTTCGGTAATTGGCGGTTTGGCAGCACGCGAGGCGGCCAAAGCAACACTGGACTACAGACTAGGTACAGGGGACTGGGGACTAGGAACTAAACTCAGGGAACTGGGAAACTAACAGAGCATCGCCCAAAAGACAGAGGCTGTTCTTCCGATTGCCGGCGCTGAAACCTCCAAATGGTAACGAGCCAAGCGGATTTCGGCGTGACGCGCTTTTGGATTTCAGAGCTCAAGAACCAAGAGAATTCTAAGTCTAGAGTCAAGACTTTTTCTGGTTTGAGTTCGAATGTCGCTGTTGTCTTTGCCGTTGTTAATGTTGTTGCTGTCTGCTCATTTCATAATAATTGGCAGCTTACAAATGTTCTTTCGGTTTTGATTTGGCTTCCATTTCTATTCTGTTCTGGCCTGCATCTGAAATGTCGCGGTTTTTATACTCTTGAAGGTATGGGTTGAAAGGGGGGGAAAAAGATTTTGGGGGGGGGAGGGAGGTTTTTTTTGGTGGGAAAAAGTGGTTTTTTTGGGGGGGGTGAAAAAGGGGGATTTTTTAAAAAAATTTGTTTGCTTTTTTTTTTTTTTTTTTTTTTTTTTTTTTTTTTATTATTTATTGTTTTTGGTTGTTATGTTTATGGGGGGTATGGTTGTGGTGGGTTGTTTGCCCAAGAGAAAGGGAAACACAGGGGCAGGGGCAGGGACAGGGAGGAAAGCTTAGCGGTACTTTGTTCCGTTGAACTTATGAGCCCCATCTTAAACATTTTTGCGGAGAGACTTTTCCGAGAGAGGTGAAAAATTCAGAGCAGGCATCCGCCGCAAATAAAGTCGGCACTTTATAGGCGTGAACATTAATTAGACAGCCAAATAAGTGAGCACCTCCAGAAGTTGCCCACAACTTGGACAGGAGTCAGATTACGCAATAAATAAAACACTACGAAGTGCAGCAGATGGAAATGGAGAAGTTGGGAAATTTTGTGAATTTTCGTACTCAGCTAATGAGTAGGTAAGTTTTCCTTACCTTCCGCTCCTCCCTGAGTTGCCCCACCCCCACTCTAAGCTCTTTCGAAGCGTTTTCAGGGCGGAGTTGTTTGCGCATGCGCCGCGACTTTGTCCGCCAACAGATGCCAGATTAGCATTTAAATTGTAGTTACATTTGGCCAAACTCAAATTCAAAGCAATCCAAACACAAGAGAAAACAAAAAAAAAACTCACAAAAAACTAACGTAAAGTTTAGATTATTTTTCATTCCATTTATTTTCTTTCTTTCGCAGAAAACTTCTTGGCGTTGCATTTTCCCGCCCTCTTTCATGGGCAAACGTTTACCAAATGGAATTGTTGTCTCTGTTTTCCTCTGTTCTGAAGTTGTGGGAGCTGGAATTCCCCACTCCCCTTTCCCGTCCCGTGCCGTTCAACCACTTGAGCTGATGTTATCAAGGCTTCGCCTCCGGCAGAAGCTTTCCTCAGTGTTTGCAGTGCTCTCTGCAAAGGTAGCAATTTCAATATCAAAATTCGCCTGGCCTTTGGTCTGCTGCGGAAACGCAGAACCACCGACCCACCAAACCACTGAACCGCCATTGGAAACCCATGGAACCACTCAGGTGAGTCCAGAAAACGGTAAACCGCCAACGCCTTCTTCGGCATATCAGGCAGCTTCCCCGTCAAACTCTCAGCATTTTCAACATTTTAATCCAAATTAATTAAAACTCAACTCAAAGTGACCCACATCCAGGACTCTTTATTGACATATTTATCTCTACTTCTTTATATACCTCCCTCTCTTCTCCGTAGTTCTCCTCTTCTCCTAATTGACGAGCAAAAATATTACTTGAATAGAACACAATGATAAATTGCAAAACATTTCAGAAAAGACTCTAAAAGTGTGGCAAGCCTTAGGCTCATTCCCATTCTCAGTCCCAGTCCGAGACCGACTCCATGTCCATGTACAAGTCTTAGTGAGTTCTCTGCTTCGGGTCTGTCATTATTCCGAGACACTGCACAGACCGATTAATTTGCAGCCGTTGTCTTGGTCTTGGAAGTCGTGGTCTAAGAAGTACCGTAAGCGTAGGTGGCTTGATGAGTTCTGCTGCCGTTTTAACTTTGGGTCACTTCTGCTCGCTTCAGCAGTCCAGAAACTGCCCCTTGGCCAGATCCACTAATTAATTACGAGCTCTGACTCTGTCGTTCACCAAGGGCCCCGAATTCCGCTAATTCTGAGGAGAAGGCGGAGAACCGAGCATAAAAAATGGGTGTGGCCATCGTCGCAGTCGTTGCTCTGATTGACAGGAAATTGGCATCTCTAACTGTTGGCAACATTCGTGCTATTTATAGCCTTTTTCTTAGTCTTATTCTAGTCTTGGTCTTAGTCTTAGGCTTGGCTTGTTTTGATTAAGAACTTCCACATTGACAACGAGTATTCTCCTCACATGGAGATGGGTTCAATGGCATCCTCTGCCTCGGGCTCTATCTCTACACTCAATTTCCCGTTTCTCCGTTTGCTGTTGACCCTAAACTAAGTTTATATCTCGAGTACAATCGAAAGTTTCCTTGTCTCTCTATCTAGATGAAGACTTTTCCCTAGTCAAATGTTTTGTGTCCAATCATCAGACACTTGAGACTTTCGAGAGTGTGCAAAATGCAAGGAAATCAAATCGAGTCAAACTCTCACTCACATCTCTATAAACGAGGCGCAAGTTAAGGTGGAGGTGGAACTCAATGTCGCTGTGAAGGTGGAGGTAGAGGTGGGAAGACTACTTGGACATGTGCAGTTGCCAGTGATAGCACTTGAGACCATGGAGACTAATTGCAGTTATAATATCAAAGTCGACATAACGCCTAACGCCTTTGTCGTCTCAAGTGGAAGAGCAAAGAAGCGGAGGAGTGGACACGAGAGATTAGGAGGTATGGCCTCAGCACGAAACCAAAACGAGAGTTGAGAAATATGAAACACACGCAAGTCAACGAATGGTCAAGTGGCAAATAAATCTGTTTGGGGACGAGATCAGATCAGACTATACTAGACCAGACCAGTCCGGACTCCGGAACTCGTGGGGCCGAGTGTCAGGATAATTTGAGTTGTGCTGAGCTAGACGCCGACGCCACGCCACGCCACGCAAATGATCCGCATGAAATGATCGTCGGACTTAATGAACTTTCTCGCTTTTGGGGCGAATTCGCAGTGCAGTTAGTGCGATATGTTCGGTTTCATGAGTCTTCTAGTGGTTCAGTTGGATCTGGTGGGAAACCGAAGTGGACCAAGCTACGAAAACTGCAGCAACCGTCGGAGAAACAATTATGCAGAATTTGGGTCATCTCTCGATCATCGTTGGGGAAAATTCATTTGTGTTTCTTCCACTAAAGATACGGATACTGATACAGATGTAGATGCAGATACAAATGTAGATGTGGTTCTAGCTGTGGTTGGGGTTGAGGTTTTCGAGGGGAATGTCGACGGATTTACTGATGAGATCTCTATTTCTCAGAGAAGACAAAACAAACAGAGGTCAGAATAATTGCGAATGGAATTCTGATTCCATTTATGATTTCTGTTTTGGCTTTAGTTTTTCATTTCTTCTCGTGGGACTGGAAAATCGTTTCATTTTAACGGCATTTAAGTAAATTTAAGTAGGCTCATTTACTGCTCCAGAAGTGACGAACAGACTCCAAGACATGGGACACTCTTCACGATCCACTGAACCCACTGAGGTGACACTGGTAGTGACTGTTTTACCTGCTTTACCAATAAGGCGCTGTCGTGCTCATCACCATCACCAACGGCAACACTGTTACCGTTACCTTCTTTGTCCCCATCCCAGACACATCTCAGGGTGTCACGACAACGCAACTTGAAGCTCCTCCTCTTGTTGGCCAAGTTTTCTCATCCTTGTCAATTAATTGCTCGTGCTCTTATCGACTTTGGCAACCTGCTGATTTTATGCCTGAAAAACGATTTCTGAGTGTGTCCTATTTCTAGGCATCTCCCCTCTTTATCTTTCAGTCCCATTCCTTGGGACCATATTGATCTATTGATCGTTCAGCGATGATCTTTGATGTGTCCACGTTTTCATGTTGTCTCCTGCTTTGGTTGTCAAATGTCAGCCAAGGTTAAATCGTTCACTCCTCAAATGCGTGACTATATAGGATCATATTTCTGTCTCTATTTTTCTTCTTCTTCTTTCGTGCTTTAACTAATGACAATTATTCCCATACTGAATATTTCTGCTGCAGGTAAAAGCACAGGGTATAATAATGACCCTACATATGACAAATGGTTGACCAGGGAAATGAGTAAACTACTCTGGAGGAGCTTCATTAGTAACGCTCGCTTTAATAGCTCCCCATTCACTTAGGCTAGAGGAAAGTGGAGAAGGAGGGAGGAAGGAGCAGTTGGACTGGTCAACTGTTGATGAGGAACGTCCGACCACCCAGTTGGATTATGGGGGAACTGCGTGAATTCCAGACATGGCATTCACTTGCAAAGCTGCCGTAAATTTGCGTTAACCAAATCGCAAACAAATCGAGGTACATTACCTTATAAGCCCCCAACTCGTAGGCAGTCCTACACTCCAGATCTAACCCCTCTCTTCTAATTTTATCCGCTCTCCTCTTTGAGAGTGCGTGAGTTGACTTTGCCTCCCACTGCCCACTTGGTTGCCTTCTTAGCTGTTAGTTTGCTGCCAATGCGTGGCACATGTCCGATTGGCTTTCATTGATACCGTCCTGCAGTCGGATAGTCTCCAGTTCGTTAGCGGCTGCCTCACCTACTTTTCGGTGCTGCCATGTTGCAGATCGGCCTCCAAGTTGCCCCCTATGCGTTCTCTCCCCTCCTCATCTCTTTCCTACCAGTATACAATTTCCAATTTTGCGACGCTGTCATCGCCTACATTGTCGTCGTGTTTGCTGCTGTTCAGCTGCTCCGATGTTTAGATGTTGAGCTGTTGACTGCTCAGATGTTGGCCCATTGCAGATCTCTCGGCAACGCCCATTAGAGCTAAGACAATGACACAGCTAGACCCAAAAGCCCAGTTGTCTTGGCCAGATCTTTTGCCTTTTGGCTTTAATGCGTTTCAATTACAAGATCTACATTTCATTGGGTTGCTCTGACTTTGAGTCTGATGTTTGTCAGATTAGAAAATACTGAAACAAAATACTTTTCTGTTGTCTTGGTCAGGGAAAGTGTTGGAAATTGCTCCAAAAAGTAATTGCAATTCCTGTTTTGCCAATGCAATCCTTCTTAGTACTTCTCTGTCGTCTCTGAGTGGCACACATTTGCATTGCATTGTACATAAGAGATGCTCAATTAAAAGACCACAGACAACAACAAGAGCTACAGGGACAACAAGACCAACTGCAACTGTTGCCATGTTTCACTTGACTTTAATTGGACTTTGTTTATTTTTGGGCACATTTCGGGGCTCGCGGAATGCGACACGACACACGATGACAAATGTTGATATTCAAATGACACTCTTGTGGGAGGTGGGAAGGAGAAGTAAAGAGGGCGGAGGTAGTGAGTAGGCGGCCTCCACTTGTTGGACTTTTGTCACAGCTTTGGCCAGATTCAAGCAACGTGGCTCGAACCCAACAACACCCGCAACTGGCATTCCAATCGATTGTTGGCCATGTTTGCTGTGGATGCCTGTGGTCGTCTGTAGTCTCGTCTCTTCTCTCTGGGCTCTAGTCTCAGCTTGGGTGAGAAAAGTAAACCGTTTGAGTAGAAGTCGTTGTTGTTGTTGTCTCCTCAGTCTTCTCCTTTCAACAAAAGCTGGCAGCAGATGTTTGAAATGTTTGCGCGACTTTGTCAACGATCAAACATTTCCTTCTTCATCTCACTTTTCTCTCCTTCTTCTTAAGTCTTTCCAATTGAATAGAGTGAAAAATGTCCATGGCACCTGTCAGCAGAGCCGAATGCGTGTTTGTATGTCGAAGGCAAACATCTCTGGTCCCGTTGGATCAAACACACAACTCTGAGGAACAGAAGCCTCTAAGAAGATTAATCTGCCTCTACAATTAGTAAGCTGGACAGTTTCAAAAAGTCTACCACATAAAGTATACTCTATGTGGATTTCATTCTTGTTGGTATCAATAGCTTAAGAGAGAAGAGTTTAGTCCTCGAATTGGGTTAGAATTTCAATTTCCATATATTTAGTAAAGCTGGCTCGAAGTCGCCTTAGAAAGTGGATTTCCATATATAATATAATTCATCAGTGGTTTTAGTTGACCACCAAATTAGCTTAGCTTAAAACTCTGATCACGTTTTCGTTTATCTGCATAGAAGGAGTTAAAATTCCTTTGGAAATGTGTCAATAATTAATTGAATTTAATTAAGACACGTTCGGGTCTCTTTGTTTAATTAAGATGCATCCGTGTCGCTAGAGAAAGGAAAAACAAATAGTGTGAGAGAGAGAGAGAGAGAGAGAGAGAGAGAGAGAGAGAGAGAGAGAGAGAGAGAGAGAGAGAGAGAGAGGGAGATCGAGAAAGGGGCGGGTGAGAAGAGAGAAAAATAGTTAGATCGACATGTTATTGTTTCTTTGGGTATCGTTGATATGGATCTACAGAAGCCTCAACTACTGAAGTTGGCAGTTCTTTAAACGGTTTTGGGTAAAAGTGCAACTAAGCATCAATTAGCCCAATTCCCAGGCCGTTGCCACTTTGCTATCGCCCCTCTTTATCCCCTTTCCTTCCTTTTTCCGTTGGTCGGTTTCTGTTTCCAATTCGCTTTCATGTTGCATGTGGCTCACGTTGCATTTTGGCAACGTTTTCAGTTACTTGTTCCAAGTGCCAAGCTCCAAGTTGCAACTTGCCCTTGCCATGGCAAACACTCTGATTAGAGCCGCTCGTCTTCACACAAGAGTGAAATTTATTGCAATTTTCATTTTATTTATTTGCGTTGTCTGTTGTTGGCCAACTGTTGGACTTGTCTCTCTAGTCTCTCGACCCACTGTCCCAGGGTCTTTCCCATATTATTTCATTGTTGGGCAATAAAACGTTCCACATGCTATCATCACCAGAGGTTCTCTCATGTGACTCTGGTCAGTTGATCATCTCTCTGTGCACTTTTTCTTCTTCTTCTCTGACTTTAAATCTTAGTTTGTGTCTCACGTGCCATCGAGAGTGCGTCGTGCTGCGTTTTCACTACGCAGTAAACTTGAAAGTGATTCTAATCACATGAATTTAATGAAATAATGCCACAAGCGAAAAGGAGAATGTACTATGAAGAAGCATCTCTCCACTTGGCCAGACATGTTGCCAATTTCAATTCCAATTCGAATTCCATTTCTTTTGTCGAACTAACAAGACTCTCCCGTTAATCAAAACCTCCGATTGACACAGATTTAGCCAATCTTCAAGGTCTTCCTTCACAACAAGAAGCTGAGACAGGAGCTGCATCCTTGGCACCCTGTCACTGTGCCACTGATGTTCCCATTTTGCACATTCGCGTCACGAGTTTGACCAGAAACTCAACTGATGATGAATTCAACTCGTCAGCATTGACAATGAGTCACTTTCAAAGCGATGATATTGGTAAATGTTTAGCTCTAATATTACCATAACTGAAAGTTTAGCACAACTCAAAACATTCCACTTTATTAAAAATAAATCCAAGTCTTTGCTTAAAAGTGAAAACACTAATGGCATATAATCATCGAAAATGTAGAAGAATGTGAGAAAGGCACGCGTTTTGCCAGGGTATTACTAGTGTCATTAACACCCCACAATGTCATTTGGTTTTCTGTAACTTTCGACCCGAGGCTTTCATCAGTTTCAGAGTTTTCGAGTTCGCAGCTGCTTCAAATACCAGTTCACTGTCCACTGTTAAGATTTATGCAAATAGCCATCAAATTTGTGCATTTTGTGGAAATTGCTTTGACCCACAATGACCCAGAGTGACTCTCAATGAATGAGTGAAAGAACTTTTGCTTTTCTTTTTGCATAAATCACAATTAGCTGCTTAATGATTTATGATAAATGAAGTCAAATCTCTGAAATTGAAACTGTGCCGATGCGAATAAGTTGAATGGGAAACGGGGCGTATGCGCAACGCAGCATCATATTAGCAGTAACTGTAAAGCTTTGAAGGGTAACAAGTAACAATTAAATAAACGAAAGGTTTACTCAAAGATTAATGATGTGTACACCGAGAATGCTCACAATCAGCATACACAAATTTTGCTAATCTTGCATCTCTTTTCTTGTAGAAGAGAACATCATCCAAGCACAGTTTACAACAATGTTACCATCGTCACAATCTGGGCAGGGAAACAGGAGTGTTAGGGAAGAGGGATAGACAGACAGAGTGTCGTGAACTTTGTGCCCCGTTGGGAGCTGGCTGCTGTCAATACCGCCGACGCGGCATGAACCCAAACCCAAACCAAGGCTCAAACCCAAAGACAAGCCAGAATCCCGGCAAGCGTCTCCTATCAGCGCTGACATCGTCTAAACAGCAACAAAGAACATGCAACAAATGATGGAGAGCACTAACAAGACTTGATCCTGCTGCTCCTGTTAGAAATGCCCATGTCCCAACCTGTCCCTCCTTCTCTGTCCTAGTCGGGTAGAAGTGAACATCTCTTACACTACTGGCACAATTCCTGAAGACCAGAAAGACAGACTGTGAGACAGATAGACTGACAGACAGTGGTCTTCCCGTTACTTTTGGCTGTTTTTATTGCTGTTGTCTTCATTGTTGAGCATTTTGTCAGCGACATGTAAAGGTTTAAATAGACAGCACAAGAAACAGGCCAGAACAGAAGAAAGAGAAGAGAAATGGTTGCGGCTGCCGCTGCGGCTGCTGCTGCTGTTGAAGCTTAGAACTCAGATTAGCTAACGTGGCTGTAACGTGGGTGAACCGTGAGCTCGTAACTTGCAACTGCAACAAACCATTTACAACTGGCGTAAGATGCACACTTTTGATAGCATTTTGGCCAAAATTTATGCAAGAAATGTCCAAATCTCGAACGCTAGGGTTTTTGGTATTCTTTTTGTCTTGGTTTTGGCCAAGTTTAAGCCAAGAGCGAACAACATCATTTAAAGCACGAGCTTCCTGTCGTTTTGTACATTATTTGTGGGTGTCATGCATGCGAACCAAACGAATTGTCATAAATAAATGTTCAGTCTATCTAGATATAGTACAAACAGATTTATATAGGAAAGTCTTTTATAAGAAAGTGGGTTAAGGGCGCACTCTGGTCATGTGGTTTTTGGTTAACTCAATTGAATTGTACTCCTATGTAAATCGACATAATCAACTTTTCAATTTGGCATGCAATCTGCAGACATTTTCATTTGGACGTGCATAACTCTTTTGTGTCTCTTCTCCCGATGACTGTCTTGACTGGTTGTTTGAGCATGTGATTTATACTTTGGCTCTGTATCTTGGCCATATCATATTACTCTTACCTAGTACAACTACTACCACTACTACTCCTACAACTAGTCGAGGCAATGTATCTTCGCTTATGACTGACATCCTTTTCGCTTTTTCCTGCATTGTTTTTGTTTTTTTGGCCCCCAAATGCGGTCAATTGGCCAAAGCAACACACATGTGCACAATCCATCTGAAAACCGCTAGCCGAAAAAGCTAGCCTAGACCTAAGCCAGTCTAGCTTCTTGACTTCTTGGCTTCTTCCATCTGCCCTCGACTCTCTTTTGGCTCATTGGCATTTTATGCTTGCATTGTTCGATGCGCCGGCAGATTTTGGCTTTTATTTGTTCATTATTGGCCCAGGTATACGTCGCTTTTAAATGAGTTATTGAGCAAATGGATGTACGCTTGTTTACCTACATACGACTATGGGTTTTGAGCATGACTACACTGACAAAAAAATGTGTATAAACTTTGCACTGGTTTATGTTACTAGTTACAAAGAGATTATTAAACTCTACGTTAACAAACAATAAAAGGGCATACTGATTCTCATAGTGTATGATTTGTACTGTATGAGTTTTCAATACTAATCGCGGTCAATGTCGTTTTGCAGCAGATGCCGTTGTTTTAGCCAATTGTGCCAGCCAACTTTAAGCAACTGTGTCAACACACCCCTTGAAGTCTAGTCCCAAAAACTCTCCCATAAAATGTTACTTTTAGAAGGCTCTAGATCTAATTAATCCTATTGGACACATGAACACCTTCAAGACATCAAAAATCAATTTGCCATTTAAAATGTCATTAAACCAAATTAGCAGTACTAACAGTTTTAAAAGTGGGTTCAACAACCAACTGCAAAAGCCTGGCAGGATTTTAAAGTCATGGAGAAAGTGCCGACGAAAGATCTTCTAACGGACAGAAAAAAATAAAACAAACTTTAAAGTCAAATTAAATGCACGTTAGCTGATCAAAGCCATCTAATTGATCTTTAAATGGCCAGAAAGGTTCAACGTCTGAGCAATTACCAAAATTAAATTATTTGCAGAATTAATTCATAAATTATGAGCTTGTCAAGAACTTAATAAGTCTTAAATAGTACACATAATTATCATAATTAAAGCCCCCTGGGAGATCTTAGACAAAAAAGAATAAAAAGAAATATAAATAACAAAACAAATATGATTAGCTAATGTGATAATTTAAACGGGTTAAAAAAGAAGTGGAGAAATATTGTTAGCTCTCTCGCTGTGTGAATAGAATAAATGAATAAATTTGATACGAAACCCATTCATGTTAATCTGTTGATAACCGTTAGGGCGAATGGTCAAAACAGATCGTCACACGATATATTTAAGCCAGTGTGTGTGTCTGCTACTGTGTGAGAGACCAAAACTTAGACCTATTTAGTCCAAACGCTTTTTTAATAGGCCCTAACGTACTTTCTAGCCAACTTTCAATTATAACTTTCAGTTTTTTTCCTATTCACTAAACCAGTCCTAGACTTGCAAGTTCTTAAAGGTGTAACACTGATTGGGCCAAGTCGTTAAGCTGTTCGCAAATGTCACATGAGAACGGGCGCTAAAATTAACATAAAGCCCAGTAAGATGTTTATTAGCCAGCTGTCAAATTAAGCCGCTTTTCTGGTAGCTTAAGTTATAGTAACTATGTATTTGATGGTTTATTTTTCTGTCTGAGGGACTGGGGATTTTTATACTCACCTTAGGGCTGCAAAGCTCATACTTATCTGTAGTAAACATAAAGTTCGAGCCACAAACCGATAAATATTAAACGGTCAATAAGTTGAGTCCGTAATATGACATTTGCTGTACTGTTAAGCGATGCTTAAATCAAATAGTTTGAGAACATTTTTTCAGCATTTTTTGATTTATGTATTGAGGCAGAAAGCAGGCTGCACTTGCCTACATATTTTTGCTGTGTGTGCTGTGTGTGCCACCCACTTGTCTAGACTGAAAAGTTTTACATAATTTTTGCTGCTGTGCCGCAATTACGAACAACAACAGCTACAACAACAGTGAATATAAACTAGCAACTACCAGTTCTTAGCCATTTACACCCACTCCCTCTTCTGGCAAGTATTCAAGTTCAACACACGACTGGCTCTTGTTTCGCAGGGAAGTACAAAAGCATTGGCATCGTGGCATCGCCATTGACTTCCACTTGGCGCAAAATATGCAGCACACAAGTGCCGTTAACCGCCCACGGGGCTAAGACAGTGGAACCACTGTAAACCACTGAATAGCACCACAACCGCACAACCGCACAACCACAGCCGACACAATAAATAATATGTAACAAAATCGATACCACCGTTGTGAGTTATGAAGTCGACTCGATGGCGCGTGCGCGTGCGCGGCAAACAAAATCAGCAAACTATTCAGTTTGAATAGAGAGTTGAAGTGAGTTGAAAAGAGTTGAGTTGATGATTTTGTGCCTCTCTGTTCTAACCATCGTATCTTCTGGCTCAGTTAATTTCCGCTTTGGCCCAGAGCACAGCGATTTGCAGATTAATGTGGGTCAGAATGGGCAATTGGTAATTGCACAGGAGGCATAAATTGATCAGCTGCCGAAAACCATTGAAGAAACAAAATGTTGTACCTGCGTATATTTAAAATACATATGTATGAGTTTAACCAACAAATACTTTCTCACACACCAAAAAGTTCAGCGAGTTGGTCAATGAAAGTGAATAGACCAGACGGAGTGCACTTTGTCAGTTTAGCAGGCGGCTTTTCACAAATTTTCACATGATTCTTTCTATGCACAGTGATATGCGCATAAATCATTTGTTTGTTATTTCTGTTATTCGTTGCTGTTGTTGATTCAAATCGATTCATCTGCCACAGCCACAAATATTCACAGGCTCACAATCTCATAGCAGCCAGCGGCAACTCTCACTCTCACTCGGCCAAAACCCAGCTCGACCCGCAGCATTCCAAATTTCAATTCCAATTCCAATTCGAAGACAAACCAATACTCCGTTGCTTTTCAGCAGCTTACAATGCCTGATTATTAATATGCATCGACTGGAAAAAATGTTTTTATACTCTCTGCAAGAGTATATTGGGTTTGTGCAAATGTATGTAACAGGCAGAAGGAGGCGTGGCAGACCCCATAAAGTATATATATTCTTGATCAGAATCACAAGCCGAGTCGATATAGCCATGTCCGTCTGTCCGTCTGTCCGTCTGACCGTCTGTCCGTCTGACCGTCTGACCGTCTGTCCGTCTGTCCGTCCGTATGAACACACAGATTTCAGAGATGGTAAGAGCTACAAGTTCGAATTTGGTCTCTATCGACTCGATATTTAGTCAGTCAATACAAGAATCTTTTTTTTTTTCGATGCCACGCCCCATTCGCCCACAATGAGCAAAAAACTAGACATACCTCGGAAAAAATAGATGTTTTCGGTTAATATCTCAGTAACTATGGCACTTAGGAATACCAATTTTGGTACACGTGTTCCTAAAGGCCGCATAAATCCAATGACATCAAAAGTTTTGGGCTGCCACGCCCCCTTTTTCCGCAAGAAATAAAAGTAAATTTCAAACTTGCATGCCGTTTTTAAAGCATTTATTCTCATCGTACAGTGTTGTTATTTATGATTCGTTTGAAGACGTATCATGTCAAACTCTCCAGAAAGTTTCATAAGAATCCGACCATAAACAAGAAAGCAATGCAGCAACAAAGATTTTATTCTAAAGCAATGAGCGCGAGAGAGACAGCGCTAGTCGTGCCGACCAATAGTATTCATACACACATATGTATGTATGTGCATACATTTAACGTCAAACGAATTTGTATGTACATACAGACAAACACATGTATGCTTGATTATGCTTATCTGTTTTTTGTTTTAACGTATTCTAATACAAGAACTATCTATTGTAATGTCTGAATACCGATTTAAGTATTATAATTGGGAATAAACGCAGAGAGTATTATACGGTCGGGCGTGTTCGACTGTACTTTTCTTTCTTGTTTTTTATATATATATATATTTTTATGATGCTTATTCTTCTACACAGTCAGTTATAATAAAACTCAAGTTTCCGTTGCAATGCAAATCGGCAAATCAATGTTGTACTCTGTATCTTACCAAAAAATAACTAAGCCTTGAGGCTAAGCAGGTTCTAAACAAAAATCTTAAAGTATGCATAAATTAAAAGCAATTTCACAATAAAACAGTTAACATAATTATAGATGGTTTAACCAGCAATAAAATGATTATTCTAGTTTGCATATTATGTGAAATTCTTGCATTGCTTAATTTAACGGAAGTTACAATTTTATGACATAATTAATAATCAAATTTTTTATAAGTGGCCGGTTATTTATATTTTACTTATCTGCATGCGCATAAAACTAAGGCAATTCATATGTTGTAGGCCATAAAGGCAGTTTATTATTTTGTATGCATCGCTTAACTAAGGCCATAATTTCCTGCTTTAAACCTGCTACTGGTATCCTTTCTAAATTGATTAAAGAGTTTGAGCACTGCTTGAGTTTAATTATGAAAACAATTAAGCAACTTTAGCTGAAGTCATAAATAATACTTGGACACATACTGTGTTACATCCGTTGGCAGTTCATCATTTTCATTTGAATAGTTGTCATAAAATGAGAAAAGAATTCTAATGAATGGTGAATGCAGTCATTTGGCTTAAAAGCAACAGGAGTAACCAAACTACTGTCTTGCGAATTGGACACTGCGCAGCTTAGTTATTGTTTAATTTAAATTATTATTGTTATATTAATTGCAGTCTAAGTGAGTGAGTGGGAGGCAGCTTATGAGTACTTTAGAATGGAGTGCTGCGTTCGTTAAAGCAAAGAAATAAAGTTTATTTCACTTGAGAGCAATAAGAACACTTGAAAGTAAGAATATCGTTACTGGAGAGTAAGATAATTGCATAAATTAAAGAAAAAATCATTGATTGTTATAAGGAAATGTTGTACCCTGCACAAATATTTAACAGTCAGGCATTTTTCTATAGAAATTAGTGGCGTTAATTTAACTTTACAATTTTTTATACATTTAAAGAATTTATATCAAAGAACTAGTATCCATTTGTAGAATGTAGATAAACCAAAATAAGTTACAACAAATTTTATTTTTTCCACAATTTCCACCTCTGAGTTTACCTTTGACATTTTGTAGCTGGGAATGGGTTTTCTTTCTGACTTTGTTTTGTCTTTGAATCGATTGAAAATCAGTGGAATCGAACACAATTTGTGGGCCTCTGTTGCAATCGCAATCGCAACAAATCAAACAATTTCGCTTTCATTGTACGCAGCTCAATTTGTACAATATAATTTACGATATTAAGTTTTCATTAATGCAATTACCGCACGTTAAATAAAAGGCGCTGCGGTTACGTGCAACGTGACCAGATCGAGTCAACATTACATCAGCTATTGAGGAGGAGCTTTTCAGTTGGGGGATTTTCATTGGAGCATCAAAGAAAGCGACCGCCAGGGATTAGACATGGCTCAAAACATGGCTATGTTTTCAATGTTTTCCACAATCATGGCATGGCACACATTTCGGTTTATTCACTGCACTTAAGTGTAATAAAATTTGTAATAGAATAAGAACTCAACTCTCTTGTGCCTTACATGGAAATCATTTCAAATTTTTTTTTTTAGATTTCACATTTGGCCATTGGGCGAAATCGTCTAATCTTTGGATTAAAGATCATTAATAAATATGAATACTGAATACCCGTTGGCAAAAACATTGTATGCGCTTCCGTTAACATTTGCTGATGCACTTTTCTTGTTGTTCTTGCCCGTTGTTTTTGGCCTGATCTGAAAATTGACCTAGTTGCGAAGAACAAGATATGGCGAATGAAATCTGTGGGCGGGCTACGCCTCTAAATATGACAAACATCTGTTAATATGGCAACGAGAGTCCATATAGGATAACAAGGTGACAGAGCTCAGGGATCCTATGGAAATTTTCAATTTCAATTTTTGGCCAAAAGTGAAGATTTTCTACCAAAAAACTATTTTGGTCAGGTTCGACCAGAAAGGCAAAAACAGGCACGATATTCAAATGACAATCCAAATGGCAGCAACTCACAGACTGAAACAGAAACTAGGAGATGGGGACATTTAGACATTGGGCGATCTCACCCAAATACGCGACAGCTCAATCAGTTGGCCATGTCTGCGTGCTGGATCTAGGAGCATTTTGGCCAATTTGATTTGTGGCTAGCGACTTTAGCTCTTCCTTGTTGCATTTTCATGTTGGAATTCATGCATAAACATAAAAGCAGCCGAAATTTTGAACAATAGAACAACTCTTCTTTTAGCCCGTAACGCTCCATTGTGTTTTATGGTACCCAGAACGTGAGGTTCAACCTGAGAAGTTCATCTTCTTCTTCTACTGGCAAATAAAATGAACATATGTAGTCTGTATACTGGTATTAGTATCTTCTCCAATCGATTTTACAAGTTGTCACTCGCTTTTTGCAAAACATTTCACTGGCAAACAAATCGAATTCATTTAGCGCAGTTCTCAGTTCGTAATCCCTTCGACCCATGAAATTCTTTGCAATTCTTCGGCTTTCATTTCAAAGAATCTTTATCACTTTTCAGCTTCTCCAGTGCGTACAGCACTTGCAACATATTTTTGCTTGTCTCGTGTTTGGTTGTGTTGTGAAAGCTGCCACAGCCACAGCGACAGCAAAAGCGAAAAATTGTATTTATTGACAATGCCTAACTGAACGACAGACTGATGGACTGAGGGACTGAAGTACTAAGAGGCTGTGCAACTGACAAACTGGGGAACAGAGCGCGTGCTTCTCTCGCCGTGTCTTTGATTAGTTAAGGTGCTCGCATTGACCCAGAGAACTACATTTCTCCAACTGAGGTTCAGCAGCGAGACAGACTTTTAATAGCACTTTGAGTGTGAGATCAGCTCTTCAGCTCCAACTCCAGCTCCAGCATTAAATGAGTAATTAAAGTGGAGGAGTTAGGAAGCCTTCCTCCACTCAATCTCTAAGTCAGTTAGTCAGTCAAGGAACGGTTAACTTGCCCAGAGACGAGACACGAGCAGTTCGCGTTTGTCTACTTGATAAATGGCCCTTTGTCGTCGTCTTCTCTCGTCTTAGTCCCCTTCTCCATCCTGCTTCATTTACTGCGACTAATCGCCGCTACTTGGCCTCAGATTCAGTCTGGAGACTCTTTGGCCAAAATTGCCTAAATAGTCTCACACCTCGACAAGGCGGCTGCTAATATTTTGGCCTTTTAGCTGCTAACTGCTAGCTGCCAACTGCCAACTGCTAGACAACTGCGCAGTCAACTCAATTAGGATGCTTGGAAATGATTCATTCTAATCTAAAGTCGAGTATCTGCAGTCATGAGCTCAAACCGTTAAACTTGAAATTCTGAGCTTTAGTTTTGGGTTTGGGTTTGGGCTTTGGTCAGATTTACCGTTGCACCGTGCGGGGGCATTTCCCGAGGCGGCTTTTAACCGTTTGTTGTGTCTAGAATTTTGCATGGCCATTTCATTATTGATTCGCATCTGACTGACTCGTAAATGTCTTCATTTAGCTGCAGTTCGGGCACGTTTTATAAAAATTATGAGAATTTTTCAAAAAGCCAAAAAAAATTGTATAAAGTAAAACAAAAATATAAATTTAGAAAATTTCCATAAATACTCGTGTTTAAAAGTGAGAGTTTATCCCGAAATAAATGATTTTAATCGATGAGTTCAGTGAGCGACCTCTATGCTCATTTGAATGCCATCATTAGGTTTATCTCAGGTCAGTTGAGTGAGGTTTTTCTTTTGATTTAGGTGCATTTAAAGGGTTAATAAATGCATTTCGCTGATTAAGATCGATTAGCATATTCAAGCAGGTTTTTCAAAATCCCCAACAGTTAAATTGGAGGGGAAACATGAAAAACATAAAATCAAATTAAACCTATAAACACAGGCATTAAAACTAAATTTTAAAAATAAATTTACTGCCAAATGTGACTCAGCCCCTTGACTTTTGTTGCACTTTCCACTCTGAACTATGAATTAGTGGCACAGCTCACGATTCGCAACGTTAAAAGGCTATTAATGAAATTTGGGTCTGCAACAGGTGCTGGTGTCTAGTGTCTGAAGTGGGTGTTTTGTGTGAATTGCGTCGACTGGTGACCTAATAAAAATCCCATTAGACAAACCTCCATATGTGTGCTCGTCGGCGTGCTCTTCTAACTGGCACAAAGGCCAAGCTGAGGTGCGAGATTTGATCTAGCTGAATGAGAGTCCAACTAAGAGCTGTCGAGAGTGAACGTCTCGATTATGTGTTGATTAATTTGTAAGACGTTGAGAGTTGAATTCAGACGCCTACTTCGACAAGCCATTTAGCTTCTCAGGTAGCTAAATAGCCGATAAGCTTCATAGTTCTTGAATGAAATTTAAATGATAATATAATGAATACAATGTAGTCGATTAACGCCTGCGACATTCTCTATTCTTTTTATGGAACTTATTGTTTTTTGATTAATTTTTATGTCTAATAATAGAATAATCAAATATGCTTATCTTGTCATTAACCGTTAGGTATTGAATTCGGAGCTTTTTGTTCGAAAGTGAAAGGACAGAAATAGACAGCTACCGAACCTACGCATCAAATTACAGATTAGAGACTTGAAACTAATAGGAATTATAGTGAATTTTGTTGAAGGCGGCTTTCCAAATGAAAGTGTCACATCATGTACAAAATGTGTGTGTCTGTAGAAAGAAGACGCCCAAAATAACCTTGAAACGACAAAGAAACGGCGATAAAAACACACGCACATTAAACGAGAGAATAGTCGGGCATTAAGAACATGTTTGTTAAAAGAGAAATTCGTCATAATTTTGATGTTAAGACATGTTAAGGCTTTGTTCAGTGTCTTAAGGGCCATAAGTAAACCTGCTGATTCACCCCAATTTGCATAGTGTACACAAGTAAAAAGTAAAAGGCCTACAACTTGAACTGAGAGTGACAGTCTTCTAGATAATACCAGATAATAGTATACTAACTTAAAGTTTGATTGAACCTATGCTAATTTGTTGCCATTGAAATGATTCGCTTTCATTTTGTCACACTGTAGCGAAATTTTGATTTGAAAGTTCCCTTAGCTTGAAAACATTTGTCACATTTCCAAGAGAGCTTACGCAAAACTTTACGAACCACGAACTTGATTGACCCTAATGATTTCGGCTAATGATTTTTGGCATGTCCGTGAAATTGCAGCAATAAGAGATATAAAGCTTAATGCTCAAATTGAAGCTTAACTTAAAGTAATAGTCAAACAATGTGTATTTTTTTTTTGTGTTTTGAAAGTAAAAACAAGCAACAAATTCGTGTAGTTACAACGAGTCAATGGCAACTGTTGCTACTTTGACTGCTGGACTTGTTGGTAGTTGTTGTTGGTTGTTGTTAGTTGCTGTAAGTTGTTGTTGCTGTTGTTTGTGGTTGGCATATCAGGCAACTGGGGCCACAGTTGACCGATGACAGGGGTCTCTTCTTAAAGTGCATTTATTTTCATTTTCGTTGGCATCGGGACTAACCTTGTGCCTTCTGGCTGGCACACAGCATGTGTGCGAATTGTAAATTGTTCGCTTGCCAAAGCAAACAGCGGGAAAATTTATTTCTATTTGCATTTCCAACAGGCGGTCCAACTGCTACAAAAAAAAACTAAAGAAAAAATCATAAGCAGTCAGTTCCACGTCCAAGTCCAGGACTTGACCATAGCCAAATTTGAATTTCTGTATAGCATATGATATTCATTTATGCATACACATGTGGTCCGGCTTTGAGTCCGGCTCTACTTGCCGCCACAGAAAAAAAAAAATATTTTCCAACTGACCCACTTGGAAGTGCAGTCAAATATCAAAAGACTTAGGCAACGAACTTGCCTTGCAAACTTCAACAAAAAAAAGAAATAAAAAGAGCGAAACTGACATAGGTGCTTAATTAAGAGCTTAAGTACTATTTAGTTAGCTTCCGTTTGGAATTGCTACCAAAAAAAATATCAAATAAAATAAAAGAAGTGAATGTTCTTCTGGCGCATGTCAACAATCTCACATAATGAACTGTCCGTTGAGATAGGATACGAAACCTCTCGAGTGCATGTCAAGTGTGAAATATGCACATAACTAGAAAGCTACAAATATGCAAGTATTGATAGTCTTGGTACTACTACTACTACAACTTCTACTACTATTTGAAATGTGGACTTCTGTGTGCTATTTAAATGATTGAGTGCAATCATTCATTCATCTTTGTGAGCTTTAAAGTTCCAGTTCGAGTAGAAGCTCGGTAAAACTGACAGTAAAACGTCCACTACAAATGTTCTATGCTAAATTATGGCTTAGTTTAGCTTACAGCTGACAGCAAATATTTAGTGCAAATATGCAACGGCGGGAACTAAGAAAAAACTAAAATATTTTGTTATGTATTTAGTTTAAGAAAGAGACCGAATTGGCCAAGAACATTACATCAAAAAGAGAAATAAGTCGTTTTAAACCAGTCTTAAATTCTCACTTGTATTTTATGGTAATTACAACCTTTTACTTTTGTCTGCACTTCACTTTTCCGCTACCGTTTTCCCTCTTTAAATCGACGTCGATCAGCATTTCTTTCACTTCTCAATTTGATTTGTGTCGTCTTCTTGGTTTTTGACGCTTGCCCGTCTCAACATTTCGACAATTATGCACTTTTACGGGTCGTAAAACGATACAAATTTCCAAAGAATTTAACGGTAAATGCATAGCCACAATTTGTCGGCCCGCCCACTAGCACACGAGCCGGATGCATGCACTTTGGGACAAGTTCCCACATGTTGGCCCAAAAGTGCCGTCACTTGAAATTGTCTCATGTATCGTCGCTTCGGTCTTTTCGTCATTTCAGCAAAGTCTGGCTCAATTTAAGCAATTTTGAAAATCAGATCAACTACTTAAGTTCTGTACCCCCAACGGGGGTCTAGTGATGAGCCATAAAAGTAAGGGGAATTGCGGGTGTTTTGGGCTGCAGTTACTGCAGTACTGCAATACTGACCCGAAGCCACCCACACGTCTTGCATTATGTTACTTTAATTTGGGTAAATTGGTAGTGCAACCGCAGCAGATCACAACAAAATATGGCAACCACTGTGGCCACAGCTTTTGCTCGACTTATATAATTTGAAAACAAATTTCAGCCCTGTTATTTAACTGGTCATTACAAAATTGTTTGTAATGGGCATTTAACCCCAAAAAGAAACAACAACAACAGCAAGAATAGATTCCTGCCAATGCTTACATAACATAACATTTTGTTGATCTTCTTTGTTATAGTTCTTGTAGTACTTGCTGCTGTGGTGCCTGGTGAAAGGTGCTTTGGCCAAAGGTCAGACAAATATGAGAGCGCACGAGCATTGCTGTTATTATGACTTTTTTTTTGTATCTTGGAAAATTAGTAAATTTTATTATTTTTCTGTTTTCATATATATAGATTTATATATTAACTGGCCTCCCAGCTAGCTTCCCATTCGAATCGTGTTCAGAGACCAAGTTATGTCACTAATTTGCCGCAAATGTCGTGCTTCTTCGACTTCTTTAACAACTTCTCCTTCTTCCTTCCACTCCTGCTCTTGCCAAATGCGACATATTTGCTCAGTCAGGAAGACAGACAGACAGTGAGTCCCTGGTGTATTACCTGGCATTGCATATGGGCAAAAATTAATGCCGAATGGCTTGTTACGTGTAAACAACGAGGTAGAAAAAAAAGATAAAGTTGCTGCTAAGATACAAGAGTCTGCTTAACTAAATGATGATTACTGCATGTTCTGCAGTAAAGTTATTTAGTTCACTTGCCGGCTACGTAATAAACTGCAGGTACTTATTGATTTTTACTGTTAGAAAAGCAAGTTGTTAACATGAAAGTCGTGTGAACAACAGCTTAAAGAAACAAACAGTATCGAGCCAGGCTGTCTGAGACATTGGGACACACGGACAGGCAGACAGTGGGATAGTAAAACAGTCGGACAATCAGAGTCCGGTAAAAGGCAACAGTTATAAATAAAAAGTAAAGAGCTGCGCTTAACTAAAGTGCGCTATAGTTAGAGATACTCTATAATTCACCAAAAACTAATCCACAAGCAATTTTAACTAAATCAAATGCTAAATGTATACAAAATTCGAAAGGCTTTTGTTATGGTAATTATTTGTTAAACTATTAACAACGATTAATTTACTTTTGTTGGTCTTTAATAGCTTTAAATTGGCTTATAAATTATTCTACTCCCAAATGTATTTCCTCCTCTCAGTTCATACCCCATTTTGACTACTTTTACAAGAATGTATTTGGCCAGGAATAGGATGTGAACAACTATTTAAAATGTGAAATAACTGAAGTATGAAGTAATT
This sequence comes from Drosophila parthenogenetica, assembly GCA_035047505.1. Taxonomy (NCBI): domain Eukaryota; kingdom Metazoa; phylum Arthropoda; class Insecta; order Diptera; family Drosophilidae; genus Drosophila; species Drosophila parthenogenetica. The sequence goes on from JAWNPM010000183.1 coordinate 8,158,211, forward strand.
CAAATTCTGGCCGATAGCAAATCAGAGTATTGCAATAAATGAACTTGTTTGGACTACAAACAAAAAGAGGCAAAACTGTACTTGTGGCAGTTGCAGTTGCAATTGCAATTGCCGTTGCAGTTATCACGGTTATAACTTGGGTTTATGAAACCCAAACACACACACAGTTGAAAGTTTCAATTTGCCGCTAACGATACTCAAATAAAAATTTTCGTTCGAGCTCTTTAAAATTATGCAGAGGGCCCACGTAAAGCTAACAAGGTGGGAGGGAGAGTGAGAGCTAAAGAGACAGAGAGAAAGAGAGAGAGAGATGGAAAAAGTAGCTAGAAACTTTAGATATAGCGCAGCGGGTGAATGCTACTCCTGCTGAGTCGCCTCCATCAATTGAGGACTTACGATCGGTCATATAATTGACGGAAGCTGTCGTCGTCATGGTCGTTGATGCTGCTGTTGTTGCTGTAGGAGCTACCACAGCAGAGCCTGTGGCAAATCACTGCGGTGGCCCATTTCAATTCGCTTTTATATTGTCGTCATAATTTTTAACTATGATTGAACCATCAAATTGCAATTACTAAATAGTTATGGGAGTGCTAAGAGAACTTCATAGTGGAATGATATCAAATGAAAACAAATGAAACCAAATTAAATGAAATGAAATGAAATGAAACGAAATGAGTGCAATTGCCATTAGAGAATATGCTAATTGGTTGCGGGCAACTTACTTAGCTGCATTCCAACCAATGGCCAAGCCAATTAATCGCTATCAAAATCAAGCTTTCCACGAACTGCCAATTATTACACAATGCCAGGCGTCAGCACCACACCACAGTCACAACCGCATCACATCAAGGCTGCAGCACAGCAAAGAGCAAAAAGGAGTCCGCAGATCTGTGGGAGCAATGCTCTTGTTTTGCATTTTGCCATCATTCGTTTGAATCTTTCTGTCTTGGCCATTTTGCGATGCAAATTGGCACACTGTCTTTGCTGTCAAGTTGATTTGTCATCTTTCAACTTTGACAGCACGTGAGTTGCATGTAATTGGTGGCAATGCCACTGTCACTGCCACTGCCACAGCTAAGGGCCGACAGCAGCCGTTGACAGGCATTGGCAGGCCAAGCAAATTGGCCTAAACATGTTGCTAGCAATATTGTTAGCTGTTTGCTGTTCGCTGTCACGGCCATTTGCGTGGTCCAAACATTGTTTCATTTATGGTCATACAATTATTTTTTATGGCCAATAGTCATTTCGATTGTTTTATAATTTTGTTGATTTATAATACACACATATAGCATGCTGCCTAGAGCTCTGCTCCTACCCCAACCTCCCCCTAATTGCCTAATTAATCGTACAACGCAGCGTGTTGAAGTATAGTAAAAAAAAAGAGCGAAAAAAACTAAAAACCAAATAGTAAATTCATTTGGAAATGTGATTAAGGCCTTGTAGATTTAGTGGTAGTTCACTAACTTGCCAAGTTTTTTGTTTTTTTAGCCAATTTAATTGGTACGAGTAGGATATTTGCACTGTCGAGAACTAGAACAACAGATACAAAACGTGGTGGCATTTAAAACTTTAACGATTTCACACTAATGGCCACACGATAAGCCTCAAGTATTGGTTTAGTGGCGGTGCTTAGTGCTGCTGATGGTGCTTAGTGGCTTAAACAGAATGGGAGGAGGAGCAGAGAGGAAGTGATAGAGACCGTGGCAAGGGCGTGTCCGTGGCCGTGTCTGAAGCCTACGCAAACGTCTAACGAACGACGACGACTATCGTAGACAAGAGTCAACAACAAGAGCCAAGCATGATCTTGATAATTGCCAAAAACGTTTGTGCTGTGCGGTCTACAGCCCTGCCCCATGCCACACCCACCAGCAGCACCATCAGCAGCAGCGGCAGCAGCATCACCACCACACAGTCCAACTCCTAGTTCAAGTCCAAGTTCCAGTCCTAGTTTTAGTTCTAGTTTTCAGTGCAAAAGGCAACAACATGACTTTTAAGGGCCTTACATGTCGATTGGACCGATTGCCTCCAAGCAGTTGTGTGGCCAAGGCAAACGACTCTAACAAATCGTGTGACGAAGCTGTAAACGTTGACTTCAACTGTCGACAGCGCAGCTCTCCACTCACAACATGGGTAAAACACTAAGGTACTACTATTAAATGTATTGTTCTAACTAGAACAGCTTCTGATATCACTTATTCACTTGGCCATTAACAGGGCCACCCTAGAGTGATACGATAGGTGTGTCAGAGTCTTAAGCATGTTTATTAATTTAAACAGCCATAGTAGAGCTCAACTCACAAGCTTTTCAATTAGACATTAAATAATTTCGTAATAAGATGAAATTACAACAATTTACTACATACTAACTTGCCATTTATAGCTAAAACATAAGGAAGTTTCTTCATTAAGTAGCCCTACTAATTAATACATTAACAGCTGCCTTTGATATACATTTTATTTGCTTCGGCAAGATAGTTAAAAGTGCCTACATATTGTTTTATGTAGAGCTTTTAAATTAATTTAATTTTATATTGACGTTTTAGAAAAAATCAATCTGTAGAGCAGAGAAATCCGTTACATAACGTGTCAAAGGTGACAGCAGCTGTATTTGAAATCAATTTAAGAGGAGCCACAGATACTAACAGTAAACAGAGAAATGCCAAATGGTAAATGATAACTGGTAAATGGTAAATGTTAAATTACAATTCAGCAGCAGAAACCATTCAGAACGGAACTGCAAAACAAATCAATCTGCGTGGTGGCAACAGCAGAGACAAGAACAGAAGACAGAGAGAGAGAGATAGAAAGAATGAAACAGTGATAGAGAATGAGAGAGTCTTTGGGGAGAAGTGTCCAATTCCAATTGTGATTACAGTGATGCTGATGTTGATGCTGTTGCTGCTGTTGTTGTGGCAGTCAATGCACTTGGAATTCAACACTGGCAAATGGCCAGCACTAGACACCTGCTGGCCCACCACGACCAGCAGTAAGACACAAATGCACTACACAAATTAAAGGGTATATAAAAAATTATAATGATTTGACTAATTAAAAAAGTTAAGGCAGTTAAGAATGAAAGAAGAATTTAGTTATTAAATTCATTGTTGAACATTAAGTTGAAATTGCCTGCTTTCCTTCTGTTACAATCTTTATTTTGTAAAGCTATTATTTTGCTCAGTGTACCCGTTGATCACCGTACGGTTTGCGTAAATTGTTTTCAGTATCCACTTGCGACTTGCGTCTTACCACTTTCCCCTAACCGCGTAGCTCTTACCACTTGCCACTTGGTACAATCAGCCTTGTGGTCAATGCCGTTGCTGGGTGGTGTTAATTTTTCCACAACTAATTCTTGGCATTATTCGCAGGCTAGTTTGCAGTTAGCAGCTAGCAGTTAGCAGTTAGTAGCCGCAGTTGCTTGATCACCAACTGACAGCCGCAAAAGTCATAACCCAGGAAGCCATTGCTGCTGGAAATCAACTCGTATTATCTATCTGACCATTTTTGATGTGTGTGCTGTGCTCACACATGCGGAAGAAGTGCTGATCAGTTGGTGGTCGTACATCATCAGCAGGGAAAATCTAACTGTTTGATTGGGAATCAACAATTCAACTCGTGACCACATAAAACAACTCAAACCAATTTGACAAAGACAAACAATAGATAAAAAACTTTTCAATTTCTCTATCGATAGATTAGTGAAATTCTCAAATATTTTTAAGTCTTCATACAGCTGCATAATTGCGGTGATACACGGATTCCATTAGAGTTAAGTTTGAGTGCAAAAAACTGACGAAAAGAACGCGGAAAGATTGAAGATGAAATCGAGCAATTAACAAAGCCAATTTGCCACAGAGCCAAAAACCGCAATAACAAATGGCAAAGTTGATAAATCTCAGCATGGCTTTAATAAATGTACACATGCCAAATTGTAGTAGTACGATTTGTTGGGGCATGCCACAACTACTGTCCACTTCACTCCACATTGTAAGTTATTTTTGTTGCTTGTTCTGACAGCTAAGCTACGCGTCCATAAAAACATTTATAAGCCTCATTATGAAGACCAGAATTTCTTGTCATATCAAGAGCCAAGAAAAACATATCTTAAGAAGACTTTCACAGCATGCGCTCACTCAGCAGCGAGGGAGAGAGAAAGGGGCATAGAGGCGCAGACAGAGAGAGTGAGATGTGGGGTAACCAGTAGAAGAAAAAAAAACTTGGTGACCATTCGATGCTATTCTTGTGTTGCTTTTGCTATTGTTGCCATAATTTAATGTTGATTTTTGGTTGTTAAAAGTGGGCTATGACGCTCTGCTGTCGGCAACTTTTGAAGTCGCCACCAAATTGACAAAACAAGTGCGTTGAGCTGCGTTTGGCTGCGTTCATGTCTTGAGTCTTTTGTTTGTGTTTCATTTTTGCAACAATTGGTATTTGTTAAACTGCAAAAGACTGCACTCACTGCCCGCCACAGTGGCTGCAATTAGTTGACCCACTAAGGCTTGGCAGCCCTAAGAGACTGACTGACAGGCATCAGACTTTAAACGAACCCAAATGTACATTCTGGCAACGTTTTCTCTTTTTCACGCCAACATTTTCATTTTCACGCCAACGCTGTTATTGTTGTTGTTGCTGCTGATGCGGTTTCATTTTCATTGGGATAAATTCGTGTTTTATTTTTTTTTTTTTTTTGGGTTGAAAAGTCAAAACAGAGAAGATGAAAATGGCAGCCTCTTGAGAATGGAATTGTGTCAGTTCTTACCGTCTTTAGTGTCAGTTGGCAGTGACACCTGATGCCACCATATAATTCGTTTCATCAAATGACAAATGGCAAACGCCCTCAGGAAACCCAAAATTGGTAAACAGAATGTTTAAGTATCTGCTGTCGGTTTCATGTTTGCAACTGTTCGTCTTTTCCTCTTAGTACACAGGCTTGGCAGTCCTTGGCTGTAATCTACTGGGTTGCAATCTAACGCACGCTGCCTGCATTAAGTAATAAATTGCAAATGTTTTTTTGGTCGACTTGCGACTCACCTGGCGGCCAGGAAAATTGAATTGTTTGTTGTTGCTGGCTGAATGGACTCACGGAAAGGCAAAGGCAAAGGCAAAGTCAAAGGCATTGAAGGCGATCTATGGTCACGCCCACCATTGCGTTGGTTAGGCTCATTAGCGAATATCGTGGGATTGAACGTAATATTTTTTTAATGCCCGATTCCTGTTGTTTGTTCTTTGTTTGCCCAGCGAGCGATCTCTGCGCTTCGATGGAGCCACAGCTGCAACGCGCGGCACGCAAAATAAATGAGCTCACATTAAGTTAAATGATTGCGAATATTAGAAAATATTGGCATGCCAAATGCTGGGCAGGCTTAGAGCTAGTAAAACATATAAAAAGAAATCAAATAAAAACAAGTAGGAATGCTATAGTCGCCTCGCAACTTTAGAATACCCGTTACTCAGTTTTAATATTCAATAACTTTGGGGTGTGATAATAAAATTAAAATCATTTAGTTGATGGACACTAGTAAATTGATTAAGATAGCTTTGAAAACACAGAAAATATTCATAATAATTAATTTAGAGCGTTTAAAACAATTTAGAGCATATTTTTGACCATTTGTTTTCATGGCAGCTATAAGATATAGTCGTACGATTTGGTTGAAACTAGGTCAGTGTAAGTGTATTTGTCACAGAGTTCCAGGTGTTCAAGCGGACAAGAGGACAAACGGACATGGCTTTATAGATTCGGCTATTTAGCACCAATAGTCAAGAATATATGCAGTGAAAGCTCTACTCGCGGACAGCTGCCCCAGGCGGACATCTCACTTAGCCGGACGAATTTTATAGTCCCAAGTTGCAGAATTTTCATCCAAACTCCGTTCCCTTACGCGGACATCTACCTGGAACCGTGGCTGTTCGGCCAAGGGATCTTTCACTGTATATATTTGATGGGGTCAGTCATACGTCTTTCTCCCCATTACATACTCTACAATGATTTTAGCATGCCCTTCTACTCCACTCTTAACGGGTATCAAAAGGAAGCCAAACCCAAGACAAGAACAACTACATCCAACGTCAACTACAGCTAAAACGCGATGTGGTAGCCGCAGCTGTTATTTGCCATTTGCTAAAAATAATAAATGAGCCTTGGCCTTGGCGACGGCTATGTCGTTATGTCTCATTAGCACTTGCCGGACATTTACTTAGGTGCGCAAATTAAAATAAAGAGCAGCACTCGGCAACGCCACGCTTGATGGAAAGCTTTTTCGAGTCAGTCGGTAAGTCCCTGTACCTGTATTCTAGCACTGCCACTACCTGTAAAGAGCAACTCAATGGAGTTGCTGTAAACCAGTTTTGAGTTTGGCTTTGAGTGGAGTTTTCTGTCTTTGTTTTGTCTTTGCATTGCAGTCAGCAAATTGATGCATGGCCAAAATAACTGAAGAAAAGCAAAACTTTGAGCCATTCTTGGCGCAATTTAATCATTCCGAAATTGTTTGAAAAAAAAACGTTTTAATGAAAGTGCTGAAGCTGATTCTGAAGTTGTTGCTCTTTGGACAGAGAGAAGGAGATGCTTTCGGAGACGCCTTCACTTTTTCTACTTTTTTGGCACAAATTACACAGGCAGCTGCTGTGCCTGGCAATCAGCATAAGATTTTAGTATTTTATTCAGTTTTTGCTTCTTTTTTTTAGTCAACACATTTCGCAGAGTTCCCAGTTTGGTTTTTTCTCGCTGCGCTTTCGTGTCAACAACTTGAAACCGGCCTGCGACTAAAGTTAGCAGTTTCAGCACCAGGCCAAAATAATCAAAAGACAGCGAACGAATCTGGCAGGGTATCATTCATGCATTCATTCACTTATTCACTCACTCAATCACTTATTCAAACGTTGATACATACATGCATGCATTCATTTGGCGAGCGTGGGCACAGACACTCAATGAGGTCAGTCTTGCAAACATGCTTGAGCCATTCTCCATGGCCATTGACTGTCATCCAAAAATTTCACTTTTCATTTACCAAAAAAACAAATCAACAAATACAGTACACTGTTCAAAAAAAGTTCTAAGCTTGGGAAGAGAATGAAAATTGGTATAAAAACTATATACTAAGATTAAATGGTTAAAAAGTCCTTAAGCTAATTAGTTTAGAAAATATTAAGTTAAAAGAATCTGATGAACTTTTTCTAGCAGTGTAACTTATGCCTTATGCTAAACGTCTGCTAGGTGACCTCGTGAACTTTTGGCTTGCTACAGAGACAATGCCTGAAATGGGTCACAGCACAGGTAGAGACTGAGCCACAACAACGCCACGTTCCCATATTTGATTGTCTCCAACATAAGCTACCGTTGTCCAACTCTGACGCTGACGTTGTCCAATGTACAGTGTCCATTGTCCATTGTGTCCATGCTCCGCTGTCGTCGTCGTTGTCAATGTTGGCTGTCAGTTTTGTCAGGCGGTCTGACAGGCCTACAAGCGTTGGCCAAGTTGGCTTTTGTGAAAATCAATGACGCGATTTGCGGCATGCATCGCATACAAGATGAAACTCTGGCCAAGATCTGCAGAAAGGCCAAGACAATTCTTGGGGTTTTGTGCTCCAAAAAAAAACAGTGCCAAATTCATCAGCCATGCGCCATTAATCATGGCCACAAAGTGTTGGCGTCGGCGTCGGAGTCGGCGTGTGCCGTCAACTGCGGTCAACAGAGTACACTGAGAAAAACTATATATTTTTTGGCTCGGAAAAAATACTTACCCCAACGAGATATATCATTCTTGAGCCTTATTTTTATCAGTGTAAGCCCGAGCACAATGACCCACAAATTTCACAAATGATAACCGCAAATATTGCTTTTGGCCAATATACAACTACGTACTGCAGGTAGAAACTCCCGTTTTACCTACAAAATACCAACTTCAGGCAGAACTATTTGTAGTCGTAATTTGGGAAGTGGCAACTAATTAACCTTAATTGATTGCATTTGACAGCGTAGCCATTGTGGGAGCACAAACTGGAGCAGACTCGACCAGAGAATCCAACTGGAATCTCACAGAGAGTCTTCAGTACGTAATGGGAATCATTACGTCGAGCTTTGGCTGCCTCAAGTGCACTGGGATAATTTCAACATTATCATTAGTCCGTTTATTGTTGTAGTTGTTGTTGTTGTTGTTTATCGTCTGCCGCTGAAAAGTGAATCTATGTATTTGGTAAAGTGTGGGGAGGAAAGTGGTACAGTGAAACATCGATTGACCTGCTGTTGGATAAATACAAGTACAAAAAAAAGTAAAAGATCTTGGCACACAAGTTCACTTTCTATTTATTTACATTGAATGCAGTTGAGACTGAGTCCAAGACTCTGTCTGAGTCTCAGCCTGTGTCTCAGTCTGGCGGCTTCTTTTGTGACCTGTGCACAAATCACATCGATTTAATAATAATAACAATAATCGCTGAGGAGAGAAAATACCGTTTAACCAGTTCTTTTTCATTTATTTCTATTTTCTTAAATCAAGAGGTGTTTATGGCAAATCGTGACAAAATGCTTTGACTTAACTGATAAATTGGTGCAATGAGACGGTCGGCAAAACGGCTTAAACCACTTTGATTGCACATCCTCTTTGACATTTGTATATTGGCTAATGGGTTGGGCCAAAGAAAGCTGCAGTTTGCTTAAATTATATTAAATATATTTATATTTTCTTAAAACTCATTCTGGTCTGTGTTGAATGTCACTTGTTTATATGCAAATCGGTGTAGAAAGTAAACGTTTATTGTGTGCATTTAACATTTGCATAGCATAGACTCCCGCGCCACTCAAGTCATCTGGCCATAAAAAGGCAAAAATTTCGAACTGAACAAGTGAAATTGACCAAATTTGGCAACTGTAACTGCATAAACTGCAAGTCAAATCGGACTCTAGTCACTTTGATGTGTTCAACAAAGACCAAAAGACACGAGACGAGATGAGAGACGCAAGACGTACAGCTAAAGCTGGCAAATGTGCTCAAGTTGGCCAACATTTTGGCCAATTGCCCATATATAAAGAAGAAATACTCGTACCACCGAATTTTCAGCATAAATTTGTAAATCTTTCCAAGCTCTGAGTTTTTGCTTTTTTGTTTTTTTGTATGCCAACAAGTCGACACATTTACGGCAACTTGTCACAGCCAAAACACACAAATTTTTAAATTGTTTGGAGTCTGCGTATTTAAGCAAATTAGTTGCTTACATATGTAAATGCAGAGCACTACAAACCAAGTGTCCTCCTGTCTTTTGCCTCAAAGCAGCCTTTCACAATAACTCAGAAAGATTAAACTGAAGATAGCAGTTGGTTTGTTACTATCGCCACTGATCTGCGATCTAGTTATTGTGTACTGCAGATAAAAAGTACAAACAGTGATGCTTGTCTTGTATGGAACAACAAATATACCCTATATAGTGTTGGAATTCAGTTTAAACACGATTTGCTGCCATGAAGATTATTTAGAAATATTTGAAATGAAAATTTAAAGCTTAAATCGTTGCTATAAATATAAATTTAATAACTCAAACACTTAAAATATTATCAAATTTCCTAGAAAACATTTAAGTTAACTTTCCTTAAATTTTTAAGCATTTAAAAACTTAATTTCTTGTGTGAATTTTTGTTAGCATTTCATAGATTCTTGCTAATCGTTGAGCTGAACTTATAGACTTGTTACCAACCAATTAGCATGGCCCAGAGAAGGAAAGAGTCTCACTTAACTTAATTATAAGATGAATAGACGCGTTTGCGGCGTATGCAAACATTCACACACCCATCACACGCCCCAAAGGCAAGAAACTGGCCCAATGCACTAACACTATAACTTACATGTTAATTAGATAGTACTCGGTGTACTTTCAGCCAGAGATATGCATCTAAAAGACTACCACTAATTGTTGGTCAATGTTCTGACTTTTAGTGGGTTAACAGGTGACGCGGAAATAACTTATTTAGAGAGCATTCCACTCCACCAGACGCGACTTGACTTGGCTCACGACTCCCTGTGACCGCTAGCCAAATACTTGAACAACCAAATGGCCAACTAGCCACGCCCCTTTGACTCAGTTTCAGTTAAAAGGCGGTGCTTAAGAACAAGCGCATAATTAGCATAAATTTATTGAACTAATTGCTGCATGTGAATGTCTAAATGACTAAATAACTGAATGAATGCAGATGAAGCTGCTTAAGCTCACCGACTCCCCCTCTCTTCATGCTCATCTACTGCCCAGTGTGGGAACTGCAAGTGATCCCCATTTCATCTAATCTTTCATCAACTGTCGTTATCTCATTACCCCGTCCACACAGACCCCAAAAAAAAACCCCTTGGGCAAATTTTGGCTAATTTGGACAAAACGGCAAGAGGCAGGAGCGAAGGGTCGTGGAGCAGAGCGCAGGCAGCTAAGAATATCTCCATAAATTATGCAACTCCAAGCGCAGCAGAGTTAACTCTTTGAAGCACCGCATGAGATTCTCACATTTGTCAACTGCCGGAACATGCAAGCCATCCAAAATAGCAAACCTAGGGTATTGCTAGTACTAACATACATACATACATAAGCCTGACAAATGCTTCGACAGAAATCATAGCGGGCAATTTCTTGTGGCAAGCAGTTAGGGACAGCAGCAGAAGTTTTCTAGGGAGCTTTCTATAAGAAACTTTAAAACAATGGAATTTTCAATTTGAATATTTTGAAAATCTGACAACAGTTTGTAAATTGCTATACCATTTTGTACTCTTTAGGAACAGCACTATCAATTGGCAGCAACGAAATCAAAATTTTGTATAAAAAATTTTTGTCTGATTTTTAAAAAAAAAAATGTAAAGGGGTAACATCATAAAAATTGTAAAAAATTGGCAAATTTTTAAAATCTTTAAATTAGTCGAATTTCAATTACTAACAATAGTACTAGTTGTGTAGAGTCGCAAGAGGTATAACTTTTTATAAAATGACACCATTTAGGCGAGTTAACATCATTTAATTTAAAAAAAATTGAACAAATTAAAAAATTTGTTAAAATTGTGTTTGTTTTAAATTCTTTGATTTGTTCAAATTTTATTTTGGATCGAGACAATTCTCCAATAAACTTGCTAACTAACAAGAATTAATAAGAAATCTCTAAAAATTAGGATGGAAGTCTCTGTAATCACTCTATTTAGAGCTATATCGCCAATTAAATATTTTTCGCTGTGAAAATTGAATTTTTATGGCATGTTTTGGCTTCCAAAAACAGTCTTGAATCAAGAAATTAAAAGCATTTGGCATTAAGACAAAAGATTCCATAAGCTAGACATTATTTCGACAGAAATTGAAGTTTTTTTTATAAAACCAGTTATCATTTGCCATAGTGTAGGGTATAGCTCCAACGGTGTCGGCCACTCTAAATATTTCTGCATATGCTGCTTGATGTATTGGCACTGGCGCAGTGGCTGCCACAAGCAACTGTGCACTGGAGAACGTTCAGCAGGCAGTAGGCACATAAATTCGCTTAAAATGAAGTTCGCTGTCATTTGAATCCTGATCATCGTCGTTTCATTTCCACACACTTGAAGAAATTTCACAGATTTATCATTTTATGAAAAAAAAAAAATGTTTAAATTTATTAATGCTCTGAAATGCAAACCAGTTTTAGCCAACTCTTAGCCACAGCTGGCCACAGTTGCAGTTCTCTCAAAGTTGGCAGCATTTACGCATAATACCGTTGTCCCAAATTCGCGCTTTTACGCATTTGCACTCGCAGCTGATGGCCAAAACTTCCAGTGGGTTTAGCCAGGCGAACCGCCGCATAATTGGCTAGATCTTTGGCGTGTTTTTGTAGTTGTTTTTTGGTGGTGGTTTAATCGCGTGCCTGGAAGCCGTTGCCATCAGTTTCACTTGCAAAAGCTGGCTGAGAACTCTCAAAAGCTGGCAGGGCTAAGTCAAATAAATTGTTAAGCAACCGCAGGCAATGAGCGTGAGAGGGTGGCAAGGGGATGGATTGGAGAGGTAACGCCGCTGAGATTGTGATCTTGGCCTGTTATGAGTCAATCAGACGCCTAGTACATTGTCACCGTCACCTTGCTGCCGCTGCCGGAGGCGTGTAGGCAAACAACATGCGGAGATTGTAGCGATTGCATCATGAAATTTAACTGCTTCGCTGCAAGGGGCGATCTTGGCTAAGACTTTTGCATATAAATTGCCAGTAACCAACCAGGCTTACTAGCTAGCTGGCTGGCTAGCTGGATTGCCAACCGGGCTTATAAGGCGCCGCTGTGGTAAAGCTCCATTCAACTGTCCATTTGGCCAAAATGTTTATGAGATGACGATGCCAGGCAGGCAACAACACAAGAGAACACACAAACCAGGCCCTATTTTTTCAACTTCTTCTTTTTTTTTCTGTTACTTCTTTCATAATTTCTATGAGCTACCTTAATGGCATGGCCAATAATGGACATCAAAAGAAACCGCCTTGATGCGATCATTTTTTATTGGCAGCTGCCTTTGGTGGCTGCCAAATACTCAAGTCGGCTGACACTTTCTTCAACAGCGCCGAAACGTCCTTGAATGACTTGTGATCCTTGTCGCCCAGCAGGTTAAAAATCACCGCCTCCGAGGTGGTTATGGTACAGCCAATGTCCCGCAGTCGCTCCAGCGCCAAATCTCTGTCCTGATTGAGACGTGAGGCGCAACAATCAGCGACTAGCCAAACGTTAATGTCATTATCAATCAGATTAAAAGCCGTTTGCTCAATACAAACGTGAGTCTAGAAATTAAATCGAAAATATAATGAAAATTTCAGTTGAACATTTTTCAAAACTCACCTCCATGCCAAACAACACAGCTGTGCAGGGTTTACCACCAAATATATCTTTCATCTTCTGCTCCACGGGAGGAATCAACATGCTGAACTTTGTCTTCGGTATCACAGCACAGGCGTGATTCACATCCAACTCACAGACAGTGGAGCCCAGTTTCTCTGGATATTGCTCTGTGACCAACAGTGGTATTTTCAAAATCTTGCCAGCTTCTACCTGTAATTGGTGAATATTCCATTTAATATCCAAACAATATTCTTATCCACAAAGATTTACCAATTTCTTTGCATTTTCTATGACTGCGGGCATTAAAGGCATAGCTGGCTTGAACTTTTCCTGTATATCGCACATCATAAACAAGGTCTTGTCTGCCTTTAGGCGGTACAAGCTGCGTCCAATCTTAGACATTTTAAAACTAACAAATCAAATAGTTTTATAATTTTTGAATTTTGAATTGTAACGTATGTTTGACAATATACACTCGGAGTTACTCCCTCTAGCGGTAATAGTTGAAACTGCGCGGTAATTGTTTGGCTGCAACAGAAAAACTATCGTTATCGTTGGCACTGTTAACAGCACTGTTAAAGAACGCGCTCTGCTAATTTCATGTTACGTGTTAATAAGATTTTATTTTGATCAAACGCTGTGATTTTTGCCAAGCACGATTTTTTGTGCGTAATTAATTTAATTTATTTAACGTGTTAGTCGCACTTTAAAATTGAATTTATTAACTTAGTTAAAGATTGTTTAACAAACCGATCAACCAGCTGCTGCCAAAATCAGAAAACTAAACGAATTTCACCACAAAGTTCCTAGCACGAAACGGCACAATCGATGAATTGAGGATTTATTTACGGAACAGTTGGATTTGAGGTAAACAAAACGTTGGAATTAAGAAACGCCGGTCTGGTTTCATAACATTTTGCATCGTTTTATATTTGTTGTCGTCGTGACGCGCTTGATGACAGAGAGAGAAAGAAAGATGAAAAGAGCGCGACTTTTATCGAGTTTGTTGCCTATCAGATGTTTCTGTTAAGCTATCGAAATGTTAACTTGCCGCCTTCACTGCAAACTGGTCACACTCTTTTTAAATTTCACATTTCTTTACGGTTTGTTTACCTTTTTCTGTTTACCTTTTTTGTTTTTCTTTCTATAAGTTTATTTTGGTTAGTGTTTAATTGAGTGTGAATAAATTAGTTGAATAAAGTAAAGCAAATTAGGCAAGTATCAGTGACATGCGCTGCTGCTAGCGATTGCCGTCATTTAATCAGTGTCACAACCACCAGTTGCTTCTGCCGTCCAACTGTGAAAATGTACAAATGTTTATATGTGTTTGTATGTGTAAACTTGTGTTCAACATAATTTTGGCAATGTACCAGTTCCAAGTGCATGCTTGACAGTTACAACGCGCCCAACTAATTGCAGGCGCATTAATAATGCCACTCTTAGAACTGTAATGATATTTCTATCTATACTACATATTTTTATATGCACATAAATATTTTGTGCGCCAGATAAGCATCGCTGTCTCATTTGCTGTCGCCTGTCAGCGAAATATCGAAAAATTGCTTGTATTGCGGACAGCGTGTTGACGGCGGCAATAGAAAGAGTACATTGACGCCGACAGCGACGTTAACGTTGACAGCGACGTTTGCGTCATTGTCGCCAACACCTTTATCAATTTTCAACGGATACGCGTTGTGACAAGTTGGATTAATCGCTTAAGCAGAAGCAGCCGCACCAGTGAGTCTTGAGTCGTTACACTCTTCACTCTCACTAGCTTAACGCTCTCATTCGACGCGATCACTTTCGTTCTCTCCTTCACTCTCTTTGCTCTTTTGCCAAACTGTTTCCGAAATTGGTCGCGGTCCATTCAAATTGTCATTTCGTTTAGTTGCAAAGGGAAGCGTTCGGCTGTCAGACGTCTCCGTGTCCGGGTCCGTGTCCGTCTTCGTTTCCAACTTTGTTTTTGTCGTTTGATTTGATTAATATTGATCAATTAATAAATATTAAGCATAACAAATCTATCTACATCGATTTTTTTGGCCCTGGCCATAAACCAAAACAAACCTAGTACACTTCTTGGTCTGTATTTTTATAAATATTATTTTAGATTTCAAAAAACACTTTCTCTAATGTTTTTCAAAATTTGCTTACTTACAGTTTACACACGAAATAGTACAAAATATTAAAAGATGAGCCTGCAATCGATCAAGTACAAGCGCGGTAGTCTAGAAATTCTGGATCAGCTGCTGCTTCCGGTGGTGTCCAAATACGTGACAGTTCGTGGTGTTGAGGATGGCTGGAAGGTCATTAACAAGATGCAGGTGAGCAGCAATCAACCAAATATTTAATTAATTAATCAAATATATTTTTAAAACATTTGTCTACACAATTAAAGAATGTTCTATTATAACATTTCACAACTAAAAATAACATAATTAATTTAAGTATTCATTTTGTTTGCCAAGCACATTCAAATTTCTCATACACATCAAATCAACATCATCGAAATTAATTGCAGCTAAGAATAATTTATTTAAATGATTTCGGTTGGCCCCCTTAAGCATTTTATTAACAAGATTGCATATGCTTGGTTTGTTATTTTGCCATTTGTTAAACAAATGAGAGGAGAATACGAGAGATAATTTTGTTGTTTACTGAAACAGTTTCGGAATCTCTGAATCTCATCACGTGGACGGCGAGTTTATTATATAATATTACTACAGAATGTTTATAGCCAGATAAGAGCGTTGACACAGCACCACCAATAGATTCGACTACATACACATATATGTATATATATATATATATATATATATACATATATGCACTATCTCTATCTGTATTGCTAATTGCCCCTTTCTCTCTTCTGATTTTCTAGGTGCGCGGAGCCCCAGCCATTGCCATTGTGGGCTGCCTTTCACTGGCAGTTGAAATCCATCCGGAGGTTTTCGAGACAAAGAAATCTTTGCGTCAGGAGATCGAGGGTAAACTAAACTATTTGGTTTCTGCTCGACCGACGGCGGTAAACATGAAAATATCTGCCGATGAGCTTATCACGCTGGCCAATGATCTGACCAAGGATGAGGCCATCAGCGTGGATGAAATGAAGCAAAGGTAAGCAATGGAAAAACCAAATTTAAGATCGAAAAAGTCTAACATATGCTTATTTACTCAAGATTTCTGAATGCCACCGAAGCAATGTTGGACAAAGATATAGCCGATAATCGTGCAATTGGTGCCAATGGCGCCAAAGCCATACTGGATCATGTGGCTGAGGTGGGTGGTGCCCAAGCCGCTGGTGCAGTGCGTGTGCTGACCCACTGCAACACGGGATCACTGGCCACCGCCGGCTATGGCACTGCGCTGGGCGTGGTGCGGCATCTCAGTGAGCTTGGAAAGCTGGGTGAGTACGCTTTAGTGTGTGTGGAAATCATTCGATGGAATATATTCTGTGGCTATATGCTATGGCTGCTATTTTAACACGCTTTTAAGATGCTTTCTTCAATGGCAATCTTTTTTCAAAAGGGAATTAAACTAAATAATAAATTGTATAGATGAAAATTCTGTTTTTGTTTTGCATAGATGACAGTATTGAGACATTAACTTTTATAAACTAGACAGTTACAGTTAATGAATACTAGACAAGTTTAGAATGGCTACTAAGACAACCTCTTTCTTCTTTCTTTTCCTTCTCAGAACACGTTTACTGCACTGAGACACGGCCGTACAATCAAGGAGCACGTCTTACCGCCTATGAGCTGGTGCATGAAAAGCTGCCAGCTACACTGGTGCTGGACAGCATGGTAGCAGCGCTGTTTCGAGTCAAGAACGTGGCTGCTGTTGTAGTGGGCGCAGATCGAGTAAGTCTCTTAAATAAATGCCTTATTGATTTATGATTAATTGAAATGTCTTTTAGGTGGCTGCCAATGGTGACACGGCCAATAAAATTGGCACCTATCAAATCGCAGTGGTGGCCAAGCATCACGGTGTGCCTTTCTATGTAGCCGCACCGCTGACATCCATTGATCTGCAGATACCCAGCGGTGATCACATCATAATCGAGGTGCGACCCGATCGAGAAATGACACACGTTGGCGAGCATCGGATTGCGGCGCCTGGCATTAACTGTTGGAATCCTGCTTTTGATGTAACGCCTGCGTCGCTTATTACCGGCATTATAACGGAGCATGGCGTCTTTGAGCCATCAACGTTAAAGGCTGAAATAAGCAAATTGCTTGGCTTATAACAATCGCATATATTGTTCTTGTTCATACTTGCGTTGAATGAATGCACTCCAGTTTATAAAAAACAAAACAAAACAGACAGACAAACACAAACACACACACAATTACACCAGCGCACACCTGCACACACACTTACGCAAATGCACAGGTACACACACAGGTACGGGCCAGGTGTCTATTGTAGTATAGTATGTGGAGCGGCTGTGAGCCAAAAAAATACAATGCACATTTTGAAATACCTCTTAAAACAACAATTGGAGAATTTTCGTATGGGTTAAATCGGGTTTCGGCCAGGCTTTAAAGCACTGCACCAGTTGACAACTGTTCATACTTGACAACAACATGGCTAGAATGATAGATCATTTACTGTTGCTGCTGCACTTGGCTCTCGTGCTGGGATACAGCAAATACAATTTAAACAACAACTATCGCAACATGAAGGTGCGACTACAGACCGAAGGTGAGGAATCCACGCGTGAGATCAGCGAGGGTCGCGTTGAAGTGAGCTTCGATTTTGGCGAAACTTGGGGCACCATTTGCAGCACAAGTTGGTCAATGCGCGAGGGTAACGTGGTGTGTCGTCAATTGGGTCTGGGCTATGCCGTCAGATCTGCGTCGAATACCAGGTATGGCAATAGTGTACAGCATCCCTGGGGCATGGTGGGCACACGGTGTCGCGGCACTGAGGATTCTCTGGCCAAATGCCACCGCGAGTCGAAATATCCCCAAATGTGCAGTCCCACAAATCGGAATGTCAGCACAGTGGCGTGCGTAACTAAATCACCGGATCTGGAACTTGGTCTAAAAGACATTGAGACAAGCGCTATACTGTCTTCGGTGCCGATGACGCAGCTACAGTGTGCCATGGAGGAGAACTGTGTGTCCGCCGACGCATATATAATCCGCCGTACGAATCCAAACGGTATACGGAAACTGCTGCGATTCTCCCTGAAGGCTGAGAATGTGGGCGATGCTGATGTGAGTCCCTATGCTAACTATCGGGATTGGGAGTGGCATCAGTGTCATAATCATTATCACAGCATGAATGTCTTTGCCACATTCGATGTGTATAATAAGCGTTACCAGAAGGTTGCTCAGGGTCATAAAGCATCCTTCTGTCTGATGGATTCGGTGTGCAAACCAGGCATAGCTAAAAAATACACCTGCGGCAATACCACACAAGGTGAGTCTCAAAAACTTCCTGCCCTCTCTCATAGTCTCTTACTTAAATGCTAATTTAATGTTAAATACTGCTTGTTAGGCATAACGGCTGGCTGCTCCGATGTCTACAGTCAAGGACTTGATTGTCAGTGGGTCGATGTCACCACAGTGCCCATTAATCAGGTCTACATACTGCGCGTTGCCCTCAATCCCGAGTACATGCTGCCCGAGAAGACTTTCGAGAATAATGGCGCCGAATGCGTGCTCCATTACACGGGCGATAGGAGAACCACTCGAGTGACTGATTGTGTCCGCAAGCCATTGTGGCTTTGATAAATAATAATAAAGAGTACTATGTAGTTTTAACGCATGAAACTTAGTTGCATTTATGGGTTATTCTAAGTCTAACAAAGCATTAAAGGTTAAGTGGCAACAATAAAACACAAGTTTCAAATTCTGTAACTGATAAATTTGTTAGTAATTTAAATGATAATTAAATTTAATGCGTACGATAGATTAAAAAGAACCACAAACAGTAATCAACACATAAATAACCACAGTTTAAAAGAGGACATTAGTGTCACAAACCTCATTAAAAAATGTTAACTAAAAATAAACTGTGTAAAGCATATTTTTCTAGACCAAAATAGCCACATTCGTTGAAAGAAAATCATGTTTTTCTAGGCTTGAATACCGCCATAATAGCAACATTCATCAAAAGTTAACATAACAACATAGTAGTACCCCATTTATCAATCAAAACACATGTGAATTGACTTTTAACAACGAATTAGTCATGCAGGTAAACGACATTTATCAATTGTTGTAGTTAAATACGTTTATTGTTTTTGAATGTTCATCATTTTGTTTTTGTTTTTTGCATTTAATTGCTCTTATACAGTAGGTTTCATGTATGTATATCTGGTATATTTATTATTATTATTATGATCTATAAATATGCCTTTAATTACTATAGATAAATATTTCGGCGCTTGGTTTTGTGTTTCCTTCTTTTTTTTTAAGTTATGTATTATTTATTTTCATGCTTTGTAGTTGTGCTAAAAATTCAATTATGCGCTTTTAGAGCTTGTGTTTTGTTTTATTTTCGTTCAGTTTTATCAGATATTTTTTCTGTTCAGTTGTGCTGCTGTAGTATTGTTTACAATTTAGTTTAGTTGTTGTTTTTTGATTCATTGTGAATATTGTAGCTTGCAATTTGCTAGTGTGTGTGCCAATAAAATAATTAAATTTGCGCGTGGCAGCAATGCTTCAATTATATTCCACAAACAAAGGAGCAAATAAAACATAGTTCAGTAACTTTTCAAAATTTGTTTGCTTTTTTTTTATATATATTTTTGCTAATTACAAAAATGCCTACACTACACATTTACACAAAACTCTTCAATTTCTATAAGATTTCTTTTCTTTTATTTTTAATCATTCTTAAAACTAGATGACGTCTCTCGTTTAGCATTAGCTGGCATCAAATATATATATTTATATGCATTACTTATGGATATATATTACTTATTGCATGACAAAACAAATATCATTAATCACGTTCTCAAAACCCTAATGACGAAATTGCAGTCAACTTAAACTTAGGCAACAGAAAACATTGGAAAAAAGCGTAGGAAAATTGTGCGGCAATAAAAGTAAGTAAAAAAAATGTACATTCATTTACTTGGTATGTATGCTTGTACATACATTTACATAGATTTAATATTTTATAGTATGTATGCGTGTATGTATATAGATGTATGTAGTTATGTTAAGTATTTTAATAAAAATGCATTAAAGTTTTTCGAGTATTTCATGTCATTTGCTTAACTTGCCTTACACATTGCTAACTAAACCACTTGAGGCTCCCCAATTTTAATATTCATATTCATAATCCATTTTGCAAAAACACGTTGAGCACAAAACTACTTTACAAATATTACATTGTTACTCTGGCATTGCCTCTAGATTGCCCACTATATATACTATATATGTACATATAGTATGTGTATGAATGTATCTTTAATTATATTTAATTTTTGTTTATTTAGCATATGCATTTTAAGTAACATTACTTTAGGTGCTATGACAAACTGACGGCCCAATTTGGCTTGTGGCTGTTTAAATTTTTAATTTACTTTTACTTTTAGTTTTAGGTTTTAGTATTCGCTTTGAAGCTATGTATATTTTAATTACCACATTATCCTACTCGTATAGTCAGTAAGTATATGGGTATGGTATAAATATTTATTTATTGGTATACCATCAATTAAGTAACGATCTAACGTCGGCTTCTCCTCTGCGCGTGAGTCTTTTACTTTTTCTTAGTTGCTGTAAACATTTATGCATATTTATATATATTCTTTAGTTATGGAAAACACACACTTGATTATTATTCATATTTTCATTAGAAAACCTTTGTGTAAAAATCCATTCATAAAATTATAAAATGCTCCACGTTGCTCGTTTCTTGTTCGTGTTTTTGTGTGTTATTGCAATGAGTTTCACTTGTGCTTCTTTAATTTATTTTTCTCTTTTTCTTTTTGCTCTGTATCCCCAAAAGTTCTTGAGGGGATTATTCCGCGTGGTGGGGATCTCTCTGTTTATTTACTCTGTGTGCGTGTGGATGTCGGTGTGTGTGCGTGTGCGCTATGTGCTATGTACGTTAGGCATTTGGGCTTTAACTAATCTATGCTATCAGCTCTCGACCGTCGTGGATGACACGCTGTGACTAGTGGTTAGCAGGTGCTCAGGAATGGGTATGGGCTGTGTACGAGCCGGTTGCTTCTTCTGCAAACGGAGAAAACGGAGAAAGACAAACATTACTTTAAAATACAGTTTGTTTTTAAGGTTTCACACATACCTTGCGCCTAAAGGGAAAGCAGCCTGCTTTGTCTGGTTCCGGTGTGGCATTAATCAGTAAATCCGGCGTGGGACATTCCTCGGGACCAAAGACATTTAGTTCGCGAAAGCATTCGGTTTCCATCATTTCATTTTGCCATGAAATTGACACAGAGCCCGTATTAAATTTCGTATAGAAATTCGTGTCCGATTCATCGATATTAACGCCCTTTACGGTCGAAAACTGTTCAATATCGAGCACATCTTTGGCGTAAACGGCGTGTGGCTGTCAAAAGTGAATGGATTATTGTATTAAACACTCATGTGAGTTTAGTTTGTGTTACTCACGTCTGGCACAAATGGTGGCTCCAGCATGCCAGCCTCTAAGCGTCGCCAATTAAGCTGTGTGGAGTGAAAGAATGGATGCGCCATCACATCCTGTGATCCCATGCGTCCATTCCGGCAACCCAAACGTTGTTTTATCGATTTAGCTAACAGCTGTTGGCACATTGATTTGGCTTCATCACTAAACTTGCTCGAATACTTTTCGGCATCCTCCTGCAGAAAAAAAAAAAAAATCAAAACCATTACAGATATATGCAAAGATATAGCAGATATATGTGTTTATTTTACCTTGACACGCCTGTCCACTTCTTCGCGCTTCACTTTCTCCTTACGCATGCGAAACGGAGCTTGTCCCTCGATCATTTCATAGAGCAGACAACCAAAACTGAACCAATCCGGCGAGAATGCATATTTGTCATTGTCAATAACCTCCGGTGCCATGTAGCCTAAGATACAAAGAGTTTAAATTAATACATCCACAACGAGTAAGGTTTAAATTTAGTAACTACTTACCCACTGTGCCCACACGTCCGCGCACCATTTCGCCCTCGGGTATTTCCACCGCCAGACCCAGATCGGAGATACGCACATGTCCATGATCGTCTAGCAAGATATTCTCCGGTTTACAATCTCTGTAGACAATTCCCTGTTTGTGCAAATGCTGCAGTCCACAGGCAACTTCTGCTGCATAGAATCTGGCACGCTCCAATTCAAATCCCGGCTCACCGCCCATGTTGTAAATGTGAAATTTCAAATCACCACCTGCAGAAAAAAGTTTCAAAAATAATTTTATTAACAAAGCTTCTAATTGAAGCAGCGTCAGCAGTAAAAATTCACAGCAGATTGTCACTGACACTGACGACTGAGTGCGGACTAGTGACTATTGTATTCAAATTCAATTAGTTGCATGAATGAGTGGCAGCAGCAATTGAAAATTGGATGAGCAGCAGTCGTTTATTGAGTGATGCTGTCTTTTATGTCATTTCATTGAGCGCACATAAAAAGCAGCAAAAGAATTTAATTAAAATGCTGCAAAATTCAGCTTGACTAGTGACGTAAGCTGCAAATGACTCTGTACTTGTTCTGGAAAGAAAATATAGGCTGAAGATTTAAACTTGGCATCAAACTTTAAGGCTTTTTGGATACTTTAACTATTTGGGTAGCCCCTTTTGTGTTTGATGTATACAGGTTCAGCACTACTACTGTGTACACATCGTTATCACTTTAACAAACGCATGCAGTGCAAATGAATCTTAATGTCTGCTAGACGCAATCATTGTCGGCCAACACGTGCGAATACGAATGCGAGTACTCATACTAGTATTCGTACCCATACACCTATTCGCACCCGGACCCAATTAGCGCAACATTGGATTAACTCTCGACTTGCAAACAATGGATAAAAGCGCAGAGTCAAGTTGCAGGATGCCAGTCTGTACCTGGCTAATCGAAAATTCTATTGTTGTTCCAACTAACATGCAATGTAGGTGACACAAGGCAGGGGACGGTAGGGGGACGGTAGGGCACTGAATGCTCGCTGCGGTACAAAGCACTAACGGGGGATAATACACACCATTCATTATGGTCAGAACGAGACAGAGTGCGTCCTTTGTCTCGTACGCATAGGCCAGATTGACAACGAATGGTGAGTTGATTTTTTGCAGTATTTGTTTCTCGATGAGCACCATGGATTCGCCCTTACGCTTCTTTATGCGTTTTTTCTCCAGCTTTTTGCATGCATACATTTTCCCCGTGGCGCGCACCTGTCCAAGGATAAAGCAAGAGAATGACATCTATTGTAGATGATGCAAAAACGGAAAGAAGAAAAAATGGAGGCGTACCTGACAGGCGCAGACCTCACCGAAGCCACCTTTGCCGAGCACTCGGTACAT
Source organism: Drosophila parthenogenetica (assembly GCA_035047505.1). Classification (NCBI taxonomy): domain Eukaryota; kingdom Metazoa; phylum Arthropoda; class Insecta; order Diptera; family Drosophilidae; genus Drosophila; species Drosophila parthenogenetica. The sequence goes on from JAWNPM010000183.1 coordinate 8,181,500, forward strand.
GCGAAACGTTTTGTATGTAATCGGTTGAGCCTCCAGCCATTTCCACTGCAAGTAGCTGCAATATAGGGAGATATAATGTATTCCATTGAAATTCAGATGAGCTGCATGAAACTCACCGATGAAAGTACATTGAGTTTTCGAATTCACGAAACGGTTCACCGGCCAGAAAGGCTTTCACCGCCTTCACACAGTGTGCAAAGAGATCCTTGCCACCGCTGTTTAGTTTGTTTCGCACCTGTGCAATGAGATCATCGTTGAGCACATCGAGTACCAGTTCATCGGATCCGGAGCCAGTGCCTGATGTGCCACCCCCACCGCCAACGCCTTCACCACCGCCGCCTTTTTCTGCATCTTGACTATTTTCACATTCCACGCCCTCGTCACCATCTCCGCCCCCGTTTAACGCCGCATCTTCTCCATTATGATTATGCGTATCGTTTAGTTGTAGCTTCTTGTGATTGGTTTTGCTGTTGTGGCTATTGATGTTGATGTTGTTGCAGTTGTTGGCGGTGGTATTGTTGCAATTTTCAGTCTCTGCTGTTTCCGTTGAATTGGCATTGCTGCTATTCAGCAACAGCTCATCCCGTGTCTCCTGATCAAGGGCTTCGCTGCCATCGCCTTCGCCACCATTTCGCAGCTCCAACTGTGGCTCAATGTCCAGAAAGCGTCGCCCAATGTCATGACCAATGAATATGCGATTCACAATGTACTCGATTTCATATCTGCAAAAGATAGTTAAGTTTATTATGCACTTTAGCGTGGAAATTGGTATTAACGTACTTGACCACCTGATCCAGAAAACTTATGTAGCGAAAGTAGACGGGTCTTTTGTTCTCACAGAACTGACGAAAGAGCTCACGACCAATTGGCTGTTGGTCTATCACGTAGCCATAGCTTATATCTGTGTGTTATCAATAAAGGATTTAATGTATGACAGCAGTTTGTTCTACAAAACACTCACCTAATTTGTCTTTCAGGTGGATGCACTGCGATATGTGTGGAAATTGTAATATTTTGCGCCATTTTTTACTCTTTCCTTTGTTGCTGTCCGAACCACCTGTAAAAAAAGAATTAAAATAATTTAATTTTAATTTTACAGCTACAAATTTAAACAAAAAAATTATCAAGCTTTAAGGTAAACTTTAAAAGTCTTAGATATTGGTTTCTCCAGTTCCAATGTAGATTAGGAACTCAAATTATCCTTTGGGTAAAATTTCCCATCACAAATTCTCGTTAATAATATTGAAAAGTTTACTGAATATTCAAACCCAAATGCAATAGTTAATTATTGATTTTCCGCTCTACTTAATTAGACATCTTCAACTATTGCCATTAAATTGATGAGCTTAATAATGCCTTTTAACTAACTGAAGTCAACTGCATAGAACGCACAATCAATGCTTAAATAATTGTATATTATTAAATGTGAAAATCAAGGGAATAAACCCCAGACAAGCCTTAAATTAAATGTAGTTTTCAATTAAGAGCTTTTGACAAATTGTTATTTTGCATTGTGGAGTCAATTACCGTGTCGTTTGACACTTGTGCAGACATTGATTTAAGTGTCAAGACAATCAAGCAAGTCAAGTCTTTTATATGAATTTCATATGCCAAAAGCATTTAACTACCATATTTGCAATGCAGTTTTACTTTGAACAACTAGAGTGACAGAAAATCTTATTTCTGTCATTCAATTTATTTAATTTTTGCTATAGAGAAAAAGCTTAAATTACTAAATCAAAAATTGCTGTTGTAACCGCTATTGGCCATTTATTGATACTAGTATTAGTAGAGTCATAAAATAGAACAGGAAAATTAAGTGGATGGCAAGGGCGTTTGTCGTATGGTAGCAGCAAGGGCATAAATGTCAAAAGCAGTCAAATCACAGTCAATGATTTTGCTGTGCCAGTGTGTGTGTGTGTTTGGATACAATGCTCAACTGGGTGACAAGGCTGCAGGCTAAAAACACAAGCGATCAAAACTCAATTTCATTTGGTAGCGCACAAAAGTATGCTACATACACATACCCCCACACAAACACACACATATATGTACTTCTATACATAATTCACATTACTTTCAACACACTGACTGACCAACGTTCATTTTGCTGCTTTCTGTAGCTATCGAAGTGCCTCCAACCATAAACTGCTACACACAAACTCATCATAGAACAAATTATCAGTTGTGTGTGCATTCCCAAATGTAACACACACAGCTATATATATTTCGTACTATATTCCGCAGTTGAATGAACAATTTAAATGCAATAAGAGATGGCAATTTCTACGTCAACTTTGTTTCAAGGAAAAACTCAGTTATTTTTTTTACCTGTAAAATGTCTTCTAATGATAATGCCAATGCTAATGCTAATTAGATTTATAATTAATGCTTTTGTTAAGGTTAAGTTTAATGTTGCAGCTACCAGTTAGCGCCGTCCAAATTTAATTAAGACTTTAATGCTTAAGCTAATGGCCTAATTAACAATTTCTATAATGAAATTAAGTATTCATTTTAATTATTTAATGACATTGTCTGTATAATTTGCAATGTTAATGAAACTTCCCAACACGTATCAATTTTAATGAGCAGGAAATTTATAAAGCTTAATGACAAATAAGTTAACACTTTTTTTAAATGCTAACTTAATTTGAATTTCAAAATAGACTCATTCTTAAAGCTAGTGAGAAAAGTATTAAATTCTATTCTATTGCAACTTTCTGTGGATTTTCAGTTAGCAAAGAATTCAACTGGTAATTTCTGTGTTCTAGCTTAAATACCAGCACAGTAGGTTTCAAAAGAACAAATTAAAAACTTTAGCTAGAAGGTCAAGACAGCTATAAACGTGACTGATTCGTGCATGGTTTTCAAACCAAACTCACATCACTATTTGCAATAAAATCGCCACAGAGACTCAATAACACACACAGGTTGAACTCCACACACACTTATATGTACATACAATTGCATATATGTATGTATATTTATATATATAATGTATATATACATGAATTAACCCTCTGTCAGCATTGGGTACTTGTTTCAGTTAACGAGCGTCTGCTCGTAATCTTTTTGGGCGATTTAAAGTTACTCGCTAAAACTTTGCAGAATAGCCAACTGGCGGAGTATGAGTGTGAGTGTGTGTGTGTGTGTGGTGACCAGAAGTGGAGGCGTGGCACTGCCTTTAGTGCGTGTGCGTTTAATTTAGTGCCAGTGCAATTATGCAAAATAAACTTGAGAAACTTGTACAGCGAGCTGGTCAACAGGCGGCAAACTCAGGCTGAGGAAAAACATCAGCAGCAGCAGAAAGAGGGGACGGTTGCTTGGCTTTTGATTTGGCTTTTCATTTGGCACAGACTTAGCAGCAACGTCTTTTGGCCAAAATGAAATTGCCAACACAAAAAGTTTTAGCCACGAGCAGCGCAGAAGTGTGAGAAAAGTTGTGTTAAGTAGAAGGTTGAAGGGAAATGAATATCATTGAAAGGAACGCCCGAAAAGTTTGATAAATAACAATTAGCTGACACAGATAGAACTTAAGCAGATATGTGTGTACATAATATATATGTGTATGTGTGTGTGTGTGTACAGTATTAAGAACAAATGTTTGTGAAATAGCAAAAAGTTTTTTGATGCTCGCGTTGAATGATTTATAAGTCGAATCAAATGGAAAACGTGTACTCGTAATACCCAAAGATTTCCCACTGAATACAATGTGCAAGAGTGTGAAGACTAAAACGCGTACTTTAATATGCTCGGCGAAAACTCACATAGTTGTTGCCCCATTGTGAGCTATTTTTATAACCTTATCGGATGGCGCTGTCAGTTAAACAGTTGAGTTGCACTTCCCACTTCTTATTTTCCACTTGCTACTTGCTACTTGCCACATGCCACTTGCTAGTTGCTAGTAGCTACAAGCTACTTGCCACTGACTGCCAAGAGCAGAATACAAAGTTCAGACAGCTGCTCTGATGGACCGCAAAAAGAGGAGAAAAATAAAACAGTAGAAGAACAAAACTTTGTAAAGTTTTTTGCAATTATTAAAGCAACAGAGAGTATAAAAAGATAGAACTGAAAGTGCGCAACAGAGCCACATTTCGCCATGTAAAATTTTGTTCACCACAAAAAAATAACAGTTTTTGGCAGTCACATTAAAATGGTGCCATGCAAATGATAAAAGGGAGTTGGAACCACAGCAAACTGGTTGTAACTCAAAGGTACTGTGGTTTGGGGCACTCCTCTGTGGTGTTCTGCTGCTCTTGGCCGGAGGAGCGTGTCCCCATAATAAATGCGAGTGGCCATAAAAGTGTATTAATGAAGACGCAAGGCTAATTTGTGGTTGATGGTTTCTCTAATTAAAACCAATCAATGGGAAAAATTGCGTCTGCTTCCGTTGGCCATTTGACATGGAGGAGCGTCACCTGCAGCATCCATGTGTCCACCCTCTGACTGTCTACTGGCAACAAATGCAATTTGTCAGCACGCTTAGATGCAATGGCCACAACGGCAGTGGGACTAATTGAGTAGTCGCAGTGGCGACGACGACAAAAACTATAAGAAAATAAAAGAAAAGATAAGACACACACACAGGCACCCACACAAAGGATACTCATTGATAATGACTGGGAGTTAAAGAAGAAGAGGTAACATTTTATTTATAGCTCAACAAGTTGTCAGTAGATTAGCGCTTCGCTCAAGACAAGCGAAACAATTGAGAAACTCCCATAGATCATGGGCTTCTGACCAGACTTGTGACTTAAGTTTTCACAAATTTATTGACATGCATTAAAAGTTTGGCCAACAAGTTTGGCAGTCGCCAGTCACCAGTCAGCTGTAACCATTCACTAGCCGCCATTCCGCAATTTGATCAATTTTTTCCGACAAGCGCCAAGAAGCATGTGACATAATTTATAAGTGTCAAATTGTTGCCAAGTCGCCGCAGTTTCCTTTTTCCCTAGCCGTTTTCCTTTCCATTTTTTCTCTATACATTTTATGTCGTTTTTCAGTTTTGAAAAGATGAGAGGGACAACAGTTAGCTGCAATAATTTATGGCCAGCTCGTTTATTCAGGCAGTGAAGACGCGGACCCGAGGTTAAATGTGCGTTAATAAGCACAAGACCTAAAGGCCAATGGTTGTCTTTAATTGACTCTGTGAGGGCTACACGTCGTATACGCAATGAACAAAATGTGCTCAAGTATGGCCCGACACTCAAGGGAGTTATGCGACGACTCAGTCTGTCTCAATCTCTTTGTTATCATCGAAAAAGAAATACAGATAAAATATATAGGGGTAGAGGAATCAAATTACAATGGCATATTGGGTCTAAGGATAAGTAGAATAATTAAAGCAAAAGCAGCAAGAAAAGTTGAAAAGAAAATGCTGAAAAATTAAGAAACTCAACGCACGTTTTCTCCCATTGAGGAAATCATTTTTTCTATCTATCCAAAGTCCACACGTTATCTTATGATTTTCCATAGATAATCAGATTTTTTGCAGTAATCTCTGACTTGTTTTTCATCTCTTAATTGCCACTTAAATTCATGTTTTTTTCTATACCGTTTCATTTATCCATTACTATGTTGTTTGCAGAAATTTACACCATTTGCAGTGTAGTGAAAAACAGAAAAATAACAACACAAGTGCCGTCGTTTATTAAAACATAACAAAGAGTTGGCAAACTTTTCTATATAATGAGAAAGGGGATTGTTGACAATGAAATGAGCAAATAAACAACAAGAGCAAAGAGTGAAAAGAGCGTAAGAGTGAGAAGCGAGACGAGACGAGACGGGTTATAGACGTCACGCAGTCCATTTACCTACAGCGACGTCGACATTAAAATAATTATTACTGTTAAAAATCCATAAAAAATGAAAATATCAATAAAATGCCGTAAAAAGTTACGCTACCGGCAATCAAAAAAGTTGAACAAGTTGATTGGCAGTCGCACAACGTTTCCAGAATGTGGCTAGCAACCCATTTGGGTGGTCTAAATGTAAATGAAATCTGAACGGATATTGAACGAACCACGCCCCCATTCCACACCAGTAAACACTTTAAAAAAAATGGACAATGGTTATTGGCCACATTAATTGACCATTTCATGCAACACACCCACCCAAACATTCAATGTCAATGATTTAAATATTCATTTAGTTAACTGAACGCGCTATTAAATAATTATATAATTTAATATGAGCATATTGCGCATACGCCACGTGTATGACAGGTGTGGGTGGGAGTGTGTCTAGGTGTGGGTGTGTCTGTACAAAAGTAATTAATAGACAGCAAAGCCATAAAATGCAATTTATTATGCCAATAGAGCGGAAACCAGTGCGAAACCTCATCGGAAATGTTTAAGGAAGATCAAGATACGTTTCTTACTGCTCCAAATTAATTAATTAACTTGAAAGCGTGTTAACGTATTGCCTACTGGTCAAAGTACATAAAACAAATGCAGAATTAAAATAAAAATAAAAAACAATTTCAATTTCTACTTCGTTTTGCTGGCCGACGGCTATTTTTCATTAAAATTCCGCACGCAGTCGCTGAAATCTATGAAAATCACATAAAAGTGTTTTTGATGTTGGCTTTTTAAACAGGCGGGAGTAATAGGCTAACGGTTGCTCTCTATAGAAAGCAGAAGTTTTTGCTAATTTCTTAGGTAATTTAAATTTCTACAGGATATTTAAGAGTCAGTTGTTTTAACCCACATTGTTTTGCCAAAATATGCAAATTGCGTGCGACTTGTCAAAGACAGAGAAGGAGAAACAAATAGAAAAAGAGGGAACAATAGTGAAATTAGTCGGCCAGGCGATAAAACAGCGGGGTGTGGGCTTCCAGCCGTTATAAAACATTTTATTGCCAACTTGCTGGCATTATTAATTCGTTTTGTCTCTTTGAAAACTCTTAAACATTTGCAGCATCGTTTGTTTTGTTTTTCATTCTTTTAGGCATCATTTGCTTTCGAGACACAATAATAGCGTCTCGTGTTGGTTTCAAAATGTTAATGACAAACTTAAAAAAAACACAGCTGATGAATGAAAAGTTAAACCGCAGTAGCAAAGCAAAAAAAAAAATAGGAGAAGTAGGAATTGTTAGACTGGAAAAAACTGAAAACAATACAAAGTTCAGAGTTGGTCTCAGGCAATCAAGTTTACAAACGAATGCAAAGACTTGACAAATATTGTATCTCAATCTATTTGTCTGTTTGTATCTACAGACTCTTGAACTTTTAGATTGCCGATTCGGGGTGTGCAAATAAATAATATTTATTATATTTACACAAATACTATATTAAAGAGAGATTTAAAGTGTTGTTACCCAGGGCACTACTTTGAAACATTTCCGTTATATAGCTGCTTGCAGTTAGTTTATAACCTAATTTCTTTTTTATTTGTAAAATATAAAAATAAACTTGTGTAACTCTAGTTAAAATGAGGTTTTTGGCAATGCCAATTGTCGTGTTTCTACTTTAATGTCGAGAACTGTAATCTGACTACAAAGCATTCTTAACGCATTTCATTTTCGTTTTCGTTTTGTGATCGTGTTTTATTTTGCTTCTTGGCCAGGCCAATAAATGTGCGTCAAGTGACTGAAAGCAAATTTCAGCTTTTATATGGCACTGACACTGCTTGTCGTAAAACGCACAATAAACTAAACGTAAACATAGCACGGACCACACAGCGTATACGCGTTATGACTCCCATGTGAGCTACCTGTGAGAAAGTTCTTTCGGACAGTCGCTTTAGCGACTGCAGACCTCGTGTTTGAGCACTGGCCACTGAATATTTTGGGACCAATATTGTAGTCGAGAAAAATGACAGCAAAAAAAAAAAAGGAGAAGAAAAAGCACGTTAGTAAAATATACCCTCTGGAAGTGTCTTAATAACCTTTTAACATGCGTCGGCTTGTGTTCAGTGAAGTGATTACCTTGGCCAGAAGAGCCAAGAAGTTACAGCCTGTGCCGCATTTAATTAAGCCAACTACAGCGCACAGGACGAGTACTTTCTAAATAGGTATTGACATACAATTGGCACGCGTGGTGCACAGGGCTGTAAACATCAACACACCCACTCCAGCGCTGATTACTACGCCGCACAAATCAAAACAAACAAGAAACAAATCGAAAGTTCCCGAGCTTTTCTATACCAAATATAAATAAATAAAAGAAGCATTTTCTAATAAATCTGGATTTAAAATCTATTTTTTTTACAATTCTTAGTTCAGCCGGTTTTCCATTTTCATAAACACATCTTTCTCTTGAAATTGTATGCAATATTTTTATCTTTTGCTATTTATTGCTGTCAGAGTTTATTGTAATTAAAAGCAAATAAGCTTTCTAAATAACTGTCATTTTAAATAGAGCTTTAGTTTTTCTTTTTTCATACAATAATAATAATTTCAAAACTTTTAATTACCGCTAGTTTTATCTTTTCTGTTTTTCTTTTCGCATTCCCTATTAATTACTTTTCTCGTTGGTGCTGATACGATTTTGATGATTATATTTTTTTTTAAAAGTCTCTTAACTATTTTATTTATTTTCTTTTCTTTTTAGTTTCAAGCTTCATTGCATTCTTACTAATCGCTTTCCGACATTCTATTAAGTAGATTAGCAGCCTTCATTTACTTTCTTATTCACCTACGAATTGTTGTTTTTCCTGTCCTCCCACAGTTTAACTGATGAAAAACTTTAAAATGGGAAGAAACTTAAAAACGTTTCTGGCATAACTTTAAAGTTTTTAATTTATTCAATTAGTCTTATAAGCGCGATGCTTTCACGCCAAACGTGGCATCCTTTCCTTTTTTATTCTATTCTATTCCGTTCTACTTGACTGTCCCACGCCTATGTCCTGCCACGCCCACTGTTGCGTTACGTTTATTGCAACATTCAAGTGCATTTCACATTAATTTTTTTTCTTCTGTTGTTTTTGTTGTGCTTCCTCTTGCTATAAAAACTGCACAAGCGCAAAGAAGAAAAAAAATGAAAACGTAACTCATTTTCCACTCAGGAAAATTGTCGCTGCTTGTTGCAAAAGGTGGTGGAGGGGGCGGAAAAGGGTCGACAACGACTTGAGACTCTGCTGCTTACGTGCATATGCTCAACACACATACATTGTGTGGGTGTGGGGGTGTGCGTGTGTGTGCAAAAAGTAACTTAAGCTGAAAAACTGCGGCTGTTTTCATGTGGCTTCCATTGTATTTGACAGTATTGGTCGACAGCTTCTGTTCATGAGTTACACACACTCATACACACCCACACACACATACCCACAGAGAAGTGTAACTCAGTCGCATTTAATTCAGGATTAAATTAAATAACATTTCGTTGCTGTTTGCAATTATTTGGACAAACGTATGCCAATTGCAGTTGTAATATTGAAATAGTTGCCAGCCGTTTTCCTGTAGCTGCAAAGTCTTTCATTTCCAATATTTCTTTTCGCTGTTTTCGTTTTCTTTTCTATTTTTTTGGCAACAGAAGTTTTTCAATTTCCTGCAAAACGGCAAATAGTTTCATAAATTGTATTGTGAGCGGTGCGAAGCGACAGCGGCACTGATTCTGCCAGCTGCAGTTCCCCAAAACTTTTTAAGTAAATCAGGTGAAACGAGTGTGTGCATGGGCGTATGTGTGTGAGTGTAGGTTTGAGTGTGTGTTAGTTGGTGACATTTCAAGCACAATTATTGTTGGCGAGTGTTGCGACTGTGCTTCTGGCTGCTGCTGCACGTCGTTAGCAACCAACTAACGAGCTACATCACAAAACATTTTCAATTTACTTCAGTTCCAGATCAGTTAAAAGTAATTTTATTTAGCATTTTCATTTCCCCCAACATTGATTGGTCAGTAAGCCGACTGATAATAGACTGGCAACTTGGCATTTCAACAACCACATTGAACACATTTCACTCAGAGTCAAGAAAAAGAATGTTTGTGTGTTAAAAATGTGTAGAGCAAAAGCAATCACCAGTTTTCCTGGTCACCATCTCCATCAATGGCATTGCCATAGAATTTTCCTTGCCTCCTATTCATATACATAAAAATAATTTTTTTTTAGCTGTTTTGCAGCTGACAGTTACAAATCTTTTCACAGCTTGGCTTTGATTGCGGAAAAGGAAATTTCAGCCCAGTAGACAGCCAACTCTTCCGCTACTTCGTCGATAATATTTGTATACCTCGGCTTAGAAAAACTAGTCGGAAAGGGGTTTCATCAAAGCTTGAAAAATTTTAAAGAAGTCACTATAATTTTTCATTTTACCTACAAATATTTAAAACACTTTTATTCAGTTGATGTTTAGGCTTTACAATTTAAAGGGTATATTCCTGCCGACTAACTTGTGCTTGTTTGTTACATTTTATTTTGCTTCTTGTCGTTTATTTTTCCCATCGTTAAGTACTTGAAACTTGAACACTGTAAAGTGCTTTGCTCGTCGAACTACTAATAATAATAATAAATGCAGCGGTTTATTACCTCAATTATGTGAAGCACTTTTTCTTTTGTTGATTTTGCAAGGGTTAATATTGATTTAAGTCGCCAGCTCAATGGTTTTCCTTGGCGATTGGCCAACAAATTGACGAAATATAAATAGTGGCCCCTCTTAAGGGTTTTATTGTTCATAATTTAGCTTTAACTTGAGCAGTTCAAATAATAATTTGCCAGCAATTCTGATATTATCGACTAAAAAAGTAACTGAATAATTGCGAAAAGTGAGAACGAGTTGACCAAGGGTTACAGTACCAATTTATATGGCAGCAGCAACAGCTTCATGACGTGACAAGTAACGAACTTGTAATAAAGGCAAATTTCTGAGAACACAACAACAGCTAAGCATGAAGCCACCCTCGCAAAATAATATTGTATAAACGCGTGAACATGAAAAATTATTATGAGAGTTCGCCTGTCAAAAAAGGGAAAACCAAAAGCTGTCGCTGCTGCGCGTTCATCAAACTTAAAGCCAAAACCACAAAAAATAACAAGTAAAAGAGCTACAGCTGTTGCTCGACTATGAAATACCCGTTAGTTGACAAATATTCAGCTATAAAGAGCTCTCTTCCTTTTATACGTTAAAGCATAACTGCAACGAACTTACTAATCAAATCTGAAAATGTTTATGATCCTAACTAAGCCAATCAGCCTTGTAATTTTCTTGGCTATTTTGGCTTTTAATCTTCCATTCCTCCTTCATCCAAGTACATACCCTTCGTCTAAACACAACGGGTATAAAACGCAAATTGAGAGAATATAATGCTGATAGCGAGTGACAGTGTAATACCCTGCACTCACACCCTACTCTTACATTTCTCCCGCATTTAAGATTCAACGGAAATCAATAATGTAAAATGTTTTTTACAGTGTGTCGCAATCCTCATCCCCTCCCCTGACTCTGTTGCTCTTTGATTAATCATACGCCGCGTGTTATGTAAAAAAAAAAAAAAACTGAAGGCAACAAAAAAGGAACGAGAGAAGTGGAATAAGAAGAAAACACCAAACAGAACTCAATGTAATTTCGGTATTTGCTTTTGGGTTCTGCCAACTGTTGCCATGGAGAACACCATTTGACCTTTTAACAAGACTTTAAGGATCTGATGGCTAAGGTGTGGAATGCGGTAGCTAGGAACCAAAAGCCCAAAGCTAAAAGGCCTTGAGTTAGAGCCCACAGGAAGCACATCAAAGGTAGGCCTAAATAAAAGAAGAAAAAGCAGAAATACTACCTGACTTTTGTTTCAAAAATTTGAGCGTTTCTTTTTAAAGGTTTTCAGTGTAGTTGCTGTTGCTGTGTCTGTTGTTTTTATTGTTGTTGTTAATTAAACGATGCCCGTATGCGCAGCGGAGGCACAAAGGTTTCAACACAATGCCATAACAAGTACAGCAACAGCAAAAGCAACAGCAGCAACAAGAGTAAATGGATCACATATTTTTGGCATGCCAAAACTTTGAATTGCAAATTTCATCAAAGACATAGCACGTTTCTCTTCGGTCTCTTTCTTGTCATAATGCGCTCTCGTTCTTCACTCGTTTTCCCATGGTTTTCATTCGCCTATTGCCAAGCATTTTGCATTTTCTTGTAACCAACAAGAAATCGAAAATTCACAAACAAAAACCAGTAGTCGAATGTGTTAAACTTTGAAATACTCTAGAAATAACTAAAAACATCTACTAAACAGCAATTTTAAATGCTAATCAAATCATTTAAATAGTTTTCGTGCTCAAACTTGTGGAAAATTTGCTAGCCACTTATTTACAGGGTATAACAATATAGCTACAACTTTGACAAAATTTAAAAGCTCAAAAAAATGTATGAGTTAAACGATTCATTTCGATTCGGCACTCGGCGCGTGTCTCGCATTTCAACATCGCGTCCAAATGCAGTTTGTAAATAATTTAAATAATTTTGCCGAGCGCCGACAGTTTGGAACGTGCAGTTCGTGTTTTGATTTGATATTCCAAAAAATAGCGAATAGAGTGTTTTTGGTTTTGGCCAACACAAACACACACACTTGCAGCTTGCAAACAGACTATCTGTCAGCTTAGTGTTGGCCAGGCTTAAACCGAAAACACAAAAAAAAGTAGAATAAATAAAACTGGCAGCTGGGAAGTCTTTTTGCATTACAGCTGTCAAAGTATTTGTCAAAATGTTGCATATTTCGATGTCAGAATATAAATTTCAAAATAAAACAAGACAAAATAAACACGAAAATATATACTGACATGTTTTCCCAGTGGAATACTGATGTTATTGTGCTTTTCCAGACAACAGGCAGTAGCTCATGTTGGCCAACTAGTTTTCCATCTAATTGCAATTGGCCTTTGTCTGAATATCAAAATGTTGTGTGCGAAAACATAAAAAATAACAAATAAAAAAAAGAAGCGACAGACTTGTTAACAATCTTTTTGTCGGCACTATTATGGCTGCCTCCGAAATTGCAAAACTTTGTCTAAATAGTGACAGCAACACATTTTAAGCCATTTAAACACACTGACTACGTTATGACTCCTCTCAAGAAAGTTGCGGGCTTCGTTTAATTATAAAATGATAGACGTTTCCAGTTAAGAACTTGTTTTGCTTTCAAATCATGCGAGTTTGACTTTCTATTGATTTCGATTATGACAAGCACTTTCATATTTTCCATGATGATTAAGTCCTCCATTGGCATAGTTAAGAGAAAAACTCTATTAATCAAAAAAACCACTTTGTTCACATTTAATTAGTTTACGTTTATTAAATTTATCAGCTACAAATTGAAGAGAAAATATAACATTTCGTATCAGGGGAGTACAAAAAAAAAATGATAGCGTATAATTAAAGTGACAATTACTCTCAATCTATGGCAATTTTGGCAATGGTCCCTCAATGCGATAAGATAGTCTTCAATGTGTGCATAAATGTAGATAAATTTAGTGTATGTAAAAAAATGAAATAATATTACTTGTATACAACTAACTGTCTTTTCTATTGGGTGCAAAACAAATCAATTAAGCTCGTTGTTGCTGTCGGCATATGCGAAATTGTTATAAATTGCTGTGGCTACTGTTGTTGTTGCTGCTACTCAGCATTCCATTGAATTATTTATGAATGAATTTTATTAGTTGCCCTCATTGGCGACTCATCAGTGTCCGAACTGTGGCAACATGAAGTGACTTGACATTAATTGCAGCGCCGGGCCGAAAACGAAGCCAAGCTGTTAGTCAATTAAATGTGCCACATTTTGTACAACATTTGATTTAATTTCAAATTGTCCGACAGCCTGTCTGACTGACTTATTGACGGAATTGTTGGATGTTGGGCAATTGACTAGATACTTTGAACACGTAATATATAGTATATACCTATAGTATATATAGATTGCAAGCTGATAAATATTTAGTTGGACTCTCAAACACACATGCCGCATTCTCACGCACTTTGCGGCAGGTTTTGGTCTTGTTTGAAAGCGGCTCATTTGACAGCAATACGAGTAGAACATGATCGATGCTAACTGATGTTAACTGTAAACAGTTTAACTGTTAGCCGCGATATTAACCGCTTTGCCTTCTTGCTGCATTTTGCATTTCGATTATCATAAACAAACACTTTGATTGATGGAATCGATGGCATGACCAACTTGCAACTTGTCTGCTGGCAACAAGTTTTGACTTCCACGACTTTCGCCGTACGATTAAACTGGCTTTATCTCTGCTAATATAAATCAAGCTACTGCTGTTCTTCTTCAAATTCAGGCAAATTCAAGTTTATTGATTTTAGTTTGCATGCAAATATAGTAGACAAATATTAAATCACTTTGGCAACACAAGTCAAGTTATAATAATTTGATTGAAAAAGGGTAATTTTAATTGCAAATAACAGAAATTTGGGAAGTTTATTAATTAAAATTTGAAGTGTGACAAGAGAAAATACTCTGTTGTTAGGCACAAAGAGTTGTGTACTTCCGATTGTACTTAGAAATTTAATGAAGTATACGCTTATCAAAACCTTTGCCTAGTTTCTGCTCTCTGACATTTGTGGGCTCTGCTTGAGACTGTTTACGTTTGCTTGTTTTTGCTGTTTTTATATTGTGTTTTATATTTAGCATAATGGCAAAGTGCAAACAAACAACTGACAGACAATCTGTCAATGTGAAAAACGTTTCTTGTCCCCCCCGAGGAATCCTCAGTCGATCGAATCTTCTGACGTCGGCTGTCAAGTGACAATGCAAAATGCAGCACAGCGTTATCAGAGTGTCTCCTCCCGTCACTCTCCATCCTCCTCTCTCTTTTTGTCCCCTCTGCTGTTACGACAGCTGGCTTATGCTGCACTGTTTGTCTATCTTTCTGTGTGATAGACATACATACGTGCACTCATATAATAGCTTTAGTGTGCTAAGCGCAATTATAATTAAATTCGCATAATCTGTCTGCGATTGCGAATGTAGCATGAAATGGCTGTTGTGATGGTGCTGTGGTCAGCGTGGCGTATACGTAATCACTCATACGCAACGTTATGTTTGCCCAAGCATGCTAACAAATTTTCAATTGTATTTGATTAAGCATCTTTAATAATCCAACACTCTAACAACATTTTATTGATGCACAAAAATAAAACAAATTAGAATTTGGAATTAACAATAAGCGATTGTCTCTGTTGCATCATATTTCATGGCCAAAGGCAAATATCAGGGTAAAAATACGAGCAACAAAGCAAATACCAAACATATGGCAGTCAGTGCAGTAGTTCAAAGTTCAAGCCAAGCAAATCGCACAAGTTACACAGACACATATGGCGCCAGAAGCTTTGGCGGTGAGCAGCCAAGTGAACGATTGCCCAACTGGGATGCGATTCTGTCCCGCTCTCTTTTTCCCTCTCTCTTTATATATATCTTGTCCCTGTCTAACTATCTATCGGCTTTCCTTTCGCCTCTTTTAAAGCACGGCTGTGTGGCAATAGCTCTCAAGACAACCCCCGTTGTGGCATTAGCTGTGAAAGTATGTGTGTGCGAGTGTGTGTGTGGCATAGAATGTGGCATGTTTACATTTTATGTTTGATTGCATGTTCTGTGCATTTCGGTTTCACAAATGCCAAAGACAGAGAGAAACAAGGAAAGAGTGAGCAATACTGTTGAAAGAGCAGTTGAAAGATAAAATATGATTGCATCTAGGGTACTTTCGTGTGTAACAAATTATTATATTTCTAATTTTAAATGCCAGCTGGGGCTATAGACGGTATTGCTCGTGTGTACGAATAAAAAATAAAGGACACAGCAAACAAATATTTACAAATTGGGAACTTGATTCCAATTAAATCAATAAAAGTTACTTTTAATTGATTTATGTTGAACTAAAATCAACAATTTTATTTATTTAAAATTGTTGCACACAAAAGAATTCTTTTATTTGAAAAATATTTGAAAACTAAAAGATAGAAATAGCTATAAGTTCTTGTTTAATATAAAGACTTCTCTTCATTTAAATTGACTTTGCAACTCGACAAGACTATGTTTAAATTGTGTACAAAACACATTATAAATAAACTTAGTAAGTTAAACTTCAGGAAGCACTTAATTTTCATGCAACACATGCAAGCTCTGAATGCAAACTGTGGCTAACAAAGATAATTAACACTTATTTATAAGTGTATATATGATAATTATATGATTCAGTTATCACAGTTTTTAGCAGTCAACTTTGAACAGTGTGACCACTGTGCACTGTGCACTGGGTCTGTTGTTTTTGTTGACGACTGCTTTGGCTGTTGCTTGTACTGCACTTCGGATTGCAGCTTGTGTATTTGAACTGAACTGAGTCTGCCATTTATATTGCCGACAATGTGTCCATATGGGACCAACTGGCAGGAAGAGCTAGGCAATCATTGAAGGCCGCCAAATGCGTCGCGTCAATTTAAATTGCAACTCAACTCGACTCGAATTTAATTGAAATTGCATTTGCAAAGCACTTTTGTTATCAATAAATAAAATCAATTTAAAATCAGAAACATTTTATTTATTTTGATTTTTTTTTTTTATTTTGTATCTTCTGTTTTTTGCATTTCAATCATTTACGGCTGCAGCAAACACACTTCAAAATTGATGAAGGATTACTTGGCATTGTTGTGCATTACTTCGATTGTGTTTATGCTTATGTAGCAAAAATGCAATTTCAATTGCTAAATAGTAAATGGAAACAAGAGATACAAACACGTATATACACACGCCGAGAGATATGGCTGCCTTTGCATTTTATAATTGCTTTTTAGGCTCGACATCGAAACTGAACTTTTGTTTGGTTTCGTTTTGGTTTTGCACACCTTTTGCTGTTGACATTTATTTATTTGCCCTGGGGAATTGTACTAACTGAATCTGTTGACAACATTTCAAGCAGCTGGCACCTTGGCCAACGCAATAAACTCCAAGTTAAATGTGCCTTGCCTGCATTTGGGCAATTTGATACATTGCGGAATGCTAAAAGTGTTCGATGTGTGTTGCATCTGTTCAATGTGTCTTGTCTGTGTGCTTGTTGGATGTATTGGATGTGTGCGAGCTGTCAAAAATTGAAATTGAATTGAAATTGATATATGAAATACGCGTAAGCGAGTCTTCTTGGGAGAAACTGTCATAAACCCCCAATAGCAAAAAAATATATGGTTATTTATATTGCAAAATTGCGCATACGACACGTTTGCCAATGTTGCACAGTGTAACCAAATAGCAACGTCTATTTGCCAGCATACATTCGCTTCGTTATACTCCAAAGAACTACAAATAGTGTGGTAGGCTGTCAAGTGAGTCGACTTCGGATGACCCTGTAGTGAAGCACTTCGAGTCTTGGAGGAAGACGAACGTATTTTTAGGCATTTGGCTGTGTAGTTGTCTTTTCTCCTTAGTTTTCTTCTGCCAAAACTAAATAAATTCCTCTAATTTTTTACGTACAGGCTCTTTAAATTTTGAGTGGATGCTGTGTTTGTTTGGTGCCAGTGTGCCGCATGGAATAACTCAATTTCATTTCATCAGCAAAATTGTTTAGAGCATCACTTACATTTTCATGACGGGCGCAAGCATAAAATATGCCAAGTTTTTCTTTTTATGCCAACACATAAAACATGACGAGACCGAGAGAACGAGAGGTGATTTCGCATATTTATGTATGTGCATACCTCCGTGTATATACATATATTATTTATATATATATACATATTTGTGTATACATGCTTGTAGATGAGCTGCAAACTATGGGCGTTATTTTTATTTAACGGTATCTAAACTCAGCTGCCGGTTGCCGCTTGTTTAAGTGCTCGTAAAACGCCTAAAAGCTGGCAACGCCTTCTGCCATCAATCATAAAATTGATGCCGCCGACGGAAGTCGCTCGATTCTTTAGATAGTTAAAGTATTTCTGCTCAACAGAGACAAATATGGAGTTTTGGGGCACGTCTCTCATAATTTTTCCTCATTGCGCACACGTTTGCCAAATTAATCACAGATACTATAGACTAAAACTGCTGCATCACCTTTGAGGTGGGCGTTCACATTTAGTCTTGTTTAACCTTATTAAAATGTATTTTGTGCAGAAGATAAACAATTTAAATTTATATTGTGTTTTTCGCTGGGCAGCGTTTAAAATGTTTGTTTGTTCGCTATTCGTTTTGGCTGCCCATATAAATAGTAGACAATATAAAAAGTTAATTGTCAAAACAATCAATAAATTTATACTTTATGGCCGTTGGCTCGTGCCGAAACAAATGGTGCATAATTTAATTTGCTTATCTGCCCCAAAACAACGGCAGCAACAGCAGTAGCAACAAAAAAACAAGAGGAAAAAAAAACAGCGGCTTCTTTTGTTACCTAAATGAGAGAGTGTATTTGAATAAGTATTCACTCCTACACACACGCGTGTCTACAACACAACCGAATTTGTGGTGGTCATTGCATGCGCATAATTATGTAAATTAATTTTCTATATTATGGCATTGATTATTTGAATCAAAATGGTCGACTGAAATGATTAAAACTGTAATTATGCAGTGTTATTAGATATTTAGCTAAGTAAACATTAAATTTAATTGCCTTTTTTTGCATCTGCAGAACCCAAATGACATACTGTTTATTTAATGTGAGTTATTTATTATTTTCAATACACTCTTTTTATTACTTCTCTGGCATAAGTGACACAATACATTCAATTCACATTATGCCGATGCCAAATATATAAAATATGTATACACACAATATACGAGAAACGCAATTAATTGACATACAATCGGACATTGAGCGAATGCTTCAGTCTGACACGACAACAGCAGCAACAACAACAACAGCAATCGAAGACAGGCAGAGAAATATATTTATTACAATCAATTACGCGCAGCGAAAAAAAAAATTGAAGATAAAAGCAACCAAATGGCAACGGCAGTGCCTGAACTGAAGTGTCGAAATTAAATAATGTGGCAAACTAAACTGCTAAAGCATGAAATACCCTGCAATCCAAAAACTTTCCTAACTCTAAGATTAACAATTTTCTAATTAGATACTAATGTCTCTTCAACAGTTAAAAAGCTACCTTCTTAGTTCTTTACTACAGGGTATACAAAGGAAATGTGCTGTGTGATAAGACTGAACGAATACAGAAGGAAAAATTTATAATTGTTCAGAAGCATCGAATAAAAAATGTTCAGAGAGTCGTTTAAATATATAGTTAATATTCATAATTTGCAGATTACGTATACGCCACGGGCCGCTGATTAAATATGCCGATTAAATATTCATTTGCTGACGCAGCAACGCGTCACTTGAAACACATTTTCTATGTCTGGCAGCCGTCCCAGAGTATTTCTACATAGTATTTGTTATTTGCCTACGTCAGAAAAACAATAAAAATAATATTTATACAAAAAGAGAACAAAAAAAATGTTAAAAAAGTGTTTTTTTTTGTCTAAAGTACAAGATCATCAAGAAAACATCAGCTAACGAGGGGGAAGAAGCTACCGGTTGCTGTAACTAATGTGTACAAGTCAAAGTGAAGTGTATAATTAACAACTACTAAACACACTTAATTAAGTTTTCCTTAGAACCGAAATTGTGTTATCTGTAAACAGATTGAAGGGTATTTCCGAATACGTCAGTGGTTTTTTAAATTCGTGTACTTTTTTTTTGCTAATAAATGAATATAGAGATATATAAGCGAGTGAGAGGAAGTTCAACTGAGGTGACAGACAACATAATTCTTTTTAGCACTCAATAAGAGAATTCATTATTTTAGTGGCAACAGATTTGCATTTATGCAAATTGAGAACACATAATGGATAATGGGTTTTTATTGAAACGTGTCACACTTTGTTGATACTTTGTGGCAAATCAACGGAGTCCTCCGATTTGGCAAACAACAATCGCTTTGATTGCAATTACATTTTGAGAGGGGTAACTGTAAATGATGCAGTACTCTTGGTGCTGTGGCATGCAACCAGAAATCGGGTTCTCGACTCGTACGTGCTGCAAATGCAGATAAGGAAGCACAGTCAAAACCGCAGACACCACAAAAACCACATCGAGTGCCACCCACTGCAACTGATTAAAGTAGCAAGGTTGCGTGTTGTGCCAGTACATGGCCAGGACTCTGCTGATAAACAAACCTACACAAAACAGAAATATTAAACTTGTAACTCTGTATAACTGAATAACTGACTAACTGATGGATTGTTGAATTGTTGAACTGTTGGACCTGTTACAAGCAATTAGCGTGTTTGAAATGTGCGACCAACTTGAACCATAACAAGTCTCGCCCAGAAGAGGGAAAAAGAGCAACAGAAGCAGAGACAGAGACAGAAAAATGAGACGCCTTCTCATTGTACATTGCGTGCGATAATTAACAACTGGAATTCTTTTTTTTTTTACATACACATTTTTACCTCTTCTAGCTGCTTAGCATACAACATAACTGGAGGCTTGTTAGCCCTGATAAAAACCTTACATTGGCAACAACATACAGAGCACAACTCCCACTTGAAATTAAAACGCGGACAGCACAAAGTTGTTGACTTGACCAGCGGTCATTGAACCACAACCTCCACTCAACTGGCCACAACTGGCTATGAACATGAAATACTTTTTTTTACACAGCATACGGTTTGTGGACGGACGGCAGACTATATGTCAGGACAGCAGGATGCAATTAATGAGAATCGCATAGTAGAAAAATATATATTTGCACAAAAGAAAAACAGCATTTTAATTCCCCACGACGCACTTATCTATTCAGTCAATCATCTCTGCACATCTCTGATGCGTGATTGTTAGATTTAAAAACGCAATCATCCCACAAATTTCACTCTTTATGGCCAAATTAAATTTTTCACTTCTGTCTAACTTCTGTCTCGTACGACTACAGTTTGCTTCTGCTTCCCTTTCTTTATTCCACTTTCCACTATTACACAAGTCACTGTCGTTGCCTTCGCTCTGATATTCTCTAGCATAATCAGCATTATGACAGCACATTAAGCGCAAAATTTATGCCATCGAAGGCGACTTTCCGCTCTCTTCCTCGTTCTCTGCTAAATGTGTCCTCGTTTTTTAATGCAAAACGAGACTTAAAATGTTGCATAATAAAAAATAAACGAGAATTTACTGTGGCAGATACCAAGTAAGCAATTGTAGCCAAATCAAATACTGAACTGGTTAAATATGACAAAATCGCAGCTTTAACGTGTGTCTGTAAGTACAAACTCTCTGACAACTCATGCATTTACAGGGTATTTAATCACACTGCCAACGAGAAGCAATAGACTGTTACTGATTGGCTGTGCGGTTTGAATGCATTCAATTAGCCAGTGCAATTTTAATGCTTAGCCGTAAAAGCAAATTCCATGCTTTGGGGCGTGGCCAAGGCAATTAGCATTCAATTGCTGATAACGCAGCCAAACGAATTGCATTGCATCAAAAGGCCAATCTGCTGATAAGCCAAAGACTCTGACGTCCATTGTAGAGCAGAGTCACTAATTATAAAATATATATGTATGTATGTATACCACATACATATAAATGGGCAGCAGTGCTCAGTTTTAAATGAAATTCAAAGTTGCCATTGAGACGTGTTTCGCTTTGAAATGTTATTTCGTTATATATAAGGCATTGTTTTCGGTATTCTATACCTTTTTTTGAAGAGAACTGAAGTGCAAAAGGTCTAAAATAACATTTGTAGCTACGAAACAAGAAAGAACAACTTGGAAAAAGTAAAAGATTTTTCAACTTTCTGCTTACTTTTTCTTAGAAATAATATAAAAGTTTGCCGGCGGCGGTGTTGCTTTTACTGCTTTTCCACAAATACAAATACAAACTTACTTCTTGGCTTGTTAAATCTATTGCAAATATATGTTTTTCCTTTAAACTGCTAGCGCTGTCCCTCACCCAGTGCCTCATCAGTTGTAGAGCCCTTCATCGAGTAACTGCTCACAAAATATAACATTATTACAAATTGAAATTTTGTGCACGTTTCTGTCATTTAAATCTGTTGAGAGCGACCGACGGCATGTATCTGATGGATACACATTCAATCGTCTGCTCGATTCACAGTACTTTTTCCTCAAAAATACGGAACAGAACCTTAAATATGATGATAGATTTGATTAAGCACATGACTGTAAAAAACACGATTCTTTCACGTGTGTGTGCCTTCCAGTCCCGTTCAAAGTCATTAAAAGAATCTAAGATTCATTCAAGAATTTTTTTGTGTAGCTCATTCGAAGGGTGAAGGTGACCTTAAGGCGATTGTGTTGCTAAAAAAAAATATTATATGAAATGTTATGCATAATTTCACAATAATTTTTCAGATAGCAACCATAACATCTGGAGTTGACTTTGTTATATAAGCTGAACTTGACTTGCCGTAGCAAGGACACCAGCACAAGAGCGAACAACAGGGCAACAGGACAATGGGACACCAGGGTACCAGGACATTGGACACAGGACACGCTGCAATTGAAGTGTGACCTCCTGTGCTGAGCCAAATAGAGCACTTAAAGCTGTAATATGAAGCATGAAAATGAATAAGTTGCTGGAGCGCAAACATTTAACGCTTCATTAACTTTAGATAAAGCGCAGCGCCAGAAAAGGACGAAGGACTTGTTCAATTAACAAACGCCCTTTAATGGCAGCAAACTGAGATAGAGACTAAGTATGGCTGAAAGGGACGACAACAACAAAAAATCGATGAGACTAAAACTCAGCACCAGCTAGAGACTGAGACAGAGGCTCAGGCTCAGATCCAGGACTCAGACAAGGTGACAACAGCGAGCACTTTGGCAGTGCCGTGGGTTGGGTCAAGGACTCTTAGGATTTGTTGCCTAAAAGCTGCTTTTGGTATTTTTACTTAATAGTTTAGCTTAGTTTGTGTTTTTTTTTTGCTTTGCCAAACTTACCTTCTCTGGCTTTCAAGTAGACCGTATTGGCCACAATATTCTCTAATTCCATTAGTTCCAGGTTGGCGGTTTTTTAATGAATCCTTTGGCGCTTCCGAAATATAACACAATGTTCTCGCAACTCTCAGCTTTTATCTTTCCTTTTCTCTGTTTATCTCTCTCTCTCTCTCCTTTGTCGATTTTTTGCTTTGTTGGCTTTCAACTTGCACAAATCTTAGCCAACAATTGTTGTTCGTGTTGATATTATTTTAGCTATTGAGAAAATCTTAAGTCTTTTCAAACTTGCAAATCAAGAGCAGGCTGGCTAATTTGTGGCCGTCGTCTAAGATCCAGCGTTGAGGTATTTGGCACAGTTGCAGACACAGGCTTCATTTAGTTTTCAAAATTGGCTTTTTGGCGATGCTGAGAATTTCTTGGTTGCCTTTGATGTTTTGTGCGTTGAGCTTTCTTATAGGCCAAAGTAGGAAAACTTTGTGCTTACTTAGGTGAGAAGCTGATACGTTTATCTGGAACGAAATATGAGGATAAAATGCGTTAATTAATTAGTTTTAGCATGAGAGACTGCTCTTGTCGTCTTAGAAGTATTTAAGTTGAGCTAGAAACAACTTTACTTAGGTAATGATTTCGTTGAAATTTTACTTAATATTTTAATACATAAAGTTTGCCTGAGCATATAATTATGTGTCAATTTAATTATTTTCTGAAAATTAAGTAACTTAAATCCACTACAGACCCCTTTTGGAAGCAAATTTTTCTAACGGGCTGGTTGTCTAAATAATTTCCAGCTTTTATAACATCTTTTGTATGACATTTTATCTACTAGCCAAGGCCTGTGAAATTCATGTCACAGACCACAACAAAACCTGTGTGTGACATGGCTGTTAAGTGCGTTTGTGTGTGTGTGTGTGTGTGTGTTTAGCCTGGTTTGTTGTGTTACTCTAAAGTTTCAGTTCAATTGAAGCCTTGTTCCATTCCATTCCAGGTCCCTTGGCAGTTATTGCACGTTGTGACTACGTGTACTTGTTGTCACCTGTTTCTGACAAAGGAGCTGCGTACGTTTGTATCATGCAAAGTGCACTTAGTTTATTTAAAGCTGTGTATGTGTGTGTAGGCTGTAAACCTAAAGTGAACGTTAAGGATGGAGTGTGGTGTATGGAACTGGTAGAGTAGACAACAAAAGCCGCAACATATTTTGTCCAAACGACGCGCTCGCTTGTTGTTGAGGTGTCAGTAATGTTGCGGTCGACATTTATTAATCATGGATATGGGAGTTGGCAGCTGTAACTGGAGATGGAGACGATGATGGAGATGGGCTGGAGACGTAACTGGAGTTGGAGTTGTGTTGTGAGTAGCGAGAGGGAAGTGTACGTGAGAACATGTCAACTCAAGTGGCGTGTCACGAATAACTAATAGCAAAATAATTGAATGACTTAAGTTTTCTTAAAGCCAGGCATTCAGACTGGCTAAAAAGTGCTCATCATTCATTTGACAAACTTCTTTCCTATTGAATAAATAATAATAAATAACTAGCAATAAATTGCACAAGGAAAGACCAATAAAACTATGTAATAAATTTCGAAATATATGTGGAGTACTCTGAATTTATAGAGGCTTAAAAATAAAACTAGTTTATGTTTATAATGAAATGGAAAAGTAACTCTGGGAGCCTTGGTCTAAGTTTCGTGATAATAATTTTAAAATAGAAAGTAAGTACACAATATTGTATACAAATCGTGCTGGTCTCCATTTATATACTCAAATTGTAGGCTATTTCGATAAAAATACATTTCCCATGAATTTTATTTTATGTATTTCTTTCAAATCTAATCAACTGCATTGTGTGTACAATTTTATTGAATGTATAACGACTTTTTCTAGTTGATTTTTAATTAAAAATGAGCTCATAGCACATTTAAATGATACGATGATGAAACTCATACATTAATAATGTTCATTGCACAGCATGTGATCAGTTTTAGGCACATAAATGGAGCACATCAGTCAAAGGCATAAAAGTGTGGTCATGTCTGGGGGTATCATGTGAGTGTTTACATTCAAAACAGATCCACAAAATTTTGCAATCAGGCTGCGCAAATTAATTGTTGTTTCAAATGCGTAGCCAAACAAATAAATAAACTCAGTGATGGTAAAGTGATACGGACATAGACGACTGTAAGATGCGCTATAAAGTATTTGGTAATTCAATGAATTGAAAACATATTATACATAATGTATCGGGGATACTGGCAACTTAAAAGATATGAAGGCATATAAAGTTCATATCAACGCCCACAAATACTTAAGTGTCCACATTTTAGCACACTCACTAGCAATCGCAGTCGGTTGAGACACTTAGTCTTGCATTATTCACGAGTTCACACACCGATGCATTAAATTAATATGCCCATTCAATTTATTTGAAAAGGTAAAGCACATAAAGTGCGTGTAGTGCCTACTAAAAACAGAATGAGCGCAGATTCTCCAACACATTTGACGAGTGAGGCGATATCCAGCGTATACATACTATATACCATCGACTTCTGCCTTCCGCTTAGATTGTCTATCTCCATCTCTTTTTTACGCAGCAGCCTCTCTCCCTCTCTTTCTTTTCCTGAGTGCAGATGTGTGAGTACGAGTGTGTGTGTGTGTGTGCAAAAGCGCTAAAAGCCACTTTATTGAACATTTGCGCCATTAGGGCAGGCAACGGGACGATGACGTTATAAAAAAAAAAAAAAAAAAAAAAAACTCAGAAACGACGTTGTCAGTCATTCACGCTCACATACACATAAACACGCATACACATGTACTTGCCCACACACTAGCACTGGCAGCCATTATGAAAATTTTATGAAATGGCGTAAATGTGCATAAAGTTCATAACAAAATTAAGCAGCAACAACAACAGCAACTGAGTTTGAGTCTGAGACTGGCACGGGCACTGCCACTGACACTAAAAAGAAAACCGATGGCCATCATTCCCATGACATTTTTCAGTGTGTCTAGGGGACGATTAAAAGCGCCTCTATGTCATTGAAGCTGCTCTGATTGTTATACCCTACAATGTGCAGTCGTGTTGAACTTATTAAGCACAAAGTACATTTAAGGGCATTAATATAGAACACAATGTTTAAAATATGTGAAATTAATTTCTGAATATGTTGCAGAAAAAATCAACGAATATTTTAAAAACTGAACTAACTACTTTGGTACCATAACTTTTTACTACGTACTATTAACTATATTTTACTAGAACAGCTACAATTAGCTTATTAAATATTTAATTAACAAGGCTTCTCTACTTAATAAATCCTTGTGTCACGCTCTTAATACTCTTCAAGCTTATTCAACAAAAACTGCAATTAACTTGGCTGTACATAGAACAAGCAGAATTAATAATTTTCTATTTAGCCAGAAAGACTCAACTTATGTTACTCTAAGCTGGCTTACATAAGCTGGCTATTGACTTATTAATTAAGATAGAGCAACAGTCCAACATTTTGCGGAGTGTGGAGTGAAAAAAAGCCTACATTTGTGAGTATTTTGGCATCCCTTATCACAATTATGACAGCCTTGGCCAAAGCAAATAGCCAAGTATAGATATAATGTTGCCAATTTGAATGCCAGTCGCGAGTTTGGGTCAACTGAACGTTGATTGCATAGCCAAGTAGCTTGATACCTTGGGGCAGATTATGTGCTAGATATTAAAATGGAAGACATGCTATGCTCATAACGCTAACAACAGTTAGAACTGATAAAGAGAGATAGAGAGGGAGAGTGGGAAACCAGACTCAAATCAAGAAGCTCGATGAACCAAAAAGGATATCCGCAAAACTCTCGCTATCATTTTACTTATGAAGTTGTCTTTTTTATATATATTCGCTTGCATTCTCTGCTGATGTTAGCGGAAAAAACTCTAGCATAAAAATATAGCTGCAATAACAAGTAGCAAGAAGCAGCACACCACGAGGTCTGACCATGTCCTGCAACGGTGTCCTGACTCCTGCTTCTATCGCAGTTACATTTCCCATATTTGACTCTGACTTCATTTCTGTTCGCTTTTTCTCCTTTTTTTCTGCTTTTTTGCTGCGCTTCCCGCATTTTTAGAACTCACATATATATACAGATATATATATTTCTCTCTGTTAAAGCTTCGTTATGCTGCTGCCAGCCAATGGTCGTTTTTTTGCTACTTTTTCGGTTTTCCTCTTTTATTATTATTATTACTGTAGTTGTTGGTTTGTCTTCCTTTGCACTCTGACCTCGCCCAGTTCTGTTTTGTGTTAATTTTGCTCTGAATGCGCAATTTATTTGCGTTAAACTTGAACGTGTGTGAGTGTTTGTGTCTGTGTGGTTGTCTGCTTGCGTGTGTGCAAATGCAAGGAATCAACTTTATCCCACACCCAGTGTCTGGCATTGCATTTTCGTGTAAACGCCCTTAAAATTGTTTTCGCTTTAATTTGCAGTCGTTGCAAAATTTAATCAGCTCTAAGTATACTCTAACCGTTGCTTTGGTCCATTTGCAAATGTGCTTAAGTCAGCAGCATATCCTTTTATTTGACTTGACTGCATAATTCTCACATCCCACCACTCCCATTTTTCATCTATGTGGATAAAAACTGTATGCAAACACAGATTGCAACGTTTGCGATAAGTTTAACTTCTAAAAACTTGACTGCAATATAAATGTTTGAGGGAGTGAGAATCTCTTAATACTAATTAAGTAGCAAATTAAGTGTTTTAACTTTAGTTATTTGCCAACTTTAAGTGTATGCAGTGTATGTAGTTTGTGTGCT
This sequence comes from Drosophila parthenogenetica, assembly GCA_035047505.1. Classification (NCBI taxonomy): domain Eukaryota; kingdom Metazoa; phylum Arthropoda; class Insecta; order Diptera; family Drosophilidae; genus Drosophila; species Drosophila parthenogenetica. The sequence goes on from JAWNPM010000183.1 coordinate 8,209,158, forward strand.
ACTAGATAAGGCAAACTATTTGAAATGTTCTTAGTTATCTTGATGGGTTTGCTTATATTCAGTAGCCACAAAATCCGAATGCTAATGCCACTTAACTCTCTAAGTGTTAAATGACGTAGCTGAAATTTGCCCCTTTAGAGTCTCACATACATTACTAAACCGCAAAGACGTGTAGATGACAGTTAGGTAAGACTGAGCAAAAGAGGGAGATATATCACATCTTAGGCAGCCACAAGTATGCAGCTGTCAGTTGTTGTGGTTTGTTTTTGGGAACATCTCTCTGATTGACTTATGATAATCGGAAATAACGGGAGTAACAGCATTAATGTCATCATCATTATCATTTTAAATTAAGCACAACAGCTTGGATGATGGCCAAGTTATTTACTCAGACCACTTAGCAAAGTATTTGGTAGGGAATTAAGCTACAAATACGTATGTCAAATTCAGACAACTGTAACTCGAGTGATTTTGATTATTACAAATCCTGTATCCTGTATCCTGTGTCCTGTAGTCTGTATCCTTAAGGGCACTTGTGGCTCGATTTTGGCTCTCAATGCCTGTTTCTAATTTGAGTGTTAAGTTTCTTCAAGTCTGCTTAAAATCACAGCAGCTGCAATCCGAGCACTCGCACTCGTATGTAAAGTATGCCCCAGGACTGGGCGTGTCTTTTCCACAGTTTTACGCCACACACGCACACGCAAGCACACTCGAACACACACAGCGACCAGTGAACGACACTCGTGTTGGCAATCAATAAGCCCACAAAACACAACTCTGTGTATGCCAAAACTACTGACCCAGTTTGGCAAGGACAATGGCCAACTTGGCTGTTGCTGTCAGGCGACATCATTTTCACTGCTTCTGTTGCTGTTTTGTTCTTTTCTGTTCAACTTTATACCATAGCAAATAGAAAGGGTATGCTTGTTTTGTGTAAATCGCACACATTAGTTATCCTTTGAGTCTATAAAGTCACTCAGTGTCGTTAAAACTACTTCTGAAGAGTTTTTATTAATGTCAGGTTTATTTAGGAGACTTCAAGGTCAAGCACGCTCAACTTGAGCACTCCGCCTGGGCATTTTTTATTGTCAAGCAGCCACAAGACATTTGCGCTATCGCTGTAGTTCACGGCAATTCCAGTCTCAGTTTTAGCATCTGCATTACTTCGATTTGCACATTTTTCTGTGCAATTGGCATTGACATTTTCCATATGTTGGCAAGAAACAAATGACCAGCTGTTTGTTGTCTGTCTCAAACACACACTTACAAACACGGAGACACACACACTTTGTAGCGTCAGTCACTTGTATGTGACAAATTCCATGGTCTGTTGCACACACACACAGGGGCACTCAAAAGCTGTTGCATGCTTCAAGGCGCAGTCAGGCGTCTGATTGTGTCATTGTGTCCTGTACTTGCTCACACAACACAACAGGCTCTAGACCCGTTTTATGCTGCTCTTACTGTCATCTGTTGGTGGGCTGTGTTCTGTTGAAAGCTCGTTTTTCATTCATAATTGAATTTTGGATTTGCCTAAAGCAAAGTTGAGGGTTCTTCACATGGTTTGATATCCCAACAGAGTTGAGGGATCTTATTTATGCCTTTTAAATTGCATATCAATTAATGCACGTTCTGTTTGCACACGCATACAAAGACTGTTGCCCTCATGGGCCACGCCCAAAATGCAAATTTAACTTCGGGCGCCATGCTTCACTCAATTTTATTTTATTAAACAAAACATCAAAGCATTCAGTAGAGGCAGCATCTTGGGGTTTAAACTGGCTGCAAATTATTCCGAGAGATAGAGCAAGAGGGCGGAGTTGGAGCATGGGAGTGGGGTAGAATTTCTCAGCTGCTGCTGGTAAAAAAATTTTCAATATTTGTCTATAGAATGTTGCGCACAAGTTATGATTTATGCTTGTGGGTCATTGCTGTCAACACAAAGTGAAATATATAAAACAAACATATTGCTGCTACACCGAAAACAAAAGAAACACTCCCGCACAGACACACACAGCATGACTTTGCATGCATAAGGGATACCCTGTAAGTGGCAATTTTTTTATATTACTAAAAAAGATAACAGCTTTAAGGACAACAGGCGTATGAGTAATATGCATAAATTATAGCATACTTTCAAGCGTTCTTGGAATCCCAAAAACAAACACACAAGACAATCTACAAAATTGATCCTTTATGAAAAGAAATAAAATTATATATTTAAATTGTATACAACAAATTTTAATTACAAAACCCAAAAATAAACTCCTCGCCAAAGGGCAAGGAAGATAAACTCTTTTATGCGAAACTTTTTTAGATGAAAGTGAAAAACCGTAACTTGTAGACGCATATTTGATGTCGAAGAGCAAACGATTTGCATATTTTTATTTTTAGTCTAAACTCTAAACTCAATTTATGCAGCATAAAGAAGAAATTGACAGCCAATTAAATGGGGGCTGGGTATAAGATAATGAAATTCTGACCCGGAAAATGTGTCCGGAACATTGAAAAGCAGAAAATAACACGCATCATCGACCGGTGAAACGTCTTTTGCATTTCTTTCCTTCAATTTTGCTCTACAAATATTCCATTTACATTTTAATAAACATTTTTTCTCTCTGCCTTTGATCAGTAGCAAGAGCAGAAGCTGAAGCAAGAAAGCATCAGCAATAAAGCACATAGATTAAAAGTCCATCAAATTACATTTGAGCCATATAAATGGCATTAAATTGCCGTGCACTTGCCGTTGGCCAAGTAAACAGGACTCGAGCAAGCATAAATAACATAAAAAATTTATTGCATGACCAAAAAAAGAAAAAAAAAACATAAAGAAATCAAAAAAACAAAAAGAAAAGCAGAGTAGCAAATACTTGTCGTACATACAAATATATTAATGCTGTTATATTTAGTCAAGTGTACTCGATTTTGCCATGACCTGCAGCCGATATCTCAACTTGTACACAAACACAAAAGACACCAGCTGGCAGGTAACACTGTAGTAATTTCTTAGGGCTTATAGCCCATATTCCTATTTATACCTGTATTAATTATTTATGTATCATCAAGACACGATTCCCTCGTTTCATTACCGACTTGTAAATACACTTCTCTACAGTAAATAGATTAAACAGCTAGGCATTAACAAATTGATTCATTTTATGAATTTATATAGGTTTTTATTTTGTACAATTTCCAGGCACTTGGGAGTCACTTTTTAAATTACTTCCAACACCTTCAAATAGGCATAAATAATGCCTACGATAAGATGGTACATAATAGGAGAGAGAGAATAAACTTTTCTCAAGGGAATGCGCTGCTTAGCATGCGAAACATTTGAAAAGCACGAAGCGTAAATGATTTACAAACAAAGATAGAAGAGCTCTGGCAATTGCATCTTAAATATTTAATAGGGGCAAAAGAAAAAGCAAAAAAAAAAAGAAGATGGATAAAGGCACGCGTTCTGTTCTTATCAGCCAAATAAAAAGAAAAGTTGGTAACAGAGTATGTCTGGAATTGGTCTGGCCAGGTCTAAGCCAACTTTATGACTACGTTCATAAAATAGCATCATGATGATATTTCGCTTACCTTGGCACAGGTATTTAATCTGACTGAGAGCGTTTGGGAGACAGTGAGTTTAGCTAATGAACTCAACTGTAAAATTGGTAGTGCTCAGTCAACAATACGTCAGACAGTCGGCAATGCAGCCACCGGGTGAATAACCGTCAAAAATGTTTGCGGTTTGCGGTAGCCAAGGACCACAACTGCCAGCTGGAGTTGAATTTGGAATTTGGAGTCGTGTCTGGCTAAATAAATAGGCAAATACAGACAATGAAACATTGATGCCAACCAGACACAGACGCTGTTGTCAATCTTGCTGGACATGTCCAGCAGCCACAGAGTTATTCAATCTATTTGATGCCAGTATTGTGTATTCTATATGTACAGCTGCGAAAAATAGAATAGCACCACTTCGATATCTATTTTTTATGAACACAAAAGTAATATCAAAGTTTACAAATTTAACCAAAATATATTTTTTTAATATTGCTTATTATGTTAACATAAAAAAAAAAAAAAAAAATTTCCCGGTAGTGTTTCCATCATTTTTTTTTATTTCCCTTTTTGTTAAATGACCTAAAAAAAGCCGAAAGAAATAATAGCACCACTTTTCCTTTTTGAGCCGTTACCGTTATGTTTCGCAGAGTTGCATTTCTGAAACAGCACATGGTCAAACGATTTGTGTCTTTTCGTTATATTTTGATCAAAAACTTTCAAAAATTCCTTTAAACTTCTATAAAATGGGGCGTGGAAAGCATTGCAATGCCGAAGAGCGGAAGCTTATCAAAAAATTGATCGCCGATGGAAAATCATACAGGGAAGTTGGACGATTGATGGGTTGCTCCAATAAAATGATATCTAACGCCATCAACCACAAAGAAAAGGTAGAAAAACGTGGTCGCCATCGAGTATTGAGTCCAAAAGATGTGAGCAGATTAATTCGGGAGAGCAGGAAGCATCCTTTCAAGACTGCTACAGAATTAAAGAAGGACCTGAACCTACCTGGAACTGTGCAGACTATTAGGACATGTTTGAGGGAGCATAGCCTGAACGCCTGCGCACCGAGGAGGGTCCCACTTTTAAATGCCAGGCATATACAAAACAGAATAAAGTTTGCAAAGGAGCATCAAAATTGGCCCAATAACAAATGGCGTAATATTTTGTGGACAGATGAGAGCAAGGTGGTGATGTTCGGTGGCAAAGGCTCTCGATCTTTTGTAAGACGTCCACAAAATTCAGAATTTCGCCCAGAGTATACCATTAAAACCATTAAACATGGAGGATCTAGTGTAATGGTATGGGCTTGCTTTTCATACTATGGTGTAGGTCCTATATATTGGATAAAAACTATTATGGACCAACATATCTATGTGGACATTTTAGACAAAATCATGCTGCCCTATGCATCCTATAACATGCCGCTTGTTTGGGTCTTCCAGCAAGATAACGACCCAAAACACACGAGCAAAAAGGCAAAGAAATGGTTTAAAGACAACTTTGTCAACGTTTTGGAGTGGCCTGCACAATCCCCAGACCTAAATCCAATCGAAAATTTGTGGGCAGATGTTAAAAAAATGGTCGCCATATGTAAGCCACACAACACAGAATCCCTATGGATGACCATTCAGGAGTCATGGGCCAAAATTCCTCTTAAACGATGCCAGGATTTAGTAGATTCGATGCCAAGACGTTGCGCAGCCGTAATAGCCAACAAGGGAGGCTCTACTAAATATTAAGTTATAGTTTTATTATTATTTTTTGTTTAAAGTTATTTTTGAGTTTAATATGTTCCTTATTTTTCATTATTTTCATTGTTTTTACTGCATAAAGAAAAGTGGTGCTATTTTTGTTTTCGTTAATTTTCTTTCCTTTTTTCACATTTCGTTGAATATTTTAAAAATGATAATAGTTTTTAATGAAATTGTTTTTTGTTTATATAGTTTTAGGTTTTCTGAAGTTAAAAACGTTAATACGAAGTCAATTGACTTATAGAAACATATAGGGCGACATCTACAACTTCGCTTAGGAAAGTGGTGCTATTCTATTTTTCGCAGCTGTATGTATGTATGTTATGGTCAAAAGGATTGCATATTAATGGTCAGCTTTAACCATTTTGATTAGCTTGTCGGCTTAGATTAATTGCCAGTGGCATAGTCCATAATTGAACTTGACAGCATCACAAGAAAATTCAATTAAAATACACCCACACACTCCACTCTGTGCCCTATTAGTGTTGGCTGGGATTATGAAACTCGATTGGTGGTGGTGTTGGTGTTGGTAATGGTGGAGGACCAATTAAACGCATGACACATCTTCAAAGCTCAATGTGGTTAAAGTAAAGGCAGACACAATAAATACAGATGTACAAATAGAAATACAAATACAGATAGAAATAGAAATGGAGAGCCATCAATAAAATGAGCAGCATACAAAATGGTTGAAGCTGCCACGTTATGGCCACTTACAAAGGCCTTTCTTCCTTCTCCCTCCGCCAATCACGAAAAGACCAAACACGTTGCCGCATCTTAAGCCCAGACCCATTAATGGTATACAAGCATCTCTGCACTTTAACACAAAACTTTGTCTGACTGAGACCAAATTCACGCTTCATTGAGCCAGGAGATTTCATTAATAAAAAATGGAAAATAGCAAAAGCCCAAACAGGACGAACAGGACCTACAAGACCTACAAGGCAGACAAGACCAGTCCAGACTCTCAGAGGAATGGTGAGTAGATTCCACTTTGGTATAGCAAGCGGATTTAACTATTCATGAGCTCACACAAAACGATGCTAAATGTTGAACACAAAACAAGAGCTAAGAAAAAAAAAAAGAAAAGGTGAAGAAGAAGAAGAAGAAGGCATTGCCATCACTTATTTTTCGTATATACACGTTCTTACATTTAAATACATGCATAAGTGAGATGTTTCCCTCTCTTTCTCTGACTCTGTCTCACTTACTCCCTCTTTAACAAAGCGGCCAGGCTTTTACTTATACCAAGCGTTTCCATTGGAATCCCTGAAGTGCTTGGCTCACACAAGCACACACACAAAAAACCCACTGGGAGGAATATTCAAAATTTGAAGTAAGATTTAGCCATGGAAATCTCACTTGTAAGAGACTGTAAGCTTTTCATATTTAAGTATATTACATTTACAATTTCTGCTTAAATTTGTGTGCAATAAAAAAAACGTCCTTCAACAGTTTTTTTTTCTACTTTTTTTTTATTCCTCCTTTTATCACCGGTTTTGCACCTTTTTTGTCAGCAACAATGTCAACTGGCAGCTGCCAACTGACTGTGAAAGCATTTAACAGCTCAATCTTCGCTGGGCATTCGGTTAACGTGTAGGAAAATTGGAAAAGCGTGTTCCAATGCTAACAGCCAGATACGCAGAGTCAGATCCTGTAACAGACAGAGCGATAGACAGAAGGACACACAGACTGACAGTCAGATTTCGTGAAAAGCGGAAACATGTTTAAATGCCCTTGTCCCTTCGTTCCCTTCTCAAATTTTGTGCCATTCCTGCTCTGCCCTCCTTAGCTTTTCCGGCGTTGAAAATTATGCCGTGTCTGTGTTGGACATTCGATTGAAAACAGCCTGCGTGCCCCATAAATAAACGGAAAGTTGGCTTGAGAAAACAACAAATTCTTAAGCTGTCTAAAATATTCTAATTTCTAAGGCGTCGCACAGCCAAAAAAAAACTAAGCTCTAGGCGACATTTTAATTGAAATGTACAGAGCATGTAACTGTAATCAACACAACAAAGCTTGCTACCAAAATAAAAAAAAAATAAAAAAAATAGAAAGCAGGAAAGTGGAAGTAAGATAAAAAGCAGACAACCAAAAAAAAAAAGCTAGATATACACAGCTAACTGCGCTAAGTCGTGCATGCTCGGCTACTGAATGCTCAGCAACGTATCGAAAAGATATTTAGATACTTTAGTCATTAGATGACATCAGTATAGATTTTTTTACTCCATACTTCATAGAAACAAATAATTTGCATAGTTTATGTTGAGAGTTAGTTGATATCTGCTCTGCTAAACCAACTTGTTCAATAATTGAATCAATAATTATCTATCATAGGGTCTCTCAATATATAAATAACAACAACCCGCACCTACGCGAACTTATAATCCCTCTAATTGGGTCATTCTCAATGGGCACTATATATATGGCTGTACAAACAAGAAGAAGCATTGACTTTGGTTGTTTGGTAGCTGTAGGCTAAGTGCAGACAATTTGGAAGTTGTATGACATGATGATGAAAACAATTGCGAGCTGAGCAGACATCGCTGCTGAGCTTATTACGAAACGCTCTTGGCCAGAGTAATCACAATAAAGAGACATGGCTAACAAACAAGCACAGACTCGAAGCGACAGTAAGAGAGAGAGAAAGAGAAAAAGATTATCTAGTGGAAAATATTTTCACAATGTTCTAGTATATAGATAAATGGTTAAAGATTCTAGGGTTCTGTTACCAACGGGACAAAAACGATTTGGGCCATCAACAGATCTGGACTCAGTATATAAAAACGGCACATGCTCATAAACCCTTTTTCAGACAATTTAAGCCAAGCTGCGTGGGGATTTGCTTGGCTGCCCTTTCTCTACTGTGCTCCTACTTTTGGCCCCTTTGGCGAAGCTCAAGGTTTACGATTGAACTGGATTTAATTTGGCAAAATTGTGCGGGCACTTAAATGGCCAACAACTCGAGTTGACTTTTCTGCTGCTGCTGGGCATCATGGAGTGTGCAACTGTGTGCGACTGATTGTGTGTGTGCTGGGTGTGTGAGTGTGCATCTAACTCTTGATGATTTTATGCATTGCGTAAGCAAAAAGTTGTTGGAACTTTGTATATTGCCCTCTAACTAAATGCGTTACAACTAAAAGCTCCCGCTCTCTTTTCCTCTCGGAGTCTCTCCCTTGCTTTATCCCCTTTTTGCGCACTTAGCTTATTTATTTATTTACACATTTTTTGGTGTTGCATTTTCTAATGGTTAAAAGAACTTCTACTGCTATAATTTTCAGCTGCTTTCAGTCGTTCTGCTCCCCGGCGTGTCGTAACTTGGCTGATAACTCTACGAAACTCAATTACGCGACTTTATGTTCCACGCTACTTTTTGTAGCTGCTCCCAAACTCATCTAACCTCTTCCTTTCTCTCTCCTTCTCTATCTTTTTGCAGCTTTTGTTTTGTTAGATCTGGCAAGGTTTTTACTTGTTCTACATGCATATTTAATGGTCTAAAGCAACTGACCAAAACGTGAGCTGCTGGCTCAAGCATTTTGAGCATGTATCTTTGTATATAGTATATGTAAAGCACTTTGGGTAATATCTTTATTAAAACGCCGTCTGCAAATCATCTTTTTGCGCACAATTGGGAATTTCACAAGTCTCAAGTGTTTACACGCTCGCGAAGAAAAGTTACTCAATAAATTACTTAGCAATTTATTTCAATCCTCAGCAATTTCAAAATGAACTAAATAATTTGCAAGAAATATCTCTCTGATATGATAGCATTTAAATATGCATTAAGTGCTTTTTGTTGACGTATAAATTGCTTTGCATACATGACATTTATTTGTTGGAATATTAAGCATAATCGCAAAATCGATTTGGCCAGATTAGTCTCCCACGTTTACCGTTATGCCATTTACGTAAAAATGGGTTTAGGTTGGTAATTGCACACTGCAATTGAAAAGGTCATTAATGTGCGCTATAAATAGCCCAGAGTTTAGACCAGGTCTATATATGGCTAAATATGTTGCATTATTATGCCAACACAAACACAGACCCAGCGCGTGTTAGCCATAATTGGGCCATGGCTAAAACAGCAAGAGCATAAATCTTGCCAGCGTTGACAGCATTAATGGTGTCTGTCCACGGGTCACGCCCCATATTTCTATTGATGATCATAACAGCAGCCCGAACATACACCCACACACACATACACTCAAATTGTGTATAGGAACTTTGTGTGTGTGTGTGATATTTGCAGATTTTGTGTTGCCTACTTGGCAGCGCCGTCGCAGAGTCTGCTTTACGAGTACACTTACTTGGCCAAAATAGCGAACATCGAAAGTTTTATTAGCTGAATTTTATTGCCATTAGTTCGAAGTTGGTCGTTGCAGTTTCCCTGCTCCATGCTCTATGTAACAAACTCTGTCTGTTTTGCATAAAAACTATGCACATAAATCTGTTTTTCATTTCTTTTTACTTTTCCCTTTTATTTGTTGGTTTATAAAAAACTGGTAGAAATTTCTAGTTTTTTCTTCAAGTGCATTTGTTTGACACATTGCATATTTACTTTATTTATTCATGCACAAATTGTTTTTATATTCTGCAGCAGCTAATGCATTTGCCATTTGAGAGCAGAGCAAAAAGTACAATAAAAAGCCGACCAAAAATGGTTGCAAATTCATTTTCAATTATTAATTGTTATTTTGGGATTACAATGCAACTTGTTACAATGATGGAGAATCCATTTTATCTACCATTATTTGCGGACACAAAAAGTATATGAATATAAATTCGAATTTCAATTTAACGTAGAGAGGTTTGTAAACAATTCCATACAAAAATCTGTCATAAAACACAAACAAAATTGCTATTTCAAAAGGAAACATGCAAATGTATCATTCAACATTTAACTGAAAATGAATCTGACCATGTTGAAATATGATATGCTTTTAATAATCTGAAAACCATTTGATTGTAGGTTTAAACACAGAGACTAAATTTAAACAGTTAGCATGTATTGAACATAAACTGTAAGCCGCAGAGCAAACTCAGTTCTTGTTTAAAGAATTGCACAGTGAAATGTTTTGGTCATTAGTAAAATTAATCAACTTGGCCATTTCAAAGAACATGGGCTATAATGAAGTACAAATTGAAGTTGGTTCGTTTGTTTGCAGTTTGCTTTGTCAACATGACAATTAGATGCAATTAAAGCCAGTCAAGTTTGTTGGCTAAAAACACTGCAGATGCCCTGTCTTGCCAAGAGCCAGATATAATACATTAAACCGAAATGAGTGTGCATTAAAAGCAACTGCACGTAGCCAAATTGTTGGCAAAGAAGACTAAAGGCAACGGCAACGGCAACCAGAAATTTTCCATTCATTGTGCATCCATGAGATAGACTATCTGAACGGTGCATGTGTGTGCCTGAAACTACCTCTGGGCAGAAGCTGGATTAACTTGTATACCTGTTTGTTAGCCAGATCGTGTGTGTGTGTGTGAGTTGGCTGCTAATCAACAGACGCAGCACACGAAGCCTGACTATGACGCGTTTCAGTTTCTAACGTTTTTGGCTTTTCCCTGTGAAAGTTTCCGTCAGTCACAGAGACGAAAAAAATGGAAAAAAGCTGCGAATCTCTCATAAAATTTAATTTAAACGCCACTGCCATGCAACACGAAACTTTCGAAAACTAAAGCCGCGTAGCTGCTGCAGCCAAATAAATTGCAGCCAGAATGCAGAACGCGCAAGTAGCGTTTTATTTATGCAGCGGAAACAGGGCCGAGAACTGAGAACCGGGAACTGGCAACGGGACTACGACTGGGATTGAGACTGGGTTTTGCAAGCGGGTTTCGGTGTGGGTTTTGGGAGCCGGCAACTGAGATGCTTGGTTGCATTTCAATGGCATAAAAAACACACCCCAAAAAAGAACCATTCACATCGCATGGCAGGAACACACACAGGCACACAAACGCACACTCTCACATGCATGATGACGATGACGATGCCGCCCTTTTGGCAGCGTCAGGAATAAGGGAAGAAATCTTGCAAATGAACACAAAAATGCAAAAAGAAAACAACAACAACAACAAAAAACACAACAAGAACCACATACACATTGGAAAACAACAACGAGTTGAGCAAAAATCTTTTGTATGCAGCACAAAAGCAGCAGCAATAGCAGAAAATAAAGTGCAGTCTACTCTCGACTAAGGGCTACCCGTTACTCAAACTGTTGCATACATTTAGGCGCTTGCGCTGCTTCAAAACTTCAGACAGCTTAAACTTTTGCTATACAGATTCAATCTGTTAGCAGATTTAGTTGATGGTTTATGTAGCCAGATCAGTAAGTGTTGAACATTTGAGCGTGACGAAATGAATATAGTTGTGGGTAGTTCTGAATGCGAAAAAAGAGCTGCAGAAGTTAATTGCATACAAATTTAAAGTTCTTGTAATGTAGATACTATGCTGAAGTACAATGTTGGAGTGCCGAAGAAGGTGTGAAAAAATTACAACTGATCTGCGTGGGTTTCTTTAAAGTATGTATGTCATTTTAAGTGGTACTAGTTTTCAGTTCAGATCAAAGAACTTAATCACAGCATTCAATAACGTTTTTCATAGTCTTCATCAACTAAATACACCCTAACACTACAATTAACGGGTGTAAAAAGCACAAAACGGGGGGAGAACATGACAAACAACTTGGAATAAGTTTTCCAGAGACCAGTATTGCACTTGCCGATATGCCAGTATTCATATAAACACATATATACATATAATTTTTTTTCTTTTGTTTTGTTTTTTTGGTAAGGGTGCTGAGGGTAATACTAAAGGAATGACGTCGCTTTGCCCAAGAAGTCATTGGCCTTTTTGTTTATGGCCTTCTCCAACCATCGAAAATCAGCATTGGCATTGCTCCATTAGATCTGATTGCTTCAGGGGCTGTGCACATTAATAGAAGCTCGACTTATATAACAAAAATCAGTGTACACTCTGGAACACACATCGTATGTTAATCATGTGATAATTTTCCTTACCAACATTTTTGCTGACTCAGCAGCGATGTCTACTTCATTCTTCTCCCTTTTCTACACCTTCCCATCAGCTAGTATTGAGTTGTACAATTAGAAACAAACGAAACTACAAAGACAATTTCAAACTTGCGAGCACAATTTGAAAGCGCAATAAACTTGCGCACCAATTTGCATGGTGTGAAAATTATCATCGTGTCGTGATTCCAACCAACCAACCAATCAGTCAGTCAAACAGTCTCTCAGTCTGTCAGTCAGTCAGGCAGGCAACTGGGTCACTTTTGAATAGCTCTCATGTGTACACACTTATTATCACCAGCTATAACTTATAATGTTATAACCCCGAAACTAGATCGTGGGTGTGTGACGACAATATTTGAGAAAAAATGTGGAATTGTCACCAGCTGAAGTTGTCGCTTGAGTACTTTAAAAATCATATGTCATTCTCAAGTTTTCGCCTTATGATTTCTGGAAACAATGTTGATGTCACGCCTATAAAGCAGATAGCGGCAAGTATGTGGATATTAAAGTTGTCACAAGTTGTAGGACTAATTAGAGCTTAAGTTATGAAACTAAGTTTCAATGCCTTACCAAGTTAATCAAAACTTTTCTGAAAAAACTACAGTAAAAAATCAAAACTTTTTAAACTAATTTTATAGTTTAAACATAAAAATACTTTTCCGCATACTACAAAATATTGAAATCAATAAATTGCACAATAAAAAAAATCAAAAGAAACTTTTAAAGTTTTTTTTTTTCTAAACTGATTTGATTGAAAACATTTTTGTGCGTCTATTTACAGATGACAGGCACTGTAATCCAGCTTGAGACGCTTGGCACAATATGGCATAGGAATTTGTATATAGTATGTTTATTTATTGTTGCCTTTTGCCAATGCCGCTCTTAGCATTAGCTTCTCTCTACCAATCCCCCTCTACTTTACTCGCTCTCTTGTCGTTTCACTGTCTGAGCTGTTTCATTCATTCGTGATCACAACAGCAAATTCCAGTGTGGCGCGTTTCATTCATTGTTGCATTGCGATGGGCGCGTCAAATGTTTCTGAGGAATTTCAAATTCAGTTTAGAGTATTCTAATGAGCAGACCTTGGCATCGTCTCCGATTGTGATTGCGACAACACTAGAAACAACAACAGTTCCGACTATAGCGCTTTAGTTCTGACGACAACATCAGATTCTGTTCGTCTGTTGATAATACGCGGCAGTTGTCGAAATTTGACAGCTCTATGCCAAGTATTTGTTTCACTTTGTTTCATAATTAATAAATGTAAATAAATACGTAACACTATTTTATTTAATAATTAAATTCTTAGTTTAACCGCAATGTGTAAATGTGTCAGAAATATGCATTTTAATCTGCATATTATTAATGAATGCGGTTGAATGTTTAAACCAATAAGTTTTTAATCAAAATGTGAATAATCAATGGCTCGAAGAAAAATGAAAATAAATGAGAACGAAGAAAAAATGTTTCAAATGATTTTAGTGGAGTGTGCTCGACTGTGGGATACTGAGTGGTAGAAATCAGTCTGAATAAGCGTGTAAAATTGGTTTAATAATAAAGAAAGACGTTTGGTAGAAACCCGAGGTAAATTAATCTTTTTTGGAGTTTGCTGTATACTAATTAGACTAATTAAAAATTCCCCAGAAACTCTGTTAAAAATCACTACAGGTTCTTTTGTAGTCAACGAATCACTACATGGTCTTTTACGGTCTAAGACATCTCAGCTCTTAGCGTCTTAACGCTAGTTAAATGTGTCATTTGGAAATAATTAAATAAAGTTGCCGTTCGCAATCAATAATAATTTGCACGTTTAACATGGCTATTAAGAATACATTTGGCCACGCCCACTTGTGTATAAGCACTTGTTGGCAAGTTCCCGTTTCATGTATCTAAGCATGGAGTGTAAGTAAACAAACGAAAGCAGCAGCAGAAATGACAACAGCAACAAACAGAGCATACCCGCATTGCGCCAAGGCTGGCCCGCATTTGACCTGGCCAAAAGCTTTACGAATTACCTGAGTAAGGCCAGCTGTATCAATATAAGTATTTACTTACAAGTGTGTCAGTATGCATATATGTGTTTATATTTATAGCAGCCACTGTATGTGTGTCTGTGTGCCAGTGTGTGTGTGTGTGTGTCTGTCAAACCTCATTTAAATACTATGACGATGTTTTATTGACACTGTGTGTATGTTTTAATTTGGCTTTTGCCTTTCACCGCTGACCACACGTCGCTGCTCTACTCTACCTTCTTGCCATACACCCCCTTTGGTGTGCGTGTGTGTATGTGTGTGTGTGTATACGTTGGCACCTGCTATAAATAAAAACGTAGCGGTTTGACGTCACTGTGACGTCATTGTGAATCGACAGCAATAACAAGGCATAAACATTAACTTAATCATTTGTATTTAAAAGTGTCTAAGCAATGTCTTGTCAAAAACTGGTTTCAATACTTTGGACATGCGTTCTTCTGTTTATTTTGTTTATATAGCACATAAGTATATATATACACAGCTTATATATATCTTTTTATTTGTTGTCTTGTTATTAAAGACTTACACAATAATTTCAATTTCGATTTACAGGTGTCTTTGTTTATTTACAAATCTTACAGCATTGTGCAAATATTTTCATTGCAAAAACTTATCTATGTGGGACTTTGTGTGTGTGTCTGTATGTGTGTGTTTAGTTTTTCACATTTTCATTTCAATTTCTGTAGTTTTAGCGTCGGCAATCTAAAATATTTTTATTAACTTGACTGAGCTTTGTGTGTTTACATTCAATTTTCCCCATCCAGTCAAAGAAAAAATGCATTATTGCAGTAATCGCTTGGATTTTCCTTTTCGTTTTCCACCACCAACATTTTCCTTTCCCTGTCTTGGCCTAGCTCAGTTCTTGATTTAGTTTTATTATTGGCCATTTGCATTAATTGGCAACAACGTCGCTGCCATTTTAATTGAATTTCCAACACAAAGTGCTGGCAATTTTTGAAATGCTCATAAACTTGACGCGTTTATTTTTGATTCGTGTTTTATTTCTTTCGGTATTTCTTGATTTTTTTTTTAATATTATTTTTAATTTTATTTTTGCGCATTATTACTATTATTTTGCTTTCTGGCACAAGGCTAACAATTGCGTTAAATGTTCAGCATTCGTTGCTTTGGTTGTTGTTGTTATTGTTACTGTTGTTGGTAACACAGCTTTATGAATGGCCGTTGGTCAAGCCTTTTGGGTCTTTCGCCCGTGTAATGCATAAACAAATAATGGATGAGAAAACAAACACAAACACAACCAAATAAAACAAAAACAAATAAGAAAGAAAACAGTGCAAAAACATCCATGACACAGTCGACACAGCGAGCTGTTATTTCAAATGTCGTAATACACCTATCAATCGATATATTTGCATACATATCTATATATCTACATGCAGTCGCTTCGCTTTACAACAGCGAACGCGAATCAAGCGCAATAGTTTCTGTATTCTATGCCAATTTTATTTTCCTTTGCTCACTAACGTATTTATCAATCAATTGGAATTGCAATGTGAACTGGTTGAAATGGCAATCACATGGCACAAATTCACTACACATTATTCTTAATTTATGGCCGATTCAATACTGGCCAAAATTCCCATTGCAGTCAAGCACGTAGTCAAAATTTCCACAAATTTATTAAATTCAAAATTAAGTTCAATCATAAGGCAAATTGGCTTTAAGAACAAATTTATGTAGTTGGTAATTTAATTACAACCAAAAGATTAAGCAAAGGGTTGAACAGTTTAAAAGTTGTTGAAAATATTTGTCAACTTGGCCGAGGTCAGAATGGTTATTAACTGATGTTATCTGCCACAAAAATACTGAATTATTAAACTGGTTAGCCAATGGGGACAATTGCTCGCACTGTTGACCTTCAAAAAGGGCAATCATAAATGCATTTAAATATCAAAATTTATATTATGAGACAGCACTTTAGGCCTTTAGTTGACCTGGCCATGTTTGTTGTTGTGGCAAATACCACCAACTATGGCGAACAACTAACTAAAAACCCACAGCTAGCAGACAAGTGAACAGAGTGGACACAACGTGTGTCACTTCTCAGTGAAGCTGAACTGAGCTGACGTCCCCCATATGCATAAATGTGGAGAATGCTTTATTTACTTAATAAAAGAAGGAAAAATTCCGTTTTACTAAAAAGAAAAGAATATGCAGAAAAAACAAAAAGAAGAAGTGGCGTCAATATTTGCGAAAAGTTTTTTCAACGGCCGTTACCTTTATAGCCGCTTTGTTCGCTTGGCTTTTGGGTAAATTGGCCACAGGACACTGTCAGACAATGCATGAAATATTTAAATAATATTGCCACAAATGGACAATGAAAGCAGTTTTCATTAGGATTTGAAAGCATTGTACACAGACTAAACTTAAGATGAAATGAACTTATTTTTGGTAATGTCACATTTAATTAAAATTGATATAGATGGAGATGGAAGGTACATAATTCAAATAAATATTTTAGTAACTATTGATTTATTTTTATAAGGGATTGCGGGCCGAAAATTTGTTAAAATATGTATTAAGGTTGCCGAAAATCTATCTTTGTTACCAACTTATAGCTTTTAGTTGTTTGAATTCAACTTTAGCAATAAAAATGAAAATATAACTCTAAAAACTCTGAAACATTTTCACCTACTTATTTTGAAAACTTATTTCATTATTATACTCTCTGCAAGAGTATATTGGGTTTGTGCAAATGTATGTAACAGGCAGAAGGAGGCGTGGCAGACCCCATAAAGTATATATATTCTTGATCAGCGTCACAAGCCGAGTCGATATAACCATGTCCGTCTGTCCGTCTGTCCGTCTGTCTGTCCGTCTGTCCGTCTGTCCGTCTGTCTGTCTGTCTGTCCGTATGAACAAACAGATTTCAGAGATGGTAAGAGCTACAAGTTTGAATTTGGTCTCTATCGACTCGATATTTAGTCAGTCAATACAAGAATCTTTTTTTTTTTCGATGCCACGCCCCATTCGCCCACAATGAGCAAAAAACTAGACATACCTCGGAAAAAATAGATGTTTTCGGTTAATATCTCAGTAACTATGGCACTTAGGAATACCAATTTTGGTACACGTGTTCCTAAAGGACGCATAAATCCAATGACATCAAAAGTTTTGGGCTGCCACGCCCCCTTTTTCCGCAAGAAATTAAAGTAAATTTCAAACTTGCATGCCGTTTTTAAAGCATTTATTCTTATCGTACAGTGTTGTTATTTATGATTCGTTTGAAGACGTATCATGTCAAACTCTCCAGAAAGTTTCATAAGAATCCGACCATAAACAAGAAAGCAATGCAGCAACAAAGATTTTATTCTAAAGCAATGAGCGCGAGAGAGACAGCGCTAGTCGTGCCGACCAATAGTATTCATACACACATATGTATGTGCATACATTTAACGTCAAACGAATTTGTATGTACATACAGACAAACACATGTATGCTTGATTATGCTTATCTTTTTTTTGTTTTAACGTATTCTAATACAAGAACTATCTATTGTAATGTCTGAATACCGATTTAAGTATTATAATTGGGAATAAACGCAGAGAGTATTATACGGTCGGGCGTGTTCGACTGTACTTTTCTTTCTTGTTTTTTTTTTAGGATTTTTAAGCAAAAGCAACAGAAATAAAAGTAGAAATTTAGATTTTAGCTTCAATCTCTAAAGCATTAGCTGACCTACAATTTCAGAAATTTTACTTCTACTAAACTCTTAAAAAAATTACTTTTGCACCTTTCAATCATTTCCGCGATTTGTAATTTGGTGCACGACAACTGTGCCAAAAACTCCATAAAGTTAGCTAAGAAAATAGCTAAAACTATTTAGCATTTAGGCAAGCAGAGAAAGGGAAAGAGGGAAACAGAGTCAGAGAAACTGAGAATTGCCTCGACATCCTACGAACAAATGATTGTCGAAATTTATGATCTCATAAAGATTTCAACCGAAAGTCATAATGACAAACTGTCCGTCAGCTGATGTCTCTGCCAATTGTGGGACGTTTGCAATACATGCACTTTACGAGTGTCTCAGTCAGTCTCCGTCACAGCTCTCTCTCTCTCTCTATTTCTCCCTGTCTCTCTCTTCCCCTTTTTGGTTGTTTTTCTTTTATTTTGTACATTTAGTTTTGTAGTTTTCAGTTTACAGTTTTCAGTTTTTGTCTCGTGCAATTTACGGTGAGTGACAAACGTGGGAGAACAACTTTCAAGTTTTGGGCTGCTCCATAAAAATGGCCAAGTTTGTGCAAGCCAAGTGCAGTACCAACATTTGTGTGCTCTCTTCTACCACTCTCACCCCTCTTACTCCCTCCTACTCTTCTTTTTACATATATTCTTGTTTATTTTTTATGCTTTTTTTCGTGATGCTGCAATGCTGTCAAGTGCTGCAAGCGCTAAAGTTTGCTCTTTGATACCACATAAATTTATTGTAAACAGGGTATATGCACACATAAGTAAAAAACTTTGAATGTTTTTTAAAACTAGAAACTCTGGGTTTATTTTCTACCTATTGTTTTAGTTTTGTACTGCTAATTACAGGGTATTTGTTGCGCAATACTTTGGGCAAACGAAACAATCAGCTTAACCTGTCACGCCCACGTATTAAAGGGGCGTTGGCAAATTACCTTAGCTCAAACTTTAGCACAACATCAACAAATGCGTGTTTCCTTTGTAAAATAAAACAAATATGTCGCAAAAAGTGGGCGTGTCACAGAGGCGGGGACACTGGTGCTGCCCGGGGGCAGGTGGACAAATGACAACGCTGCAACAAAAGGCAAAAGTTTATGGGACACAAAACACAACAAACGTTAAAACTAAGCAATAACGGCAACAACAACTGAAGAGGGCCAACATGGCAGGAAAAATTCAACAAAAAGTTAAACAATAAAAATGTTTGTACAATTTTCTATCCATCTCTATTTTTTTTATTTATCTCTGTCTTCTACTAGTAGCGTCTCCTCTGCCCATTTTCCAAGTCATGAGAATTATACGAAATATTCCACGAAAAACTATGAAAGCCACTCGAATGGATTTTCCGCGACGAATTTTGTAGTCAAGCGCCAAAATTCAATTAATGTCTACGCGAACGCGTAGCAACACCACCGCGAACAACCGCAATATCCAAATCACCCAAACAGAAAGCCACAACTATTAAATAAAACGCAGACGCGCGATTTCCACCCAAGCGACAGAAACATCAGCAACATCGGAAAAGCAATTGTATTGCGGAACTGTATTGCGGAAATATCTTTATGTATACACAAATAGATGTGCTTTGGAAAAGTATGACTTGGAGTTATTAGCTAGCAGATACCCTAAGAAAATACTCAATATATAAAACCCCTTCAAAATTGAGTTCTTCAATCGTTGCCTAAACTAATTTTAACCGATGGAAATCCAATGGCATAAGTAACTATTAAATAATAGTACACAAAAATTAACAAACTTACTTCGTTATTTTACAGAAAGTCTACAAAACATGAGTTACTAGGTAAGAAATTTAAGAAAATCTAATTAAATACTTAAAATTGGAAATTAAGCCAGCTTATCGATTAGTAAAAAAATTATAATAAACAAAGAAACAATTAATAATCTCATATAACTCATATAACTCTTTCCGCTTTTATATTTATAAGTATATAAAAATTATATACTTCTCCTGTGATAAATTTTTAATCGACTTTCTCTTGCTTTCTAATTATGCAAAGCAGTTTACAGGGTATGCTTACTTAATTAACTTAAACAAAACAATAAAAAGGAATCCCCTTTTTGGCTTGTATCTACATAAATTTGTATACATTTTAAAGCTTTCAATAAAATATCAGCCCATTATAAACTGCTCTTCACCTTAACACTAAAAGTATTTAAATGGATTTACCTTGAGCTTGGCGGCAGCAAAAAGAAACAAATCGCAGTAATCTGAAAGACATAAAGGAAGCACATTATAGTTGATAAATTTTAAAAGAAAATATTGCAAACTTTTATAATTTTGTACATAATAAAATAAATTGAAGTGGGCTTAAACTTCTGAGTGTTTTTAGCCAAAATGTTATTGGCAAAAGGATGCAAAACATTAAATCGCTTATGGCTCGATCTTGTATGAAATTAAGAAGGGAAGGCGAGTCAAAAAGACCACCCAGGATTTGGCTTAAAAGGGGAATTCTTGGTAACAAAGCGGCAAGCACAATGGCCCTCTACACATCCCCAAAATGTATCTTTCTCACTCTATCTGTTGCTATCTCTGTCTGTCTTTTGACGTTCTCGGCTCGCTGCGCAATATTGTTAATGAATTCTACATGTATGGGCCTGGTCTGGGCGATTGGACGCGTCTGTCTTTCTTCCTACCCGGCAACAGGGCAACAAGGCCCAAAGCTGCAGCCTGGGGCATGAGCCGAAGCATGAGCCAGTTTTGTCTGCCAGCCAAGCGAATATATATTTTTTTGCATAAAAATGTCTGTGGTTTGTTGCGACAACAACACTGCTGTTGTTTTCTTCTTTATTACATTTATTTTGTGTGCTGTTGCCAAGTCGCAGTGTCAAGGTGTTGGCCAAATGGCGCATCTCATGCATATTTACAGCTGACTTTAGTTCTGTGTTCCGAGAGGTTTGTTTCGGTTCGGTTTGGTTTGGTTCGTTTCGGTTACTTTTGGTTCGGTTCAATGCACAAATGATTGGTTTTTAAGTGCATGTGGCGCTGCTGTTAATGATTTAACTTTTTCTTTACATTTTCTTTACTTTTTGTTTTATTTTGTCACATTTTGTTATACATTATTGCAAAAGTTTCGATGACACATTGTGTAAATTTTATTGGCTGATCGATGTGTGTCGCTCTTCACTTTGCTGTTGACAGTAGAACAGCAAAATTCAATTTGAAATCACACAAGAAAAAGGTAGAACAGATAAAGGTAAAGGTATAGAGGTAACACAGCAGTTAACGTGTCCCATGTAAGCGGCCAAGTTTAAAGGTTCATGTGTCAAAGTGGCAATAACACTCAGTCAAAGCAAAGTCAATCGGGACGAGGGTTTGTCTTTAATCAAAATTGAGTGAAAGAACGAAAAAAACAGCAAAAAAAACGGCAAACGGGACACGGGACAACAAAAGGCCGACTGCCCTGCCAGTCTAAGCCAAGCAATTTTGCATACCCTGTAATCTGTGTGCATAATATGCGTGGGTATAAACATTTAAATTTGAATATATTTTCAGACAATACTGAATGAATTTCCAGCTAATTTTTTTTTTTTTTTTTTTTTTGGGTTTTTTGGGCATAATAAATGCTGCTGTTTATGCACTGAGAACAATTGGTAAGTTGTCTTCGAGCCAGATTCAAATCAGAAGCATTTTACTTACGGGTATGTGTGTTGGGCTTGAAAGAGGGGTAGAGGGGAAAGCGCTTTTCAAATATGCGCGACGAGAACAACAAATAAAATGGCCGTAAGCCAAAATAAGAAGAACACGTCCTAAGAAAGCAAAGAAACTCACTGAGGCAGACGGTAAAAGTTTATCAAGGTCATTACAGCAGGTTGGGTCCTTTGCTCCCTTAGTGTTCATATCCCTTACCTGTCCCCCCACTAGTCTTACCTGTCCCGCTTGATTAGCTGATGTTTCTTATCAAACCAATGGCTGCCAAGTGAACGACTGTAATCAGCCTTGAATACAGGAAATTAAGTATAAACACATATTTAGTTCATTTTACGCAAACTGCTCTTAAATATTAATTCATCAGTTGAACAAACGATACCAAATACCAAGTAGCTCCCTCTCTTTCTGTAGCTATCCATCCCCTTCTTGTGTCTAGCGTAATGTTTACAATGTGGGATTAAATGGAATTTAAGTGAATTTATTGTTCGCTTTATTTAGCTGTTGTTTCGCTGAATATAAATATATATACTCGATATATATATATATATACAAATTACATATAAAGATTATACTTAAGCTGATTAGATGCTGGCACAAAAACACATTTAAGCAAAATTGAAAATCATTTTCATTCTCAGTCTCAGTCTCTGTCTAGCATTGAGTGCTTTCGTTGAACCTTTTCCTGGAACGAGTTCATAACTTCAACTGAAAATGTGAAATCCAATCACAGACTCCATACAACTGGTAATCAGTTCTATTTCTGGAGGGCTGCAAGGATTAATTGAATTGGAAATTGACAATGGCCTGGAAAAGTCAGCAAAATACACAGGAATTTTCCTATTGTTAGCCGACTTTTCTAGCCAACTTTAATTTTAAATTGTTTGTAAGGTTTCAGGTAGCTGAAACAGGGTATTTGCCAGCCGTTCCATACTTTGAAATGCCGCTTAAGTTTATAATCCGTTTGCCTTTTTGGGGTTTTCGACTAGTTTGGGCCGTAAAAAATGAGTTAAGCGGATTTTCATGCGATTTTTTGTGGCCAGCTAATGGAGTAACGCTTAGCAACAAAGCTGGGCACGCCCACTGCTGAGCTATGTGGGCGTGCGGCAATTAATATCAATTCCGTTTGGCCATTAACATGGCCGAAAACATATTGGCTAACAAGTGTCAAAGTCGCCGCCAAATTAGAGCAAAGCCAATGACGAAATGAGGCAGGAATGGGGCAGGGATTGGCGAAGTAGGGAGCGCGGAGTAGGGCAAGACGCAGGGCGAGGCAAGGACTGGGATTAGGAATAAGCGAATTAGGGTTTGGGAGTAGACTGGAAAGGGGAGTTGGGTTGTGAACGGAGGGCAGCGGCACTTTAACGTCATGACGCGTGCAAACGATGAGCAGCATGTGGCCAATCCCCAATCGACCACGCCAGCAACACGACTAAGCCAAACACGAATGGGTTCAGTTATTTTTCCTTCTTCCTTTTTCTATTTCTGTTTTTTTTTTTTTTTTTTGGTTTTGTTTTTGGGGCGCGTCGCTGTCCTTGTTGATAATAATATTCGATTGAGTTTTACTTGCTTTGGGGTTTGTCCGGGGTTCGTCCTGTTCGTCCTGCTCATCGATGGTTTATTGTCTTTGCAGTCAGACAATATACACATCATGTATAGTATTTTTGCTAGCACATATGTGACCCAACCCCATGACTCGCCCGCTTCCGCTTCCCTTCTTCCTCTCAGCCAACGGCACTTGAATGCTTTTTATGATGCCACAAAAATACTCTGCCGCTTTCGATCATTCCGACTCTAATGACAATGACAATGACTATGGACTTGGCCAAAAAGAATGAAAGAGAAAAAAAGGGATCTGACGCCACATGTGGCCAACTGTGGCCCAAAACACTTGGAACTTCTCTAATGGCCTCCGTCGGGTGGTTCGCCGTTATGTTCTTCAAATTGAAAAAGGAACGGCGACCGACGCTGACGTCGACTTCGCTGCCGCTGCGACGCCTCTGCTGCTGCGCTGCCTCTGCTGGATGAGTGATGAAGCGGAAGCGAGTGACGCTATCAGCAAATGCTAAGCGCTCCCTAATTATGCAGCCCGTCTGGCAATCGGCAATCAGTGTCACTTACAATGACATACAACAAAAGCAAATGCAAAGAAGATAACAACAAAAATAAACAACAACCACAACAACAACGACAACAACAATTACATATATAAATATCGAGCACTTTGCGTAAGTTGTTTAAACAATTTCACTCTATATTTCAGTTTAAAATTGAAATATTAGGTCACTAATCTGCTTTTAATTCATGAGCAGCTTTCAATAATTGTTTCTAGGAATAAGTATTTATGTAAATATTTCAATTGTTCCAGTCAACGAAGTAATCTAAATTTAATTTATTATGCAATTAAAATATTGGAAATATTTACGATATGGTACTTGTTGATAGAGAAATGTACCAATGCTCATTTTAAAAGCAAAATTTACCCTTTCCTGTTGTAATTGTACCAGTTATACAAAAGTGTACGCATTTGCCAAAATGTACCTAAAATACACAGGCACATTTATTAATTATTAATATCGATAAGTAGAAATTTCGATAAGTGTACCCAACTTTATCGATTCGCTGTAAAAAGCCTAAGAACAGAGAAAACGAAGCAAAACAATGAAGAAGACTTTTTTCAAACAAAAACAACAAAAGCAACAGCAACAACGACCGGAAGAGCGCATAGCATAATGAGTGTCTGTTTGTCTTGCTGTCTGCTTGCTGTAGTTCGTTCTTGTTGTTGTTGCTGTTGTTGGTTTAGCAAGAAGAGGTTGAAGAGGCCTTGCAGATAACATGAACAACAAGAGAGTGATAAGAACAGTAATACTGAGACTACAGCCATCAGCTTAAAGACGAATGACGTAGCGGATGCTTTCACTCTCGCTGACGGTGGCGCAACCAAGTGAATGGCAGCCCATAAAACACTCAATGCATGTGCAACAGTGGCAGCCACAGCAACAACAACAACAGCTGCAACACCAGCATCAAAGGCATCGATTAAGTTAATGAAATTGTGGGTCCATTGTCAGAGACTGGGCGCAAAGCGAAACAGAGAAAAAAACGTGTAAATTACTGTAAATACTTTAAAGCACTTATGCAGCCGGCGCGGCGCTTACAGAGCAGCCAGCTAATGAGGTGTGACAATTAAAAGGCGACAGACAAATGGGCGCAGCTGACTTCAAGTGGGCCAGACAGAGACAGACAGCGAACAAGAGGGAGAGCCAATGAGAGCGGCATAGGGAGACAGACAAATAGTGGGAGTTATTAGTAAAAATAAAAATATTAACGTACCTTGTTTGTTTTTCCGTTGAACAAGCTCGTGCTTAATACTTGGCTTTAGTATGCGTTTTTAACGAATTATTCGCAACAATCTGAAATAGTATGACTGATAAGGTGGCGCCGTTGATAACGCTGCAAACACCCAATTCGCAGAAGAAACACACACATACGCGAGCACGCACTGACGCTGACACTGGAGTACACACACATACACGGATGCAGCATAAACAAATATGAATGGGCTTTCTGGCGGAGGACCGAGGGCGGAGAGTGAGTGAGTGTGGAAAGGGTCTCGTCTCTCTTGCGACGACAACCAACGCCTAGAGAAGCAATTTTCCGGCTTTTCACACACGCGACAGCAACGACGAGAACGACAGCGGCATTGGCATCGGTTTCGGCATTGGCATCGGCAGCGATTGCGACGGCAACTGCGAGTGCGGTAGCGACAGCGGCGTCAACTTTTAATGTTGACGTCGTCGACAGAAGGCGGCACGCTTTCTCGGCAAGTTTAGCTATTGCTTTTGCTTATGTTGGAATCGCTTTTGCTTCACTGTGCTGCTGCTGCTGATTTTTCTGTTTTGTTGTTGCACGACACCAATATGTACTTTTATATGTTGTTGTTATTTCGTTTCTTTTTGTGTATTTTTTTTTAATTTGACCGCATTTGTCGATTTTGGTTTTTCTTCAATTTGTTGTTGTTGTTGTCGTTGTTGCGGCTGCTACAATAGCGACTCTCTTTGCGTTTTGCTTTTGGCCAACACAACGCACACTTTCAAGCAAATGCACACGCACACACCGAAAACACACACTCACATATATAGCAACACACCAACCAACTTGCAGGGCAGCAAACACTCACACAATTACACGAAAGAGCAAGAGCGCGGCGGCGATCTTAAGCATACAAAATATGCCAAAATATTTAAAACACTTGAATTTAATTGGCTTGCCCAACACGCACGTACAATTTGCATAAGTTGCGGCTTACACGCGTATGTATTAACAATACCTTTTAAAACAATTTATACGTCCGCGCTAGCAAAAAGAGGTATACACCCACGTCCGTTCGTAACACAAATGCTGTTAATTAACAGACACAATGCCTAACATGCTGTTAGACTACAACATTGTTAGCGATGGTAACATTGTATGTTGTACAACACGCTTGTATTTCGATTAATGTTAACAGTCTGGCATTTAACAGCAAATTTAAACTCAATTCGCAATGTTATTCTACTCAAAACAACTGACGTCACAAAGTGCGCTTTTAGTATGTTACGCGGAACATTGTTAGATTTTGTAAGTTAAAATTGTTAAATAGAGTAAATAACTTAGTTACTATCAGTATAATATACGTTTTAAATATTAAGAACAAGTTGATTCGTTGGTGTTAAACTGTTTTTATGCTAGTTCTTGGCGTAGTAGCGAAGGTTACACGAGTTTCGTTCTAGCCGCAAGTTACCGGCAAATTGAGGTAACCTTCGTGCTTTCCACAGGCAACAATGATTTTTACGAGAAAAGCATGGAAATTGTTTAACAATCGGCTGAAATGCCTGACTACAGCGCGTTACACCGACCGGCGTTGGCTCCAGAGCAGTTCCATCATCGATGGCGCCTCTGTGGAAGTGAATTTCAGCAATGGGTAAAAATGCCGCATGGAAAAAGTTAGAAAATTGTATAATTCCTAAAATTCATTACAGGCGTAATATGGTATTCAGTTCCGGCAAGTTGGCGCGCTTTGCCAACGGCACTGCCGTTTGCCAGATGGGCGACACGGCGGTAATGGTCACGGCGGTGGCCAAGCCGAAGCCCACTCCCGGCCAGAATTTCATGCCGCTCGTAGTGGACTATCGACTGAAGAACGCTGCCTCTGGCCGCATACCCATGAACTTTATGCGACGTGAACTGGGTCCCTCCGAGAAAGAGATACTCTCTGCCCGCCTCATAGATCGCTCGCTGCGTCCACTCTTCAACAAGGATTACCGCAACGAGACGCAGTTGGTCTGCAATATGCTGGCCATGGATGCGGTGCACTCACCCGATGTGCTGGCCATCAATGCCGCCTCAATGGCGCTGTCGCTCAGTGACATACCCTGGAATGGACCCATTGGAGCTGTGCGGTAAGTACAACTAGTCCACATCCAAATTGGTTAATAACTGGGCTTAATCTTGCAGAGTGGGCCTCTGTGACGGTGAGGTCTTGGTGAATCCTACGCGACGGGAGCTGCAGTCTTCGCAGCTGGATCTGGTTGTCTCCGCAACCAAACAGAATTTGGTGGTGATGCTGGAGGGGAAGGGCAATGTGGTGTTGATGCAGGATCTGCTCAAGGCCATTAAGCAGGGTACACGGGAGGCACAACTGATCATACATGAGATCGAGCGACTGCAGAAATCCTATGGCCGCAAGAAGAGGATTGTGGATGAGATACCCGAACCGGATCAGGAGCTGGTGCAGGCAGTGAGGAGTATGTGTGAAATGCGTTTGCGGGAAATCTTCCAGGATGAGCAGCACGACAAGATGTCACGCGACATGGCCGTCAACGATGTGCGTGCGAATGTCATAGACAAGGTGTGGTCCTCCTATCCGGATCTGGAACCCTCCGTCATTGGCGAGGAGTTCAATCGCGCGTGTCGTCTCATCTTTCGTGAGCTGATCTTCGAGCGAAATCGTCGCTGTGATGGACGGGATTACGATAGTCTGAGAAACATTAACTGCCAGGTGGACATGTACAAACCACTGCACGGATCCGCCCTGTTCCAGCGTGGTCAGACACAGGTCTTCTGCACGGTAAGCCTGGACTCACCGGAGAGTGCCATGAAGCTTGACACGTTGGCGGCAATGGAGAGTGGTGGCCTTAAGGCCAAGAACTTCATGTTGCACTACGAGTTCCCGCCGTATGCCACCGGTGAGGTGGGTCGCATAGGTCCACTGGGCAGACGTGAGCTAGGACATGGTGCTCTGGCGGAGCGTTCCCTGCTGCCCACACTACCTCAAGACTATCCGTTCACTGTGCGCCTTACATCAGAGGTGCTGGAGTCGAATGGTTCCAGCAGCATGGCCAGCGTTTGTGGCGGATCCTTGGCACTCATGGATGCCGGTGTGCCGGTTACTGCTCCAGCTGCCGGTGTGGCCATTGGACTGGTCACCAAGTACGAGAACAATGACACAAAGCATCTGCAGGATTATCGCATCTTGACGGACATTCTGGGCATTGAGGACTACATGGGCGACATGGACATGAAGGTGGCAGGCACACGTAAGGGATTCACGGCCATACAAGCGGATCTCAAAGTGCCTGGTATACCGCTTAAGGTGATTATGGAGTCGCTGCAGAAGGCCACCGATGCCAAGTCCAAAATACTGGACATTATGGCCGAGGCCATCAAAGAACCACGGTAAGATTCAACCCTAAACTCCTCCATTGAATATAACTAATCCTCGATTCCTACGTCTAGCAAACACCGTAAGGACTGCTGGCCCGTCAGCGAAAATCTCAGCGTGGAGCCGCACCAGCGCTCGCAGCTCATTGGTCCCAGTGGACTTCACACGAAGCGTATCTACCTGGAGACTGGTACCACCTTATCTCCGGCTGGCGACAGCAATTTCACCGTCTTTGCCCCCTCACAGGCGGCCATGGATGAGGCCAAGGAGCTAATCGAGGGTTATATGCACAAGGAGCGTGTGCCGGATTTGGACTTTGGTGGCATCTACACAGCCAAAATCACAGAACTACGGGACACTGGTGTCATGGTCACACTGTATCCCAGCATGCCACCTGCGCTGCTTCACAATTCACAGCTGGATCAGCGCAAGATAGCGCATCCCTCGGCGCTGAATCTGGAGGTTGGTCAAGAGATCCAAGTCAAGTACTTTGGACGAGATCCCGTCTCGGGCTTCATGCGCCTCTCCCGCAAGGTGTTGCAGGGCCCCACCGTTAGCATACCGAGGAGTCTGAACAAAACAGCTGCTGCAGAGGAATCTAGTTCGTGATTGCTGGACAGGATTAGCTTCCGTGCTGACTAGGTTCATGTTGTTAATTCCTTGTTTTTAAGTTAACAATTTTAAATATAAAATACGCCAAATATTTTGTTAAATCTTTGAGACTCTATATTTTTTGTGTGCTACAATTGTTGATTCTTTTGTTGTTGTTTTTTTTGCCAGATTTTTTGAAAAATTTGTTGGCACTTTCGAAAACTTTGTTACAATATTCGCTATAAAAAGAATTGGGGTTTACTTAAGTACTAAAACTTAGTCTAAATTTAAGTAGTTTGCTTGTGGTATCCACTCTACACTCCAGTTCACTCTGACTTGGCTCCACGCTGGTGGCTATATAATCACGCGATAGTAGGAATCGGAGATGCTATATAAGGCCACAATCGGTGTCTTGGTGTCACCTAGTAAGTCCACGACCTCCTCGTGTATTTCGGTTATATAGCGTTTGTATTTTGGAAATCTGTGAAGCGGAAATGTGATTAGTATGCCATGGAGCACGGAGAAACCCTTTGGTAAAGCCTATACCCAACTTATTCGCACTTCTTACCTTTCGATCACAAAATTGATTTCGTGTTCAGTCTCTTTTTTGCGAATCTCTCGCGGATTAATGGCACCAACAATGGCATTGAGAACAGCTGGTGGCAAATCCACCACCAACACCACAATCGATTCATGCTTGACGAACTGCGCCAGCGTAGAGCTCATCTGGTGAGCCACCTGGTTCTCCAGTCGTCGCTTGTAGTTCGCCGTGGGTTTGTCGTGGGTGAAGAATGTCACCTGCAGATTGGGCAACTGGCTGTAGTTATTCTTGATGTTCACGCTGCTGCTGGAAGAGCTGAGGCCGTTCTCGCCGCGTCCACTGCCGCCAAAGCCACCGCCACTACCGCCGCCACCGGAGCTCACGTTGGACATTTGGCTGCTGTAGTCGACGCCTCCCCCCACAGATCCTCCAGCATTGGCCGCCTCACTGCGCGCCATCTTCTGTATAAACTCCACGAGCTCCGCGCGGGTCAGATGACGCTCTTGGAAACGATCCCGATCAAAGGAGCGCACACGTAAACCTCCATTCTCTGCCACTAGGATAATGTGCAGTGCACCCAGTCTAGCCAAATCTTGAGCCTCATCGCCACCACCACTGGCGGTCTCCACGATGCCACAACGAATGCCCGCAGACCAGAGCAGCCGCATAATGTAAGTGACATCTTTGAGCGGCGGACGCGTGCCACACACACAGATGCCAATGTCAATGGCGCGATAGTCCTTGGCATGCTCCATGCCCACGGCGGCCACCAGTTTGTCCAGCGAGAACGAAAGCCCAGCGCCACTAAGCACTCCACGCGTGGGCAGAGCAGCATTAAAGCTCTGCGCCTGCTTCTGGAACTCATGAAGCATAGTATCGTAGCGTTCTCCCATGGCCAGAATCGATGGAGGACCAGAGCGATTTGGCTTGAGATCCGCCGTCATTTGCCAGACAACGCCGCCATTGCTGGCACGGTCAAAGCTGATGGGCAGACCAGCCCAGATGTGGATGGGGCACTGTAGGAGAAGTACATGGATTAGTTACAGCTCTGTGTAAAAGTGATCACTACTTACCCTCACGCCCAGACTGTAGGCCAGCCCGACTACCGTTTCTAGTTCCCGTATAGCGCCACGGGCTAGTGAAGCTGCCTCGCCCTTGCCCCTCATCAGGGACTTGAGCGCGGATTCATCGACGGTGCTTCTTGTGCCTGTCAGCAGAAAGTTGGCCAACAACATGTCCATCAGAGTTTGAGCAGAGGTACGAGATTTCTCCATGATGACCGTGATGCTGGAATGGAACTGAAACCGTGAGATGCGTCCCTCGATGAAGTCCATGAATCCCTCAAAGAGTTCTCTATACTGTGACTTGGGTACATTGCAAAAGATGAGAATAGCGCGTAGTAGATTCGTATGATTTAGTCGAATGGCGATATTCCGTTCCCTCAGACGTGGTAGTTCACTGGTGATTTCAAAGGCCAAAGAGAGGAGCTCCGCATCCACCAGTTGACTACTTGTGCTGGGGGTGATTATATCGAAGTAACACTCGTAGTTCTGCTTCGGATGGAAGTTAAAGACACGCTCCTCCCGGTACACGCGATCCACACAGTAGCGTCGTATGAGATTCACGCCGTTCATGGCCACATGGCGGGCGAACTGCGTGCGCAGATCGCAGGGCAGGAGCACCACACAGCCGGAGTGGGTCATCAGATGCACCGCATTGTCTCGGGCACTGTCGTTGCAGTTACGCGAGGAGAGCGGCGAAAGAAGTGGTGAATCCACCTCAATGGCTCCATGTTTTCGAAAGACATTTACCACTTTGCCCTTGACGAACTCGATGAGCGGATTGAGGGACACCAGATCATCGATAACAATCGCAGAATTCCAGGACTTCATGGCGCGGCTACTGCTTAGGTGATAGGTGTGCTCCAATACCTCGTCGCTTTCCTGCTGCAGGCAGCGAGCCACGAGATTCTTGTAGGCCTTGCTCTGGGGATTGGCGAGGGCGTGACGCAGCATCTCCTGCAGTTCATTGGCCTCCAGTTCTGCCGGAGGCACCAGATCCGAGACGAGCAGCTCCTCGGCGGTGGGTCGCTGGGCGGGATCGTGGTTGAGCAGCCAGCGTAGAATCTGCAAATAAAAGGATAACAATGAGATCAAGCTATGCTAATGAAGCCTTCTCCTTAACTCCCTCCCACCCCTTCCTCTTACCTTTATGGTCTTTTCATTCTTTCCATCCTGCAGCATTTTCTCTGGGATTACTATAGAAGTGGTTCTCAGTGCCATAATGGTTTGCGCCCGTTCCATGCTCGTGTCAAAAGGCGGCTGACACATCTCGAACAAGATAATGCCCAAGGTGTACATGTCCACCTTTTGGTTGTACACCGACTTGGAGGCATTCCCAGTCAGTTCTGGTGCCACATAAAGTGTTGTGCCCACTTTGCCAGTGCCCGTGTTGTCCTCTGTGGAGGTAACCTGCTGATTGGCCGAAGTCGTGGGGTATTCCGCTAGAGAAACACCAACAATATTTAGCTACTCCTAGCAAACAAATCTTCCTTTCTCTTACTATGTGCCTGTAGTGCCAAAAAACTTGTGGTCGCCAGTCCGAAGTCACCAATTTTGATTTGATCATGAGAATCGAGGAAAATGTTTACTGGCTTTAAGTCCCGATGGATCATGCCTTGCTGATGGATGTGGGAAAGACCCTCGGCGATTTCCCGGAACAAACGCCACAAGCGATCCGTGTTCTCATAAAGATTGTCATCAATGGCGGTGCTGCAAAAAGGGTAAAGTTAGCAGAGGAATCGAAGTAAATCTCTAAAGGATCTGCATACCGCAGTGTACACTTTTCACAGAACTCCATTTGTATGTACATGACTTGCATCAGGGGATGTGGTGAGATGGTTTTATCCAGCTCATCCTCATCGTCGTCATCATAGACAGCCACTTGGCCATCGGAGTCTACAAATTCAATGCCATCCGAGTCGGAATCGTCGGAGTCCTCTATGTGGGGCCTGAAATAAGGGAATTGTCAGAAGACTCCTTTGTTTTTGGAACACAAACACCTACATGTAACCATTCCACATGCTGGACGAGCTCTCGGACTCATCCTCCAGCACCGCCAGTCCCGGTTGCGGTGACTTGCCCGGCTTGGTGCTCAGCTCTTGGCTCTGAGACCAATCTCCGCCCAGAACCTTGTCCAATTCGGCAGCATCCGCATCACTGACACTCTCAATCCAACTATTGAAATAACGCACAACATTCTCATGGTTCAGGCGCGACAGCAGCTCCACCTCCCGCGTCATCTTCTTGTAAAGCTGTCGACTCCTCGCTGGCAAGGGAATACGTTTGATGGCATACTCCCGATTGTCCAGTATGTTGCGCACCTTGAGCACATCCCCAAAGGCGCCCTTGCCCAGATACATGAGCACCTCGAACTCGGTGCGCAGTCGGGATTGACTCAACGCCAGTGTGGGTATCTGGAAGGGCAAGACTCCACGCTGCATGGGCATGGGAGAGGGCAGCAGCGTAGAGGGCACTAGGGAGCCGCGATGCTGGGTGTACTGCAGCGTTAGGTGCTGCTGGGCATTGTCCACATAGGGACGCAAAAATGGATGCTCCAGCAGCTCCGAAGCAGACAAGGTGCGATCCGAGTTGCATCTGCCAAGAGAAGTGAAAAAGAATTAAGAGATTTGTCGTAGTTTCCAGACTTCCTGCTTACTTGTCCACAAAGTCGCGCATTTCGTAGCTGTTGGTGGGCATCAGTGACTCCACGAGTGCACCCAGAGCAGGCAAATCCCCTTGACTGCTGCCCTGCCCAGCGCCGCCAATTAGTTCCAGCAAACTGGGCACTAGGGAGAAGTCCGTGCAGCGTATGTTCCCGCCGTTGTCCATGAAGACGGTGCTGTCTAGGAGATGGCTGTGAGAGACGCCTTTATTATGTAGGAAAACCAGAGCATCGAGCACACCACGTGCCACCATGCGAGCACCATCCATGCACCAGCCTAAAGTGGAGGAGATGCTGAAGACACTGGTACCCAGTAGGAAATCTTGCACCAGATAAAGCAGTAATCCCTCCTTGCGCTTGATGCACAACACACACTCGTATTGTATGAGATTCTTGTGCTGCAGCTGCGCCAGAGTAGCCACTTGCTTCTCAATGGTGGCTATTAGCTCATCCACTCGGTGGTTGCCCAAACATTTGGACTCGGTGCTCCAATGGCACTTGCCATTGCCATTACAAGGCTGCTCTATCTGTGGATACTTGATGTTCCACTCAGTCACGTAGAGGAGCTGCCCACTGTGCATGTCCACGCCCAAGTAGGCGATGCAGCCACGTTGGGAGTGACCTGCGGGATTAGGTGACATTAACAGAGTTTGGTAGGATAACTTGGTGTTTTCCACTCACCCAAACAACAGCCACGCTGAATCTGTCTGCCCATCTTGTGGAAGTAGAGTGTCTCGGTGTTGCGATGGTCCAGACACCTATTCGGATACTGGTGACCACGATAGTAGGGCGACGAGTTCTCTGAGCTCTCGGATGAGCTGGGATGACGATTGTTGGACTCACTCATGCTGCGTCTGGGTTCACCACGTCGCTTGGCCTCCGTTTTGAAGATTTCCTTGCGTCGCTCGACCTCATCGATTAGCGTCTGCCGCTCGAGAGTTTCTTTCTGCTTCTGCATGTCCAGCAGCTCCTGTTCCCGCTTCTGCTTGGCCTGCAGCATTTCATCATAGAACGAACCCTTGGGTGGCTTGTTGTGTTTGAGCAAAAAGGCCTGAACCGTTTGGGCCAACTCGTAGATCATGACTTCGCCACGCAGCTCCTGGGATTGTGCCTGCAGCTCATTGAGCAATGACTCCAGCAGCTGATCCGACATGCCCTTTGATTCCTCCAGCACGATTTTGGGTGCACTGAAAGTCGATTGAAACTCGTATATTGTTTAAAATAAATAATTATTGTTTACTTACAGCTTTGGGTACTTGGAGGGGCAGGTGACATGCAGCTTGGTGCAGACATAGGCCTGACTCTGGCCATTGGAGGAGTCCCGCAGCGGTGTCAGCATTATGCGTATATCTGTGGGCTTCCATTGCGTTGGATCGCTCTGTGGCCTCAGATCCTCAACGTCGCTCCCAAAAATTGACTGTAAAATTGCCGGTATAAATTTCATCAGATAAGAACTTTTGGACCATATGTTTGGCAGCGTGATAATACCTTTATAACCTCCAATTCCTGTGTTTGCCTTTCGCGAAATGATTCTTTCGCTGCCATTTGGTGGCAAAGTTGTTCATTAAATCTCAATTGAATTTATCAATTTCCACTGCGTTTTGCAATGCAACAAATACTGGACAATGTGCGTGTGTGTTAGTGTGTGCGTGTGAGGGCGTTTTTCTGTGTATGTGTGTGGGTCTGAGTTTTGTTATGAATATTGCGGCCGGTATGTCGTCGTTTCTGCGCAGGCAGCTGTTTCATTTCTAAGCACTTTCTGCATTACTTTTCTTGTTTGCCCTTACGTTGAGTGTGTAACAGAGCAACTGCAGTTACTGTGGGCAACAAATTTAACTGCTCAAAATTGGCAACTTGTTGATTTTCACATTAATTTTTCACTCAACTTGCATGTGCGTATTTCCAATTGGTGATAATACCTTTTGCACGTATCATCTGTTATTTAACAGAGCTTTTAGTCAGCAGTATTTTTTCGGTATTTTAGTTCTGGGGGTTTTTTTTGATGCTAGCTGGCGGCCACACTTGTTATTTCAAATAACTGTGCTTTGGTTAAGTGCGCTATTTGAAGTTGGTTTTTATTGTGTTTTAATAATTATAAACTGATTCCTGTTGTCTGCTACAAAGGACTGTTAAATTGAAAACAGGAGACGGCATGTGACTATGACAATAAATTGATTAACATTAAAGCAACGCCAAAAGCTTCTACGCACAATGTCGCAAAATGAAGTGTTATAGCAGTGAGCCTCCCAAGCCAAGTTCTTGACGCCGGCCGCTCTCCGCCTAAGATATGCTTAGCTTAGCGCTCTCTGCTGTTAGAGCACTTTCTGTTATCTTTCATTCCTTTTATCAGCATTTGAGCACTCTTCATTTGAATTTTAATGCATCATACTCACATGGGTAAAGTAAAACAAATAAATATTGACAAAAAACTAAAAATTTTTTAGCAATATCAAAATTTAATGTACTGAAAATTTTCATTTATATTTTTGTATCTTGAACAAAATTTTGATTAGTAGTATGAGTGAGAAGGTTCATCGCGTAGTCGTGTCCCTGACGGACGCCATGCACAAAGTGCCCAGCAGCATAAGGGAAAGTCTGCTCGACTCCGAGATCAACATATTGGACAAGTCCTCCATGCTGATAAGGCTGCAGGGGGGCAGCGAGGGCTACAGATCGCCAAGGTATTACCAGCAAATGCAGTTCGACGCAGTGGGCTATGAGGATGATCGTCATGTGCGGGCCGAGGTAAACGAGTTGTTGGTGCAAATGTTTCGTTATCATCGTCATGGCTGCCTGCTGCGTCTAACGCCACGTCGTGCCCATAACGTTAAGCTTATGACACGCCTGCTGGTCTCCGACGTTGATAAGATACTCGAGAAGCTGCCGTATCAGCTCGAGTCCATCAATGTCGAATACCATGATCTGCGCAAATTCGATATGATCAACATGTTGGCCATGTCGCATCGGAATCATCGCAGGACTGAGAACAGATCGGAGCATCCGAATCGCAGGGAAATGCAAACGACTCGCGAGATGTTCCAGTGGCTGCACAATGAGTACAGTGCGGTTCGTGGGCGTGGCACTGGCGATGATTTTATCAATGTGGAGTTTGTGCTTAGCTGTGGGCTACAGAAACAGCGGCGTCTTAACCTGGCCATATTTAATATCTTTGACTGCAACGAACGCTCAGACATTGCCAACTTCTTCAAGAAGCTTCCCACACGACGACAGTGCAAGAGCACTTTGCTGACGGACTGCATCAAGGAGTCCTTTGATCGTAAGCGTTCCATCTATACGCTGGTGCTCTGCGAGATGCCCCTGGACAAGGAGTGTGCGCGGGAGATGCACAAGTTTTTACAGCTCGCTGACATGGCCTGCATGAACATTGATGCGGCCAACAAGAAATTGGAGCTTCAGGTGGACTCCACGCTCTCGCTGGACAGCAGCAGCTCCACGCGAAGCAGCGAGGGTAAAAATCAACGAACTCGTCCTTGGACTCTGTCCACAGATGATCACAGCAAGCTGGCCATGTGGTATCAGCGCATTGATAGCAAGTTTGCGGATGTGAAGGCGTGCATGGAGAAGCAGTACAATGTGCTGTATCGCCAGAGGTTGCAGAAGATCTGCAAGCAGCTGAAACATCTGCGTCCACTGCAGGATAAAAGTGGAGGAGATGCGAGTCGTTTGTCGCTCAAGAATAACATAAAGGATGAGGCCATCACCTCCAGGTACATTGAGGTGTTGAAGCAGTTTAGGCAGCTGGAGAAGGAGGTAAAGAAGTCCACCTTTGCCTGCACTCTGGCCACCTACATGAGCAACAAGAACTACGCGCTGGTGCAGGCGGAGAAGCAGCTCCAGGAGCGCCAAAATGCGGAACTACACGAGCAGCGAAGCCGAATACAGACTGGATTCTGGTGATGAATTATCAGAGTTATCTGCAGTCAGAACTATGAACCCATTTTGTGTAGTTTTTCTGGAATATCTTGAGATGCAGTTTTTTTTTTCGACATGGAGTTTTTTTCTTTTTTTAGACTTTTATTATGTTATATATATAGGTATAGTTAGCAATGAGAAACACGAAAGACTTGTGGTTCCAACGGGTATACATATAATATAATATAATATACATAAAATACATATTTATATATATACATTTATATAAACTTGCAATATTATTGTCAACAATATGTTCCATAATTTTAAATAGTTGTTTAAACACACCCCTCTCTCTCTCCTCCCTCTCCATGCGGCTTCACTATATAGTGCTATATAGTTCATACAATGTGTAACAGTTTATTATAAATGAATGCTAAGCATAATACCATATGAGAGGGTATTCAATAGTCGGCTTTAATGCCCAACGCTAAAAACACTTAAAGCAACATTCAAACTATTCGATAAATGCACAAAAACGAATGCTATAATAATAATTGAATATGAGTTTTGTTTT
This sequence comes from Drosophila parthenogenetica, assembly GCA_035047505.1. NCBI lineage: Eukaryota > Metazoa > Arthropoda > Insecta > Diptera > Drosophilidae > Drosophila > Drosophila parthenogenetica. The sequence continues at coordinate 8,246,915 of JAWNPM010000183.1, forward strand.
ATAATACATTAGAATTCGGTTATAACGACTTCGCTTAAAGCGTCCGTCCGGCCATTGCGACGAAAATTCGATGACAAACTTGTACGAAGCATTAAGTATGATTAAAGTGTCTAGCGGGTATAACGAGCCCTTCTGGGTACCTTGAGTGTCGTTATAACCGGATTCTACTGTATTTTCTTTTTATCAGTTGTGTGTATATAGCTTACATATGTTTCGATCTTGGCAATGTTTATGTTTTCTTCACTGGATATGTGCGAATCGCAATGTACTGTGTCTGTGCTTTTTTCAGGGTCCTCTTGGGGCCTTAAGGTAACTGAATTTCAACTGGATTTTGGCAGTTGGTCAATTGTTTAACCATTGAATTTACTTTCATTTTTACAACTAAATTTGAGTTTTTTTTAAATTAAAATTAAAGTGACGTGATGGTAAAATATTTGAAACGCTTAGCTGAGTTTTTGCTGTGTTTGTTTAAGCATAAAAATTAAATATTTTTGTTATTGTCAAACATGAAAATCGAAATTGAAGCTTTGAACAATTTTCTTTTGAGTTTCGTTTCGTTTGGTTTTTCCTTGTAATTTCCATTTGATTTACAGTCTTGCAATTTAGTGTCCAAAGCTTTGTGTGATTCTCAATAAAAACATGCTGCACTGGGTCTTAGTTTAAACTTAAAACATATATAAAAATATACATATCTATTCGTAGTAGTGCTTAAAAAGTGTTTACTTTTTTTTTAAAGATATTTAACGCTCTTCAAAGTTGGCAAATGAAGTTTGAAGAGCTTGAAGCACTCGCTGTCTGTTTGACTGTCTACACAAAAGCGTTTCTGAGTTTGAGTTTTGTTGATTTAATGCAATTGTTTATAATTTGTTGTAAATGCTATCATTCCGCTGATCTAATCCAAACATTCACTAATCTCTACACCTGAGCTGGTTTCGTCTGCTTGCCGAGTACCATGAGCAGCTTCTGTAGGAAATGTGTGAGGCTTACTGCAAAGTAGAAGATAAAAGATGCAAAAATGCCACATTAGTCATAGTCAACTTTGGTTGTAAGCTCTCTAAAGTCTACTTAAGTGTACCACTACAAAATGATTTTAAAAAGTGCATGTTGTGTGTGTGTGTTTCATTCGTTTTGGTTAGTTGTGTAGAAAATGCAGGCAGGTTAGTTAAATTTCAGTTTTAAAAGAAACTTAGGAAAACTAATAGTTAAGGAGCAAACTTAAAAACCTTTGTGGACGCTTTCGGACGCACAACCATCATCAGTTTCTGTAGTGCTTGTGTGATGCCGCCTAGAAGAATTGCAACAATTATAGGGTATAGCGTAAATCATATTTATAAATTAAGTAGCAACATTTTTTGATTTCTTGTGAACACAAATTATGAAGCAGACGTTTTAGAAGTGTTTTTGTAAACCCAGAAATTGGTGTAATACTTACCCATGGATTTCTGGAACCAAATGGGTTTGTTCTTCCAGGCTATGAACACCAAGTAGACGGGTATGCTGGACAGTATCATCAGTATGCCATAGCCAGTCTCCACGGGACTGGCGTACATGGGCACCACAGTCACAAATATGGTCGCTAGCAGATAAACGATGGGAAACACCAGCGGCACTCGTATGGGGCGTGGCAGATTGGGCTGAGCCCAGCGCAGCCAAGGCAGGCAGAGCACAGCAACGCCAATGCTCAACTGGAATGGGTATTTTATTTGAGGAATAGAAAAATTGGTAGATAAGTAAAGTGGACTGTCAACATTTAAAGTGATTAAGTTAGTTAGTTAGTTGCATAATTTATGCTATTTTTAATTTTTAAGCTTAGCGAGGGGCAAGTTAATTCGCTCATCAAACTCGTTCTGATATTGCAGTTTGGAAGAAACGTTTTAGGCGCAAAGTTGTGAATGTTTTAATTAATTTTACTTATTTAAATTGTTTCTCTTAGAGCGACAAGAATTTTATATTTAATTGTCCTTGAAAAAGTTTTTATTTTTTTTTATTAATAAACCATTTAATTCAGTTATTTTTTAGACTTCTAAAACATTTTAATAACAAAGCTATTTACAAAAGTCTCTAGCAATAGCAGTAGTTCAGATATCGCTCTCAAAACCCCCACACTTTAAACAATATTGTCAACAATCGCAGAAAGATATCATATTGTTACCAAAGAAACAGTCTTTGAAAAATTAATGACTTGCATGAAAAGCTCAAAATCCTAGCACAACTACAGGGTCTTTAACAGTCACCCACTAGCTACACAAATTCCAGACAGCAGCAAGGCTCTGCTCTACTTACTACCCATAGAGTTATCTATTTAAAACTCACCCAAGTGGCAAAGCCCACGTAGTTGATAAGCGCAAAGATGTCTGAAACCGTCAGGTAGAGCATGGAGAGCAGAGCCATTGCGAGCACAGCAGGTGTGGGTGTAAAACGTTGGATTTGAATCATGGTGAGAATCTCTGGCATTTGACCCTCATTGGCACCGGCGTAGAAGAGACGTGAGGAGGTGAGCAAAATGCCATTGACGGCACCAAAAGTAGACAACGCGACGAAAACTACAAAAATGTAGATGAAAAATATGTCGGTTAAAAGCAGCAGAGGAAAAGGTCATGACCTTTTGAGCTCCACTTACCCGGTATGGTCCAGGCCAGCATGCCAAAGGCGCGCTCCGCATAGGTGACAGCGACAGCGGATGAACCCAGCACCTCCTCTGGGGAGAGTATAGTGTAGAATGAGACATTGGCCAGCACATAGACTACGGTGACCAAAGTACAACTGATGGCGATGGCACGTGGCAGATTCTTGACGGGATCCTTGAGTTCCTCGATGATAAAGTTCAAATAATTCCTGTCAAGCAAAAGGAGCATGAATCCAATTAGCCAAATGCCAAATGCAAACAAAATAAGCCGCTTAAGGTCAACTCACCAGCCATTGTAGGCAAACAATCCCGAGTAGAAGGACAACGCCATAGAAGTGACCTTCGTATCGCTGTTATCAAAGTTAAAGTATTTCACATTCCCCAGCGAGAGTTGGTACATGCCCGTGGCAATGATGATAAACAGCGCCAACAACTGCAAATTGTCAATCGATGTGGTAGTGGCTCTGTAGTAATCCTTTGTCTTTCTCTACTAAATTGCACATTTATTTCAACTTACTTTGGCATATGTAAAGATATCCTGCACAGCGGTGGCCCATTTAACATCCCAGCAATTGATTAAAGTTAGTACCACTAAAAGTAGGAAAAATAAGCAAAATAAACCATGAAATATTTGTTCTTTCTATAGCATCTTGGGTGATGTAATAATCCGAGGGATTTACACCATGTTTATATGGTACTGTTGTTGTTGTTGCTGTTGTTGGGAGCCCACAATTCCACATTATTAAATCAATATAAAATAAGTATATTGTCAATCAATCGAATCAGTCATTCACTCATTATCAGCGTATCAAACGTGACATTTATGTGAGCATGAAATGAAATGGCATTTTGGATTTCCAAAGAGTTTAAAGAGCAAATTTATGCGGTGACATTTAAGAGATAAGAAGTATTATATCTCCCAGTTACTTTTTTAAAATAATTAATGTATCTATTTTTTAGTAATTTAATTTAAGATAAGTTTATGTTGGGGTAAGAAGTTTTTTAAAGCCGAAACCTTAAGGCAATATGAGGCTAGTGTGGATAAGATTAAAGTGGAATATCTATAAATCTAACCTAAATTTAACAAAAAGCCATTATTTAATTTTATCTTGAGTGAAAAAGTTAATAATTTAATTTTTTAGTATTAGTTTTCTACCTTTTAATAAATGTTAAAGGAAATTTTAAGACTTAAAGGCTCATTCCATTTTTCTGTAATATTTTAGCTATTTTTAAATTGTTAAAATGCTGCTATATATTTAAATATACTTTTACTAAAGTTTAATTAATAAAATATCTATATTTCAGTAGTTAAAAGTGCTGTTAACTCAGTTTAAATTTCTTAGAGAAACTTCTAAGCACGTGAAATATTTGTAAACTAATACTAGAATAAAATTTTATAAATAAAAAATTATTCATTTACTTTCCAGTAAAAAAATTGAAATTTCTTTCACTACTCCTTTTTTACTTTTATTTAATTTTTAATGTGAAACTTTTTATTAAGTTAAAAAATTAGTAAAAAGTCATTAATCTTCTATTTAATGTGTAAAAATATATCAAGTTCTAAGTTTATTTTCGATTTTTAATGAAATATGTTTAACGTTTTAAAGATTTTTAATCGTTGCTTAATAGCTTAATTTTCTTACTCAATTTCAATTCCAAAATTGAATCGAAATAGTTGAACTTTCTCACTCTTTTATTTTTAAATAATTAAAAGATTCAATTCCTGTTCAATGCCATAATTTTTTGATATCCAATCAAATGATCGATTATAGAAAAATTATAATAAAACTTTGTTTGTTTGCTTGTGTATTTGCACTTTGAGTAGATTGAAAACAAACTGAAATCTGTTAACCCCCCGCCTTGTTTACAGCTGCTGATAAGCCACAAACTTTTTTGCATTCAGCTGTTTACAGAGCTCTCGTGGGATCTGTTCGATTTGGGTCTAATCTATAGGTCAAGTACACAGCACTAGATAGAGTAAAATGACTATACTTACATATACAGCAAACGGCAAGCAAACGAGCTGCATCCTCGGGCGGTGTGCATTCTGGGAAGAAGGGTTTCAGCACGTACGTACTGAATGTGAGTGCCACAATGGCCTGGGAACAGGGACGCACAATCATGCACTCGATCCAGAGACGTATGAATGCCATAAATGGTCCAAAAGTTTCCATTATATAAGCGTAATCCGCACCCGATTTGGTTATCATTGTGCCCAGCTCAGCGTAGCAATAGGCGCCAACCTATGGAAAAATGAATGGAGGAAAAGCTTTTAAAAAATACAGAATAGTAGTAAAAATATTAAGAATATAAATCAGAGGCATAAACGTGGAGACATGAGATGTGAAGCGTTAAAGAAAATTAAGAGAAATTAGGATAGATTTGTTTTCTGGGTAAAAGATTTAATGGCCTTTACGCGATAAGAACAGCTTAAAATAAATTAAAAACTTTAAGAATTCTAGATAAAATTAATTTTTAAACAAACTTTTATGCTTAATGTCAAATAAAATTAAAAGAAATAAAAGCGGCAAAATTTTTCATAAAATTAGATAAGATTCATTATTAAACTTTTTGAATGAAATGGCAGATTAAACATATTTAAAGCATAAAATGCGTAAATTGTAAATTATGTTCAAAGAAATTGTTGGTTTATTCAACTCCAAAGTGATTGGCATTTGAAAACACTCGGCGTATACGTAATATTCATATTGAATATCAACAAGAGCGCGTGCCTTTGACAAGGGCGTGTCACTCTGTGGGTGTAGCTGTCAGTGTATGTGTGTGGTGAAGTATTTGTACTTATGTATGTGTGTGTGGGAGTATCTGTGTGTGATGCGATGTGCGGGAATTTCAATAATTTCATTAAAAGACAAAATTACTGCCAGCATTTGTAATTGAGTGTTGGTCCTTTTCACTTTCCAGTTGTCTGTGCTCAGCACTGGGTTCTCGCTCTTGACTGCCATTTCGATGACGATTGTATAAGAATGTAGTTAGCCGAGTTGATCCATTTTATTGCACATCTGTTGAGCCAAGTCGTGGCCAACAACAGGTGTCTAGGTGGCCATATAACAAACCCAACTAACTATACCAGTTCTAATTTGCATATGGAATTTATGAATATTTATAAAGCGACTATAAAGTACACTCACCATCGAGAAGAGTCCGGAAATGACCCATACAATTAGAGCCAAGTTAACACTGCCCGTGTACATGAGCACTCCAGTGGGTGAGACAAAAATACCCGAGCCAATAATGGAACCCACAATCACTGTGCAGCCATTGAGTAAACTCATTTTGGCCTTCAGTGTCACCTCACCGCCATCGCCGCCATCAGTGGCATTTTCACCATCGCCATTTGTCAACTTGGCGGAGGCATCGCCATTTCCGTTCACAGTGGAGCTCTTTCTCGAGGAGTTCTTGCGATTAAGCGACTCCGTTTCCATCTTGCTGGCAAGGAAGTTACCTAGAAAGTAGTAAAAGGGAGTATTTAAATTATTTTTATATTTATTACAGCTTAGTTCCCCAAAGATGTCGTTGCTGTGCATAAACAAACACTAAGTACTGTTTAATTATTCACACAAATTATTGTTTAGTTGGTCTATTTTTAGCACCATTCAGCGATTAGTTTAGCACTTAGTGTCTATGGCATATTCAAGTGCAATTTTGTTGCTTCTGCTTTTGCTTATTTACAAATTTTATGCACTTAACATTTGGTTTTTATCGTTTATCAACTCATCTGTGCAGTTACTCACGAGTCTCTAGTGGCGATTTGTGTTAATTGTTTGCTTAGTTTAATTAATTGGTCTAAATTCAGTGCATCTGCCTAAGACAAGCCAATTAAAGCCTGAGTCTTCGTCTTTAACTCATAGTTAAGCTAGACAAACTCGTTGAGGAAATCTCAGCTGAGTCACGATTTATTTGCCAAGTGAAAGGCAATTAAAGGTCATTGACTTTAAGCTCTTTTATGGCATTTTTACTTACATTACAGTGTTCTACATTTTGCAATATTTTTCATATACTTTTTGGCAAGTTCACGTGGCATTTAAATCATGTTTAAGTAGACAGCAGACAGCTGACAAGACAGACGAATTTTGTACTTATAATTTTCTATAATCAACACACGACCTTTATTATCAGTGCGACGATGAGGAAATACAGCCAAGTTAAAAGTGCAAAGAGTTCGTTAAACCATTAAATAACATGCTATAAACAAAGTTTGATTGTTTGTTGTTTTTCGGGGCTGATAAACAATTTTCTTTTTACCCAATTCAAGGCTATGGAAAGCAGAAAACTCACACGCTTTTCCCGCTGAATGTTTTTCTTTTACGTAGTATTCAAGGTACTTCCTTTTGAGTAAGAACCGGCACTGGACACACACTCTGCATAAATTAGCATGGCATTAAAAGCGAGAATAACAACAGACCCAGATACATGCATACAGATACAAACGTAATGTATCTGACTCAACTGTTAAGTGACAGGTAGCACTGGGCAGTTGGTATAAACTAATGAGCTACTAGTCTTTTATTTGTTTAGTTTCAGTGCTAGAAGTGTTTAGTGTTCGGTACTAATAACTCAACTAAAGGGTTTTCACTTGAGCAGCCAAGTGAAACGTAGTGAAAATCGGAAAAACAGTCAAAAAAATTTTTGAATTTCCTGACGCAATCAACACTAGTTGTGACTGTCAAGGCGTTAATTGTTGATTGGGGAATTTCTATGGGGTTTTAACTCGATTTTACTCGACGGAAACTCAAGCAAGAAACTGCAAATAATAGCATAGAATTATTTGTTAGCCAAGTTAATAGCATGTGTCTTAGTCATTGGAATTTTGCGTAAGTTATGAACTTTTGAAAGTTAATTATTATTGTAGCTCAGTTGCAATTCGATTTGGCTTTAATGACTCCCGTTGTTAGCTGTTTCTTTTGTATGGGCCTTTCACTCCGAGGTTTTTTTTTCTTCTTAGCCATTAGCTTGGGCCAAAAAATCACTTCACTAACAATACACCACAATATTGATTCATCGTTAGCTTTACACATGTGAGGTACGTGTATACAGTTTGTATATGTTAGATTGTCTCACAAATTCAACGCCCTAAAATAGCACAAAAAATCCATTAATTTTGATACCGTAAACAATCACGCTAAATAGTTTTTCGAGCTAATCTGACTGACTGAGCTGCTATCAATTTTCCGACCACTAAATTTAATACAACAAAAAATCTCTGGACTAATAAAGTTATTCGGAACTTTGACGTATACAAATTAAGTTAGCCGAACTTTGATTTGATTTATAACATTTTCGGCTAAGATCAGCGGGTTTTTGAGGTGCAAATTGAGTAGAAATTTGTATACTTTTTCTTATTTGGCGAGTTGTGCGTTTGAAATACATGAACAGCTTTTGATCGCCTGATTTTAATGTGTTTAGCCGTTAATTTGGTGTGTTGTGTAGATTATTTTTATTTTATTTATTTTTATTTATTTTAATTTGAATTTCAACTTTGTTGCAGAGCACGAAATAAACTCTTCTTAATGCTGACCAAGATTACACAGTTGTTTAAACAATTCTGCCGACAATTTATTGCATTAACTACCTTCTAAGACAAACACAAAACCAATTCTCTCCTACTTTTTAGCCGCTTCAAAATTCTGTTGTTTCGAGAGAACTGGAACCGCACGCAATCAACGTTTGGAGCAGACTGACAAGAGCACGGAGAACGCTCTGTGCCGAGGCATCTTTTGCGGCGCAATCTCGGACGGAGTAGCGCATAGATGACGCTTTAAATCACCTACAGTGCGAGTAGGTCGAAGCTTTTCGCTGAGCTTTGTGGGCAGTCAGTAAAGCTCTCGGCTGCTGCTGCGCTACTTCGAACTTGTTGTAGCTTGGGCCGCTCATTGGAGAGGGCTCGTTCGTTTCTAACCGGCATTTTTTGAATTTTGAATATTGTATAGTATCTAAAACTTTTTTTCTTTACTTTTTTTTATTCAAAACGAGTTTTGAACGCGTCGATCGGAACATTTCTTTGTGTGTTTTGCTTTTCAACAGAATTTCTGTTTGTTGCCCAAACAAAAAAACGTGTGTTGTTTTTTATTGTCTTATGTATTCTTGTACATAAGCGGAAAAGGTAAGCGACGTTACTTTTTTTATCTATCAGATACATGTACGCAACTTCAATTAGCTGAATGTCTGGCTGTCTAGCACACTCTACACACGTGTTAGATACTTTATCTTTCAGTAACTTTTGCTACGAACCATTCAATCGCGTCTAACTGTACCAGTGTACTCTGCACTCAACTCTCAAAGATACAAAAGAATCTTTGCCCACACACGAAATAACAATAAGTATCTTTCACACGAAGTCGTATACTTAAAGTTAGCTATGCAAATTTTAGTCAAATCCCACTGATTTTTCGCGCTCACAAATCCAAAACTGAGTTTCCCACAGCTGGAGTGCCCTATAATTGAATGTATCCGCATTTGGAATGAACTCTCGACAGACAGCTACAGATACACTTGTATCTCTATAATAAAGTTACTAAACTCAGTTGCAATTTATCTTCAAATGGCTTACAAAAAACCCACGCAATTTGTCTTCTTTTGATGCATTTCTTTCAAATTGTATAAAGACTTGTTAGCTAAGAATTTTTTGCTATACCCTGTAGTTCATAGCTGTAGGGTATTTGCAGCTACAGGGTATCTGCTAGCTGAACTTTAAACTCGCGTTCAAATGAACACTGGATATTGCACAATCTGAGGCAGATTAGACACAAAATTAGCCACAATTGATGCGATGTCTGAGGCGTCATTGAAAAAGATACAAGATACTAAGATACACAACAAAGTATTATTTTCGGAGGCGTTTCACTTTTTTTTAAGGGGCTTAATTTATGCCAAGCGCTCGTCGACTGAGAATTAAATTAGAATTTCAACTGGTTGTCGTGATGTGTAGCACATGAGGAAAATCGCGCGAGTGATTGCATTTTTATTTGACATTAAATTGCATTGTTTGCATCTTTAAGATACTTTTCTGAATCGTGACAATTATTGAACATTTATGAAGCTTCGTGTAGTCAGCGGTTTTCAGCCAAAGCTAACGGGTTTTTATTTAAAACCGGTAACAGTTTGTATTAAATTAAGTGCAAGTAAAGATGCTAAGTTAATTAAACATTTTAATACTTAAATTAACTAAATTTATGTGTCGATTTAAGCACTGACAAATGTGCTATAATCCCAAATCCTTTTTTGTTCAGCGCTCAATAAATTAGATGCTCTGTCAAGGTTAAGGTAAATTTATACTTAGGTGTGTTGGGCAGAGGCTTTAAGGCTTACACTTGATACGCGCACAACACACCCTGTTTGGGGTGCAGGGTATAGTATGGCCATTTTGTGGTTAGTAATTTAATGTGTAAACCGATTGAAAAAATCTCAAATTACGTTGAACAAATGGATTGTTGGCATTGCAGCAGACATGCATTAAAAGTATTTTAAATAGCTTATATAATTAGTGTCACAAATTGGCGCCAAAGTGTCTGGCAAAGTCAAATTGTGCCGACTAGTTGAGGAAGGTGTTTGTGCGTGTCCCTAGGGGTGTATGGGTGTGGGTGGGTGTGCCGTGACGTCACACGTAGATGGACGTAGATGGAGGCGTGTTACATTCAGCTGTCCTACATGTGCTTGCCATCTTTGCAGCCAAAAATAGCTTTGCAGACTGTGAAAAGGGCAAAGTTCTTTGCTACCCTTCAAACAAAAAAACACAATAAAATAAAAGTAAAATCAAATAAACTCAACCCACTGTAATTTGCGGGGCTTCGTTAATTTGTTTTGTGAAAACTTACAACTAGTTTTTCAAAACTCAAACAATTTCCAATAGAATGCAAATACTTTTGCTGTCACACTTTCACTATTTGCCAATGTCAAGGTCTCAGCATGCTTTAATTACTAATTATCAACTATGTAATTTTTATAGTTTTCTTTTTTGTTGTATTTTTTAGGTATTCCCACGCTTATTTTCACACTTTTCTGTTAATCAAACATGGTGAATAACCAAATCACGATCTTTATTTAATTTTTTAGCTCAACAAATTCAAGCTTCAAGTCGTGTCCACAGTTCAGAGTGTACTGAAAGACACAGCGCATGGCTACAGCATCAGAGAACGACGATGAACAAGAACCAGAACCAAAAAACGTGGACGTCGCAATCGTCGTCTGATAAGAGGGCGTACAGAGCTGAAGAAGCTTACGGTTCTGCAGACCAAAGAAGGAAACCAAAAACAAGAAAAAAAAAAAAAAAATACACACAAAACAAAAAATAAAAGGTCGACGCTTTGTGCTTTGGCCAAGTCACGTTGTTGTTGTTGTTGCTGTAATTTTGGTTGATTTTGAAAACCTTTAGCGTACTTCAAATTATACGTTACTGTACAGGCAAACCCTTGTGTGCGTCTCGTTAGCTATGCGCAGAGGTATTCATCAAGGGTTATTTTTGGTCTTTTCTTTTCGTTCTTTTCGGTCCACAAATTATGTCAGGCCAGTTATGCCATTTTTATTTAATTTTGTGTTTTTTTTCATGTCTCTTCCTCTTTTTGGACTGTTGAGATTTGTCTTGAGGTTCGCGCCTTTTGTTTGCGCAGAACGCACGCCACAATGTGCTTTTTATTGCTGTACAGTGTACACTGAGTCCAGTCTGTTGCGTGTGTGCGTTTACTGAATGGTTTTTGTTGTACCTAAGGTCAGCAGTGTGTATAGTGCGCATGAGCAGTCTTGAGCTTTTTATACAGCGCAAAATATGTTTGAAGCTTATAACTAGCGATAACAATAGCGATAACGATAAATGTTTGTTGTTTGAAAAGCAGTTATCGCTGCTGACGCATTTTGCTTTTAAATTTACCGCCTGTCATAGCAGGCAGCTTTGAATGTGTTACTTGTGAGTACTGCTTAGCAAGCAGTACACAAGCTGTGTATTCACAAGCAGTTTACAGTAGTCTGTGCTTCTTAACAACAGATGGCGTCAGCACATTGTAGTCCTTGTTTAGAAAATCAGACCACAACTTGTTATAGTTAAGAATTTTTATATTTGCTGTAAGTTTATCAACTTTAACATTTTAGACGGCTGTTAAGTCCTTTCGCCTTTAACTATTTGCATACTGTGCGATTTTATTGTCCATGATAAGAACGTGTGAACCACTGCAAACTGTGTGTGCGACACGTGAACTTTTGATCCTGCTTCCAAACTGCTCATGCATAGAAGCAGCATTGTTCTGCGCTTAAGACACATACATGCACAGTATGTGCGTTGCAGTCACACACATGCATACACAAGCGCTACGCACTGTTGCACAACAATAAAAAAAATACATGTGAAGCTGAGTTGTCTGCCGTGTCGCTTATTAGTTTGTTTTGCAGCTGGGCAAAATCAATCAATGGGCAACTGACAAAACTGACAAACACCTGAAGGCCCACTCTGCCCCTCCCACGCCCTCTGGGTAGTCACACCGGAAGCTGGGCCACCAGGATATGAAAGCATGTGCAACCTTTAAGCCCAAAGCTCTGCGAGTTTTGGCATTTTTTTTAAAGGTTTTTTCATAGCCGTTTCTAACAACTCGCGCTGCGTTTTTGCAATGATTTTTTGGACACCAAGTTGCAAAGAAAATAACGCTGTCAGCCTTTTTTCGATACTTTTTGTTTGAAGCATAGTTTAATGCCACCCAAATGCGATTTGCATTTTTTAATGGACTGTAAGTGTTGAGACAGCTAAAAACAGAGCTGAAAGACACATATGCACTTGTCAAAACTACTAGACTTGGTCATTTCCCTTTTTCCATTTCCCGTTTTTCTCCAACTCTTCGCCAATATTTTTGCCTGAACAAATTGTGAATAACTCTGTCGATCAATGAAGTGTCTCTTTCTCTGTCTCCTTTGGGAATTCTCTCGCTAAGCTACTTACCACACCGCCCACAGTATCAGCTTGTTTCGGGTTTCTCTCAAAATTTATGCACTTGTGCAGTTGTCTGTCCACTTCTCCGAGTGTGCACTGTCGACTATCAATGAGCTGCAAATCGGCTTTTGATAGCCTGGCCTGCAATTTGGCGTAGGAGGAGTCCGAGTAGGAGTTGGAGTTGGTGACGGAGTCTAGAGTCTCGAGCTTCATGGCACCTATTTATGCAAAGTGCTGCTATGTGCCGAGCTGTGCCCGCTTTAAACTTGGGAACATTTTCTTTTTAGTTGCTGTTTGTTGCTCGGCGCTCGGCGCTCGGTGCTCGGCTTATGTTAATTTTGATGGACTGAAATCAATTAAAAGCAAGTGGAAATATGAGAAATATGAAAGAAACTGTGCTGTGCGCACAATCAAAACTTTACTAATTACAAAACTTGACGAAAAATCAGCTTAATACAATAAGTGCGAAAATGCCTGCTAACCAGTTACCAGTTAAGGAAAGTGGCTGTCTTCGCACTCAGCGCTCTCCACTCTTATTACTCAATCGCCCCTCGTAAGCAAGTGCGAAAGAAACTTGCGTTTTCAATTACCAAAGCCAGAACCAAAGTCCTTAGTCTTGAGTTGAGCCTGCTGCCAGGCATCAAAGGATATGGACGTCGTCTGCTGACAATGCGAAAATGCAAAGAGCAAAAGCACTCGAAAGCTGAATGACTACGAAAACGAATACGGGAACAGATAACGCAGAAACTGAAGCTGTCGCTAGATAAGAAACAGGTTGAGGAGCGGGTACAGCGACAGGAACCGGAACAAGCCAACCAAATCAAAATGGCAACTGGCGACAGCAGCTCAAAATCGTTTTCAACACCATTTCGTTTCGCCCTTTCTCTCTCTCTCTCTCTGCTGTTTTCTTTCCTTTAAAATACTATCTTTTGGTATGAAGGCATTGCTTGATTGGACTAACAAACTTATCTGCTACAAGCGACAAATATAACATAGTTTTACATGTAGAACATTTTTAAACAGAAGATGAAGGAAAACAAAATTAAATAATATTAAAAAAATCGTTTAAAATATAATATAAGCACTTTGAAATTTATTTAAAATATTATTTATAATAAAAATATCTTTGTTAGTATACAATTAGCTTAGTTTTTCTATTAGCCACAGTATTCAGTTGACAAAAAATCATCTGTTTTTATGGTCGGTTATAAAGTTATTTAAATATAGTTTAGATTTCAGTTCAATGCGCTAGAACTTTATGAGAACAAAAATGTATTTAAGTACGGTGGTTTTCTATAAATTTAATTACAAAATCAATTAATCGTTTGTAGTTCTGTAGAACTACTTTAGTGACTTAATTCTTTTTAAATCTTGCAGTTTCATAATTTATTTAAAGCCACATGAAGTTAGTCTGGGGCGAGTGTTAAAGGATAAAGTTTATAATTTCATAGAGTAACGCTCTTTCCCAACCACACTCAACTCTCTCTCTCTCTCTTTCCCTCTCTCTCCACTGCAGATGTCTCCCAGAGAGACGAGCCAGCGTCTTGAATTTATGCACTGAATTAATTATGCACGTACGTCGCGACTTTCATCTTGTGGAAATGGCAATGGATTTGGCTTTGACTTTAGCCAACTCCAGTCCGATTTCTGGCCAGAATGTGGAGTTGGAGTGTTGGGCGTGGCTGCTTAGCCTTTGTATGTGTGTGTGTGTCTGTTGTGGTTGGTGGCGTCAACGTTGGCGGCGCATTTAAAATAATTGCTACGCGTTGTCAGACGCTGCAAGTGGAAAAACTGAAACTGGCAATTCGTGTGAAAAGTTTACACTTCGCTTTTGGCATAAGCTTATAATGGATTTGTCAGCGGTTTTATTGTCTTTTTTTTTCATATTTATTTAGCTTTTTTTTTGTCTTTTGGCGGCTGAGAAGTTTGTTCTTTGGGTTTGCTGCGTGGAGCTAATGTAAATTATGGATAGTTCTAAGTGACCCGAGAGTGGGTAACGACAGCGAGTTAAATGTTTTTGGCTTTATTTGCATAGGAGTTGTGGTAAAAGTTTCACAGGAGAAAGTAGCAGAATTTCAGCAAGAAAATTATTAAGAAACATGTATGAGAAAAGTTAAACAAATGAAGTTAGCAGCTGATTTAAATAGTTTCGGAGGATTGTTGTGTAAGAAAGTTAAGAAATCGTATGTCTAATGAGTAGAAATTGTGTGCTAAGAAGTTGTGAGAGAGAAATAAATATTTTTGGAAATGGAATTTGTAGTAATAAACTAAGTAATTCAATCAGTAAGTAATGCATAAATTGTTTGCTTAAAATATGTACTGTAAATTCATTTAAAAATAAATTTATTTAAGTTGCTCATAGAGTAAATTTATATCTCCTTCAGCCATAAATCTTAATTGATATATTTGATAATTTCTGCTAGCTTCAATTTGCATTAGACGCACTTCAATTACCATTTACCGTAAAGCTTTCTGTGCTTACATTCTGTGCTTTAAGGAGACTTCGTTTTTTTCGTATCCTTGACGGTGGAAATTGCTCAGATTTCACACCCGGCGGGGGGAATGGCACTGAGAGATACTTAGATACATTGGGCAACAGATTCATGAGGTTATTTTGGCTACGGCGTCAGCTGTCTGACATCGTTTATTTACGCCGACGGGGAAACGTTGAAAGCAAATTGATATTATGTGGATTTGGCTTTCACTGTAAGCGTGGAAAAAGGGGGAGTGGCAGTGGGTTGGGTATCAATAGGCGAAATCCTTTCCTAGCAGCGACTCACTCGAGTTAAGCCAAGGATAATGATTATGTTGCGAGGGGCAAGTAGAAAGTAGAAGATACTGTCTTTTTGCATACATACTACTGCTTGGGGGCGGTGTGTGAATGGAGGCGGGGCAGTGGGTCTGTCAGAATTTGTAATCGACAGACAATCGACGTGCGCTCAAGAACATAATGGATGTTGAAGGGAATACGGATTCGTATTCCCAAGGAAACATTGCAACTAATTGGGTTTCGTTAGAGCAAGACCGCAAATCACTTGCCAGTCTCCCACTTTCCTTCTCTCTCTATGTGTCTGCGTGTCTTTGGGCCACTTGATTGGAAAATCAAACTAATTAAAAGATTTCAATTAAACGTTGAGCTGCAAATGCTACAACTTGGCGCAGTAATTCCATTAAAATGGCAAATCAATTTCAATAAATTTCATTCAGCTTGAAATGCGCACAAGGTAAGCCATTCAATTGAAGGCGCACAGAGTGCCACGCCCACAAAATAGCATGGCACTTCTTTCATAGCATTTTCTTCATTCACTTTTACGGTATCTAGTGTAGAGCGTCATAAAACTGTTACATGCTGACAAATCTGTTAATTGAATCGAGAATCCAATTAAAACTTCAATTTTGCGGAAACTTTGCGCTTTTGATAAAGTTCAAGTGCATAAATGACCAACATGCGGTCGTCGTTTCAACTGATTTCACTTCACATGTTAACGCCAACAGCAGTTTCAGCATTTTTTACATTTTCCTCTCCCTTTATGCCATGTCCCTTAACTTGTTATCCTTTTTATTTCTTCAATCTATTTGGCTTTCTTTTTTTGTTACAAGTGTTAATTCAATAAACGAATTTATGTGGGCTCTGTGTTGACTAAATTAAAGCGCACAATTTCCTAATTAGTATGTCTGGCATTTACATAGTTATTGCGCTTTACACCGCCTCCTTTCGGCCCTTGAATGCCTTTGCCACTTCCGTTAACTTGAGTTTGTTTTGTTGTCCCTTTGGCTGCATTTCAAAATAGTCAAAGTGAAACCACAAGCTGCGCATAACTAACTGAAACTGCTTTATTTGGACAAACCGCAGTAGGTCCTGCCCCCCGCCACTTTACTGCCTCCTCTCTACTCTACTTTCGCTCCTAGGCCACAAAAACAAAATCAAAACCAAAAACAACTAAAATTTCATTTTCAGACTTAGAGATGAGCAATTGCATTCGGTTTTAAGCTTGGTTTTACTTAAACTATTTAGCTTGACTAGTTTTCTAAAAACTTTATTTAATATTTACTGTTTAAAATTAAATTTAATTTTATTATTATTTATTTATTTTATTTTTAATCGTGCTAGCGGGGTGTTTTATTAATTTCTAACAAAAACTATGAACTATTATTATCATAACTAATTAATAAGTTTTTATTTAGCGCTTGTACTAATTAGCTGTTAGTTTACTCATATTTTTGGCATGGAGTTTAGTCGAAACTTGTTAGCAATAAATACATTTAAACAACTAAAGTTACAAATTGTTTTAAATACTAATCAGTCATTAAAAAGTTTTTAGATTAGTTGTAGAAATTTCTATTCAACTGTCATAACAACATACAAGTACTAAAGTTTACCAAATTAAATATGAGTTATTTGTTGTAATTGTTAATATAAATTTTAGTTTGCTGAGTGTCGCATCAGCTTAGAGTTCAGTGTTTTTGGCTAACAAGTTTAAACACTGTTCAGCTCTGTCAGCTAAAAACACAGAGAGGGCAGGAGAAGGAGTGTGGAAAGAGAGACTCAGCTATGCTTTTTCGCAAAACATTTCCACTGTTGTACGTAGCCCATTAAAATTGCATTTAGTGAAAATTTATCAGTTTGCAGAAAGGTAACAACCGCAGGCGCACTCTGCATTCGGCAAATTATACGAGTGTGTGTTTGTGTGTGTGCCCGGAAACGGAAATAAAATAATTTCTGGTAGCACTCAACAAACAATTGTTGCAACAGCAGAGCTATGTATCTATATATCTGTTTGTTTGTTTCCCAGTCTATCTCCCCTTTTCTCCCCCTTTTTCTTTGGCTGTCTCACACTCTGTCTTTCTCTCTCTCTCTCTCTCTCTCTCTCTCTCTGTTTGCCTGAAGCAAAGTCAGGCGTTTATGCAAATGTTTGGCCCCAATGCTTTAACTAAAAACACTTTAACCGCATTCACCTTGGGCGACTGCTTGTTAGTAGCCATTGAATTCAGTAGAGACAACACGCTACACTCTTACGCCCCCGCCCACTACTCTGCCACTCCCACTCCTACAACTCTGCTGCCTAAAAGGCCGTAAAATGCCTGCAAGTTACAGCCTGGCCCAAATGGCTGTTGTTGCCGAAAAATGTTTCATTGCTTTGGGTGCTTCAGTCTCAACCTTCGCCGTCTTCGTTCTGGGTTCGTTCTGGAGTCGAATCTTTTGCCACACCTCAGCTAAAAGTCACGGATCCATGGTTTTGGTCTCCCATAGTGTGTAGTCTGCCCTAATCTCAATTCAGTCAAAGCTTTTCTACCTCTTTCTAATACTCTCTCTAGCTCTTTTTCTCACTCATTGTGCTCCTTCAAACACTTTGGTGTGCTTATTATGGCGTTGTGTGTTCTGTCCTTGAATTTGCTTTTCGGGCTCTTTGGGTACTCCAAACAAAAGATAGTCCTAGCACTTGTTAATATGTGTTTAGCTAAATGAACTCGTCAAATCAAATGTTGCTGGTTTAAAGACTATCGAATTTTAAATTTTAAGTTAAATTCAAGTTTAAGCTAAGTAATTTTGGAATGTAGATAAATTATTAGTTTATGTAACAAATTAATGTATTAATGAATTATTGATAGGTCAGCAATTAGTCCACTTTTAGCTGCACAAGTAATTTTTTTAACATTTGTTTATTGAGTGTTTAAAAATAACTTAGCAAAGTTCATTGAATATTTAACAATGAGTAATTTATTTATCAATTATATTGTAAGCCAGTTGTGTTAAATAGCATAACATTACTTAATAATGTTTTAATAAGAAAACAGTTATACAGTAATCACACTTAACGAAACTACATAACTTTAGCCCAACAACAAATTAAGTTTTTAAAAACTCCTTCTTAAAGTATTTGATTTTCTAAACACTTTTGACTCGTGCGCAGACTTGCACAACTTGTGAAGTGCTGCTTAGCGCCTTTTACAACACTGGCATGTGCCATGACCAATAACAACAACAGCAACAACAACACGAACACGAACACGAACAAATAGCAGAGTCAAGTCGAGCTGGTGAAAAGAAAACAAACATTTTCTCTCACGAAATTTATCGTTTGCATAAATTTGCTTTATTGCCTTTACTGCTGATCCCAGTTGTTGTTGTTGTTACTGTGTGTGTTTGTGTGTGTAGAGGAAGTGTAACTTTCGCTGGCAGACCAAGGAAAAAACAGAAACAACAACAATGATGGAGGCAACTAGCCTGGCAAATGTGGCGAACAAAGTTTTCCATTATTCAATTTAACTAATGAAACTGAAAATTCATTTTACCACATTAACACACACACACACACACACACACACATATATAGAAGTGTGGTGTTGGGGGTAGCGGGTTAGGGGGGAGATTGGAGCGGTGTTGAGGTTAGAGCTGGCCAGTGTTGCCACCTTTTACTGGCCAAAGCAGCTAGATCAACTAAATTAGTAGCTAGAAATTGTTGCCAGTCAGCTTAAAATGAGCTAAATTTTAAGCAAAACAAAACTCAAAGTTCAGAAAGGTGTTAGAGTACAATTTTGAAAACTTAAAAAATTTGTCGATTTTTGGAAAATTTTATGATGTAACCCCTTTACATTTTTTCAAAAATCGGTTAAAAATTTTTTGTTTGATATTTTCATGTATATCGATACTCCTGATCCTCACGAGCTCAAAAAGGTATAACTGTCGAATATCAGACAGCGGAATCCCGAAATATTTCAAATATAAGTTGCATGGGCTACAGAAATATTTGGCCTAAAGAAGAGACAAAATTGCTTAAAAAACCTCGCTAAAACAGCTACAAAAGAGCTAAAATGCCAGCGCTGTTATCGGGACGGCGGGAAAATGTTAGATGTGGCAGGAAATGTGAGCTGTTGCCGCCGGCAGGACATGTGTGCGTGTTATTTTGTTCGACTCCTTGCCGCGTTTGCTATAAAACGCGAAAATGTATATTTAGACGAACGATGGACACAGCCGATAGGAGTGGGCGGAGTTAAGGGGAGATGAATGGCGCCCACCACCCATTGTGGCGGCATTTTAATAATTAAGCATACTTTTGGGCGTTTTCGTGTCCATTTCGAGTGTCTGGCGGCTCCTTTTGGCCTAATGTGGCGACATTTCGCCTTATAAATTATGTGCCCCAATGTGCGTTCAGTTCATTTATTTGCTTTGACCCCGAGCCCAACCCCCACCTCCACATCCAGATGGCCTATTGTGCGCGATTTATGAGCGAAAAGATTTCAATATTGTTTCTCTGTATGTACCTTAAATTTTTATTGCTTTAATTAATTGTTGCGTTTGTGGAAATTATATGTTATGCCAACGAAAAACAATTCTTAGCGCACCACATTAACTTCATCGTTGTCGTCATCATCATCGTCGTCATCGACATCATCATCTTCGTCGTCGTCGTCGTCAACGTCATCGTCATCATCAACATCATCATCATCGTCATCAATATCATCGTCAATGGTATCCACAGCGTCATCATCATCATCGTCATCATCATTATCGTTGTCATCATCATCGTCCACCTCAATTTCTGCATCCCCAACTGCATTAACATTAGCCAGATTATCGTCATCAAGTTCATCACTTGACATGGGACTGTCGGCACTATTGTTGTTGTGTATAGCCATGACAGGATCATCATCGGGTGCATCCTCCGTGGTGTCATCTTCGCACGCATCCGATTCCGGTGACGAAGCATCGCCGCCAAAGCACACAGTCTCCACGTGATCCCCATTGCCCAGTTCACGCCTGGGCACACAATTGAACTGTGCCGTTGGTGCCTTCTGACCCCGCCCCAATTCCATCTCCTTGCGTATAGCCTGCACGGGCTTCATCTGCTGTCGCAGGGTATCCTCGCCAGCGGCATGGCGCTGACTTGATGCACTCGTGGGAAAAGCGTTTTCCATGGATGTGCTGGGTAGCAGTGAAGCCATCAATTTGGGCTCTATGTTCCGCTCATATTCCGTAAAGTCGAACAGAGGCGGCAATGGACGTCCACTTGGCATCGTCTGAGTGGGATCATTTCGCAGCTCATCAAAGAAGGGATGAGCACAGGCCATTAGTGGCGAGATGCGTTCGTTGGGTGAATATATGAGCAGCTTGGACACCAAATCGATGGCTTCCGGTGGAGTCTTGATGCGAAAGACCTTAGCCCAGGGATGTGGCTTCAATTGAGGTAGCTGCAGTTGCTTGTAATTGGGATTCATATCATGTAGCTGATCTGGGGTGGGTGTGCCCATCACCTTGACTATTTCCACAATTTGATCCACTCCCGAGTCGCCCGGAAAGATGAGTTGTCCCAGCAGTAGTTCGGCCACCACACAGCCAGCACTCCACATGTCGATCTTCGTGGAGTATTGTGTGGCGCCAAAGATCAACTCCGGTGATCGATAGTATCTGGAGCAGATGTAGGAGACATTTGTTTCGCCCACAATCAGCTGCTTGGCACTGCCAAAGTCACAAAGTTTGAAGACACCTGTTTCGGAATCCAATAGCATATTCTGTGGCTTAATGTCCCGGTGGCAGAAGCCATAGCTGTGCATAAAGGCCAGACTGCGGAACATCTGATACATGTACAAACGGATATAGTTAACGGGTAGTGTCTGCTTGGATCGGGCAAATTGTCGCTCCACCTTGTACAGTGTCTCAGGCATAAAGTCCATGACGAGATTGAGAAAGACTTCTTCGCGCTTATCGCCGCTGGAGTAGAAGAAATATCGGAGTGAGATAATGTTGTGATGCTTCAGTTTTCGCATTATCTGCAATTCGCGATTCTTGAAGCGTCGATCCTGTAATACCTTCTTGATGGCAATTAACTCATTGCCAGGCAGTAATTTGGCCTGAAATACCACACCAAAGCTTCCGTTGCCAATCACCTTGGTGTCCGAATAACTGATCTCCGTCATCGTGTCCGGACCAAAGCCAACGGTGGCCACCACTGTGGTCACCTTGTTATTCGAACTGGCGCTCTTGCTTGCCATTTTTTATGATTTATGTGTGTTCCTTTGCGTGTAGTTGTGTGAGTGTGTGATTTTGCCTTTTAAACTGTTTAATATTAGCGAGCTTTTAAACTTTAAAGTATTATTTTTAATTTTTTTTGTCGTTTAATTGTGTTTGCTTTGATTGGTTTTATACAAAAGACAAATGATGTGGGCCTAATGTAAGGGACGAGACGAACGTATTAACCTTCGAAGACATAAGTGTACTACCAAGTGTTTTTATAATATATATATACATATATATATTATAATTTTTTTTATTATATTTTACAAATTTCAACGAAGCTATTTTACTTTTGATTGATACGCTACGCTTTAGAGCAATACCTACCCTGTTTTTTTTTATTTCTTTTCCCATTTCGTTCACTTGATGAGCTTGTGTGTTATCATTTTTAGTATATATAGTTTTTGTGGGTATTTTAAGCAACCACAATTGATAAATAACAATTATTAAAAATATTAACATTGCGGTTGGCTTCTGAACTGATGGCAATGCCCGCATTCAGTAAAATTCTTAATCGTAATTCGTTTATGATTCATAGCAGCTTTCGTAGGAATTCTTATGTGGGCCCAAGCTAATATTGCTGCATAATCCAGAATCTTAAACTAGTACATAAAGATCAGTCGTCAGAAGCAAGCATAAAGTCTTAATTCTCTTAAAAAAGTCATCAAAATGGGGTGTGGTGCTGAATTAGTCAAGTTTATACTACTTTTATTCAACTGTTTGTGCATGGTAAATTTTAAAGTGATTTTTTAGAGTTAAAACTTGAAAAAATTTAATCTTAGCTGAATTCTTGTGTTTTCAAATATATATTACGGAGAAAAAGTTCTTTCAAGTAATGACAGTAACTTGAGTGAACTCTTGTGCCTTTTTTCAGGATATATAAAGCATTGGAAACAAAATGATTTGATAAAATGTATAATGTTGAACTTATAAATACTATAAAAACTTTTTTAAAAATTTTTTATTTTTGCCTTTTTTAATAATATTTGTCCTTGCAGATTTGTAGCGCTGTCATTCTATATATTGGCTATCCCCTAGTCAAGCACATACCTGACTTTGCGACCATGAAAGAGCATAAGCTCATAGATGTGGCTGCTATAGCGCCCATGGTTTTAGGAGGACTACTCTTTGTGGTGGCGCTTGTAGGCTGTTGTGGTGCTCTGCGTGGCAGTCCCTGCCAGCTGCGCACAGTAAGTAATTAATTGAAAATAATCTCAAAATAAATAATATTTTATACAACATTTTATTTTATTTTGCTAGTTTTCTGTTATTATGGTGTGTCTATTCATTGGCATTCTGACTTTGGCCATCTTTATTTGGACTGACTATGACAAACTTGTTGAAGCATTGGAAAAATTCATGAAAAAAATTTGGAAGGACCGCCAGGAAAATAAAGTAGCCGATAAGCTTATGCATCGCTTTGAAATTGGCGTAAGTGGTTTTATTCCTTGTAAAGAAATTAAGTAGAAATTAAATTAATTTCTTTGACTTTAGATGCAATGTTGCGGTATCGATGGTGCTAACAGTTATAGATACCATCACGAAGCTATACCTACATCCTGTTGTGGCAAACCAAACGGAGTATGCGACGCAAGTCATATCTACCACTTGGGTTGCATGGATCAGATGCGTTATCTGATTGAAAAACACGCGAAACTTATCAAGTTTGGTGCTCTGGCTGCTTCTGGCGTAACGGTAAAACAATGACCATTAAATAATTTATGACAACTATATATAATATTCATTTCTTATCGCAGCTCTTGGCTAGCTCTTTTGCCAGCTACTTGGCACACCAAATGTCCTCAACCTTCGACTATGGTTACTAGAAATATAAGTAAAGTGAGGCATATATATATATAGTAAATGTATATATAAATACCGTATCGCTTTGTGTTAAGATTTGATGGTTCTGATTATAAGTTTGAATAAAATGAGTACACTTGGAACACTTTAAGTAATCTTGAAATACTGTTGCAACTTGAACAATGTTGCAGCTTTTCCTTTGTTGCCATTATAACAGCAGTTATATTGTTATCATCTAGTTAGTTATAGCTCAAGGGATGAGCAGCTACTTGTCCACGTTTGACGTGAAAAACTTTTTCTTTTGACGCTGCCTTTGCCGACTTCTGTCCGCCCACTTTCTATTGTCTTGTTCGCTTGTCCAGCTGCTTATCGGGACTTTTGGCATTGTTCCGCTTTTACAGTTTTTAGTGCTGGCTTGTTCTACAGCTGAAGTGACCCCTTGGGGTCATGTCCCTTACAGAGAATGAGTAATAATAATAATAACAAGGGTTTATCGTTTGTTGTATAAAATGCTTTTATTTGCAGTTATTTTTGTTAATTGTATATCGTATATATATTAGATATATAAAAGTGACACACTCATTGTAAAATCTTGTTAGACACAGATACATACATATTATTATTATAATTATATTCAATTATTTGCTGATACTTGATTCGTAATTGTTTTAGTTTAAGTTTATGCCTTAAAAAATCGTTTAACTTACAGAGAGTACAGTGTAATATTACATTTATATCATGTATACGTTACTATTTATTTATTAATTAATAAATACCACACAAAAAGTTGAATTTTAATTGCTTTCATAGTGGCAGTGTATTTTTTATTTAATATTATTAATATTTTGTTGTTGTATAGAGGAAATAGCTAAAACAGATTTGTATTTACATAAACAACACACACATACACACACTCTCATAGACTCATACTTAGATACACAAATATTTGCGCTGAAATTAGTTGCGAATGATTAAACTAAATTGGGCTTAAAATATGGTCAAAAATTATAGTTTCTGTGTGTCTGTATGTGTGTGTGGTTCTTCTCGGCTTGCGCTTACATAAATATTATTGAAATTGCTGGACGTTGTTGGCATAAGTAAGTAAGTTGTTTATTTTTATTATAGCTAGTTTCATATTTGTATTCGTATTCGTATTTGTATTCGTATATGTAAGTAATATAATTTTATTAAAATTACTAAATAAATTTATTTGGCTTTGCTTTGCTCCGTTAACATCGCTCTCCCATCTCTCTCTCTCCCTCTGTTTCGCTTTAATTTTGCGTTGAAGTAAAATTGAATTTTACATAATTTTCATGCTATTTGTGCGGCATTGTTTGAATGCGTATCAAATTGGTTCTTAGTAGTTAATAAAAAAGCATATTTAATTTACTTGCAGGCCGCACACACACACCCACTTAGTCAGCTGTTTGTGTGTATATGTATGTGTGTGTGTGTGTGAAAGCAACACACGCATAACAATAAAATTTTATATTTATCGTTAACGATTTCCTTGTGCAGGAAACGCGAGTGTTTTTGCTTTCTCACTCTGACTCTCTTTCTTAGAGCGTGTGTGTGTGTGCCTAAGCCTCCTTCACATACAAATACATACTCGTAAGCATAAATATTTTGCGTTGCCTGCTTTTAGGCGTCCCTTTTGACTCTGTCTCTCTCCCCCCTCTCTGCAGTCACTGTCTGTGCTGCTCTCTCGCATATTTTCATAAATTTTATGCCGCCGAAATGCGCGCCGCTTATCATTAACGCACAATTTATTTTTGCTTTTATGCCAAGCAGCAATGTTCCTGTTGTTCTTGTTATTGTAATGGTATGTTGCTGTTGTTGTTGTTATTTTTGTTATTGTTGTCATTCTTGTTCTTGCGTGCTCTTGGCTTATTTTGTTCTTATTTTTTTTTATCTGTGAGTTATATTTGCTTTTTTGGCTTTTTGATTATTTGTTTCGCATCTTAAGCTATTCCGTTTTCAGTATTTCGTATTCCGAGTTTCATTTTCCCCTTTTGTTTTTGTTTTGTTTAACATACATATTTTAAAGTGTTTTGCTTAGCTAATTAGTTTTTAGCACAATTTGATTTGTTTACTTTGTACACACACACACACAGAGAGAGACACACACGTACGCATATATAATGCTTACAACTACATATACATAAGATTCGGTAAAGACATTATCTATTTACATGTTGGCAGAATGTACATTTAATTTGCAAAACGACAAAAGCCCGCAACGATGTCGAGTTTGCCAAAGTTTTACTCAACTTTTGGCCCAACGACTTTTAAATGTTGTTGATTGTTGTTAATGTTGGTTACTGCACTGCTGCTGTTACTGCTGCTGCTGCTACTGCAGCTTTCGGTTGTTGGTTGCTGCCTTTGTTCCAACTATAGCATACTTTTTAGCGCTGAGCTGTGCCCGCATGTAGTTTCATTTAACTTTGCACTTACACATGCTGTTGTAGTAGTTGCTGCTGCTGTTGTTCTTGTTGTTGCTTACAACCAGGCTTGCTGTTGTTCGTAGAGTTGTTGCTGCTGCTGTAGTTGTTGCTGTTGCTGCTGTTGTTGCTGCTGCAGCCAAAGTTTGCAGAATGCTGTCGGTGGCGGCGCCGAGGGGCAAACATTGCCGGCTGTTGTTAATGCAACGTGCTCCTGGCCGTGTGCGTGTGCGTGGGCGTGGGCGTGGTCGTTGTGGGCAGGCGTTGGCTATTGCAAATTAAATTTAGCTAATTCTCACAATTCTGTGCTCATTTCGCTTACAATTGCGCTCTGTTCATGTTTGTTGTTGCATCAGCAGCATGTATAAATGAGAAAAAGAAAAAAGAAACGCATATTAGAATAAGTTTTAGAATTGTGCGTATGCTCAGCAGCTAATCTTAGTTTGTAAAGTGCGTGTAGTGTAGTGTAGTGTTGTTGAATGTGAATATGTGTAGCGGGGCGTATGTTAGTTTATATTTCAAACAACTACTGTGCGTATACGTATTGCATTTGTGTAAATAAATATGAAGCGAACATAAAAAACACTTAATATGCTACAAAGTTTATGGCCAGAAGGTCATTAAATATTACGCTGAAGCACTTATATATTTAGTATTAGTATGTTTTGTTGAAGTACTCGCTGGTACTCAATTTTCTGCTTTTATTATTTGGGGCAAGGCTAAAAATTCAATTTATAACCAAGTCATTTGGCGCCACAAACAGTAATAATTACTTAATTTAATCATAAACCTAAAAGAAAAAGTCCCAAAAATTTCCAACTCATAATTTTTGAGCCAGCGTTGTCGACTCTTTGTTTTGTTTTTATAAAAACATTCATTCGCTTATCTCTCGCTGACAAAAATCGAGTGCCGCTCGCTGTGCGGCACTTTTCACAATTTCAACGCCCGTTTTTCCCACTCCCAAGCCTAAAAAAATATTGCCTAAAGTTTGGATGGGTTGCCATTGCCATTGCCAGGCCCTAAACCCAACTACAAGTCGCAAATCGATGGGCGCAACGAAACATGAATTGCCACTGTGTACTAGGGGCAAGGTTTTGTTTATACTCTTTATTCTCACATCACACACCTTATAGACTATAGACATGTCAATCCAGACTGACATTGACATAAGTTCCACTTAAAATTCAAACACGTCTAGACTAAAGTCATCTTAAGAAACTGTCTAATAATCATTGAATAAATTTTTGTGCTTTGATAATTTGGGAATTATAAATTAAACAACTAAAATGGGTTAATAAAGTTCTTTACTTAGTGTTTTATAAATAAAGGAAGATCTTAAGAGCACAAAGGCTGGCAAGATTACTTAAAACAGTACAGTTTGGTCTTTTAACTCAGAGTCCGTAGTTTATCACATCAATTATACTAGCTTTGAAGAGTATTTCAGCTTTCATATTTTCATAAAGATAACCTTTTTTTTGTTTCTATTTTTTTTTGTTGGGCTGGTTGGTGCTATTTTTCCGTTTCTGTTTCAGTATTTTTTTCTGCTTTTGTTTATTTGACTCCGCTAAAGTATCTGTGAGATATGAAATTGTTGTACGAAGAGCCTTTTTGCTTTCATCGCTTATTTTGTTTTGTGTTTTGTTTCTGTTGAAATTTGTATTTATGTGTATGTGTGTGGTTGGAGGACCTGGGAAGGCATTTGGGCTAAGGACATGCCCGAGAAAGTATCATTTGCCCGGCACTCGGGACTCGGGACTTGGGACTCGGCAACTCGCCTGCCGTTGTCGTAAATTTTAATGCTTTTGCTTTTGTGCTTTTGCCAGCACCATCATATTTTCAGCTGTGTCTCCCAGTCTATGATGGCCTGGGTCGGTATATGTGTGTCTGTGTTTGTTTGTGTGTGAGTTTTGTGAAAATTATGTATATTTTTAGCACTTTCGCTTGTTTTGTTTTCGCTTATCGAGTTTGAAGGTCATTTGCTTAGCTTTCATTGCAATTTTTCCTGCCGACGACCCTTTGCAAGCCAGTCTACTTGTGTGTGCGAGTGTGTGTTGTATGTGATATCATATCTTCATATAAAATAGGCTAAAATGTATGTTTGGATGCCTGGCTGCGCAGTTAATTTGTTGTGAAATTGTCATTTCGTTGCTTCAATGGCTGCGTGCAATGCGGCGTATGAGTAATATTTGTGACAGCAGCAAAAAACCTTTTGAGAGCACACACTAATGAGGCGCAAACAGAGTAAGGCCATTGAATACTTTGGCTATTTGCTTGTTGGTGCTTGGACAGACCCCTCTCCTCGCCGGAAAATAGGAAAATTTCATCCCTTTGTAGAGGCAAATTTAAATTGACATGTTTAAAGTCAATTTGCGCTCGGGCCGAACTTTGGCCCATAAACAACAGGCAGAAGACCCCGCCCACAATGCGTACCGCGCCCCTGCTGACATTAACCTATTCATTTGTAAATGGCCTGTCGAATTTCCTCATAGCATTCACATTGTCTTCGCGCCGCATAAATATTTGTGTGCCTTTTGCTTTGCCGAGCGTAAAAACGAAGTTAGAGGCAAACAGAAAAAAAAACCAAAAACAGAAACAAAATAAACAAACTGAAACAAACGACGGAATGGCAGTCAAATCAAATGTAAATCCAAAATGAAAGCAAGCGCCAAGTGAAATTGAAATGAAAGCGAATGTGAATGTGAATTTGTATGTGAGTGTGAGTGTGGAATGCGTGGCGGAAGCGTCTTTTCCATTTTCTCATTTCCCATCGTCATTGTCGTTGTCGTTGTTGTCATTGTTCCCCAGTTTGCTTCAAGGCAATTGAAAATTGGCAGCTGGCAAAGTGCTTTGACTTTGCTGCCAATGCCAATGCCAATGGCAAGGAACAAGGAACAAGGAAGAAAGCAGCCCCCAACTGAGCTAGAGGCAATAGGCATTTTGGGGGAGTTCTGCCCATCACTGCCAGGCATTGGGCCAGGCCTAAACAGGCACATTAATACATAATTTATAATGTTTTTATACTGCTGTTTCCTTTGTTGTCTCACTCTCTTACGACCTGTGTACGCAGCGCAATTTGATTAAGAAATTTGAACGGAAAATGTAGAACGAAACGAAATTGTTTAAAGATTGAAGACAGCAATTGTTGGCTCGTTAGGATAACAATCGTAACACAAACTTCAGGACAATACTGCAAAAAAAGATTCAATTCACAATCTGCTCGAGAGATTACAAACTACTTTCAACTAACTGTTGCAGTTGCAGTTGTTGCTGTTGCATGCGGGAGCGGAGTAAGGTCTAAAAGGGGCGCACCTACTTAAGACTATAAGGGAAAACATGGTAACGGTAACTGCTTGTTAGCTACACACAAATTGGTTGGGAAAATAAGAGCATTTAAACGGCAAAAGTCAAACGAGAGAAGAAGGAAAATTACACAGCAAAACGGAAAATATGTGAAATGAAAATTGTAATAAACAAACTTACCGGCGACTACTTTGTATAATTGGCGATAGAATTATTTCTAAACTGGAGGAAATGTTTTGATTTTGTTGTACATTCGAGTGCGTATTGGAATTGGTTCGTTGTGAGTTCGAAGTTGTTGTTGCGGCTGCTGTTGCTGCTGTGGTTTGGGGGGCAACGGGGGATGTTGTTGGTTCATTCGGATACGGATTCGCATTCGTGCTATTGGTGTTGGTATTGGTATTGGTATTGGAGTTGGTGTTGGTTTGGCTACTGCTATGGCTATTTGCATTCAATGTGGGACAATTTAACGTTTGGTTGCTTGTGGTAATTGGCAATAACTGTTGTTGTTGCAGTCCAGTGTCACTGACACACTGTTGACCACTGTAGACATTCGCATTGCAATTATCTAGATTAATATTGCCCAATGCGCAAATGGAAGCAACTGAATTTCGATTTGAGTTATTGTTGTTGTTCATGTTTTTGTTTCATGTTGCTGGCACTGTTATTGCTACCAGTTGGTGACATCATGGGGACATCAGCATCAAACATATCCTCTGCCTCAGCGGCTTCATCATCGTATACATCATCGGTGTCTTCGGTCTCATCATTTGTTGTTGTCGCATCCGGATGCAAAGCTTCCAAAACTGCCATTACTTCGTCCTCTTCACTGCAGGAGTGCGATGAGTGCATTGCCTGTGCATTTGTCATGCGGTTTTTCAGTTGGTTTGTCATTGCATTTCATTTGTGTGTTGGTTTTTTTTTTTTTTTTTTTTGATGGGGTGGGTAAAGGGTTGAGAACGAAAAACAAGGTTTAGCTTTGCTTGCAGGGGGACTGCGGGTCAACATACAATAGATTTGTACTAGTAACAGGCACTAAATATCATCACAAATGTTACTTAAAAACACACAATTCATCATGCACTTATATAACTACAAAACACAGTTGTTTAGAAACAATTTAAACACATTATGATAGGAATAATCACTAGCAATATATAAAATTATTTACTATATTTTCATGCCAGGCAATTTATTTAGATCGCAAATAATATGCTTTACTTAATATACGTACTAAACAAATCAAAAATTGGTGTCTAATTTTAAAATCAGTCTGTATGCACATGAATTTATTATTAGATCCGCAGGCACACAATTTTAATTACACACACCCAATCAAAGGCCCACCAAAGTATCCCAGGAACAACAATGGATAGAACAACAACATTTGGCGAATAACCACAGCAATGTGAGCAACAATGGCAAATGCCAATAACTGTGGTTTTGCCCAACAAAAGCTCGCCTGATTGCGTTCATAAAGTGACCGCCGGCTAAACACCTGACCAAAATCAAACCCTGCCCACAACAGTAGCAGTACACAGGTGCCTGGTGGCAGCTGGCATGAACTTGTGGCTCATAGAGTCGTCAGCTGCTTGCTACATGGCATAGCACATACGCCCTGCGGCATTCAATTGATTGGCTCGTCTTGTACTCTATGATAATTGTTCTCCTTTTGTTGTTGTTGTTGTTGCTATTCAAAGTCTCGTTTTACAAACATTTGATAGTTGAAATCAAATTTCTCTGACAAAGTATCTTGTGGGTGGTAATTTGTGCGGAACTTCAGCTACTTTATCTATAGGCTTGAAAGCGACAAGCTACTAAGGCCTCATTCCTTTTCACAACTAATTTTAATTAGTATTAGGAAAAGAATAAATATTTAAAAATCGAGAAACTTGATCAATTGCAATGAAAATATTGCCAGATTTGTGATTTAATGATGCTGATAATGATAACTTTAGTACATCCAAATGTAAACAGTTTGAAATGCTTTTTCTGTTGTCGCTTTAAGTTTGTATAAACATAATCCAATAGAATTAATTTCGTAATTGCAATAGCTATGGACTCTACATGTGTTTGTTGGGGGCAGCATCAATGTTTCAATCTCAATACACTTAAAAGCTCATTCAATTTGGCCAAAGACACGTTTGTTGTAGCACATTTGCTGTTATTATGATTGAGTTTAATACACACACACACACACAGACAGACAGACACGTGCAAAGCAAGACTTGTCTGTGCGTGTCGGCGTCTGCATGTGTTTGTGAATAAATGTGTAAACAGTATGCCCTCAACTCTCGGTGCAGACTTTGTCAGAAGTTATACACAAATTCATTTGTAAATGAAATCATAAAGGTGAACACTCGCCAGCGAGTATTGAGTTGAGTAGGGGATGGGGAAGACGCTGTGTAGGGGGTGTGGCAGTTGGGAGTCTATTCGCTTTCTGTGCTTAGTTAGCATACGACTATGTATCTCAATCTTGCAGATACAAAAACCCTTAAGCCACTTAAAGCTTTTGCTTTTCATGCAGCTCAACTTTAGTTGATTTTGTGCTGAACAACCGAAGTTTGTTTGATTTGTTATTAATTAAAATTGCATTCAACTTGAAAATTGTATTTGTTAGCCAAAAAGCTTATCCCCAACTTTCCCTCTCCTCTCTTCACTCATAGACACTATCAATAATGAAGCTTGAATTGAAGCCTAATGGAAACACGTACGAGATTCCTTAAATAAACAGATTCAATGAGCATTTTGGGGGTAGGAAGACTTTTGGCAGGCACTGCTTAGTGCTAGCTGCTTGTTTCTTGTTGCCTGTTCAAATTTAATTAATTTTCTTCCACTTTTCTGGGTGTGTACTGTGTATGTGTGTGAGAGTGTGCGTTAATTAGGCATAGTCTTTAGCCATACACGCCCCTTGGCTGTTTTGACCCCAAACTCGAATGCATCAAATGGTTTGAACACAAAAACGTTAGCGACTATAAAACGCCCCCATCGTCATTAGTACGAGTGGCACCCGCTGAAAGCGCCTCTCGTTCAATGTCAGCAGCCGTCTCGTCCGTTAACTGTCAGGGCCAACAGGCGTGTCAACTCACTCATGGAAATAATAATAACCCACAGGTTCATACAACATTTTCAAATGGGTTTGTCTACAATTTTTTGCCATGCACATGCATAAAAGATATTTCAATAGTTTCTCTATTTTTTTTTTAATCGTTTGTTGCACATAAAAGTCCAGTCTCCACATAAATATTAAAAGCGACAGATGTCCGTTCATGATGAAAGACAAAAGACCAGCTTAGAGCTAAAAAAATTTATAATCACAATAAAAAGTGCAATAAAAACAACAACAAAAAACAGAAAAGCACAAACTAAAAGCAAATACTGCCGACGTTTATTGTTGAGGAACTGCATAATTAAATCACACAGTGTTCAGCTTAAATAAACAAATAAAATGTTTGTTTAAAGAACGACACGACTGTCAGTTATGCAGCACCAAAATCACCTGTAGAAAGTAGCCAGCTAATACACCCTGTGCTTGATTAGCACTGGGTATAGCTGGTCAATTGTTAAATAAACTTTTTACAGCATTTTCCGCACTATTTGAGTCGCAAATTGTTCCCTGCGAAAGAATCAATTGCGAGTGAATATTTTTATTCAATATTTTTCAATTGCATTTTTGAAAAAGTTTTCAAACAAAAAATAAAATAAAAATTGCAGCTATTTACATAAAATTTAATATTTATGGAATTCTAATGTACTTTTAGTTGGTTGAATGGTAGACTTTTCAATACTCTTGTGAATGGTTTATCTATGAAATATTGGCACTATGAAAAACTAGACTTATAAGGTTTAAGCCGTGTTTGAGTATTTTTAAACATTTTAAATCATTACACTATAACTTCATTTAATTTTCAGATCAACTTGCTAACTGAATAATTAATTTAAAGTTTCTTTTCTGCCAATCTGATGAAATTTCTCATTCCCTTCTTGTTTTTATCTGACTTGAATTTTTGGCAACATATTTGCTGTAATAGCTTAAAGCCCAATAAGCCTGGCTGTAAGTTGTCCCTTTTATTGTTTACCAATTGTGTTAATCTAGCATTTGTTATTGTCTGTGCCTTCGAGGGGGCGATGGGGAACAACAATAGAAATAACAAACTGCAAAAGTCAAAGAGCCCAAAGCGGTAACTCTTCGAGCGGCTAAGTAAAGTGCGTACTATTTTGGCCAGGAGGCAACAATAACAACAGCAACAGCGACAACAACTACAAGAACAACAATCGAAACTTTTGGCACATTAAATCAGCAAATTTATTGACTTAACTGCTTTGGCCAAGGACATGCCACACGCTAGCCACGCCCAACGCTTGGCATTTCGCCTTTTGGCCTGGCCAAAAACTCTCGGTATCTCTTTCAACTGTGTGTGTGTGTGCCTTTCCCTGTGTTACGCCCCTCTTTAATCCCCTCTCTAGTCTTTGCATTATTGTGGCCATTTGAGTTCCTGTTCTTGTCCCTTGCTGTGCTGTCATAATTTTTGATTTGCTTGTTTTATTTGATGTCCTCTGGCTGCTGATGCTTCTTCTGCTACTTCTACTTCTTGTTCTTCTTCTTGTTATTATTCTTGCTGTTGTTGTTGCTGTTGTTACTTTTGTTGTTGCTGCCTGGCAGTGTCTTCGCTTTGCTAAGCTGCCTCCAGCTTAGGGAAAAAACAATTTTGCAAAATTTATTTTATAGCAAAATTATGCCAAACATTTCGAGAATGTTTCTATGTAGTGACTGCTTCTTGCTATGAAGGCCATTTGTGACACACACACACACACACATACACACTGACTGTGTCTCATATGTGTGAGTGTGTAAGCGAGTAGCACAAAATTTATTTAAGAATTGTAAGTATTTTCTGCTGTGGTAGCTGCGAAATTTGTGCCATCCAACTTGAGTTGAAATTATTTGCTTGAGCAACCCACTGTATGTTTTTGGGCAATGCCACGCCCCATTCTAGCCCAACGCCCTAAGCTCTCATACCATGTTTTGCTGTTACATAAACTTGGATAATGTAGCGCAAATAGTTGCTTATTATTTATGCTGCTTTATTGCCCTCTTCACATTCCCTACTGCCAGCACCGAAAAGTATCTTTTGCTTTTTGGCCAACTCATTCAGGCGTTTTGACAAAATTAGTTAACATATTTTAGTTGTTAATTAGTCATGCGTGAAATTGAGCTCCCTAATTTCGGGCATACTTTTGAGCCAAGATTTAAGCACCAAAATTATAGCACAACTAAAGCAAATAAATAATGTTTTAATCAAGCTAAACAAATAAAAACTGATTTAGTTTTGGGTAAATAGAAAACACAATTGATTTGTATAGTAATCCACTAGTTTTAGTAGCCAAATCTTTGCTGTTTTAAATTTGCTGACTTTTGTGACTTAATTAAGCTTTTGCTGCACTTTGGTTTAAAGTAAGAGGCTGGTATTTTGTGCTGTATCTGCAAGATACATTTGCTACATATGTACTTTGTATGCTTTACGCCTGCTGCCACGCCTACATTCGCGCACTCTTCATTCAAGTTAATTAAATTCCCGTCTATGTGCCAGACACAAAACTCCAGATAGCAGCAAGTTTATTTGCAGACATAGCGCTGCTTTTGATAACACACAAAGAAGAGGAGTGTGTAAGTGTATGTGCATGTGTGTGTGTCTACTAAGATAAGTGTGCATGTTGTTTAACCCAGAACAGAGTCCTTTTGGCTATAAAGATGGCACTCCTGCCGCTGTTTACAATGAGTCTTTGCAAAATAATCAACATAAAAGCTTCACTTGCTTATCATACATAATGTGAGTGTGTACACTCTGTGTGTGTATGTGAGTGTGTATATATGTTTAGGAAAAAGTATTAAAAATAGTTGAAATTAAGTATACGTTATGCTTGAAGTGCTTCAAGTCGATTGGCTTGATAGTGCGCATAAAATACGCATGCAATTAAATTGGAGAGGAAACAAAAATTGCATGCGAGAAAACAAACAAGACACAAAACGAACAAAAGGAAAAGGAACGAAACAAACAAAAGGAATCGAAACAAACATTCAACAGAGTACACAACGAAGATGCGGCAAGACACAAAGGGAACAAAAAACATGCGACATTTTGTGGTGTCAGCACCACCCAAAGGCTTACTCACAGTTTGCTGCGTTGCGTTGACATTCTGTCCATGCTGCAGATACACTAATGGCCCGCCGGCCACTGCCGCACCACCACCAGCACTACCTGTACCACCTGCACCACTGCCTGTCGCCTTTGGCTGCTGCACAATGGGCGGCTGTTGGGTTGTGGGCATGACGGCGGCACCTTTGTCAAACTGATAGTACATGACATCAGTGGCGGGCGCGGAGCCGCCATAAAGTGGTGCAGGCGGTGGCGGTGGCGGCGGATCGGCAGTTTGGGCGCCCGAAATGTGATACGCACTCGCTTGTTGTTTGGGCGAACCAGTGCCAGAACCGGAACCAGAACCAGTGCCAGAACCATTGCCTGAACTAGTGCCTGGTGCTGTAAACAAACCCGGTGGCATTTGCGGCATCTTGTAGTTGTAGATGTAGGGACGCTCGTACTCGCCGCCATGTATGTAGGATAGAAACAGATCTGACTTGGCTGGCTGCAGTCCAAATCCTGCTCCATGTGCGCCAACCACGCCCCTTTGGCCCAGCGCACGACTATAGCTGCTGTTGGCCACACTGCTGCTGGCGTAGTGCATGGGATAGCAGCTCGCGTTGGCCAACTGAGAGCTGCCAAGGCCACTGCCCCCACCTACACCGGCACCTCCAGTGAGCAGCTGAGTCTTGGTGACACTTTGACCCGACAGACGACGCGTGGGCACACCTATATCCGACTTGGCATCACGACGCTTCACCTGCGCCGCACTCGAGGACGGCCCTTGGTAGTAGTAGGGCGCAGCTGGATTATTTGGCCATTCCACAAAGCTACGTTGACGGCTGAAAGCACCACCACCACCACCGGTACCAGTGTTAGCACCATTTGTAACCATGTTACCCGTTAGATTACTGCTGCTGCTGCTGGCAACACGAGCGCCGCCAGATCCCTTGCCCAGTGCATTGTTCAAACTGAACTTGTACTGATTGTTCTCAAAGGTCGTGTAGCTGAGCAAACGATTGCCGGCGCCAGTGTTGTTGCCGCTGCCGCTGCCAACGCCGCTGCCACTGCCACTGGGACAGGCTGGCAGCGGTGACGACGTTGCTGAGTTAGTATTAGCCGTGGAGGATGTTGTGGCACCATGAACTGGCGCCAGGTTTTGACTTTGGTTAGTGGATGATGTTGAGGAATTGCCGTATTTATAATTGGGCTTGTGTTGCCGCTGCTGTTGTTGGTGTTGTTGTTGTTGCTGTTGTTGTGCGAATAGCGTACGTTGCTGCTGCTGTTGCTGCTGATTACTCACAGTCTGTTGCATGAGGCTGTTGTAGCCACCGTTGTTGCCACCTCCACCACTAGCGCTGCCCACAGATTTGCGATGACTGCCACTTGAGGCTCCTGAAGACTTGTTCGTCCCATAACGTGTGCTGTCACTGGATCTGTAGGAAAATGAACCAAAGGACATGTCAAATGTAGCAAAATGTCAAATGTAGCAGAACCACTGAGTTCCAATTACATTAATATTATATTAGTATCAAGTTAGAAAGAGAATTTCCAGTTCATTTGTTTTAAGTAACTTTAAAGGACAGAATAGGTTTCGGCTGTCTTAAATCACGGTCTTGAAGCCCTGTACTTTAAAATAAGCTGGGTCTTTTGTACAGGCATAAAAATATGTACTAAGTCTCTTATTTCAAAAGCTAGCTAATCATTTGCTAGTTACCTTTCCGAGGAGTAAGCATAGTCCTGATCAGCGCCCAGACCGGAATCTGTGTGCTCGTGAGACACCCTTAGCGCTGAGTTCTCCAGTGGACTGAGATTGGAGCCAGTGGGTGAGATAAAGTCGCCCATACTCATGCTGGACATCATGCTGAAAATATGGTATAGAAACTATATAGGCAAGCCTCTGAGCTATCCTCTACCAATGAGAACTAACCGTACTAGTCCATGTCCATTGTTGCGTTCGCATTCCCGTGAGGATATTGTGCTGGCCGAGCGTATGGAACCGTTCTTGGGAGCACCACCGGCACCTGCACCACCGACACCACCAGCATTACCCACGCCGCCGACATTGCTATCATGCGGATGAGAGCTTTGGTAGTATAATCTACAAGGCAGCATTACAATATGAGAAACTGCCAACAGCACTCGCTCATTCACGGTATTTTTTGGCTCAACTTACCCTCTAATGCGATCCACTCGGTTCTTGGCCTGTCCGGCATTGCCTGATCCACTGCCGTTAGTTATGGTATTACCTGATCCATTGCTCTTGGCTCCCACGCTGCTCTTGCTGTTGCTCTTGTGTATCTTGAGATTGGAATTGGAGCGTTTCGAGGTCGTCTCCACCACAGTGTAGGGTATTTCCCGCAGCTGCTGCTCTGACATGCCAGCAGTGTCCACCAGATCAAATTGTAGGTGTTTAGCCAGCTCGCTGTTCCACATGCGACTTCGTGATTCCGAAGGAGATCTTGGTGTAGGTATGAAAAGGAAGTCATTAGGTTCAAGAGGACTTTGAGCCAAGTGCACTCTCCTCTACTCACTTATTCTTGCGATGCCTTCGCGACTTGTGGTGCGAATGGGTGTCCGAGTGGCTATCGTTGCTGTGCAGGCTGCGTGCCACCATGCTGCTCTTGGAGACGGAGGCCTGCTGCACGGAGCTCTGACCCAGACTGGCCTCCGCCTGACGACGCTGCACCTCTCGCCATTGGGTGGTGGAGTCAATGAGTTCAGCACTGCCGCTGCGCATAGATGAACTGCGATGGCCAGAGTAGCTGCGTCCTCGAGTGCTGTCGTGATCGGAGCCACCAGCTGAGTCCCTGCGATGCCGATGCGAGCGTCTATGCTTGCGATGATGCGAACGTCCCGAGCGACCCGAACCACGCGACAATTCGCTCTCGTTGTCCGATGTGCGACGGTGGCGATGCTTATGACTGAAAGAAGGAAAATTAAAAGGCATTCCCTTTGGGAAACTTGGACAGCTGGACTTACCGACGCGTGGAACGAGAATCATTGGACGAGTGACTCTCCACGGAGCTGGAGCGGTAGCGTTGCTGCTGATGCGAGGCGGATGAGGAGCTGGCACGTTGCTGTCGATGCTGCGAGGAGGACGATGACTGATGCTGCTGTTGCTGTTGATGATGATGATGATGATGATGACTGGTACCATGACCATGGCTATGGCTGTGATGATGATGATGATGCAGACCACCACCCGTGGTGCTGACCGATCTCACCGAGCGCGGACTTGAGGGATTGTGGCCAAAAAGTGAACGCTGCTGGGATCTTGGCCAAGGAGCGCTGCGCGTGCTGCGCGGCGAATCAGGTGTCTGTAAATTGCTGCCGTTGTTGTTGTAGCTGCTGGAGTTGTTGTTCTGCTGCTGATGACTGGGACGCAGACCCAAACTGGTGGGTATGCTGTACGTGGAGCGGTAGGGACTATCGTAGTTGCTGCAAGTGGAAATGGTAATGGATGAAGGAGTGAAGTAGGAGGAAAACGGGGCGAAAGGGGCGTGGGCAAATCAGTCAGCAAAGCAATTGCAACGCTCTCGCATTATTTTGCCATAAATTTAAATTGTTTAACATAAACGTTGATTAAAGTCTGCAGACACAAGACTTGACTGCATTTAGGCTGTCGCTGCAGAGGATCGTCGTCTCCTCTAACCAACCTCCTATCCCAGTATCATCACCGCCCCTTCACCGCCTCCTTGCCGACCGCTTTGCATCAGATCGACACAGACAAATAATGCGCGTGTGTAAAATTGAGTAATTGCCGCACTGGCAATCAGCGGGCAATCATTTCGAGAAGCTCTCCAACATGGACATGGACATGGACATGAATGTGGACATGACGCTGCAGTTGTAGTTGGAGTCAGAGTCGGAGCTGCATTTGGACCTGGAGACTCTCCATGAACGTGCCATTGTGCCTGCTGCTCGCGGTCGCGCCTTGTGATTTATGTCCCGCTTGCCATTTGGTGTGGGCAACTTGATTGGCCTTGTCTCTCCGCACTCCCATCCCTGCCCTCCCCCTTCTTCGTCTGTTCCTGCCCCATTCCGGTGTACTGTTCTATCTGTCCAACGTTTCTTCTTTGTTTGCAAATGATAAACGACGTGAGCTATTTGCTTGTTCCATCCCCCCCTGTCGCAGCTCCCCTTCCCTCTGCACCCCCTACTCTCATCTGCTTATAGCGTGTTCTTCGGCATCGTTGGGCCAGCGATTACATACTCCTTCTTGGTCTGGCTACCATTTCGCTTAATATATGCATAGATGGTGGCCGTTACAAGTGCGACTTTGATGGGGTCAAATGCGCCATTGCCACTGACACGAGATAATGATGTTGCAACTGATCGCACAATAATTTCTGGGCAAGAACATGGAGAAATGTTCTGCTTCTAATGTGGTTTAGTTTAGTTTTCAAGGAAACTTTTGTTTCTTAACTCCTTAATGTGTATCTGTTTCCCTCTCTAACAAAAGCGTTTTCTATTAGTTTTTTACAACTTCAAAGTCATTATTTTTCTTTTTTCATGATGTCTTCATTAAATTGTTCCACTTCTCCTTTATAAATTTCTTTGACTCTTGCTTTATAAACTCTTTTTTGCTCTTTTAGGGACTAAATTTTATATAGCATGAGTCAATATCCATTATACTTTCGCTGCTTTATTCAACTTGCTGTCGGCATTTCCGTAGCACCAAAGAAAACAATTCTTGTCTTCCTCCCTCTTACAATCTGTCTCCCACTTTCTTTCTCTCTCTCTCTGATGTCCGATTGTTATTTGTCCATATATAATTTGATGTGCAAAACCATAAAACATTTAATAAATGTTGCGTCTAGACAATGTAACTGCCTTCAAATGGCAACTAAATGGATTTTGAGCACGGAATCGAAGCTTGAACTAAGGAGCACTTGGACAAGGACACAAAGACATCCATGACTGCAGCGATAAGAAGCAGAGACAGAGAAACAGGACAATGGATAGTACAATGTAAAGGCGGCGGCCTGTCAAATCCAATGCACACACAGAAATACACACACAACACTCACGCACACCCACTTCCGGGGTGCAAGCAGGGAGTTTTTGGCATGATGAAGTGTTTGCTGCATTGTTTTTATATTGAAAGGCGCATAGAGTGGGAGAGTGAGAGAGAGAGAGAGGGAGAGAGTAGGGAAACTTTCACTATGCCAAAATGGCAACTGTATTTGTTTGCTGCAGTCATCCCCAGAGACAGATAGAGAAGTACAAAGAGGGCCAAAGAGAAGCTCCAAAAAAACTCGCATGTTGAAAATTAAAAACAGATCAAAGGAAGCTGCAACATGAGAGCACTTCCGGCGCGACTCTCAAAATTATTTCCCCCACAGAAAAAAAAAAAAAAAAATGAAACGGAAAAGGAATGTGTCCAAAAAAAATAAGGTTCAACTACGCCAAAAGGAAGCGGCAGGACCAAGCATTACACATATACACAGAGAAAAAATGGCGTACTAAATTTCTTGATTTAAGTATGGATTCTTAAAATAAAATAATAAATTAATAAATTTTTAAAATAAATTAAAATAATAAATGAAATCTGAACACTTCGATTTCTTAAAAGATGCATACTTAAATCAATAGTTTTAGCAAGATTTGGATTTTTTAAAAAAGTACAGAATACTGGGTTTCTGCTTTCATTAAAACTGATTTTAGCCGGAAAACCCAAATTTATTCTCTGTGTATTTATGCAGAGCATTTTATGCTGGGTAAATCAAAAGTTTTGTGCATGAAATGAAAACAAATGATGGATATTTGGAGTACTCACTTGGCTTGGTTGTTGGCAATGCCGTTGACGTTGCCGTTGACGTTGCCGTTGCCGTTGTTGTTGCTGTTGGCCAAACTCTGCAGTGGCAGAGGCTGTGGCAGGGGTCGGTTGCCCATAACGATGCCACCACCACTACCGCCAATGCCAACGCCAACACCACCGCCACCGCCACCAGCGACACCTCCTCCGTTGTTGCTGTTAAAAAAGTCATCAATCACGCGTCGAGGCTGCCGCTTGGAGGGAACGCGAGTGAAGGCTGGCGGTGATCGTCCGGCGGCAAGTGCATCCTTCTCCGTTTGCTTGTCCGTGCGACTGTTGTGGGTTTGTTGGTAGTTTCGGGTTTGGGTCAGACATGCGAGATTGTTACGGTGGGGCCAAAACAAACATAAAAGAGTAGGCATAAATTCATACAAATATATATATTTATATATACCATATACTATATATTAACAAAAGTAAGCAAGAGAAAATAAAAGTAGAAACAGAACTCCAAACAAGAAAACAGAAAATGAAAAAAATAGTACACACTATAGCATATAGAAGACGTTGAGCAGCTGACGGCTTTTGGGCCGGTAATAATGAACAGTGAACCATAAAAAGGTTGTAAAAAACTTTCATTTGTTTCACAAATTAAAAACGCCGAGTCGAGAACTCGGTCTGCAGTCGTAAAATGCCTAGGCGCCCCAAAACTTTTTGGGCCACAAAAAAAAAAAGAGAAGTGAACCACTAGCAGCACCACCAACACCAACGGCAATACCAACACCACTAACACACACCCTCTGCTTGGCCAATAGTTTCGTTTTGAGTTGCGTTTTCGCTGAGTTTACGGTTAGCCACGTGTACGTCGATTTTGGCCAAGTTCATAGGCACCAAGTGCAAGAAAGTTTTTACGCCAAATGGCCTGGCCGCAGTCACCACAAATGGCTGTCATAAACATGGCTTGGTCCGTCGTCTCGGACCAGGCCTAAACTCCCTGCCACATTCGTCATGCACAATTGCCTTGCATTTTCCTGCTCAGAGGCATTTCACAGAAAGTCATTAGTGGGCTTTGCACTCG
Source organism: Drosophila parthenogenetica (assembly GCA_035047505.1). Taxonomy (NCBI): domain Eukaryota; kingdom Metazoa; phylum Arthropoda; class Insecta; order Diptera; family Drosophilidae; genus Drosophila; species Drosophila parthenogenetica. Next base: position 8,289,002 of record JAWNPM010000183.1, read on the forward strand.
ACTTGCGTTTGTTGCTTTGCCTTGTCTTGCCCCGCCACGCCCCGTACCGTCCTGTCCCCTTCCCATAGTCTTCGCCGGCGGATCCGACATTTTTATTGGACTTCCAATTAGCTGGGGCAGCAGTACGAGTTGCTTTTGGGTGTAAACTTGATCTATGTGAGCTTAACTCTGCATCTACACTGTTCAAATGCATGTTCTTAAGTTAAGATTTTCCTTTTAAAACTAATCTGTTGGTGGCTAAATTATTTATGAGCCTTTTGGCAGCAGAGAGCAGACATTATGTTGGTAATACCATTCAAACATTAATAAATTGAATGCATACAACATAATTCAACTTTAGATAAGCTGTTAAAAAGTCTTCTTCTTTTTTTACAGTGTAATATTAGAGATGCTGCTGGCTTCTTGAGAACCAGCTCAAATTGCAGTAAGCTTTGGTCATGAACGCCACAGTTCTAGTTGGCTGGGACTGCCCTTAATGATCTAATCACATGTGCATTCAAAAAGGATTTCAAGTGTGTGTGCCGGGTTACATTTTAATTGGCTGCACAGCAAATTGGCAAAACTGGCTAATAAATTGTGGCCCAAGCATGGCCATAATAAACGCTGTTGGTGTTGGTCTTGTAGTTGGTCTTGGTGCCTCTCTCAGTGGTTTAATAACTTTATTTTGATGCCTTGCACCCACTCGTGTGTTGGCTACAAACACTTCCGGCAGTTTTGCCTTTTTGGAAGCACTTTTTGGCTTCGGCTTTGGTATCGTTATCGGTTTTGGTTTCGGTTAACTCACCTGTGTCTAAATCGCGAGCCGAGCTGAAACAAATCCACTGCATGTGACTGGGAATTGGGTAAAGGTGCAACGCGCACCTGTCTGAAGAACGCATGATGCTCCACACAGCATCGCCACAAATGTTTGCACGCCGATTTCCTTGGAGTTTCGAAGCCATAAGTGCTGAGCTCATTCTGTAAGAAGTGGTGGGAAGTTAAGGCAAAGAAACGGGAACGAGCACATTGGTTTAGCACAAGTGTGATAAGCACTAAGTCAAGTCACGACGACAACGACGACTACATGTGAGAGAGCGAGATAAGTAGATTGAAGACAGAGTAGGAGCTTTACACACAATCCTGGTTGTGGAAACCTTTACTGACAAAAGATGCAGTTGCCAAGCAAAAGGCAAATTGAGTGAATGAATGCCCGAGTGAATTCTTCGTCGAAGCAAACTTCCCTGCCAACGTAAAGTGTGAATTCTTTGACACACACACAAAGTATTTTATAAAATACCCGAAAAAAAAATGAAAATGTGAAAATGCTGAAAGTTTTCGGCTTTTGTGTGCGTCAACTGAGCAAAAGTTTTTTGATTATCAAAGCGTTAGCACCCAAAAAAGAGTGTTCAAGTTAGAATAGCAACCCGGCAAGCTAAGAGCTACCAGATACCATCTAACAGTTACCATCTACCAGCTACTTGTTGTCTAACAAGTACTTCTTCAGCGACAGCCTCACTCGAGTACGTTGACAGCCAAAAGTTGTCGCCTAACGAAAAAATTGGCGACACTGCAAAATGGTTGTAAAAAGCAGATGTTTCTGCTCAACACGAAGCTGGTATACACTTTAAATTGAAGTGTGTTGGAGTGTGCTGTCTAGTGCTGTTCTTAGAGCTGCACTGAAAACTGGCAACAACGCAAAATGTCTACGAAAAATAACAAAAATTTGATTTAACTAACAAAATTGTTAAGTTTTATATGATAACTGAACGAATTTTGTAGAGTTAGAGGCTTTTATATAAGCACATTTTAGTTTTAAATGTTTTAACTACTCGAAAAAATGCAGTGAAATTTGACAACGCTACAAATTTTAGCAAGTTATGCTCGACAAAAAGGCAAGATTACAATAAATGCTTAGGTTGAACATGAATTCAATTCATGCTCAATGCTTGGTGAAGTGTCGATTTATACCCTTTCGTCCAAGGAAAGCATTAAAAACTTGATGACTACAATGGCAAACGAACTGCAAATTGTGTGAAGCACTTGAGAGCGAAATATTTATGGTTAAGAGCAAATACTTGGTCGCCATTCTCAACGTCTCTGTCGTTGTCGTCGCTGTCGTCGTCGTTTTCTTGAGCATTGTTAGCCGGGTGCGTTGAAATTTACATTTTTATCGCTTATCCTGAGCATAAAATAGCGTCCTTTATAATAAACTTTGGCAATGCGCGGCCAATAGTAATGAGCCACCGTCGTCTTGTTGCGCAGCACGACAATCCCGCTGGGTGTCAGGCCCAAAAAGTATTCCACACTGTCCTCGCCCTGTAAAAAGAAAATGCAAAGAAATGAAAATTTTTGAAACAATAAGAATCGAGAATGAGTTGAGTTGAGTTTCCATTTGGAAGTTGAAGTTTGGCTGCGAAGTTTGAGGAACTTGGCTAACAACGAGTAGCCATTGTTTTAGCTTAAGCAGCCGCGGCGACAAAAGTTTTTTGGCAATAGCCAAAAGAAAAGAAAAAGTAGAATAAGAAAAGTTTCTTTTGACCAGCTTGGCCTATTAGCAGCGGGCTGTGTTGCCTGATAACCCCGCTACTAAACATAAACGGCTAAAAAATAATAAAAAGAAATTGTAATTTCAGCTGTTAATTAAATTAAAAGAAAGCGAATGGTCGAAAGGGTGGAAAGGAGGGGGGATACGAGGGCGGAGTGACTGGCAACTGGCGCCGCGATAGTCAATGATTTGTGTCTATAAACAAACTTAAAGGGTAAGAGAGGGAGAGAGGGAGGAAATGGGAGAGAGAGGGCAGCACATACCACAGGCATGTGTAGTACAAGAGTTTTCGAGTCTCACCCTCGCTAAGCACACACACTTACGCACACCCCAGACACACTTACACACTCACACACATATGTCTGGTATACAAACACAGCTGGTGATTTATTGAGGTTTGATATCAAAGTAAAGGGCAATAAAAAATGCAAATGAAGTGCCAACTTACGCAGCACAAAACAGAAGAAGAGGGGGTAAAAGGAGAGAGGGAATGCGGGGTTGAATATCGGGTTAGACAGAGCAGGCGTGGCTGGGGACTGCCTGCGTTTTGGGGGCTGAGTCTGGCAGCATAATCATTGCGTTGGTCTCCCTTTCTGCCCCCTTTCAAAAAATGCGAGCAAATGATTTATATTATTTGCCATGAAACGAAATTAAACTTTGCATTCGCATTGACCCCTTTTGGGTCCAACTCCCGCTCATGGTCGTAGCAGAGGGTTAACTTACTAGTACGGGATGCAAATCAACGCCATACATGTCATGCCATTTGACTTTGTCCAAATAGTTCAACTCGGCACTCGATGGCGACATTCCCTTCAGCTGTTGATGCAGCTCGGAGACTCGAGCTTCCAACTCGCTGCTCTGATTCGGCAGCAGGCGGAACTCTGAGACATAACCCTTCGAATGCCTTCGCTGATCGTAGTCCCCCAATTCAGCTGTAATTAAAATAAATAAAGTAAATGTTTTGTTTAACAGAGTCAAGGGGAGTGGCACTTACATTGCACCACAAAGGCGCCCAGCTCGGCGGCAAGTTCAAAGGCCACGGGTAGTCGTCCTTGTAGCACATCCTGTTTCACTTGCAGGAACAGTTGGTATCTGTCAAGGGGTGAAGCAAACATATTTAAATAAATGACAAGCAATAGGCATTGGAATGGAATGCATTTCAAAGCAATCAAAGTATGTTATTGTGCATTAAAATAAAATCTTCTTTTACCTTAAATTTGCTAACCAATTATAAACTAAATGACAGGAATCAATTGCAGTTATTAAACCTATTTAAAGATCGTCCATGAATTCACAGATATTACTGCTTGTGATTTCTGTAGTCTCAGTACATGGTTTATTTGAGTCTACTTACTCTACTGTAGTCTCTTTCTACTACCAAACTCATCACCAAACTGTTGACTTTAGCTAACAACAGTTGGCAGAGTGCTTGCAACATGTATTCACAAACATTTGGCCAACGAGTAACGGTGTCAGCCATGTGGCGATGCCATTAACAAACGTTCATTTATTATCATCTATTCAATATTGTTAATAGAACGTTTTTAACTGTCCTTTAAGCCACAGTCAAAGCCAAATCCACAGCACATAGCCAGCACTTGAAGTCAATGTTGCATGTTGTACGCTAGAATGTTAGAACGTTCGTGCAACATGCCACAATCGGTTTGTCAGTCAGTCAGTCATACAGTCTGTCGAAAGTCAATTGCCGTTTATTGTGCGCCGCAGACTTTGTATAGCTAAAATAACAAAAATTCTGTTGCTTCTTCTCACATTTTCTGTCCGCACTTCAATAATATTCAATGCAATTTTCCCGCTCTCTGTCGATTTTTCTGCAGTTGAGGGCGATTTAAGTGCAATTCACTGCATTTTCACTGCATTTATATGCGCCAATATTAGCGCAGCAGTTGCCGCGAGTTTTGATCATGTTTGGCCAGAGATTTCGCCCTCCTCCAACTGGTCTACCTCCCTTTGCCTAAGTGCAGCCGAGTCGTCCACTTGGTGACGATTATGGCAAACGTGTCGTCATATTAAGCGCAAATATTTGCACACACCAAATGCTTGATAAATGCAGCTAACTGCAGCAGGGCTAGTACACGACATTTGGCATCAGCCACGCCCACCCAACTCTTTTGTAAGCCCTCCAATTGCCCCTTTGGGATTTTTCACAATTTTATGACGATTGGCGTTTTTCGCAATTCATTTAGCTTGTTGTGCACACACTCTCACACACACATGGCACACACAAACACACTCCAGCGTGCATAAATGTGTATTAAATGCATTATGAACCATCCATTAGTTGTCTGCTCGCTGGGCAAAGTCCGCTGCCCTTAACTCGACTCGATTAATTTGCATTTTATTGAATTGCCAGTGCATATAAATGTGTGTGTATGAGTGTATGTGTGTGAGCGTGTGGCAATTAATAAATTGAATTTATGTAATAAAATGTGCAACATTTAAGTATTTAAAGTTTCGCACACGTAATGAGCTTAAAGTGCTATTTAAACTACTCTTTGAACTCACCTCGTTATCTCTTCGAGCAGTTTGCAAGGATCGGCGGCATAAAATTTGACACCAAAGTACAAATCATATGGATCCGATTTGGGTTTCAGTTGGCGTGAAATGCGTGACGCTGGATCCAGCCAGTGCTGGAAAGGGAATAAAGAGAAATAGGAAATTGATAAAAATTTCAAATTGATAACATGGCGTATACGCAATCTGTCTGCCTGGCAACAGCCGTTGACAGGTAAGAGGACTTTGAACTATAAGCGATTTTTTGCCTAACACAAAGGACGCACAGGCATAAAAGTGAATTTCAATGAAGGCCAAGGTGACGCCCACATTTTTTTACGTTTCAGCCTTCCGCCCACTCGTCGTCGTTGTCGTTGTCTATGTGAAAAGCGAAATTATATATAATTTAGCTTGCGGGCGCTTTTGTCTCGCCGGCTGGCCAAAGAGTTTTTCCAACCTAGACTTTTTGTTTTTCATTCCAAACGCTTTTCGCATGCGCCTCAATGAATTTCAATGAAAACGAAAATGAAAATGAATTTCAAAAACCAATATGTTTGGCTAGAAGTCAGGGGCAGCAGGATATGGCAGGCAGCTGCCATATCCGGTAAAACTCATACTTGAAAGTGAATTCTTCACTTACCGTTTGATTCTCATCGTCTATGTAGCGTATGCCAAAGTATGAAGTCTCGATTAAATTGAGCCTGGCAAAAACGACATCCAACAGCGCTTGGCCCGGCAAATCATCCTGAAAATAGACAAGAAAATTGCTGTTAAAAGGCGGCAAGAAAAAAAAAAAATGCTTTAGATAGAAAGAGAGTGCAAAGAAAAGCCATGCAATGGCAAAGCAAACACTCGCCACACTCGAAGGGACTCGAAAAGACTCAAACTCAAACTCAAACTCAAACTGAATTGCTTTTGCTTGAAACATTGAAACACTGGCAAACTGTTGAGCCATTGAATGGACACAGAAGTACTCGTCCAGCTACACTCTGAGTCCTGCCTGTGTGTCCTTTCAAACGTTCCTTTTGCTCAGTCTCCACTGTTTTTCTTTGCCTGACTGCGTCTGCCCAACAAAAGTGAAAACTTGCCGGCGACAATTATTCAATTGGAAAATTGCGCTTTTTTTTCGCCGTTTTGTTTTGGTGCGCATGTTGTCGATAAAAATACGTATAGCAAAAAAAATGGTGCAGACAGGTCCACCCTAATGCTTATCAAACATTTTTGTTTGATTTAATTGAATTCGTTTCGGAGTGTGTGTTTGTGTTCGTGTGTGTGGTGTGGACTTTAACGCTTTAAAAAGCCAATTTTTGTTAGCGCCAATAATAAATTGAGTTGATTCCCTAAGGGCAGAAAGGCGAATACAGTTGCAACCGCAAAATACGCAAACTATGGGACCAGAAGAGCCACCATTGTTAACCACAAAGTCCCACACACACGCACACTCCGTCTCACACACACAAAGGCAGACCTTCTAGTCAGTGCTGGCAGATTTTTTCGGGAGCAAAGTAAGTACATAGCCAGAAATAGCTGTTAGAAGAAGTTGATATAAAATATATAAAAAATATTTTGAGCCATTCTCCAACATTTTCTTAAAACAATCTAGAATTGCTATAAAATAGCTGAAATGGCAACACTGTTGCTACTTGCCACATGCCACACGGTATCTGCTTCTTCATTGTCTGCTCCTGCGGCACAGCTGGCACTCGACATGTTTGATTTTTGGCGCTGACCAGACACTATCTCAGGCCAATCCCTCGCCTGACTTTTGAGGCAACCGAACGCTTTTTTTTTTTCATTCGTATTGCGCTTTTTATTTGGCTTTTTTTGTTTGGGTGGAAAGGAAGTAGGAAGGTAGGAGGAGGGAACCGACTGCTGCCATGTTTTATTTATAGTATTTTGCTTGACCAAACATCCCTTGGTGGCCACAGAAGTGAGAGTGTAGTAGCTGCTGCTGCTGCATCCCTTTTTGTGTATTTGTGTCTGTTTGTGTGTATGTGTGGATTGTTGTGGGGCATGTTTTATTGTTGTTGCGTCATAAACTTAATGGCTGGCAAGTGTGAACAACCCAAAGTTGGAGTCATGTGTGTGTATTGGCATCGTCCTTTGAATTTATGTTAAACTTTTGCTGACCAACAAAAGGACAAAGACTTTTCAAACTGAAATGAACTGATGATACCGTTTTGTAAGCTGTCTACTGGGGATTCTAAAATGCTCAAGCCCAAGAAAATGCGCTTGCCTGGCGATAATCTGTATATGACAGCACGTGTTTCACATCCTTTGCCTTCCCTCTGTCCTCTGACTTAAGGTCACAGCTAGTTGACTTCTTGTCTGTTGGCTTTAACCCAATGGGAGCCGTAAACCATGTTAGAAATGTTAATAATTCTAAAAACTAATTGTGAAATGAATGACAGACAGTTGTGTTCAGTTGCTGAAAGTGCATTGCCAAGGATCAGACAAGAAGGACATGCTTTGCAGCTGACACAGTGACATTACGAGAGCTGCCAAACTCATAATGTGAATGTCCTTTCAGTTGCTTTAAAATTGCATTACGTTGACGACAAGTACGTGCCAGCAGCATGGCACTGAAACTGAAACACATTAGACAATGGCTCGTAAAATGTTCAACCAGTAACAGTACCAGATACAATATACAAGATACTAGATACAAGATACAAACTACATATTCGCATTGTTGCAACTGCTGCCTGTTGCTTTCCAAGCTTTGTTCTCCGATGCTTTTACGCAAGGACATAAGTAGAAAAGTGCATTTTAAAAATGCATAGGATACATGAGTACTCATGGAGAACTGTTTGTTGTCAGACTTATTATTGTTGTTGCTGTTGCCATTTACTTGGCAAAAACTTTGCAAGCACATCTACTAAATAGAATACTTGATGACTGTGTGTAATCTCTTTCTGGTTTCATAAAAAAATAAGTTATACGCCAAGAGAAACCTAAATTGTAAGAGAATTTAATAGAGTGAACTGAACACAAAATTAAGACATTTTAATTAAGAAAAGTTCAAATCAGTTAAGCTTTAACTATTCAATAAATAACTTTATTTACTGCAAGTCTTTACTTTATTAACTCTGTTCATAATAAACAAATAAAATAATAACTACCACTAAATTTAAATATTAACATTTACAAACTAATTTTTTAAACATTTTCAATTGGTTATCAGCAGTTTAATGTAGTGAATATTCTAGCAAGCAATTTTTAAAGACTTTTTACCAAAATTAGAAACAAATAATGTACAAAACTGGCAAATCCCAGCCACGAAAGTTCCAGCCATATTGGAAATCCTTTAAAGCCCGCTCCAAAGTAATGGAGAGCAATTTGGTGCGATCTTAATGAACTTCATCCCGTGCATGGCTAAAAACCTTCGATAAAGTTATGGCCCAAAATCAACGTAACATATAAAGCCCACAATGGTTTGCAATTAATCACAAAACTCTCGACGCAAACCCGGAAAAACTTGTGTGCAAACAAAAGTGTTTAAGTCCCAAAAGGTTTGGCACAGTCGGCAGAAGCCAAAACAGACCAATTCAATCGCTTGGCCATAACAACAACTCCATCAATTTTGGCCAGTTCAATAAATTAGATTCGCCTAGCTGGAAACCAATGACGTAGAGTCGTGTACGAGGACAAAGTCAGCTTGGCTGAGCATCAAAGTCAGTGGCAAAAGTGGCGACTTTTAGATGAGCCAGTGCCATGATTATGTTGATGCTAATGATGATTAGGTCTTTGGCTTAAATGTCTTAATCAAATTATGCTTACTTTGATGTTTCTGCTGAAATAGCAAAGTTGGACAAGCCAGACAGCGGCCATTGCTGTCAGCCAAGCCCACTTAATGAGCTTACATTTTTAATCTGATCCCTTCCTTAGTCGGTCACACTTCGAACACTCCAAATGCTCCACATATAGTGTAAATACATATATGTAGTATATATATGTCTGTAGGGTTGGCTGTATATTTTACCCAGCGCTTTTCTTGTCAGCTGTCGGCAGAAAGAACTTTTTTTTTGCCATGCAACTTAATTAGTGAGCGGCAAGTGGAAAACAGCAAAGTATAAAGCATATGAGTGTGTACTTGTGTGTGTTAATGTGTGTGTGTGTGCTGTTTCTTAGTTTACTTGCCACTCTACTTGTTTGGCCAGACAACGAGGGCGACACTTTTGTACGGTTAAATCCCAGCAGCGTCTTTTGGGAACTTAATCAACACGCTTTCCGCAAAATTTTTGCTTACGTGACTAACCCAGTTTTCCTCAACTCAACTCAACTCATCTCGGGCAAATGGCAATGGAAATGAACACAGGCATGGGTATCTGAATCTGGGCGCTGAAGTGCAGCATCTTTCGTGTTTAATATAATTAACACATACTCATAGTTTGTGTGATTTTTGCTCCCCTAGCTGCCATGTTTCACAATTTGTTGGAATATTTTTGTAGCTAATTCCTTTAGAAGCTGTAATCCGCATACTCTATAAAAAAAATACCTTGAAGCAGCTGTAAAATAAATCCACAGCTGCGCCAAGGACTCGGAGCTGCAAAAGTATCTGTATCTGTATCTTTTGCTTTAGCTGTGTTTTTCTGCAGTCTCCCCAAATGCATTGTGCGTTTAATTGCGCTGCTTGGCTTAAACGTGCGCTGACCTTTGACAACACATACACACACACACAAAGACGCAAAGACACACACACACAGATACAGTCGTTTGTGTTTATAACGGCATTATGAGTTTTAAGCTGAAGCGAGCAAACAAAGCCAAAGAAGAAGCAGAAATATACTTGTATTAAAAAGGAAAATAAAAAGGAAAAAAGCGAAATAACACTGAGTTGTTTGCAATGTCACAGACAAAACGGCGACGAGCGCAGAGCGTAAAGGAAGTAGAGGTGAGTGAAGAGGAGACGAAAAGTGGATAAGCAAACGCAGAGGAGTTGGCTGCAATGGCAGCTACATCGTGTCGACGTTATGCACTAAACAAAAACAAGTCAGAAGAACCAAAATGCTTCAAACAGATTTATGTTCACCTTCCCTTTGAGCCGCCTTCCTCTACTCCTCTCTTCTCTATCTTTGTCTCTCACTGTCTGTCTCTGTCTCTCATGTCCAATTGAGGCTGAAACGTTGATGCTGGCGCATCTTCACCTAACTGAAAACACATTCAACAAACGAGATTTGCGTAATTCCTGCAGAGCTCAGTCAAGGTTCGTCTCGGTTTACTGTTTGCCGCTTGTTCTCTCGTTGTCTCGAAATGCCTCAACGTTTTAAAATACTCTTTCTGAATACGGTATGCCTACTCAGTGACCACTTTTTGGTGACAAAATAGGTGGCAATTATTAATATTATATATTTTCATTTAATCTGATTCGGTAAGTAACAAACTGCTAAGAACTAATTGCAAGCTAAGGAAACTATTAGCATATTGGCACTTTAAAACATAAAATTGGAGCTTATTTTCATTTCTTAAGCTGTAGTAAGTTTAATATCAAGCTACGTTCAAAATGTTAGGGCATCTCAAATTGCTTTTTATTTAGCAACGAAGACCTGATTTTAAAAAATCTTATCACCATATAAAATTTAAAGAATTTTTAATGTATCTTATTGCTGAGCTGGCAGTTTTGACTGTGTTTCCCTCAAATTTTTAGCTTCTCAGAGAGTATCTTATTTTCAGTTTGATCAGGTTACCATTTGCCAATCTTGTTGTGTTGTTTTGTTTCCTCAGCTCTTAGCTCTCAGCTTAGAGGCGCGCTGTCTGCTTACGGGAGTTTTATTTCGCATGCCACATCGTGGCACAAAGTCTGACAATGCAGCAGTTGTGTACGTGTAAGTGTGTGTGGATGGATTCAGCTGCATACAAAATACCATATGAGTTAAGAGCAACATCTCTCGACCATCTCATAGCGGCAGTTTTTTTTGTATCCCCTCGTTTTTTTTTTAGCTTTTTCTAGGCTATGTCAGTTGTAAGTTGTCAGTTGTCTGTTGTCGGACGACTGTTCGTTCGTTGGCCCGTTGACATTTGTCGCATCTTTTTGGCCTTGCCTTCTGGCCAGAATCATGGCAGCAAAAGCAACGGCAACAGCTACAGCTCATTTGAGGCACGGACAATCAATGTAGATACATGTGTCTACCTGTCCAAGCCATTTGCTGTTTGTTCTGTGAAAGATTGAACAACTGAATAACTGTGCAACTGTGCAGCATTGCAACTGTGAAGCCGTTAAACTTGTCAGCTGCTTTCCGGCATGAAAAGCAAGAGCTACAACTTCCGCTGCTGTCGAGAGACGTCATCAACGTCTCACCTGCAGCATCACTTGCATTTTCCGCACTCACAATTGCACGCAAAAAAGATTCCAGCACAGCGAGAAAATCGAGAAAACCAGGATAGACAAACAGACAGACAGACGGATAGAGTGGTAGACAGACAGACCGACAGCAGCTGTATCTGAATTCTTGGATATCATTGTTTGCCTCGCTGGCTGGCAAATATTTTGCGCTTATCCTCGCACATCAAAGCTGTAGAGTGCAAAAAAAAAAAAAATGAAAAAGAAACCGAAATCAAATGAAACCAAACCAAACCAAACCGATGCAAAACCGAAGCCAACCAAACCAAAACTCTGAACACCGTGGTCTCTGTGGCGTGGACTCACCTTGAATTTTCTTTGGCTTGTGCGCCATTCAAACGCTTGGATAAACAAACGGCACAAAGATACAGATACCGACAGAGACATAGGGCGCAAAAAAAGTTTAGAAGTAGTCTTTATTGGTCTTGTCTGCGCTGCTCTGCTCTGGACTGGTCCAGTCCACCAGTCTCCGAGCAGACCACCAAGTGAGTGAGTTATCTGATGGTCGCCATGTGGCCCTCCCCTGCCCCCTTGCCAACTCTCCGCCATCTGCTTGTCTTTTCTATTCATCGCTCTGTGTATTTGCGTTTAAAGTTTTTTGATTGAATTGTTGCAAATTGTTTGCAAATCTATTTCGATTTCGATTCTTTAGCCACGTCCACGTCGAACAATTGCTTTTTGTCTTTGTCTGTTTTTCTGTTTGTCTGTTTATGTCTGGAGGCTGGCTTTTTGCGGCCACGCAACTAACTCAGTATCTGCATACTGCCCATGCACATATACTTAGATACAAAGATACTCGCGGTATCTAAAACCAAACCAAACCCGACATGACACTGACTTATGGTTCTGACAGCTGCAAAAAGGCCCAACAAAATTCATGCTGAGGCTGAGGCTTTTAACCCAACCTGTTTCGTTTATTTTTTTTATAATTCTATTTCCTTTTTTTTCAATATATACCAGATAGATAATCCTATTAGCAGCTAAAGCGCAACTTCAGCAACAGATAAAGTAATTACCCTCAGTCCACCCAAAAAAAAAAGATGCTTCGCTGAGTTCTTGCCAAAAGGTAAAATGTTCAACTTTTGGGCACGAACCTTTTCATTAATTGCACCCTTTTAGATACTCTGGCAACCAAATGGGCCTGCACACATTTACATGCTTTTCGTGACGTTTGAAATAAGTTAGTCGATTTCTGATTTGGTTAAGTAATAGAAACCCATTTTACCCTTTTCGATTTCATTTGACGGGCCAAATCAATGGGCTGTCATTTGCTAAAACTGCTGATGGCCAAGGAAATGTTGTCTTTAAGCCATGATTTTATTTTTGCAGGTGTGTGGGCGTGCTTGTGTGTGCGGGTGCGGGTGGGTGTGTGCCACAGTATTGTGGAGGCAAAAAGTATTTATTTAGCTATTAAATACGCTTGATGAGTTTTTCTTATTTTCATTATCAATTTAAAAGCGCACAAGGCGAGCTGTAAAAAAGCTTTTAACTTAATTATGTTGGCCATAAACTGCAGGTTTATTTGGCCAGCTTGGCGTGTGAACGCTTCGACCCAGCCGAGTCTAATTAAATGTCCCCCGAGGCATAAAGTCCACGCGGCAACACACACACACACCAGCTCACACGCAGAAATACAAACGTATATTTGTATCTATGAAATGTATCTAGAGATATGGTTTTTTTTTTTTGTTTTTTGGTTTTGGCCAACAACAGCAAGCTAGCTGCAGCGTGAACGGTTTGAGCTGAAGTGTTTGCTCGTGAAATACTTGAAGCAATCATTTCTTGCTTTCTGGCTTGTCATTGTGGCCAGCTTGAAGTGTGTTGAATGATTTACATAAATTCTCAAATGACCATGCCGCATCGAGCTGTGTTGAGTGGAGTAGATTCGCCTGAGAGCACCCTGTATTGACAGAATTAAGCGCTTGCCAAACAAACCCACACACAACACTCTTCGCACTCTTATTTAACCGTTAAAAAATCTATATAATTATATAACAATAGCAAACGAAATGTTGGTAAGACAGACCACAATGCGAGCACTTGAAGCAAAGTCCGCGTAATGTTTCTTCTGGGCCCTGGCTAAATGTCATTAGCATGTAAGCATGATAAATGACCAAAATGTGCGGCTCACAGACTGTCGCTGGTTGGTTTTTTTTTTCTACATAGTATATGGCCATAAGAATGTTTTGTCTGGGCCCAAACGGTTAGAGGTACGAGCATGTCTAGGCATCAAGTCGTTCAAGCCATTTGTCACAGTTTTGCCAACTTTAAGGCAGCAAAAAAAAATATAGAAATAGAAAAACCCCCAAGCTGACTGAGTTGCTTTATAACTTGGCCATGTTAAATGGCTTTAAGCTGATTTTTCCTTAGCTTTATTTAAATTGTAGCAGGAAATTATTAAATTGTTGGACAAATTTTGCATACAAGTTTAATTTGTGTCAGTTTTTTGTTAAGGAACTTTGTAAACAAGTTAATAGTTTTATTAAACTTAAAATTAGCTACAAAACTTAAGATTTTGAGGCCTTAATTTGGCAGAAAATGTTCTAAAGTGCAAAAAATTTACTCATGTAATTTAACTTATAATTGATTTGTGACTATTTTTAGTTGATGTTCTCAGTCCAAGGATTAGCGTACTATTTTCTAAAGTGACAACAAAATAAATTAATTAAAATCTGCTTAAGTTTGACTGCCAATTTGTCATTATTAATTATTATTAGGTTTCAACTTTAAAGTCTTCTAATAACAAATGAAAAGCCTATTAGTTTAGCTGTAAGTGCGGAGCTTTAAGCATGTTCTAGCCCAAAATCTGTCAGAGATTCTTGCCAGTGAAGCTGTAAGCTCTATAGAACAAGCATTCCACTTAATCATAAATATTGTGACAAGAAACAGAATATTAATTAAAAGACGCCTTGTAAGCCCCCATAAAGTTTTGTGTAGAAACATGAAAATCATTTTTAAACAGTTGCCACACTCACAGCATGTTAAGGTATACGATGCTCGTCATGGATACCTTTTTTACTCGAATCATGGTCACAGTCATAGATATCAAACACACACACTTACTCACTCGTTTTAAGCATGTTTTTCGCTGTCTGTGTTATACATTTTTGTTGTCTACAAAGCCTCACACATGGCAAAAATCAATCATACGCAGCGTACGCTCGTCTCGGCTCGTCATGGCAATGAAATATCGATTACGACACGTTGTCGAGGCAGTCCCACAACATTGACTGATGTCGCGGATGTATCTGTATCTCTACATGTAGCTGTATCTGTATTTGTAGTTGTTGTTGTTACTGTTGCTGGTCTGATAAAAACAGCAACAACAACACGTGCCCGTACACTTTGCCAGTTCGTCGCAATAAAATGCAAAACGAGTCAACCGCAGGCTGTTGGCTACCAATTGCTGGCAACCTTTTCATCCCTCCCTCCTGCTTCCCCATCTCTGTGTTTACCCACTCCACACCTGTTTCATTAACGCAAACTGCAAGCGACGTCGACTCTCAAATGGCGACTGGCGACTTTAAGTGCGTGCGCTTAGTGCCATGGGCAGCCGTCAAAAGCAGCAGAGACAACGACAGCGTAGTTACCACATTGACAGAAGCACAGACTCACAGACGGACGGAAAGAGAGACGGACGTAAGGACAGACAGACGGAAAGCACGACTGATAGACAAACCGACAGCTGGGGCAAGAGCGCGTGTAAATAAAATTACATTTGCAGCAAGACGGCCACACGCATTTTTATACCTCTCAAACACAAGATTTTTAAGGTATTTAAGTCGGCCAAATATTTTCACAAATACTTTTATAGCTGCTTTAAAAAGAGTGTTAATATTTGAATATGCGACTGTTTTAAGCATGGCAATTTATTACTTAGAATTCTTTTAATAACAGTTTCTTGACGCTAGTCAATATTTAATATTTAGGAATGGCAGTCACCTGCTTTACCTGACATCTATAATTGATAGAAAAGCTAACTTGGTTTTAACCATTTTTATTTTTATTTATGTTAAATTTGTTTAAGCTGCTACAATTTTTACTCTACGTAGTATCTGCTATTCTATCATTACAATCCATAAGTAGAGTTTCTTTTTTGCTATTTTTCCATGCCTTTTGCATATCGCAGCTGAGCCGCCGCACTTTGTATTTTCATTCATGGCTGCTTTTTTGGTATTTGTCGGCGGGCCTTTTATCAATCATGCGGCTGACGTGGTACGTGAGCCTCTCGGCCAATAATTACATGCGATAAGTTGCCCAAGTGCAGTCCCGAGACTCAGAGACAGCGAGACAGCAAGCGACAAATTTCCCCCGTTGTTGTTGTTGCTGTTGGCTCTGACTCTGTCCCTGTTGCCAGTTTAAACTCATTAATAATGACCCGAGGCATGCACCGCACCGACAACAACAACAACAACAACAACTCGACGCGACGCGACGCGACGACTGCCTGTTTGCCATTGTCAAATTGTGGACACGCCCACCGCACAAACGCCTGCATCGGAACACATGTCTAATGCGCAATTTATGCTAGCCAACAGGCAGTCAAGTAGTTAGTCAACCTGTAATAAAGGGGAGTGGGATGCATACAAAGAGAGGGCGAAGATGGAAAGAGGGGGAGTGGGGAACAAATTCGCTTTGAGCCGATTTGAGCCGCTTGTTTGCAGTCGATTTGGTGGCTTACATCGATTTACAGCTGTTTTGTGGCTCTGTGTGAGACTTGTGCATGTGCTTGTAAAATTATTATAAATGTCTTGTTGATGAGCTGTGATTATTAACGTTTACGTGCTTCAGTACTGTTTGCAGCACAAAAAACAAAACTTGTAAAAAATACACAACGCTTAAAACATGCAACATGCAACTTGGCAGCTCAACTCGACGCCAAGTGTCATTAGCTGGTTCCAAGAAATGCTAACTAGCCTGTCGTTCCTCTCCAACTCCGACTGCGACTACGGCCTGATCAATCATGGAATGAACTGGAACATTATGCCGTGGGCGCTTACCGATCAACTGCTTTGATTATGCAGATACAGATACAGATACGAGACACTGCTGCAGCTACACACGCTGGATACATAGCACGAGTATCTTTATGCTCAGCTCATGTATCTACAGACATATAATTAACTGCCGGCCTTTCCCAGCCCCATTGCTCATTATGTCCCCAGACCTGAGACCCCACAGGCAAACCTGATGACACGAATTTGCATAAGATACGCTTATCATGTCACATTGTACTCGCATTGGGGCTTATCAGCGATGCAGCAAGGTAATGAGTCTCGGCAGAAGATACATTGTAGCCATAAATAGCCAGGAAATTAAGCTAAAATAATAATAGTGCTTAAAATGTGTTGCAACAGCTAAAAGGAGGTTGCCTTAAAGCCTGTAAGATATACTGGTAATTTAAGTATATTAATAACAAGTGGACATAACTTTAGTATCGCTGCTAACTACAGGGCATTTGTAAGTCAAACCCTGACTGCCTTACAGCCTACATTATTGTCGCAAAGATTGACTGCTTGATTTGAGCCAAACAGCAAAACGTTTTGTCCATTTTGTCTTTGATATTTCATTTCATGTTTCTTTAATCCAATTTTCTCAAATTTCTTTTATCTGATTTATGCTTCGGAATACAGTCAACAAATTTTCTTCTTGGCCAATGAAAAATATTTTTCAATTAAAAGGCAACGTCGCATTGATATCTGAGCAGCAAACGACTGAGTTTTCATGGGCATTTTATATTTATATTTATTTATATTGCATGCTTGGATAAATTTTCATTTTTTCTGCCAACTTTAGCTGAAATCAAAGAACTGAAACGAGGGCATAACACACACACAGAGCCAACTAGCATACATATATGTATATATATGGGAAAATCAGAACTATTTATTTGATTTGTCCGCACAATGATGCCAACTATGAGATGGCGTGCAAAATCAGCAGAAATTTCTAAGCGTGAGCTCCAGACAAAAGGCGACATCACATCGTTTTGGAGGCTGCTTTTCAGTGCGAGAATTCTCCCTTGGTTCTCATTTCTCACTTCTCACTACTGCAGAGTTCTCCTCCTCGGCGCTGACGACCCATTTAATTTGGCAAACGTGCGCAGTTTTAAAGCAAGGGGCAAGCACTGGGACAAAGAGATGGGTATGAGAGGGAAGAGGGGCGTACTGACGAGACAAGAGACACGAGACATGAGAGGGAGCATAAGGGAACAGCAACAGCAGCAGGCGACGTGTGAATGATGACACTTTGCATGTTTGCCAAGTCAGAGGCAAAAGCTCAGGCTCTGCACTAAATATTGATGAGGGTGCTCCGTTGTTGTCGTCGTCAACGTTGACGTTGATGTTGTTTTTGGAGCACATGATGGTTAGCAGCTGGCAGGCACGTGCAAAGTATGCAACACTTTTTGCCAATTGACATAAATCACAGACCATATGGAGTGTGACAGGGACAGAAGCAGCATCAGGGCGTTAAATGAGTTTTAAAAGCGTGTGTAAGCGAGACACAGCACACATTATAGTTGCTAATGTTGACACCCAAAGGGTGCAAAAACTCACCTTGATCTCATGTATAAAGTCGGTTTCATCCAGCAAAGTAATGCGCACGGACATTATCCGCGAGGGTCGACACAAGCAATTCATATTTAAGCCTTATGCTTGTTTGCCAGCCTCAGTGGTTATTAAACTTCGTTGTGGGTTTAAGCAAATTGCGTATGCGACGCGTTGACCCGCAAAGTTGTCAGCATTTTCGAAAAAGCTGCAAAGATACAAAGATACAAAGTTACAGTTAAAAGTGTATTAAGTGTGAGTTGTGTGGAAAGTGGCAATTAAACTGTGCACATAATTAATAAATAGTTTCTTTAGAGCTATCAGTGTGACTGCAACATGTTGCAATTAGCCAAGTGCATTTTGTAAACGGGTTTCGCTTAGCGATAAACTTAAAGATAGAAGACCGTGTCTTGTCACACAGTCCAAGCCTGGTTTTAATAACTCTTTTTGGCTCTAAGATGTTGCCAGTTTATCTGTGCCTCAGATCGCGGCAACATCAGCAACAGCAATCGCTACGGCAATGGCAATGGCAATGACAAACCAACTGTCAGCAGTTTTGCCGCTCCCTAGTCGAGTATTATCATTATAATTTTATAATTGCGGTTGTTGCCAGCGATAACTTTAATATGCACGAAGCAGCAGCAACAATAACAACAACAACAGCAATAATAATGGCGACAACAACAACGGCGAGTACAGCAACAAAAGTCACTTAAGCGGATTAGTCAAAGGGCGCTGCTGTGAGAGTTGGCTCTTGCCTAAAAGCAGATTATGTCATTAGAGATACTTAAAATACATAGAAATATACAAAGTAGAAGCTGAATAAGAAGAAGAAGCTGATGATGATGTAGAAAAGGAAGAAGATGACATGCCCAGCAGCTGCGTTCTTTTCTCGCTTTAAGTCTCTTGCTTTAACTAAGCAGTTTTCTTCTTTATTTTTGTGAATTTTGGATTGCAGCTAACGTAAACTTTGCGCCAACACTACTGTCTACTGTCCTTGATGTCTGCTTAATTAAAATTTAATTTACATAACTGTCCCATTCCAAATCTTTATGTTACTTAAGCTTAAGATGTTAAATTGTTACTGATATTTTCTGTAAATTACAATCTTAGCAATTCACAAAGTAAACTTCGGTTTACTTAACTCACAAAGCAATTATAAACTATTTCTCAGAACGATTTAAAGTGCTTGAAGTAATCAATAATTCATAAATTTTATTTTGTTCCTAGTGCATTTTCGCTTTTGTGCAAAATTTCTTTTGAAATTTCCTTGGCTTCAAGTATTAGAAATTGAAATGTAAAATTTTTGTACAATGAAATTTGCTTTTGTTCAAAGTATCTTTTAATATTAATAATTCTAGAATATTGCAAATTTTTACCAAGGAATTTTAGCTGTTGTACAAAGTATCATCTGCAAATAAGTAATCATCGGATTTTGCATATTTTTGCATTTGTACAAAGCTTTGTCTATTTGTACAATAAAATTCTCTTTGCTGCTGCATCTGTACCGCCAACTGTTTGTATCTTAATGCTTGCTAAAAGTATTTTAAAGATTTTTGCATATCTTTGCCTAACTTGCATGCTTATTACACTAATAGATTTAATCTTAGGCTTAGAGCCAAGACAACTCTGCTTTTTTAGGACACTGCGTGCTGCCGTTGCTCCGAGATAGAACTAGCAGCCCGTTGTGGCTGTTTCTGTGGCAACTACAAAATAATTAATGCACACTCGCATAATGAAAAGCAACGGCGAAACAGGCAAACAACTACAACTGTAAAAATAAAAAAAAATAAGAAATAAATAAAGGCAAAAAGTAGCTAAATAAAAAAGGGCAGCAGCAGCAGCGAGGCATGTTAGCATTTCACACATTTCACACATTACACATGACAGCAAAACACAGTTGGTCTCTCTGTGTTGTTTTGCATATGAGTGAAGGAAGGTTTCACTGTAGTAGATGCGGCTGTTGCTGCTGCTGATGATGTTGATGATAGTTGTGGCTACAAAATTTGCATGGCTTTGGCTTTGACTAAGGCTTTCATTATAGTAGTTGTTGTAGTACAACTACTACTCGTTGCTGTTGTCTTCATATTCGCACAGCTGGCATATTTCATGAAGGCGCCTCTCAAGGCGCTCATTAAGCTAATGAAATATTATGCCTAATTAATGGAAAGTCGTACAGCAGACTGACTATCAGACTGACGAACTGACTGACTGACTGACTGCCTGACAGTTGGACTGACATATGTCAGACATGTGTCTTTAAGTTGGTCACTCTGTCAACGGCAGCAACTTGCCTCAATTAAAATCTATAAGCATATGAGCATAATTCATCATAAAAGGCACAAATAACTCTATATATATATATATACATATGTAGCTTGTGTGACTGACAAGTCACTCTGAATGGCGTTGCATGTAATTTTAATTGCAATCAGCGGTTCGTTCAACTCTTTTCACCACAATTTCGCTGCATGCAACTGACTCTATGCTGGCAGCCAAGAGAAATACATTTTTCATATATACATGCAACTCATTTTTAATGACAACATTTTCCCAATGACTTTAATATGTTGTTCAGTGAACGCTTAAAAGTTCGTCATGGGAACTTTGCCTTAATTTATGGCCAAAACTTCTTAAAGCCACAAACCAAAACGTCAAATCGCCGAAACAAGCGTGTGAAATGTGTAAGACATGTGATAAATATGACATTGATCGGTTTTTGATACCACCACGCCCGTGCCACCGCCAGTACCGCTCCTGATGCTATATAGCCTCCTTAGCTTTAAGTAAATTTATCGCTTTGGCATATTTATAGCGTCATATCTTTTGCTGGTCCTGCACAGGACATCATCAGTGCCAAACCAGCCGATACACACGACACCCTCATAATTTTCCATGCCCACAAATTTATCACCATCAGAGAGCAAAGTGTTTTTATTTTTTTCTACTTCTCGGGGTTTTTGGGGGTGTGATTTTTGGGGCCAAGAAACGGAGCAACTTGGCTTGATTTGTGATAAAGTGCGTGTGGAAAACCAAACTGATCCGTTGTGCTTTCCTGGACCCCCTCTTACCCCTCTTTCCCGACTCTATTTGCTATTTATCTGACAAGGCAGCAAAACCCAAAAACTTTGCTTTCCATTTCTTTGCGGATTTTAGTGCTTTCTTCTTTTTTCCAGCTCCTTTTTTTGGGTTTATTAATAAGAAGTACACACACAAAACACACGGATAGACTGCCATACTCACACACACACACTCATGAGTCATGTCATAAAGTTGACTGCATTCATTTGCTGCCTTGCTGACGGGCGTATCAATAACTGAAAATGTCTCAAACAGCATTTTGTCATATTTCAATGAATACCCGCCCTCTCCCTGCTATTTGCGGAAGTAACAGCCACAACACACACATACTACACAACCCAAGCTAAACAGCCAAAAAGCAAACAAACTTTTAGCACATTCTCATACATCTGGCAACAGGATGGCTATAGCTGCTGCTCCAGTTCTTGGCCAGGCCAAGAAAGCAGCAGAGTTGGGCAGATGGAGGGGAGCAAACGGTAGCTAAACGAAATTATTTATTACTTTCATCGCAAATGGCAGGCAGGGAAGCAAGCAGGCTCTGTATCGCAGGCTTCGCCGTAATGATGATGAAAAACGTGAAAGCATCGAAAAGTGCAAATGGCACAAAAAGGTGTAAAAACAGTGCTGCCTGTTTTGGCCCGTAAAAAGCCAGAAGGATTGCCACTTCCATCCGCACTAACTTTGCCTACTACATCGACTACCGACTACCTAGTACACCCACTTTAATGATGATTAAATGCGACGCTGAGGGAGTGGAGTGTAGTGAAGTGAAGTGAAGGCAGCAAGGAAGCTTCAACATCAACACATTTTGTCGAGCAGTGATTTACCTTCATTTCATTTCGTTTCGTTTTCTTTTCGTTTCTGTGTTCTTTTCTTAACAATTTTGGCTACCCCTCACCTTGGCAGTTATTTGATTTGGCAGTCAAATGAGCTGGAAA
Source organism: Drosophila parthenogenetica (assembly GCA_035047505.1). Lineage (NCBI taxonomy): Eukaryota > Metazoa > Arthropoda > Insecta > Diptera > Drosophilidae > Drosophila > Drosophila parthenogenetica. The sequence continues at coordinate 8,310,944 of JAWNPM010000183.1, forward strand.
ATGAAGCCAGACCTTTTTTTCTGCTCTCAGTTTCTTACAGATTTATTTGTTCGGCTGCTGAGTTGCTAATGATAAGAGCAGACTAATCAAATTTGATAGCCAAAATGGGAGCAGGTTCAAAGCGCATATATATATGGTTATAGAAATTATTACACACATGCCTGCGTGTCTGTGTGTGTGTGCACAACCTATTGCATAGCAATTTATAGAGCTGGCGGGCAATGTGCCACAATTGCAGCCCGAGGCAGGCATAAATTTCATTGCAAGCAGCGACAACAAAGGAGCAGGCAAGAGAAGAGAGCCAAGAGAGGAGCATGGAGCAGCTGTAGGGGTAGTTAAGAGTTGGGGAGAGGGTAAAGGGGTGCAGTGGAACGTGTGGAACTTGTGTGTGCTGCATGCCGCAGGCATTTGCAGCAATTAACACGGTCGACGACGTGTCTTGGCGCCCACTTGTGACAGCCAAACGCTATGTCCCCACTCGCTCTCTCTCTTTCTCTCGCTTCCTCTCTCTTCACATATGTATAAATTTTTTGTTGTGGCACGTAATGAGGCAGGACGACTAGCCCAACTGCCTCTAATTGCATTGACGCAACATCTTTTACTCTACCCCTCTTCCGCTCTCAGTCTCTCCCTCTTTCTTTCTGCCTTCTCTCACTCCCTCTTTAATTGAGTTGCAGTTAATTATCTTTACTGCTGGCATTTCGATGATTTTAATGATTTGTGTAGCGGTTTTTCCAGCAAATATTTCACTTATTCGGCCCATGTCTTGACCAGGCCTAAAGCCAACTGGCTAACACCCTCTCCACCCCTCCCACACTCTGCACACAACACGTCGAGTGCAATGACACACAAGTTCTTGTGCTCTATGAGTATTTATTTACAGTTGCCGACTTCGTTGACGACAACTCGCGACACATGTGTGTGCGTTAATATTTAAGCGGCTGCATGGGAACTTGTTAACACCAACGAGCCAACAACAGCAACAGCAACGACAAGCGCCCAGACAAGCCGTCAAGGGAGTCGTGTATGTGAGTGTGTTTGCCTGTGTGTGTGTGTTGAAGTGGGTGGGGAAAAAGAACTGCTGCTGCTGCTGTTGCAGGAAGCTGCGTTGCAATTCCTAGACTGGATCTGACTTTGGTTGGTTCTGGCCTGGTCTGGTCTGGTCTGGGCCACGTGAGTGATTGTCAAGTGGTTGACGCTGCAGACAAATGAAATTCGCTTAAAGTGCACCGCAGTCTCAGTCGCAGCCACGTCTAGGACAACTTGACTTGGCCATGCCTCTGTGGGGGCGTGACACTGCCGCCTTTGCCACGCTGCCAACTTTGTGTTATTTTTCATTTTTTTTTTATATATTTTGTGTTTCTTCCTATTCCCATTTTTCACATGGCCATACACAGCATTACCCACGGCTGTGTCAAATTGAGATTTGAAGGCGTGGCAGCCACAAAACACACACATGTCTATAAGTGGTAAATACACTGCCAAACATAAAACAAAATGTGGCTTTAATTATTTATTGTAGGCATTAAAAGGCAGCAGATTTTTTCGTATCGTAGCTGGCCAATTTATCGTAGAAAGCATATCAGAAACTTAAATCCGCCTAAAGCTAAGAGAAAAGCTCTAAAAATTATTAAAGTCACTTATTAGTTTCCTCAAAAGCTATTCTTAAGCCTTCAGGATAATTTTGACATCTACAGAGTATTTGTTATTCGTACATTTATAGCTCCAAAAGATGACAGAATCATAGTCCCCCTCGCTGTCAGCTGGTGACTTGCGTGTTTTGGTTTTCTGCATTAGGAGAGTATTTTTATAGAAAAATCTTTCTATTTTTTGAGTGCAGCAGCAAGGAGCGCTAAAGTACGACGAAAGGGGCGAAGTGGAAGAGGAAGACTGAGTGGGTGGGTAAGAAAAAGGAGAAGTTAAGGGGGGCTGCACAAGAAACTGTAAAATAAAATCAGCTCATTCGTCATGTTGCGGAAAATGCATTTTATTTTCTATTTCGCAAGGCACATGCGTGAAAATTACTTTATTTTTAATGACTACGATGAGAACACAGATGATGACGATGATGACGTTGCAAATGATAATGTTGATAATGGAATAGCGACGACTTGCGCTGAAACTGTAAGCCGAAATAGCACAGAGCTGAGCTGAGCTGAGCTGCATTCTGCATTTTGTATCTGAAAGATACAATGGCTTTTTACTTAGTCGCTTCTGAGTCCCAGGCTTAAGACCATTATGTTAGTAAAAACAGTTGAAAGCGTGGGCGTTTCAGCTTTTGTTGTTGTTGTTGTTGGTGGTGCTGGTGGTGGTAGTAGCTGCTGTGCATGTCATTAACTTTATGAGTGCTTAAATGTTGTGGGCCGTGCGCCATGGAAGGAACCGTCAGCAGCTCAAGGTAACGGAAGCTGCAATTGCAATTGCAACAAAATTGGCAGTTAGAGAGCCAGAACTTGAAGCTAACCCACTATTGACATATACATCCTATACGGCTATGACTATATACTATGCTATGCTATGCCAAGCTATGAAATTGCTGGTGAGTAATTCTCTAAAGTGTTTCACTTGCCGCCAAACAATAAACCAGATATTGCTGGCAAAGCATAAATTTTCTATGCCTAGCCTAGGATGGAAAAGCAGGCAGGCAGCTCGGGGAAGCCTTCAATGTTGTCGCACACGTGTTACAAATTTTATATGAGCAAACAATTTTCATGGCGCTCGCTTCTCCTTTCCTCTAGAAGAAGAGGAAAAAAAATAATATAAACGCACAACAGATAAAACCAAATACTCTGAGGAGTCAGCAGGCGAGTTGTTCTTGCCTTGGAACAACTGCTGCTACTGCTACTGCTACTGCTACTTGCGCTGGCTGACGGCATTTTTATATATGCGTACAGGAAAAATGTCGTAAAAAAGTTTTACGATCAAACATTGCACTTTATGTGCTTTTATGTAAAATTACCGTACAACATTGGCAACATTGTCAGCTGAGCTGTAAAAGTAGCAGCAATAGGCAACAGCTGAAGGTGCAGCTTAGACGAAGCAGAAAAAGAAAGACAGTGAGAGTTCGTTCTAGTCCCATTTCGCATTTCCTACTTTCCACTTCCTTCTACTTCCCATTGCCATTGCCAGTTCCCTACCCATTTAAGGTCCCAGTCCAATATCATAAGGCAATCAGGCAAAGTTGCCTCACTTTCAGTCCCTACTGGGTGTGGGTATAAATCCAATTTACTTATTTGGTTGCTCTCCCGCATTTCTCTTTACCTCACCTAGCGTAGTTATCTACATGCGTATAAATATTTTTGTAAGCATACCCGGCGTATGCTTAATATGCGATATGACTTCAATTAGCGTCTGGCAATGAAATTGCTGAGCTGCTTTTAATGTCATTATTTTATGGCCAGCTCACACATCGTTTTACTGGCCCTGTTTTGCATCGAATTTCACGCTCTTTATGCAACGCACAGCATTAGCAGCGCCACCACCAGCAACAAACATCGAACAATTTATGGCCAAGGGCAAAAGGGCTTTTATCTTTTGGTCAACAGACAGTCGCGCAACAACTCATAAAATTTATGCCACAAAACGTTTACATTCTCTGGGGGCTTTGTGCTCCCTTCGCTCACTTTCCACTCCACACTTTCGATGCTGTCCCATTAGAAGCGCATAAAACATTTTAGCCAAATCAATGGCCATGACAAAAGTGTCAACCTGCGTCTCATTTGCACATTAATAAGCATATTATTTAAATCTGTTGTCAACAACAGATTTTAAGAACAACGATTGATCTGAAGATATTTAACAACAGGTTTTCTCATTGACCCATTTCCCTTATGACCAAGTTCAGTGAACCAAGTCGTGTTGCTTCTTGAAATGTGGGACAAATTCTGAACCAGCTTTGCATAATTTACAAGCATCTTGTCGATTTACTAATTATCATAATAACTAATTAGAAATTGCACATCATAAATCTAAATGAAACGGACACGAATGAGCTGAAAGATATGTCTGTATCGTGTTTTAAGTCCGTCTGTTAGTCGTAAATGACAACAGGATTAGTAATGGTAAACTGTTAACTGCAAAAAAAATAATTTTTTTTTTTGCTTGGCAATTTTTTCAGCTCTGTCTGTACAAATCCAACTGGAAAATCCCATTTTTTTCTGCAGAGTTGAAAGTTAATCAGGCTTGCTGGCTTTAAGCGGCTTTAATTGAAAGCCTGGCCAGTGTCAAAGGCTAACTTGTTTTCAGTTATTCTCTTTCTGTTCATTGTGCAACTGCCACAAACGATTTGAATGTCAGTTTGATATAGAATATTGTCATTGAGCGTTCTTTGTGGTATTACATAACAAAGAATACAGTGAGAAATCAGGCAGTAACAAGGAGCAGTAACTATGGGGAACTTACATTAAAAGCGAGTAAAGTAACAGCTTTAAAAAAAATTGTGTTTGTAGTGTATAAAGACTCTGAAACACTTCCTACTTATGACCGTACCGTAAGTAATGGGTATCTTATAGTCACTCCATACAATTTCAGTCTTTTTAACTATTTTTCTACTGTTGTTTCAACTGTGCGCCATTGTGTTGAAAGCAGCCAACTGTCGGGCACTTCCGCCAGCAGTTAGAGCCTCTTGTGGCAGTTGGCTATCGCGAGTTGCCATCGGTTTTTTTCTGGTAGTGTGGCACGCAAATAGGTGTCTTTGGGGAATCGGGTCAGCAGACAATGTCAGCGGCATTTAGCCACAAATTTGCATTGCATTAATTTGCCATGGCATAGTTGGAGAACAGTCTTGTTGTCCCAGCTGAACCAGGAGTCCCAAAACAAACTAAGCCCTAATGAGCAAATGGCACAAAACTAAGCCCAACTCGAGTGAAAATTGCAGTGAAATGTGGAGCAATGCGACTGAATTTGTTTGTCGTCATAGTCTAGCCTTTTTTGGCCAGCAAATGTGAGTTGGGAATAGTGTAAACGAGGAAGAAAGAGAGAGAGAGAGAGAGTTTTACACGATAATGAGCTTGTGTTTTAGCTGCATTGAGTGCCGCAACTGCTGGCTGTAGACCTGGTTAACTAAAGTCCAATTGGATGATGACTCAATTACAATTTTATTTGTTGGTTTATTTGTATGTATGTTTGTTGGTATGTTTGCATGTTTGCTTGTTTGTTTGTTGCCCTCAAGTCGTTGGCCCTTGCGTCACTTGGTCTCTGCTCGTATTTGCGGTTATTTAATACACTTTGCTGTGGTTCTTCCCCTCTCTGCTCTTCTCTTTCTCTCTCTCTCTCTCTCTCTCTCACTATTTTCTCTACATTTTCTTGCTGCACTTTCGAAATAGAGGGAGTGAAATTTACACTCACGGAAAACTACTGCTGCTGCTGCCTTTTGAGTGTAAATAATCGACGAACTCACTTTGCGGTTTATGCGTTTTACTTAATTACCAATTTGGATTTTAAATGCCCTTTGATGTGGTTTAATGTTGATGATGTATATACGTACTTAGAGCATACAAATATATAAATATATGTGGATACATAACATAAGTAGGTAGCTACAGCAATGGGTGTCATTTCCTGTGTCTAACTTTTCCCCCTTTTTAGACCAAGTACTTAAAATATGTACAGGGTTTATTGGCTTGTAATACCAACTAGTTTGAAAATATTGTGTAGAAAACTTTTTCATAGTCTGCAAATATGTATTAAATACTTGCTCCCCTATAACTACGCGGTCTTTTACAGTCGGCTAACTCATCCGTAGCCCTTCCTGCTAGTTTTTATTTGATGTGGGCGGCAAATTTGTTGCTTGTTGCTTGTCGCTCGTTTCCTGTCTGTCGCGTGTGTTGTCTCTGTCTTTTTCATCGTCTTTGTCGTCGTCGTTGTCGTTGTCGTTGTCTTGGCCTTCTTCATTTTCCTTGGCTGTTGCTTTTGCTTTTCTTTTGCAGATAAACTAATTCAGCGCACATAAATCAAAATGCAATTTGTTCTGTGCAAAGGGCAAAAGCTAATAACTAAACAAACTGCGGGCTCACTAAATCAACGTTGCCGCACGATAAACCTGGCAACATCAGCCTCAAACTAGGGACAACATTTACCCAATGATGCTCGATGCCTCGATGTGTATTGCTGATTATGATGTGCCACAGTTCGCTTTGGGTATGTGTGTGTGTGTGTGTGTGTGTGTTGCTGTTGTTGCTTGTGGCCAGACATTGAGCGTGATGTTCATAATTTATTAGCTGACAAAACAAATTCATTATGAAATGATAAGGCAAAGGCAGAGAGTCAAGAAATTGTCATGCTTATGATGAGGCGGCATACCAAAGGGAAGACGTCAAGGAATATGGCAAGAAATATGAAGATGAAGGTGAAAACATTGCATAAAAGAGTTGCAGATACAAAACAAACACACACAGATACACACGCATACACATGTGACACACACAGCATACAAATCAAGCGATGAGCACGTGACAAAGGTATTCACTAAAGACAGACACGTGACAGCTAATCCTGTCACGCAAATCACACTTAACTCGTTTTGTTTCTCCTTTATGCTCAGTATGTGCTTTTTTATCTTTTTTCTGCACCCTTTATCCTTTTGGAAAGGGTGTTCTGGTGCTCACATGAGTAGAAGCTTCAATTTGCTGGTAGTCTGGATACTTTGGTTTTATTTTGAATTTGAAATGGCTTGCTTTTCATACGGTATAAGTAATTGATCTTAAAATAGCATTTCAAAGAAAACGTTTGTAATCAGTTGTTTTGCATTTATTTTTGATCTCAAAAGAAATTTATTTATAGACTAGCAGTAAAGAGCAGGGCCTGTACTCCTTTATTTATTCATATAGTTCACCCGCATTTTCAAAAAAGACTTTATTTTAGCAGAAATTTAATCAATCAAAATACAATAAATGTTGCTAATAACTTAGGCCCCCTTGGGTGCTGCTTTTTAAAATCAATTCCAGCTCAGTTTGTCTAGAAGACTAGCTTTATTTTAAGAATTATGACAACATTTAACCATATGGATTCTTTTCCTTTACACCAACTGACATCTGTTTGCTTGATTATACAGCTGAAAATTAGAAATAACCAACTGAACTATTAATCGATAGGAAATCCACAGCAATGTGAAACATTTTTGTGGAGCCACATTTAAATAGTTCATTCGAAAGTATCTGATCTTGACTAATTTGCCACTTTTTCAGACCTAACAAAATAAAACTATTATTTTGATTATATGTAGTTACGGAAGTCAAATAAGCGATTTATATACCTTTTTGAGCATGGGAGGCACAGCTCTATCGATTGGCATTAAAATATTTTAAGATTTAAAAAATAATTTTTTTGCCAATTTTTCAAAAAACGTAAAGGGGTAACATCATGAAAACTTGCCAAATTTTTTAGCCTTTCTATTTCCTCCAATTTTGAATACAATTGATAGTCCTGATTGTCTGATTTATTTGCTTCTATCTTCATTTCAAATATATTTATCCAGCAGTTTGCAAGGTATCTCACAGTCGAACAGACTCGTTTAAGTACGCTTATCTTTTTTTGTACATATCTACTTTTTTTGTAGGAATTCTTAACAGATTTGCCGACGCGACTCGTATACGTAATTAAACAGAGATTAGCGATGGTCACGTGCAATGGCTGTTTTCACCGAAACAACCATAAAAATGCGAGATGAGCCCTATCTTCATGCAGCTATGCAAGCTGTCATAAAATTGGCACAACTCAAAGATAGAAGTGTAAGCTGTGAGCTGTAAGCTGTGAGCTGATTGCTAAGAGCCATAAATAAAATTTTATAAATTCAAATAAAAGAAAAGAAACAATTTGAAGTGTGAACTATGCAGCACGGTGCCATCTCTAACTGGCAAAAGACATTGCTGACAATGACAGTAATAGCAAACGTGGCCACAGTCTTGGCCGTGGCAACAGCAGTAACAACAACAGCAGCAGCAGCTCATAAAATGCCGAAATGACGTCAAGCTGACAGTTAGTACATTTCAAGCTAAAACGCGTTTACCGCAAGCTGCGGTTCAGCCAGGATCTAAGAATCTTAGCAACTCGGCAAGCTTAGAGACTCTGAATCTTTGGATCTCGGTTTGCTGTAAGTTGGCATTACAGGCTTTAATAGACAAGAAGCAGCAAAGTACATAGCACAATGCTGAATAAGATTAATGAAGCCGTTTAAAACGCTTTGGTTGTTTATCATGCCGCAGTCGGTCTGAGCCTGGCCAACACTTAGGTGCTGTGGCTAATGTGCCAGTGAGTAGAATCGTGGCCAGGAAACTGACAAAGGAAAAAAAGGAGAAAAAATAAGGTAGAAAACAGGCAACAGACAACAGGCGACAGGCGAGAGGCTTATTAAGTTGCCATAAAGCATAAGCTCACGTTTCCTTAGCGGAAAATATGTTTAATAGCATCTAGGAGGCATCTGAAATTCTTTGCAATGCCTCTGATCTGCTGATAAATGTGGGCTTTTTGTGGGCGTGACCAGCTGCCCAACTGGCCAGCTGCCAAGTCGCCACTGATTAGCCAGACATGACCCAAAAAGAGCAGCAGCAACAACAACAGGAAAAAAACCACACGATTTCTTGACTCGAAGTTCAAATGTAAACGACATTTGTTGGCACTGCAATTAAAATGCTGCCATCGGTCGCTTTAGTTAGCCAAGCTAACAGGCTACCTAGCTGCCTTGCTGCCTGATGAGGCGTGCAGCATTTTGATGGCCAAACACGTAGAGCTTGACAATTTTTTTGTAGGTTTTTTTATTTATTTCTTACAGGCAACAACTTGAGCCAATGGCAAGGTAGGCGTCTGCAACTGTGAGCTGTATATTTTATTGGTTCCATAGATCTTTTTGGAACGATAACGAGTTTGATTTGTACAGAAACGGGTTATGATTGACTGACTGACGGCATGACTGACTGAAGGACGGACTGACTGACTGATGGACGGACAGATCAACTGACTACCAGCGACATTGGCTTCAAAACGTTGACGGACAACTTCAGTTCCAACTTCAACTACAGGCACACAAATCTCTGCTGTCTGCCACTGTGACTGCCACAGTGACTGTCACCGTGACTGTTGTGACGGTGACTTGAAGTGTGCCCCAATCGAAGCAGTCAGGCCAAGCGGGCCAAGCAGGCCAGGCCAGGCTAGGCCAACATAGTTTGTTATAAAAATTAATGACCCTCATTTTGTATTCAAGTGTTATCGAAATGATTGCTGCTACACGTAGATTCTTTGCCTCGACAGGGCCAACTCAGCCTAGCAGTATCAAACTACAAAAAAATATATGGGCTTGGTTCAATGATATATTATAGGTAAATATCCATAAAATATATATAGGTGATTACGTATGTGCAGACACACGTTCGTAGCCAATTAAAATAAAATAATATGCGCCTCATTAGCTTTTTAAGTGCCAACTATGGCTGCTGAAATGATAGACTTCTCACTAAATATTGATACATGGTAATAATTTAAGATGCAATGAAAGAGTTAAGAAAAGATGATGGAGAAGAGGGAATAGCACAGAGAGGTGAGACCGAAAGGGAAATGGAAGGGAATCTAAAAAATTGTTTAGAGCAAAATTTAAAATTAATGAGGGAAAGAGGGCATTAAACACAGCAGCTTAACTCTAAGAAAACCAATTAGCTATTTAATGCTTTCCTCACTTAAATTCTCTTTTTCTTTCACCAATTTTGTACAGCTTAGAATTAAGTATTAATACAGCTGAGTAGCGCTTTAGAAGTAGTTACTTTTTTATTTATTTTTCCCCACTAACTCCGCTTTTTCTCCACTTTTTTCTCCATTGCAGTGTTTTTCCAAAAGTTGTCTTTCAATTGCAGCGCACGTATCACGGGGCGTATGAGTGTTTTGTTGGCTATGTGCAACGCCTAACAATAGTTTCGACACCTCATTTCTTTAACATGCCACTTGCTGCTTCTTCTACCTCTCTATCTCTCCCTCTATTTCTCGTGCTGCACTTGTCGAGGCGTTGCCTCATGTAATTTGTTGGAGAGATAAATATCTTAGAGCTTATCACGATGCCTTAAACTGCAAGGCAACATGGCTTTTGCCTTTTGCTGCAACAGCTTTTGATGGGAATAATTTATGTGAAGGTTAGTTGCAGACTCACACGAAATTGCAAGCCAGCCAAGTTAGCACAAAGTGAGCTGAAAGTGGGATGGGAAACGGGGAGGAGAGGAGACTGAGAGGCGTTTACTTTCACAAGTCAACACGTGAAGCAAGCAGCTGAGTAAAGTAACGGAGCGAGCGCATTGTGCGGCTGCCTGACCTCATTTGTGGGCGCAATTTGCAGCTAAAATCTGTGGCAACTAACAGCTAGCCAGGCTAACAGACAGCACCACTAGCCTGGCCAACAGACAGGCAGCCATGCATTGCGCTTGCATTCATTAACAACAAATTGTGAACGAAATGTGCATTAAATAAAATGTTATGAACACACACCCAATACACCACAACACACACTCTCACACACACACACACATACGCCTACATAGCGGTCTGTCCAGTCAGCGGCATTTTCGTGATTTGCTTTTGTGCCGGTCAAGTTGGCAATTTGGCAAAAGCGTGAAATGTTTGGAGCGCATGGAAAATGCTAAAACCTGCTCTAGATAGCCAGGATAGCAGTAACAACAACAACTAGAACAGAAACAGCAACAACAGAAATAACACTGTACAGATGTGTGCAATAATTGCTACTAGTTGGTACACTGTAAAAAATCTTACTACAAGATGACTACAAAGACTAAAATATTCCCTGTTCGCTTTCGGAATAAGCAAAATAAAACAAATTCTGATATAAATAAAAAACTTTTTAGTTAAAAATGCTATATTTTTTTTTAGTGTACTTTTTTGTAGGATTAAAATAAATTTTTAAATAGTAACTATTAGTTTAAGCAATAATAAAATTACCGTTTTAAACAGAATTCAATTAGGCTTAGCTATTTGCATAAATAAATAATTAATTAAAACAGCTTTACTTCCACATGATTATTAAAACTGTTCTAATAAATATACAGCTCTGATTCAAGCAATATGCTAATGAAGAAAATCCAACTGACTGTATGAGACACAAGCTGAAAAGAAATGGGAACAAAGAGGCGGCGAGAGCAGTGAAAAGAGAGAGGGATGGCAATTATTATGACAGCTGTTTAAACTGCTGCAAATAAACTCTATAAAGAACATTAGAAATCTAGTTTTATGACCACACAGATACTGTATCTATAAGATACACATAAAAAAATGCACTCCACAAACACGCAAAGACTATAACTAAGCACCAATAAATTACAATAAAAACTTGATTAGAAATTGACATATATTGCAGCGGAGATACTGTATCTTTTGCACTCTCAGTGATTATTACTTTATAATTGTAAATTAGAGGTAGAACTAATAAATGTATATACTTGTGACGTTCAAGCTTTTGTTGCCAACGCATGGTAAATCAAAGTTGTGCACTTATTTACAGGGTATTAGCACAAGGCTGATAAGCTGCATTGCATTGATTTTGACTGCCTAGATTTAGTGTCATAAATCAGTGTATGAATTGCAACCGCGAGAATGCCGTGATACGTGACGTTGCGCGTTGACGCACCTGTGCTGCATGCAGCCAACAGGTAGTTAGCCCGGCCCAGACGCCGACAGCAGCAAACTGGTAGTTTTTGGGCATACAAATGAGGCAGGCGCACGTGCTTTATGCTAATCAGTTGCTGGGAATTGGGCGTGGGCAGCAAAGAGTTAAAATAAACAATTAATTAAGCATTTACCAAACTTACATAAATTGCAAAAGATTTGATTATTTTCATGTAATTAAGCGGAGAACAGCAAGACAGACAGACAGACAACGCTGCGTATACGCAATGTCACTCACTCAAAATTAACATCAAATGTCAGCTCATGCTACATGCTTGTAGTTGTTGTTGTTGCTGCTGCTGTGGCAAACTGATTAAAGTCAAACTGTGACGCTCTCTGTGCAACGAACTGTGGAACGAGCGTTGTCAGCTTATGGGTAATCATGTGCAGCTTCGACTTGGACTTGGACTTAAACTTGGACATGCTCTAAGTCTGTGCTCTGTGTCTGTGTGTTGGGTTTGACTTGGTTTTGTGACTTGGTTTTCGTCTTGGAATTAGACACAGTGGTGGTCGCAGTGCTTCAGCTTTGAGTCTGCTTTGCAGTCAGTTTTATTTTACTTTTGCCGCTCGTTCTGTAAGTTCAAGTTCAAGTCATGTGCAGTTTGCTTTTAATTAAAAGTAATGCTTGCCGTTTAGCTCAAATGTTTTCCGCCCTCCCCTCTGTCTGCCCTTCTGGCCTTTTGCACATTATTTTTTGCCATCTATTTGGCCTTTCTCCCTTTTATGAGGGGGTGGCATTAGCAGCTTTCTGGCATTCTTTTATTTCTTGTACACGCTGCGGGTCTCCCGGTTATTTATTTGATAGCTTTGGCAGGCAACCAACCAACCAAGCCAACCACGCTAACCAACAGGCCTGCGTTTTTGGCCTGGTCCGTCAGTTTTTGGTCAAATCACAGCAGGCGGCTGTTCGTTCGGGGCATTGATTGCTGTACAAACTGGTAGAAAAAAAATACACAAAAACCGTGCCTGAATTATGCGTTCAGCCAGCAGAAATGGAATCAGAACAGCATCAGCTTCAGCTACAGCTTCTACTTAGGTTTTTTCGCGGGGGCCCGCTAAAGTTTAATGCCCAAAATATGCAAAATCATGAGTCTGCGTTGATTTTAAATTGTATCATTAAAATGTAAAGGCGAAACGAACAGCTGAACAGCTGAATAGCCGCAAACAGTGCCCAGCAGCATAATGAAACACCGACAACAACAACAACTACACCAAAAACAACACTAGAAGCAAAACAAACAACTAACAACGAAAAACGCTCTATGGAGAATTTCGGTGTGTATTTAATTTTTTCCGGCTTGTTCATTACAAATTTTGATTGAACCCCAAACTGATAGATAGGCGGACAGGCAGACAGAAGGAGGAGTGGTGGCGTGGGGAAGCGGTGTAGGGGCACACACACACACACACACCATGGGGCATACACAACTTGCTCTGGGGTAGATCAATCAATTTTTTGGCTGCTAATAAATTGTTCAAGCGGCACAAAAAAAATAAATAGAAAAAATATACAAATTAAACATTTCGACTGTTGTAGCAATTATAAATGAAATATATTTTTATACCAAAGTTTTTTTGGTTTATCTGAGTTGTTAATTTAATTTATTTTGTGTGTCTAATTAAAAGCTGCGACGCGTCGGTTTTTCTCGTTTGATGTCGATTTATTTGTTTAACAATTGCGGAATTTAGCAACAGTAAATAATATAGAAAAAAATCACAGCCACAAAGTCAAACACAAAAATCTGGATTAGTTAACAAGCAAATAAATATTTTAATTATGGTTGATAAATATTATTACAAAACATTTTCAATACCCTTGACATCAACAAATAATAATTTGAGAGCAAACACAAACATTATATTAAATAAACAAACAGTTTTCTCCATATTTTGTTTAGTTTGGGTATGAATACGAGTACTTTTATTCATATTCGTATGTAAAATAATTGCCCAGCATCGTATATCAAATTTCAATCAAATTGTTTGGAGCTGTTGAAATTTATGCGCACTCAATAAACGCATTTGAAATTGACATTTTGCATTTTGTCTGTTAGATAAGTTAGTCCGTTTATTTGTTGTAGACACAATTGTTGTTGCATTTTATGCAAACGACAGACGACAGACGACAGACGACAATTGTTACAATTTATGGTCGTCGTGTGCGCAATTTTCGCAATGCAACATTTTGCGCAATACAGAAAATTGCAATGAAAATTGTGCAAGTGTAAGCTACAAATTACAGTTATTGCTAAACATCGCTGCATTTGACACTTTATGAATCGTAAAAAGCTAATGCACAGCGAGAAAACATCAAAGGGGAAATGCTCAAAGTTATGACTAAGAATTTCAAACCTGAAGCATAAGAAGTTCTTTGGTTTTTCTATGTTTTAAAATAATTTAACTTAAATTTTCTTATGACAAATCAAAAAAGGTTCTTTTGGCATTCTTTCCCAGTCGTTTAGATTTCTAAAACACCTACTTAACGCTCAGTGTACTCCTATGAGTATTGAGTTTGCCTTCTTAATGGTATGCGTAAGTTTTGCCGGAACTGGAAATGCAAACACGTCTGAAAGGCGCTAAAAAAGCTGGCTTTTGTTTTTTTTTTCCTTCTCTTTTTATTATATATTTCTTTTTGCTATTTTTACTGTTTGTTTGTTGTTGTTTTGTGCTGGCAGTTTTTCACGCTGTTAAGTCATTCTTGAGATGCTCGATTGCTGATTTCGCGCTCTCAAGTAGGAGCTGCTGCCAATTGATTGCTTGAGTCATACTCGAGCACAACGGGTTTAAGTTGTGGCAACAACAACAACAACGGCGTCTTTTATATAGCATTTTGAGTGCTCAGCTTGCTTGTCGCCAAACCGGGGCAAGTAAGCGAGCATGCAACAAACGACTGTGGCAGCCACAACAAATTGCCACTCCAAAGGTGTTTGGGGGCTGCCGCCTGTCGCATGTTGTCGTCGTCGTCGTCGTTGTTGTTTTCGCTCGAGTCCAAGTCGATTTCGATGTCGATTTCGATGTCAGCGTCGCCTTTGGGCATGCTGTGTGTTTTTGGCTCTTTTTTCGGCTCTTTTTTGGCTTATCGCTGACACAACAATAGGGTAACTTTTGGCATCGAACATGATATTTTGGTAACGCCAGGCGTATACGTAATATTTGATTTGGCAATTTGCAATTTGCAGTTTTGCAGTTAACACCGCAAGTTGATTGAACTGTCAATGGCCAGCGGATATTTAAACAATAATTTAGCTAATTTCTGCATTTATGAAATGCCCGCCATTTGCCTAATTAAACTGCCCCATGCCACAAATTGTGGCAAGAGCGCTAGGAGCTGTGAGCTTAGAGCTGTGTGCTAAGAGTTGTGTGCTGCTTGCTAAGAGCCAAGATCTTATAAATATTTAA
Organism: Drosophila parthenogenetica; assembly: GCA_035047505.1. Lineage (NCBI taxonomy): Eukaryota > Metazoa > Arthropoda > Insecta > Diptera > Drosophilidae > Drosophila > Drosophila parthenogenetica. Next base: position 8,325,995 of record JAWNPM010000183.1, read on the forward strand.
AATGCCTGGCCTGAGCTAATGGCAAAAGTCGTAAGTGCGCTGCAGGTTAATGACATTTAATTGGCCTACACTTGATACAGTAGCCGGGGCGGAAATTGACCAATTGACATACATTTTTAAAGAGCCTACTAGAAACCGATCCAGTAATTGGCCACAATTTATGTGTCTCTGCGCTGCAGTTTTACCACACTCAAAGTTTTCTCTACTCCACATTGTCATTGGCCTCCACTCACATTTGCAGCTTATTAAATATTTATGCCACTCGAACTCATCTCCTTGTTAGTTTGAAACTACTAGTACTCGTGTGTATTTAATATTATTCTATTACCGAGGCCGAGTGTAATAAAAAAGAAAACATAACTATAAAAAGAGAAAAGAAAACAATGTTGTGCCATAACAAAGGCTAGACAAAATGAAAAAACAAAATCATAAAAAATGCCGCACTTTTCATAAGCGCTGCGAAAGATTTTGCAATTTATTTCGCTTGAGTCATGCCACGCAATTGTCTAAAACGAAAAAAAAATGAAAAATAAAACAAGCAAAAGTTGCACAAAAAAAAGGGAAACGATGAAAAAAAAGTCTTTATCACTTGAGTCTAACGGCAAACGGCAACAGAGAGCACCAAAACGACCATCCAACCGACAAAACTCACTTTTGGCCTTAACGGACTCTGAGATCCCAACTCGAACTCCAACTCAAAGCCAGACTAAGACTCAGACCCCGTCTTGAGCCCAAAACGCCGCTGGTGTCAAGGTTAAATGTTTGTCGGCACGAGCGTAACCAAAATTCAGGTCAGTTGTGGTTTGCTCTCTCAACGAATTCTTCACTCAAAAGACTCTTTCGCTGTCTCTGCCACAATTCTTTTCAGACAAACAAAAAAAGAGCCACTTGACAAATGTGTTGTCATAAATTTACAAATGAATTTTTCGTGCTTAAATATATTTTGCAATTTATATTCATTAGCATTAGCCGATGATCAGTTGTAGCCATCGAACTTTCGGTTGAAATCATAGAAATTATTGTTAGCTTCTTTTGGAGCGAATTAAATCAATGTTTATGGGGGCATGCAGTTTTGCTGCTTGACCTAAAGTTCGATTTATACAGGTAGAAATTTGGCTTTTTATACAGGTAGGAAGAAACGAATTTGGTGCTTTTAAACTTGGCTGAAATTGGTTGCCAAATTATGTTGAAAACGGATTTTAATAGGTACAAGATTTTTAAGGATAAGCATGTATAAAATATTATAAGAAAAATTAATTTATAGTTCGCAAATAACTAAATGATTCTCATGTACTTTAAGAAGATTTCAAAGAAAGATTTTTCAGTTGTTTGTTAATAAAAAAAAATGTCTTAAAGTCGCTTTATGGATTCCTCTTCATATCAGTTCAAGCTTAAATTTCTTTAAGAATTTTATACTAAATATTTTAAATATTCAAAGTGAAATATTCAGCAACATTTTGAGCTCTTAGGACAGCGCATTCCAGCGTCGACTTATTGAAAGCTCACTCATGGTAAGTGCCCATATATGGTTCTGAGTTATTATAGACTGCCAGACTGTTGATTGTGGGTGGGCAATGGCAATTAATCAAATCTGTTGCGCAGATAACTGGCAACTGGCAACTGGCCAACTGCCAATTGGCCAACTGGCAAACAGTCCAACTTTGGCTTTAACTTTGAGTGTTAACTGAAACTGGGAGTAGACTCGATTTGATGTGCTGTCAATGTTTACTTTGGACTGACCTCGCTGCTGCACATCATTAATCATTAGATTCAACTCCAGTTGTTCTTGGCCTGTTCAAGACTAGTAAGCCTTGTTGCTAATTGATATTTCAAAAGTGTAAGAAAAACACCTAAGCCTCTGATAGATACATCTTTTATTTCAGTTGGCCAAAATTAGCAGGTTTACACTTTTAATTTCTTGATGGTTTCAGCCGCCAGCGAAAGTGGTAACTAATTTTATTTTTAGCTGTGGTTTGCTTCCCAGCAAACCAAGATTAGCCACAACTCTAACTGCCATCAACTGAGATTTCAACAGAACTTAATGAGCTTTTGAGTAGCTGAGAAATTATTGATTAGTCTCTATTTTTTGGCTTTTTTTGAGTCGACTTTTGTTGGCGTCTTTCGGTTTCGGTTTTGGCCAGTTTCAACCGCCAAATTGTAGTTTGGTAGCAATTTGTGGGTTAGTATGTTGCCGCAATCAGGTCGGACCCACAACTATTTCACTATTTCTTAGGCAATTTTCAGCAAGTCATAAGCTGTTCGAAAATGTTGCAAGTTCAATTTCCCAGTCACCTGACTTATGACAAAAGCATTTAACTTTTGACTCGAACACAGTTTGGGCATTTCTTTTCTTTGGTGAGAATTTACGATCGCAGCACTTGCTCCAGCTCCAGCTGCAGCTGAGAATGGAAATGGAAAGAAAGATCATAAAATGTGTAGGAACAACACAAGCTAAAAATCTCAGTGTGTGTAAATAAAAATAGGAACAGAGCGTAAAGTAGAGCGAGCAGACTGTGGAAGACCCTGTATCTATAAATACATTGTGATTTAAAAGCAAATAGATTTCTATATAATTTACTGAGTTTTAACCGATCAGCTATATAATTGAGTGGTGCAAACTCTACCAAATCTTGTCTTTTTATAGTAAAAGTTCTAAGTCTAACCGGTTCTAGGTACGATTCATTTACACACCTGTCAGTTTCAATTCTTTCCTACTAACAAACCCAACACACCCAACTAATTTTGTTAGTACGTGGTCAAAAAATGCACAAGACTTTTCCATTTACATAGTTTAAAGTCAATGCCGCATAATTTAACAGGAAATCATTAAGCGTGCCGACGATCTATTTAAAAATAATCCACGCCCAAGGCAGTCAAACGCATTCGGCAACGGAATCCCATTCCGTCACGCCCCTCACTCTTCTTGCACTCTTCCAGCGGCACGCCCATTCCCCATTCCATTACCAATTCCAATCTGTATGCTACATTCCCATGCCACATGGCATATGAAGCATTGCTGCAGTTGCCTCGCAGACTTTGTGGCATTTTGGTACGAAACGCGTCCAGAATTAGAATTAGAATCAGAACTGTAAACAACATGTGTTGAAATGCCTAATTGATTGACTTGACGGTGGTCCAGCAGTCGGTGCAAACCCCACTGCCTCTGCCCCCACCACTACCTTTTTATCACTTTTTATACGTCTCTTGGCTCATAACTTATGGCTTTGGCATTCAATTCATCGATTGATCGCTCAACAGTTTGCTCAACCTGATCAGTTAGACTTGTTAGTCGCTGTCGAGCTGTCTCTCAGCTAGTTAGTCGCTTTGATTTGTTGTGATTCAGCGGAAGAATGCAATTAGTTTTCAGTTTTTTTTTTTACCTTTTTTAATGATGTGCCGCTTCATTGTGGCAGTTATTAAATCAATTTCTGTTTCTTTTTTGTGCACAATTTATTGCTTAACGGATGTTTTGTTTAGCCATATTTATTACTTTGCATAGCCAAGTCAAGCATTGTGTTAACTGCATTCTATCTGCCTCCCTTTCCCCTCTCTCTCCTTCAGAACTCTCTTGCCAATTACTGTTAGAAGTCACACAAACAATGGCACATAAAGCATTCTAGCACCCAAAAGACACTGCATGAATGGTTTTCTGGGTTTAAGTCGGTGCTTTGGGCTTCTATGCTTTAGACCTGGTCAGCACAGCAACTTTCCAATTGGCAATAAAGCATGCGAAACCAATGGTAATACTTTTCTTTTGTTTTCTTCTTTCTCTCCCCATTTTCTTGGGTTCTTTTTTTGTTGCTTTTTTAGCTTTTTTGTTGAGCGCACCCGAGTTGACCACAAAATGTTGATTACCGCGCTCAGATACGTATACAGAACACAGATATATATATGTATCTATGGGGGTTACAATGGCATTTTCACGCGCCCTCCACAACAACAACAAGAACAACAAGTACAATAACAACAACTACAGCTGAAAGTAGCCACAATGGCGCAGAGGCGTTGTAAATGCCCAAAAAAGGTTTTGCAGCCACAAAATAGAACAGAATCGAGTCAAGCAGTGACCAGAGAGCACTAGAAACAGAGGGGGACTTGTCGGGGAAAGAGGCCAACGATGGAGAGTGAAAGAGAGCTTTGAGAGTTGCCTAACGGTAATTCAAGTTAACGAGCTAACGTAAATTAAGATCGCTTGTTCTTGTGCTGCCCAAAAAGCTATAAGAAGACACAGCAGAAGAAGCAGCAGCAGCAGCAACAGCAGCCAAAGGTAGCAAGTTCCTCGAACTAGCAACATACAGCGTATGGAACAAAAACCATTTAGGAGACAGCAGTAGAGTGTGCTCAACAGTGGAATGCCTAGTAGGCAATGCAATGGGCTAAATTGAATTTAATTTAAATAAAAATAAATTGAAGGTTGTTAAATCAAGCAAATTCATGTTATGAACTGTTTAAAAATAGCGCTTAAAAAATTTCTACACTCATAAAACAACATTTTATAATTAAAAATTCTATTCTAAAAGAGCAAAAGTTCTTACGCAAAAAACTTTTGTTTCATCAACATTGAAAGTTGTCGAAATTATTATTATCAAATGTTTTAATAGTTCTTAAATTTACAAAAAGTTTGTCACATGCATTCATTATTTTTGTTCGTTTTGTCATGCTTTGAAAAGTATTTTGTTTTATACCTTTTGTTTAGGAATAACTGTTCTCTACTAATATAGGAATATTTATTTAAACGTGTTGTCAATTCTATTATTGAATGATTTAAGTTAATGAGTAAATGCATTTTATTATTTCGTATCTGTCATAAAATTAATAAATAAATACGTTTTTGGAGGTCATGTGCCTCACTTGAAATCAAATTTCTTTCTTTTACCTATTGTACTTTTACTACCAAAGAGTCTCAATTTTACTACCATTACTTCCGCACACTAATTGACTAACCGTTACAAACGCTACCACAACGCTATAACACCCTTTTACCCTTTTTGGGCACTTACGTACCGAGCATAAAAACCAAATGTGTTTAGGCTCGGGCAACAAGCGAAGTAAACAATAGACACAACAAAAAGACAACAACAAGCTCAGAACAACAAGAAAAACAACAGAAAACAACAACTAAATGTATCGACTGCTTGTTTTATTTTTGGCCACAACAACAACAAAAGCAGCAGCCCAAAAAAGGCTAGAAAACAACAACAAAAAAACAGAAGAAAATTGACTACCAAGCAGACAAAGAGACCGAGAGACAGACAGACTGCAGTCAACGTCAACGCATCAAATGTGCTGCACATGAAAGACGTGCAACGTGCAGCACACACACACACACACCAGACACACACTGCTGGCAGCCCTCGGCAGTTTTCCAGCTTTTCTCATAGATACAGCTCATCAGTCTGTCTCTCCAGCTCCTGTCTATCAAATGTTTCCACTGAATCTACACACACACATGCACACACTTGTACACACGTCGCACACACACTTCATTTGCATGTGGGCAGTGGGTCAGCTTTGTTTCGAAAGTTGTTGAATCCATTGGGCGATAGCTGAAAAGACTTCTCATCATTTGTTCTCTCCACAAATTTGATTTGCTTTTATCTTAATTTCGATTCTTTTTCTGCTTAATCGTAAGCATCTCTCGGTCTCTCTCTCTCTCTCTCCCTTATCCTCTCTCTTTCTTTCTTATTTCAGGTTGATCTCACGTCGATCACCTTTAAATGTTCTTCGTATCTTTTGTCTTTAGAACTTGGCCCCTTTCACTTCTTGGCTGCTTCTTTAAGCCATTTGATATTTTACTTTTCAACTATGTGCAACTACAAGTGTGTGCTGCAAGTTCCCTAGAAGCACACACACACACTCGCACACACCTATAGACTCAGTAGTGAAATTACAAATCGATTTTACCCAATTCTTTCCAAAGATTTTTCATGCAGCACATTGTGTTTTATGATGTTGCCTATTCTGAAAAGCCATAAAACTTCAATGTGCTTGCCACCAAAATGGAAACTTGGAGAAACGGCTGAATCCACTAAAAAGACCCTGTACTTTTGTAGTCATTCAAAATTTGGCAGCTCCAGCGCTGATCAAAGCCACTTCCTCTTCTACCCACTAATCTTTTCTTTTCGAACATATCCAAAACTTCCTCTTTTTTTTAAGTACAGGGTCTACCGAGTGTACTAGATATATTTTGACTGTGCCCCGCCCAGCTTAGCTGTCCAAGGCAACGTCATCAGTCTAATATTGTCATCGTCATTGCTCAGTTTTGCGTGTTGCTGTTGTTGTAGTTCTAGTTGTTGTTGTTGCTGAGATCGCGTGCAACATGACTGTTCTCATTGTTGTTGTTGTTGGCCATAAAAGTTGGCAGTTTATGACTTACTTTGAACCATTTCCAGCATTGCTAACTTTGCGAACGGAAATGAACTTAATGATCAATTAGTTTAGAGCCCAAAAATAGTGTTCTTTGAGCTCTTTGGGTGTGAGGGGAGAAAAACCGTTAGCTTCCGACTGGGCGTGGCATTATCGAAATGAGCAACGCAACGTTGCAACCGCGTCGCAATTAACTAAACTCTAATTGGAGACGCTACCTGGGCATAAAGTGTGTATTTTAAGACCATTACCGATGGCTTCCTGTCGCCGCTGCTTACATAAGACGCTCACCAGACGACGACGAGTAGTTGTGCCGCCAAATGTGAAGCTGGAGGTGAAGGCGATGGCGAATGTGACTCTGACTCTGACTGTGGATGGATGATGCATCCAGAAGTTGCCGTATGATTGCGCAAGCGACACAAAAGCGACACAACTGCAATTGTGACTGAGACTGAGACTTAGAGGGAGACGGCGACGTGTAGCAGCTGCTTTAATTGGAAATTGTTGTGGGGTTTGGTTAAAAGTGCAGCAGCAGCAGCAGCGACAAGAGCGACAACAACAGCAGTTGCCACAGCACCAACAGTTGCTGCTGTTGCATCAGCATCAGCAGAGCAACATCGTCAAGTGTTCTAGTTACGTGGCTGTCGTTGCTTTCAATCTTTTGGCGCGTTGCTCGCAATTGCATCACGCAAAGGCGACGACAACAGCAACAACTACAACAACCACATCTTTGTTGGCAACGGGTTTGGCTTTAGCTTTGGTATCAGCTTTAGCTGCAGCTTCAGCTCTGGCTTCGGCTTTCCTTGGCTACTTTCTAAAGCTGGCAACAGCAATAGCAACTGCCTTCTTGGCATCTCAGCAACGGAGCACAGTAGTGCAAACACACAAAATAGCTTAAAGAAAATATATTAACTAGTTCTTTTCTAAATTTTAAAGTAACAAAACATAACTTCTTTAATTACAACTTTAAGGCAACTTAAGCTTACATTTAAAATCTTAATTAAAATTTTTTTCTTCAAAGTTTAAGCAAAAGTGACCACTGTGCATCATCATCGCTTGCTTCAGTTGCTCTTGGTTTCTGTTGTCTTTTTGCCTTTTTGTGCTTATTTTTTTTTTTTGTTTAGCGCCCAGGTAACTGTTCCAACTACTGGGAAAATGGTGCAAGCATCGACTGCTCAGCATCGTCGCCTCTCAGCCCGCTCAGCACACCTCAGCTACCCTACTTGCCTCACTCTACTTTAGCTTTTTATTCTTTGATTTTTTCTCCATATTTTTTTTTTTTTTTTGTTACTCTGTTGCAAGTTTGCAGTTAGTTTTACTGTTGTTGCAACCTCGCTGTTGTTGTTGTTGTTACTGCTGATTCTATGTATGACATTAGTGTTTTTTTTTGCAGCAGCTCCTGCTTCAGCTGTTGTTGTTGTTGTTGTTGTTGCCGTTGTTGCGTCAAATTGGAAATTAACGTGCAACTAGGCTAGGACCTGCAACAACAACAACTTTGGCCCTTTGTTCTTAAAGTTTTTAGCCTGGTTTATTCCACATTTTCTTTTTTTTTTTTTGCAGAAATTAATTAAGTGCCCTGACTGTGGATTTATAGAGCTTGTTGCCAAAGTTGTTTTCCAGTTAGTTGCCGTTGCTATTGCTGTTGCTACTCATGTTGTTGTCACACGAGATTTGTTCTTGTTCCAGCCATAGCGTAATAAAATTGTTTATACACTTCTTTTTTTTCTAGCATTTTTTACCCACTCTTGTTGTTGACCATAAAAATAAGGTCGTAAAGTTTTTTATTTTATAGTTAAACAGGCGTTTGTAACTTTTTGCAGTACACATATGTTTTGACAAATTTATCACAGTTTAAAATGCTAATTAAAAATTAGAAAAAACTAGACGACAAAAGTTTTATGGTCTTTGACAAATTCAGTACTAAAATTTGTCATTTGCTTTGATTTGGCATAATTAAAGTTGAGCTTTTGATCTAGTTTCCGTTGAGTTTGAGATATTTATCAAAGACAAAGCCCACAATTTTCCGCTTTTTCGCTGTCATTAATCAAACTAATTTCGGTATTTCGAAATTCTGGCATTGATAACTTTCACAATATTGTTTATTTATGTATTTTGCTGGAGTAGGGGGCAGTGGAGTGAAGCTAAATGGGTGTGGCAGTGGGGCAGCGGACAGACATTGTGTCAACAAACGATTTTGTGGCAATTTGATTGTCAATCCTTTGGGTTGCCCCTCAGACACCCCCTAGGTACTCCCTTGGGCCACCCATTTCCCCACTCTGTGCTCCCCTTGGAACACTCTGCTGACAGGCTGACTCTTTTGATGGATGTGGCAACCGAAATCCAGTCAAAAGCCACCGCGAACACAGCTTAAACGTTTAGACGGTTATGCTTAGGGCTTTAAATGGTAAAGCAGGGAATGGAGTGGGGCACGGTGAGCCGTTATCAGCAATCTGTCAGTGTGGCAACAACATCATCATCAGTCGCGGCAGCATCAAAGTAACTTCTCTGCCGCCCCTCGTGGCTTTTGTGCTTGACGTTTTGAATTTACAAATTACAACTAATTAAAAGTTGATGAGTCTGCGTGAGTGAAATCATCCGCAGACCCCGAAAAAAAAACATAGAACACGACCCGTCTCTGATAAGCAAATGAGGAAATTGCTGCCCCCTTTTGCCACAAGAAAATTCTATGGAAAATGTTTGCGTTTTCTTGGTTTTCCTTGGCAAGTCACTGCTGAGCTGTCTGTCTGCCGTGTGCAGAACGATGGTTATCTAATAAAAAACGATGGCTAAAATGGCCTGAGTCTGAGGGACACATCCGCTTTTGGGGCAGCAGGAAATGTTATGCCAGCCAGAGTTGCAGCTCAGCGATAAATGTGACAAACTTGCACTATAAAAATGCTAAATAAATGTGCAAAAAGTCAGCAAAAAAATCAAGAAAAAATAAGTATAAAATGTAAAAAAAAAACCGTATCGCTCAGACTCAGTCGGTGTAAGTGTGTGGGAAAGGCAAATAAAATTATTACGACAACGATGCTGTTGATGATGATGATGACGACAGTGTAACAACAGCTACAAAGTTGGCCAATTGACTTGTTTGAAAAAAAAAAGAGAGAAAAAACTGAATTAAATAAAAAATTTTCTCGTCAATTATGTGATTGTTGTTGCCGTTGCTGTTGCTTAGCCTTGACTGCTGCTTCATAATTAAATATTGTCAACATATATGAGTGGCTCTGGTTGTTGTTGTTGCTCGGTTTTGCCTTGGCAACTCGAAGCTGACTGCAGTTTTGATGAGCTCGCATTGCGGTCTGGCAGGAAGTGCGAAAACTATTAGTGGCACTTATTTATTCATTAGAGGCAGTTAGAGACACCCAGCAGAAGCACTAATGGAGCACACACACACACACACAACACATGCACACACACTTAGTTGCTCCAATTATGTGCCTTGCCTTGACAACAACAACAACTAGGAGGAGTTTATACCAGGATGCTGACGTTCTTTTCATGTATTTGCATAATATCAATGACGTTGCAGAGAGACACACACACATACACATACACTTATGCACTCACGCACTCATAAATGTCATTGCACTCTTATTATTACTTGTAGCAACAAGCCTTAAAGTTCAATGTGCGTATACGTAATGCAAATACATAAACTTACCTCTATATATTTATTTATGCTGATTGTATCGCTTGTTGTTACTTCTTTTTTTATTTCTCTTTTTATACCCTGTGTTTTTTTTTCTTGTTTGGTAGTTGTCGTTGATATTCACTTGCAGATCGCGTTGTTATCGGCACTCAGAAAATCAAGGCCAACAAAAATTTTGAGATGATATTATAAAAAGGCAGCTCGATTTGGGTTTTGGGTTTTGCGCCGCATGGGACCGATTTCTGCAGAATAAATGCGACTCACTTAAAGCACATTTACACACATACAGATACAAATACACACAAATATACACGCACACAGCTACACTTCCGCACAATAATAAAAGCGTAAATGCTTATTTATTTGCAAGTCGTTCACAAAATGCGCTTGTATAATTTATGAAGGCAAAGCACACGACGATGTTGAGTTCGTTTTGGATTTGGAACTGGAGTTGGAGTTGGAATTGGCGCTGGAGCTGTAGATTTTGGGGCTAAGGGAGCACAATGCGAACTCGATAAACATTTTGAAATACGAATGTGAATTGAACACTCTGCCTCTCGCTCTCCCTCACTCCATATCCTTCTCTCACTCCTTTGCTCCTCTTGTACTTGTGTGTGGGTGTGTGTACCAGTTGTTGTTGCCTCGAGGGTTATTAGAATAAAGCGCCTGCGGGGACCGCTATAAAAATCCACATCCAAAAGGTCCGAAAGCTTAGAGCTTCAAACGTCACAACGCGACAATAACATCAAAATGAATAGCACACAAAAAATTTGATTGCACTTCGTATAAACTTTGATTTTTTTCATCTACTTGATTTGATTTGAGTTTAGATCGCAGCGCAGAGATTTTGTTTATGTACTGCACTGACCAAGACCGTGTTGGCAACTGTTGTTGTTAGGTCCTCGCATCAATCAAACTGACTGCCGAATGCAATTGCCGAGATAAATCGCTGAACTTGCAGTACGATCAACAAATAACCGAAACCGACAACGACTGCAATGAAATCCGACGAAATCAAACCGAACCGAAGAGCCGCGTTTTGGAGCTCTCGTGTGTGCACTTTTGATTTATTGTGCGCTCAAAGCGTCCGTTCGCCACGACGTTTCAACAGCAACTGTTCGTGGCTGGCGCTCAAGTCGCGCCAGACAGCTCTGTGTCTGGGTGTGGAATGTGGATGGTGTTTGGCGGCGAGTGGAAAGCGAGTTTTTTTGGCGCCAGCTTTGGAGACTTTCTCGATGCCGGCTGGGAGAGTAAGTGAGAGCACGCTGTAGCAAAGAGAGCGCGTAAGTTAACACGTGCAGTAAGCAAAGCCGGTTTACCTTTAAGAAAAGCTAGAGTCAACTAAATAACAGCTTAAGTAAAATTTATTAAGCATTTAAATTTGATTAATAACAGAACGGAATATGCCCACAAAGGCTTTATTTTTATATAAAATCGTTTTTAAATATATGTAAATTTACTACACATTTCCTAGATCAACCACAACTTGCATTCCACATTACTCAAGTGACATAGCACTCACAAATTGTCCTTATGACGCTGCCTTTTAATTCGAACAGCATTGCACTTGTTACGAAGCAGTCGAGCAAAACAAACGGCAAAAGTGTAGACTTGGAGAGCGCATGCGCACGTTAAGAGCGCGGGAGAGCAAGAGCAGCAGTGAGAGAGCGGCATGTAGAGAAACAGTCACAGAGCCGGCGATGGCAACGACCACAAAAATAAACGCTGTCAGTTGGCATCCACATGCGGCAGCCGACAACAACAAGAATAGTGGGAGATGGAGCAGCAAACTGACAGTAAGAAAGAGATAGAGAGGGAGAGTAAGAAAGGGGAGCATCTGTTTTGTATCATGGGTTGTTTGTTATAAGTAACTGATGCCTTCAAGATCTAATTGTCTTAAATGTGCTTCTGGCTGTCCAAAGAAGGGGAATTAGTGGAATCAGAGTTGTACACACATACACGCACACACACCTACAGTGCGAGCAAATAGAATTAGAGAATTTTCAATATAATTTGGCATGATTGCAGATCAGAAAAGCGCCAAACGCTTTGGAATGCTCAAAATGGTATGAAATAGAGGCTGAAAAGAGTTTGCGTGCCGTTTCTTTGGCAGCCCACTATCGAGCATTGGTCATCGTCTAGCATTGAACATACACACATAGACACACACCCACGAACACACACACACACACACACTCGTTCTATCTGTGGCTGAGGGAAAGGAATTTCAGCTAGAAATTTATCTACGCTAATTTCAGAGCTAAACTTGTGTAATAAAACCGCATCATCGACTGCAATTTTCACTGCTCGCGTGCCGTTGCACGCTGCACTGTCCCTCCCTTCCTTTCTTAACCCTACTTTGATGCACATTTCCCCTCCTTAACTCTGCTTTCCTCCACCTTGCACCCTTTAGCTAGTCTTCGCATGAACGCCTCCAATTTCTCACAGAACTTTGGCCAGTTTCTGTTCTTCTTGCCCATCGAGGCTGTTAGCCAGTTTCTGCTGTTGTTGTTGTCGTTGTAATTTTTTGTTTGCTGGCGTTTGGTTTATGGTTTATGCGCCGCCGTTTTTGGTCTATTAAAATGATTGCAGTATTTACGTAGCCGCTTTTCCAGCCATAATTTGTATTTGCTATGCTCATCATCATCATCATGATCATCATTATTATCATTGAGTGTCCAGCATCTTTTGGGTTTTTTCTTTTTGCATTCAATGGCCATTTTGCCACAGTCAAAGCCAAGTTAAGTCAAGCCGCAGGCGTTTAGCTCCCAATACCGAACCGAACCATTCTCTATGCTTTTCTATTGTTTATCTTCGACGAACAGTTGCCCAGCCCAAAATACAAAGTATGTGCCCATCTAGGACCCAAGACGAACCTCAGACGCAAGCTAAACCCAGGTCGTGGGCCCGGCTACACTTAAAAAAAATTAAAGCCCAATTGGATAGAGTTTATATATAAGTGATTTTCAAAACTTTTTAAATACTTACTTCTATTTTTTTCAGTGTAATTCCTCCTTGGTCTCTTCGCTTGTGCGTTAATATTGCCCGCTTATCGCCGGAGGCGTCACATTGCCGTATTTACAATAATTATTGATCGCTTAATACGAATTTGAGTTTGTCTTTCTGTCTGTCCATTCGTCTGTCCGTTCGTCTGGTTGTCTGTCATTCTGTCCCCTGGTCTGCTTATTTGTGCAGCTTACAGATACATTTGTTGAGATACTCTGCATTTAATGGTCTCGGTTTCAATTTCTGTTTGTCTTTTGCACAAATATTTGAGCCACCAGCCCCTGATGATCAATTACGCGCAACGCTTGAGGGGATTCGAGTAGGAAAAGACGTGGGTTGGAGCGGGTATAAAGGGAGAAAAGTGTTGCCACTCGCATAGTTGCTTGCAACTTGCAGATAATGTCAACGGCATCGTCTCGACATCATAATTTGTCGAGGTCTGTGAAAGTCCATTGTGATGATGCAGCAAAGAAAAAAACATAAAAAAAAACTTTCAATTTTCAGTCAGAGTCGTAATTCAAGTTGATTACGATGCGAGATGTGCAGCATATTACACCCGACTTATGAATGAGTATATACATATATCATTAAATACATATTTATCTGTGTGTGTGCATTGAAGCATGTTTTCATATCAATCTTTGTGCACTTTCCATCCATTTGTTGCTCGTTTGTGTGATTCGCATATTCCCACAGATTGAAATATGCAAGCAATGCATATAGAGGTGGCAGATACCCTGTAAAAACGGTAAATTGTATGAGTTGTGGTACTTAAACGAAAACAGCTATAAGTTAATGGTAAAAAACTAACGGAATAAGTCTTGCGAGCATTTGGTTAAACGTCAAAGTATCAATAAAAAGATTTCCTCTTATGTTTTCCTAAAAATAAATGAGTCAAGCTTTCCCACAAATACCCTGTAACTCCACAGCAGACACAGTTTCGCAGCTTTCCAGGGCACGACATAGAGTTTAAAATGCAATCAATTTGAAAGTACAAATTGCCACAAAAAGCGTCGAATTCAAAGTCAAAAGGCACGCCCACAGTGCGGCAAACAGGACAATGAACTCCAGGCTTTTGGGCCTTTTTCAGACTTAAAGCTAAAGGTAAAAGTGTAGCATTAAAAGTAAACCTGTTTAATTTTAGAGTTTTTTTGCCATCACTTCCGTTTGAGGCAGCAGCAGTAACAACACAAAAATAACGAAAGAACTCTGCTAATTTTGACAGATTACAAGGCATTGGCAATAACGCTGGAGGGTTTCACTGTACAGCTTCTGGAGTAAGCCAAGAAGCGGAGTAAACGGCTTTAATCAATGGCTCTTTGGCAGGCGATGGCAATTGCACATTTTGTTAGTTTGGACATTGAACTGCAATAAATTTAGCAGCAAGTCCAAAAGAAGCTCAAAGACTCAGATACACAAATTCAGAACTCGAAGGGCAGTTAGCTACAGTAGTCGCTGTGTTCACTGTAGCTACAGTAGTCACCCTGCTGCTTTCAATTTCGCCACAAAAAACATATAAAAAGGGAGCAACAGCAGCAGCAGCAGCAGCCAACAAATGTTGTTGCAGTGAATTTATGAGCTGCAGGGTCGAAATCTGCATAGAAAGCCAAAACCATAGCCAGTAACAGCGCCACCGAGTCAAAGCCACAGTTAAAGCCACAGTCAAAGCCAAAGCCAAAAGAGAACACAGCGACCACAACGATTAAGGACCGCAAATCAAAAGCAGCAAAAGCTACAAAAGCAACAAAATTGCTTAAAACCGTAAACGAAACCGAAACTGAAACCAAAGTCAAATGACAAATGTTGGCACTAAGAGTTTGCTTTTTTTTCACTCCAATTGTTTTATTCATTTTTCTGGCTTAAATGTCGTGGCCAAAACCGTGTTGAATGCAAGCGGAAATCACTTGAAAGCGAGCATAAATCAAAGGAAACAATAATGGGGTAAGAACACAAGAAACAAAAGGCAAAAATGACATCAAGTGCACAAATGGAAAATGGCAAATGGAAAACAGAAAATAGAAAATGGCGATTGCAGTTTCCGTTTTGCGGAAAACAACAAAAAAAACGAAAACTGATAAGAGAAATGAGTGGAAATCAATAATGAAATCGGGTGAAGAATCAGAAAAAAACAAGTCAAAAACATAAGGAGTTATAAATGAGTGAGACATATCAACGACAAGCACACACACACACACACACACACTTCCACACAGACTCCCACACACACTCACACTGATACACAGTTAGTTTAAAAAGTTCTTTGGACGTAAAGGACTAAGTGATTTATGGAGTCGTGTCAACGTCTGCGCCTTGAACTTGAGTCTGGACAGACTTAATTGCTGCGGCTTCCGGCTCTCATTTAATCATCTATCACTGCCAAAAGTTGGGCATGCCCAGCTACAACATACTCTGGGCAAACTGCCAAACAATCGCTACACAAAATGTGACCCAAATGAGAACTCTTTCTATCGCTCGGCCTTTATCTAGTTGTTACTGTTCCAAAGTCAATTAAATGAAACCCTAACGACACTTTTATGTTGCAGCTACCGAGTGTAGTCTGTAGTTGCAGCTACCCGATTTGCCAGTTAAGGGATTATAATTTCAGCATTGGCCAACCAAAACTAAAAAACTGAAAACTTTAAGCCCAAACTTTGCAGACAGTTTTTGTGCCATTTTAACTGAACATTTTGGTTAGCAGCATTTGATGCTATTTAGTTTTTTATTTCTTTTACTTTTATTTTTTTTGTTATTTCATTTTACGGCATTTGAATTCAAATGTGCTTTCAAATCGGCTTAGTTATGCAAACAGCTTAACTCCTTCCTGACGGCTTAAATTAATGCGCTCACGTGATTTCTAGCCAAAATAAAATGATCTTCAGGGAAAAAGGAAATCAAACGACATTGATTGGAGTTTAAAGTAAACTGGGAATGGGAAAATAATTTTTAATTTTAAGTGGCTATATTTATTATTTATGTACGCATTTAATATTGTATTATTTTTTTATATTTTATATATTTTTTACATTTTTTTTAGCAATGGAAATAAATTTCTCACACCAATTTAGAGCCTAAAAAATTAATGACTACACATAAAATTCTGCATTTAAATATAAATTGATAAACAATTTCTTCAACCATTAGTCAGTCTAAGCCAAACAATTCAAGTAGATTTGTTGCCTTGCGAAAAAATAACTTTATTTATATATTTAGTAAAGAATTCGTCAGAAATAGCACGGCGCTCAAAAGAACAAGTACTCATCATGAATTATATGGCAGTAATTGTATTAAAAGAACAACAAACAAACAACAATAACAATAGCGAAAAAATAAATAAAATAATACAATAAAATAAGACATAAATAAGCATGTTTTGGGTTATAAATAAAACAAAAAGTTCGAAATGCTGACAGAGTTGACAGTGGCGTTGGCCACTTAATCAAATTTCAGACATGGGCAAACAATTCGCATTTAGCGCTCACTGTGATAACAGATAACAGCAATTAGAGAGACCGTTGGAGGAGCAGTCCCGATTTATGTGCCCACCGACAAAAGATAGATAACAAAACTGGCGAAATTGTCTCAACAAGCTGTCGCAAGTGCTTTTTTAGCGAATGTGTTAAAAGCACGTCACAATTAAAATAATAACTTAGTAATAGATATTAGCCAGCCGGAGGTGTGCTGCCAACTTTAGTCGCGAAATAGTACATCGAGCGGAGGCCAAGCGACTGGCCGTGAAAATCGGCTAAAAGTTACACGCGAATCGGACTACGAAAAAAGGATACACCCATTGGATTACTCACATTTTTAGTGGAATATATAATACATATTTAATTATGACCACGTTAGGCATATTTTTGGGATTACTCAGCATTGGTTTAGTGGCAGCTGCTGCAATCAGTGTGGATCAACAGCTGCAACTCGGTTAGTCAATTTATTCTGTTATGTAATGACTTTCAAATGAAGGACATATTTTCAATAGTTTTTGGCATCTTTTTAATTAATTTTGTTATTATTAATATTGTCCAAATAAGTTGCCATCCTCTGGCAGAATTTGCATATAATACAGGAAATGTTTCTCTCAGCGTATACGTTATTTTTTTGAGTCATGCAACTAATCTGCCCGACTGTTAATGACTTTGAACAACGTTATCAAAGGCTTAAGCTGTATTTGCATGTTTAACACCAACAAAACCAACAAAATGTCGCAGTTTGCGTTATCGTTATGCCTTACACAAATTTAAATAAATTTAATTAAATAGTTAAAAGTCATTGTAGAAATGCTCCAATTTTAATGAAAGGCTTGAAATGTTTAATAAAAGTGAAACACAAAACAATATATTACAATTTGAACTTAGCCTAAAGTATTGAGATTTGTGCCTAAGATAATACAGTTTAATTTTAGCTCTAAGAAAAGTATTAATCATTTTTTTATATTGTCAAAATGGAACTGAAACTTTCGATTAAATTAATGTTATAACAGAACTAAGTAGTAAATATTATTAAATTTTTGTTTGGCATTATGAAACTGATTGCAATTATTTTCATATTAAACATATTCCAAGTCAATTTATTCATAGTCCTATTTCTGGCTTACTTTTAGTTGGTTCCTTTTTATATTTTTACTAACTTGAACCTTTATTTCCATTTCATTTTCAGCTGGCAATGGATCTATTACCACCGATAAGTCCAGTGAAAACTCTAGCTTCAATATTACAATGAATCTAAACGAGCTCTCGGATAGCAAATGCTCACCCTTGAAAAATGCGAGTTCTTTGACCCAAACGCAGCTAATTTCCCGTTTGACCGACGGTTGTCGCTATGATCGCATGGAACCACCGATATCAGTGAACGCAGCTGGGCAAATTGAACCAGTTGTAGTCTACACACGATTCTATATCAATGCACTCAAGGATCTCGACTCAAGTGATCTACAATTTCTGCTGCAAGGATTATTGCAACTGCGATATTATGACCCACGTTTGGCATTCGGCAAATATGCCCCAAATCGTCAACAGCCCATCGTTGGTGAATCCGAACTACGTGAACAACTTTGGGTGCCACACATCTACTTGCGGAATGAACACAGTTCTAATGTGCTGGGCACCACGGAGAAGGATCTCCTGACCAGTATCTATCCCGATGGCACAGTGCTCATCTCATTCCGAATGCAGGCCACACTCTACTGTTGGATGAACTTTAAGAAATTCCCATTTGATGAGCAAAACTGCACCACAATTCTGGAGAGTTGGATGTACAATACGAGCATGTTACAGTTGCATTGGGAGGACACGAATCCCATCAGTTTTCACTCTCAACTTCAGTTGACGGAATACGATCTCGATGGTTATGTGTGCAATGAATCGATCAGTGTCTCGGACAACATGACCATGTCCCATGGTGCACTTGTGGGCAACTACAGTGCTCTAAGTTTCAGTGTACTGCTGACCCGTGAGGTGGGTTACTACATCATTGATTACTTTGTGCCCTCCATGATGATCGTGGCCATATCCTGGGTATCCTTTTGGCTGCAGGCTGATCAGACTCCAGCTCGCACCACGCTTGGTTGCACCACGTTGTTGTCTTTTATAACACTCTCGCTGTCACAGGAGAACAATCTATCCAAGGTGAGCTATGTGACCTTGTCGGAGGTTTGGTTTCTGGTCTGCACCTTCTTCATCTTTGGCAGTCTCATTGAGTTTGCCTTTGTGAATACAATTTGGCGACGCAATAACAATCTGGAGCTAAAAAAACGCACCACAAAGTACATTGTGCGCAATACTTTTGTGCCCAAGGTCATCAGAAATCCACGTAACTTCAATCGCAGTCACAGCACCATGAGTAGCTGCAATAAAATCAATAACTGCGGCAACAGCAATACAGTTATCACTATAGAGACACCAATCATCATAGGGGAGTCGCTGAGTCGGGAGAACTCCTCTACAAGTCTGGAGGATAATAATTCCAGCATTAGTTCCAGTTCCACGGCTCAGCTGACGGATAATAAAACAAAGGCTGAGAAACCACCACAAACATTTGCCACCATGACACCCAAGGAGGTTTCACTGTGGATCGATCGCAAAATGCGTTTTATTTTTCCACTCGCATTCATCGTTTTCAATGCGCTTTTCTGGAGTTTAGTTTACTGTCTGTAACAGCGGATGGCAGAGAGAATTGGAACTGGTGTTGAAAGTGGAACTAGTTCTGAGTTGTTATGTTCAAATTTGACTGTGATGGTGCCGCAATTGTTAACAGTTTTTGTCGCATTGTTCTCTTATTAGTTGTAGTTTTATTTTAAGTGTTTTTATATTAATGTGTCATATAGTTTTTAGCTTACTCAATATAATAAATTCAACTTTTATAGAAATTTTATTTATTTTATTTTCACTTTTTTTAAGAAAATGGAGGCGCTTTTATTCATTATTTTTTGGGCAAACATTAAGTACTGCTTGCATCCATTTTGACCCTGAATTTCAGCTGCCTTGTTTGTATACAGCCAAAGTTATAGCTGTTTGAAAACTTTAGGACTGGCTCAAAATCTTTTCGATCATTCTAAAAGCTTGCATAAGTTTAAGTAACTAGTCAATCAGTGTGAGTTGGACACTCAGTAGTACATATTTTCATATTAACTAGTAGATAAGTAAGCAGAGCAGCTAAAACAAAGACGTGACAACTGTAATTAGTTATTTAACTGCAAAACTAAAAATACTCAATGATGTCATAAAAATGATAAATATAGAAATGGAACACTTGATTTAAATCCGCATTTCATTACAAAAATAATACTATTTATCAAGGTCAAGATAAACAATTTGTAATTAATTCCTATATTTCAAAAACGTTTTTCCATTTAAATGCTGAGTAATAGTTAACCATTAATTTCATAATGTTTAGTCTATTTCACATAATTTCGCTGGAATTTCAGACTAATTTTTTGGTAGTATATTTTTTACTGTAGGAAGTCTACCACTTCCCCTACTGTCTGTCTTGTAAAAACAAATCCCTTTTATTTTTTCCCAAACATGCTGTCTATAAATTATGAGCTGAAGTTGACAAATATGATGATTAAAATAAAAAAAACACACACATTTTTCCAACGTTTCGCTTTTCGTAGGACTTTCTCCCAACACCTCCGACTTAGGCGCGAGTCACGTACAGAGCTGATAAATTTGTGCTTATTAGCGACTCGCAGCGACGACGGCGCAGGCAATAAAAATAATGCGACCACTTGAGTTGAGTGGAGTTGAGTTGGCTGTGCAACAAGTTGCACGCACAGGCGCCCAAAGAGGCAGGCTTTCTGTCATCTATTTGTATCAATGAAAAAATCATAATGCCAGCAAAGTCCCCTCCAAAAATGGAGAAAAGCAGGGAGGGCACTTGGAGGGGGTTTGGAGGTGGTTCAGCGGTTGTTCAGTGGATTTTTGCTGTTGCTGCCGCTGTTTCAGTTTTTAATTAATTGCCTATGATGAGTGTGTTGAAAACTCAGTCACACACACTGTCGCACCGAATTGTGGGGAATTGTTTTAAACTAGCAGCTCGACTACTTGATAAATTAACGGCACATGCGGCACGTAAATTCCTTTTAAATTGCCTTATAAATGAACTTCAATTCAGCTTTGCCCCATAAACAATCTGCAAAAGGAAACTTTGCGCATGCCAAATAATTTTTCAATTTTTCTCTGTCTTCTTCGAGTTGCTTATTTTTTATTTTTTTAATTCTTTTTTTTTTCTGCTGCCTCATCGAGTTGGCGAATTAATTTGAAGTGTTCATAACTCAGAGAGTTTTGTTATGCAAAGCCCATAGCCAGCCATCAATCTTGCAACAGTTGCAGCGCATCTCAAACTGTTCTGGCTCTTTTCGGCAGGCTTAGGGGCGGGGAGGGGATGGGTCCCGTAAGGAACTTGTTTTCTGACCGCGAGGTGTACATAATGAGATGTAATCTGTCAAAATTAAGTGCTTCACAGGGCCCACAGCGACAGTCTGGCTCTTAGCCAGGCCTAAAATACCGGGCTACCATTTTGCAGCTTCACATTGCGAATTTACCAAACCAAACTCCTTTGGCTGCGTCTGCGTTTGCGTTTGCGTCTGCAAGGTTTATTGAACCCCCAGCGCCAGCGAGGGTCGTTCGTGGCGTCTTGGGCTGCAGTAAATCAGGTAATTCACCCCTGAGCAACACATAGAGCGGAGCTGAGCGGATGTTCCCATGTCAATGTGCTAATCCTGGTCACATGATAGATGCCTTCGTCAGCTGTTTGAACTGTACTTATCAAGCAGCTCCCGTTGATTATAACCCAAATATGAACAACAATTTTCAACAGCAGTTTTTTGTACACTTCTTTTTTATTGATAAGTACTTTTTACTGTTTGGTAATGGGTCAACAAGCCACGCCTCCTACCGCCCCTACTTAAGCAGAGTTCATTTACACGACTTGTATTTGGCTTGGCTTAGCTACCGATTCGAAATTTCTCGTTTCCCGCTGTTGCCCCATCAGTTCGCTTTCCCGCCAGACAGCAGCTGTGAGAACCTTTCGTCGGGTGGCAGCAAATGAGCTGCATAATAAGCAAGTGCCTTCTCGGCTTATATTTCTTATTATTCTCCCTCGTTTTTTATACTCTCTGCAAGAGTATATTGGGTTTGTGAAAGTTGTAAGGAGGGGGGAATTTTTGGGTGAGGGGGGGTGATTTTTTTTAGGGGGGAGTAAATGTTTGTTTTTTTTTTTTGTGTTGTTTTTTTTGTTGGAAAAAGGGGGGGGGTTTCATCATATTTGTTGTTTTTTTTCATTATTTTTTTTTGTATTTACATACATACATTTTTTTGTTTTTTTGTTTTTTTTTTTTTTTTTTTTTTTTTTTTTTTTTTTATGTTTTATTTTTTTTTTTTTTATTGTTTTATTTTTTTTTTTATAGGTTTTTTTTTTTTTATTTTGCTTGCCTTTTTTTATTTTATTTCACCGTCCAGTCCGCACATGAGAATTACAGACATTTTCATCTATTATTATAGTTGTTGAGTCCCGCCCCGGGAACCACTCCACTCTAATAATTTGACCCCATCCCCTGCCCGGGTTTGTTGTATAATTTGCAGTCAAGTACTTGCTTCCAGTCGCTCTCCCACATGTCCCCGACTTTTGAAGCATGAAAAGCTGCCGACCACTGGCAAAAATTATTGTATAAATAATGAAAATACATACATATATTGTTAGCAAAAGTTCAGATAAGAAAAGACAATGAAAACTAAATGTAATTCATTCCCAAACACTGTTTAAAAAGCTACTTAAAAGTACAGGGTATACTCGACAAAGTTGGAGAATTTAATTGGAATTTGGCGGCCGAAATGAGTTATAAATATTTTATACTGTCGTAAGATTTAATTATTATATTTATTTACTACCTAAAAGCTGTTGGGCGTTAACAAAAATTTATTAATTAAAATTTGCTTCCTTGGGAACTTTAATTTTATTTTCAATTAAACTTTTTTCCAATCCAGTTCCCAGTTCAGTTTCATTCACTTACAGATAACTTTATTTGACAGCCTATTGATTTTATTTAAGCTAATCAGTGGCTTATTTACTATCAAAACACACTTCTTACACATGTTAGATTATGTGGTAATAAATTCATCAAATGGATTAAACATTCGTTTGGTTTATTTGAATTACTACACGATAGTAAATAATGTTCATGATTTATCGACTGGAATTTTCCCGAATATTTTCGAGTTATGTGTTAACAAATTAATTGTCATATTAGTTATAGAAATACCAGTGATTAGTGCAAAGAGCATTTTATAGTCGAGTAGCATTGACAATGGCATGTTTTGAATTTTATTTTTAGATGGTGGGAAAATTCTATTTCAAGTGGCGTTCAACAGATTGCCTATCTAAACAAGCACAAGTAACCAGAACAAGCAGAGAACAACAACTACAATAAGCATTGTTGTTGTAGCTCTTGTTGTTATTGTTAGTTTTGGTTAGCCAATTTTAAGTGTGGCGTTGGGTTTGAGTTGGAGTTTGAGTTTGAGTTTGGGTTTGGTTCCAGCCAAGTCACGCTCTGTGGTCGCCGACAGTTCAGAAGTCAAGTACGCTGTCCATTTTGGACCACTTGGACGTGGCGTGCGAATGGGCTCAAGTCTCATGTCTCTGTGTTTTTGGCCTAGCCCCCGATTTAGCTATATCTACACATACTTAGTACAGCTGGGCTGGCACTTTATGACTAATAGATGCCTTAACTCACTCAGCAAGGGCTAATTTGGTCATATCCATGTGCAAATTTAATGCAGTGTGCAGCGGATTAAGTTGCCACAGACACACACAGGTACACTCGAACACACACACAGACACACTGGATCTCTATAAACTGCATGTCTAATGAGCCGACGATGTTGTGGCTAGATTTTAAGACCCTGTACTTAAGAAAAATAGGAAAGTGTGTAAGTTGTGCCACGAAAGAGTTGCGTTGGAGGCAAAGTAGGCGTGGTTGAGATTTATTATTTACAAATACATTTAATATTTCATTAAATTATCTGAAATGAGTTCTCTAGAGCAAGTACATGGTCTTTTTAAGCCATGTTGCTCATTAACAGTTTAGCAATTGATCACAAATTGATTATTTAAGCTTTCATTGATCCAACATAAGTACAGGGTCTTTTACTGGAGATTTTCCTACTACTCCTAGCCACAAGGCAGCTGCAGGTGCAGTTACCGACTCAGGTTTATACACATACGTGGTGCCTGCTGCCTACTGCCTGCTGTTCGCTGCTTGCTGCATGCCACAACCTATTAACAAATTGCAAACAAAAGTTGGAGTGGCCAAGTCGCAAGTCGAGTGGGCGTGCATACTAAATTACGGTACTAATAAGGAGAGGGATTTGCAGCTAATTTAATGCTGATGCAACATAAACGCAATGCGTTAATGGCCAAGCACTTGCGGCCAGTTGCCTTGACCCATGATCATGATCATGATCATGATCACGATGTCGAAGTGGCTGTGACTATGGATAGGAATGGGGATGTTGATGTTGCTGATGATGGCGCCTGTCGATTAGGTTGCATGCAACACAAGCAACAGGAGCTGCAACGTCAACAACTTGCAACGGCTTGTGGCGCAGATTTGAATCATTCACTTGGCCAAGTTAAACCGCCTAAAGGCCAAAACGTTTTGCACGTTTTTTCCAATGAAGCTGCCGCTCTGGCGCCTCACCGAGTGGTCATAATTAATGAAAACTGCAAGCAGTTCGTAGTATTTGTGGTTATTGTTGTTGCTGCAACAATGTAGTCATTTGACTAGCCATTTAATTTGGCTAATATCTTTTGCAGTAAGCCATGTGACAGCAGCGCCAATCGTAGATCGCACTCGTATACCTTCAGGCTACCTGTTATTAATTAGTATCTGCTTATCGCTGGCGCACTCGACTCGCCGTACATTTGTCAAAGATATATGGCGAGGGAGTTTCCCCCGCATGCGTCCACACGTCCCTGCCTCCCTCTTACCAACTGGCCTGCTACATTCATAACGTCAACGCTTTCGCCTGTTACGATCTTATCGTACTTTGGCCAAAAGGCGTGTTTGACATTATCTTAAATTCCAAGTATGAGACCTTAAGCAGAGTAGCCCAATCGTACAGGGTATGCTGGGCTCATCCGTTATTTATGGCTACACTGGGCGTGGTTTGTCCACGCGGTAATGTGCCTTCTTTTCCTCTTTCTGGACAGCCAAATTAACCCACTTCTAGGCAACTTTTAGTTTAGTTTAGGTTTTAATTAAGCACGATATCGATATTGTTGGCAGGACGCTAAAGTCTGGTAATAATCAAGTTGAACATCAACCTGCGGCGATTATCGACAGCGGCTGGGAAGCGCCGAGAAAGGCGCCAAACAAGGTTCTTTCGACAGTTATATGCGCTGCAGATACATTTGTATCTTTTAAAAGAACTTTAGAGTATTAAATCTTAGACAAAGTCTGCTTCCCTTCTGACTTCATGAAGTTACCTTAGGCATAAACTATAACTCTCATTGTAGTATAATTATTTTACCACTAGACATGACAACTTAAATTGCAGTTACTTGACTAGCAATCGATTTAATTCCTTTCACTTAACTTTGCTTTCCTTTATTCAATTTTTGTATCTTTTTTATAAGCATTTTAAGGCAACTGATGTGCTTGAGAATTTTTGGAGAGAGACTTCGAGTGCTTTTTGGAAACTATGGCGACTTTGGCCATTATTTCCACTAAAGAAATTAAACATCAGCAGAACGCAGCAGACACAACAAAGTTAAGTACATGAAAAAAAATTAGTTAAAAGATAAACATGGCCAGAAGCGCGCAGACAAAGTCCGCGAGAGACTAGAGAATTCAGTTGGATACTCTGGAGTCCAAATACAAAATATCTAGAGAAAGAGAGTGGGAAAGGAAGAGACATAGAGAATGGCTGGGGAGTCAGGGGAATCATTGTCGTGCTGCCTGCTGTTTTTGGCTTTGTCTGATTATGTAGGAGTTGCAAAAGACGCTTAAGAATAAGATACTTGCGGCTAGCCTGCTATTCATGCCAACGTTTTTTGGCCATGTTCTTGGCCCAAGCTGCACAATGGCAAAGCACAGCAGAAAAAAAATAAATAATTGCTTTAAGCGCATTTTTAATATAGCCAAAAACAAATTCAAAAAGACGGTACAAAAGCGTGTTCAAAAGCAAAAGTAATAGCTAATGCTAATTAAATACAAATACACAAACACGTGGCCACATAACTCAAGCCCAAATATCCAACTGCAGGTCTCCTCTGGCATTCATTAGACACAAAATGCCTTTTAGCTACCAGTCTCCGAGCATAAGAATTCCCATCATAAATACTTACATTTTAAACGCCTTCACACGCGCACACCAAAATTATATCTCACACAGAGAGCAGGGCACATTATTATTGTCGTGTTGTCGCTTTTAATTAAATTCATAAATCAGCATACAGCGACTTGAGCCAACAAATTCTCCAGAAAAGATAGAAAAAGAACGAAAAATAACAAAGACTTCAAAAATATGCTCTTTGAGTTAACCTTGCAGTAATTTTTTGTAGAAAAAAATGAATCTTCTTGAAGCTACTTGAGCTTGATTTCATTTTTAGAGATCTCAGTGAATTTGTCAGGCCGCAAATTGACAAACAGATTGACAGACAGTCTGAGAGACGAAGCTATTGAAATGCAAGCTGGTGCTCATAATTTGTCTTAATTGAAAGCTGAACTGGACTCGGGTTGAACATGACTAGTGACTACTGTCTGCCCTGTACTCCCTCAACTCCTTATGTAGTTGAATGTCAATAGCGGCAAAAATATTTGCTTTTCATTGTTCATGCAAATGCAAATGAAAATGCAAACGTAGACGGTCTACAACGATGTCTTCAACTTTTCACTTCATAATGGAAAGTTGCGAAAATATTTTGATTAGTTTCTGTCTTCATTTTCATCTCTTTGCCTCAATTCGACTCGCTCGGTTGAATTTCAGTTTGAATTTCAGTTTGAGTTTGAGTTAAGTCTGGGATTGTGAATGAAATAGCTAAAATAATTAGTCTACAGAGAGCATTGTTTGTTTGCATTGGCGTCAAAACATTAAAAAGAAAAATGAATTTAAAAAAACGAAAAAGAAGATATAAAAGAATTAAATAACTTTAGTCTGTGAACGCGCTCATTTTGGCATCTACTTAAGGGCACAAAAAGGCAGTAGTAGGTATTAGATAATTTGCTGACAGCTGTGCGCCTTATGTCGCAAAATTCTATAAATTCTAAGCAAAATTAAATGCGTGAACTAAGTGTATAATTTTAAGAAGGAAAATGTATTTATTAAAAAAAAAAATATGGCCATAATTATATATGAATTGATGGAATTCATGATTTAAATTAAAGATCAATTAAAATGTTTAAAATATAAATTTTCTGACACAAATTCTATAAACTTCGAACAAGCAGCTAAAATTCTTCATTTATTTTATTTTAATTTTTTATATTTAATTTGAACACTTGTTCTGAAACTCAATTTAGTTTTACTCACAGTATCTAAATTCCCTATCAACTCATAAGCCAATTTACTTTATTAACGCAAAAAGTATGCCACCAAATATTAACTTTTAAAGAAATTATGACATAAATTTAATGTGTTGTAAAAAGTTGAAAATTGAAGACGATTTCTTGAAGTTTTTTTCTTTGTGGGCGCTAGGACAAACCCAAAGTGGCTGTTAAATGTTTTCAGGCTTCAGTCAGCCACAAAACCAAAGTTATTTTCATTTCAGTCAAAATTTATGTGAAAAACTTTGTCAGCCAACGGTAAGAAGAACAACGAGAACAACTCAGCTGAACAAGAATAAACACGCACAATGATACCATAGAGACGCATTAAGCACACGAGCCAACTCTGCATCGGATACAGAATCTGGCCAGCTGTTAATGGCAACAGTTGTCAGGCATCACGTAAAAGGCAGTCAAGCAGACAACTCAGTACTGAGACCCAAAATACCAAAATTGGTATCAGTTCATACATAAATTAATGCCGTCAGTAGCTACAGTATTTTTTTGTGTATACAAGTTTAAATCAAAGTACAAATAGCGATAAGAAAAGTATCTAGATGGAGTCCCCTACACGCCCCCTTGGCGCCCCTTTACGCCTCATCAGCAGAATCAAATGCTAACACGTGTGGAAAATATATTTCAAGCAAATCTAGCAAAATAAGTGGAACTCTCAGGCTGCATTTCAAATCATGAGGAAGTCAAGTGGGCACTGAAGTGGGTGGCTCAAATTCCCACACACTCATACACTCACACACACCACATCTATTCACACATTTACTCTCAATTGCACTAGTGAAATGTGTAATGAAGCGGTTGAGAACTATGTGGAAAATAATTTGGTTAGAACTGCGTGAAAAATTGCAAAAATGAAATGGTGAAAAAAGCAAAGTAAAAAATAAACTGGAGCAAGCGCCTTCGTCATTACGCACTGCCATTAATGATGCTTAGAAACTGGAGCAGCGCCCTCTAGCGGCAAAGCACAAAAGCTTTAATATTAATCATGCGACCCGTTGGCTTGACATTATTTTCATTTTTTCTTGCCGTCGTTTCAATCTTTTTTTTTCTTTTTGTCCATTTGCTTAATGAAGCGCTGCGTTTTTTCTGCATTTAAATTTTCTGTAGAGCCGCACAATTTGAGACAACTGAGTCACCGTTGCGCCCTAAAGTCAGACGTAGGCGTGGCACTTGTCTCCAAAGTTTGAAGTCAAGTGATGAACTTCAAAAGCACATGACTTGAGGCAGTGCCCAAAAAAGACAAAAATCGAAAAAAAAAGGGAAAACTTGAAAACTAAAACTGTCTGCCTTTGAGACAGAGTTTGTCTTGCACTTGACTGTTTACCAAGAAAAAAAAACTAGAAGAAATGGCTGCAATTAAGCGGGACGACTGCAAAAGACCCTGTACTTATAAAACAATTAAGTGATTATAAGATCTCAAAGACTTACTACCACCGGTTCTAGCTAAAGTTTTGAAGCTACGTTCAACCCTTTTTAACTCTATCAAGCACTTATTTCTGCAGGCAAACCGGACATACTCCTCTTCATTTCTTAAAGTACAGGTACCAAAAGACAACTTTTTCAATAAGCCGCAATTTTATTCAAAGTGGCTAGAAGTTTGTCAGCTGCACAGCCCTTTTAAGCTAATAAACTTAATTTCCGGTGTGGTATGTTGCAACTTCTGATCATTGCTGGACATGTGTGCACCACGTCTGTCCAGTCTAACTGGCAGCTCATAAACATAACGTCATATAACCTGTATGTGGACTGTCGACTGTGTGCAGTACACAAGGAAGGTGTGCCATCAATCAAACCATCAATTTTATACCCCTCTTCGCTTGAGTGACAAGAACATTCCTCTCACTCCACCGCTCTCTGCCCTCCCTTTCTCCCTTTGTCAAATTGTTTATGGCAAATATGTCAATGGCCGCGCTACTGTCAGTTTATCAATCAAGCAATACGCTACAAGCGCTGCCAATTGATTTCAATTCAATTTTGTAGATTGCAATCGAAGCTATTAAACTGTACGATCCAAAAGCTAAAACAGCGTTTTGTAACTCAAACCCAAACTCCGACTCAAACTCGTTGGAGCGACTTTGGCCCTGACGATGAGCTGCCACCACACGTAAGTGCAATTTGGTTGCACGCCCCAGGGACTCACTGCATTAATGAGTGGCAACATGCAAAGTTGCAGCAGAAGATTGCAACAGCAGCAGCTCCAAGTGAAAACTGGGAAGCTTTGAAGCTCGTGTTTGCCAGCTGGGACGTAGCACGGAAGCTGCCTACTCTAATGACTGCTATTACATTTATCGTCTTGGCCATTACAATAAAATAAGCAAGTATTTTGTAATTATCCAATTTGAAAGTTACCACAACATAGGAAAGTACCTGCTGTCCTAGCGCATCCACCACTTTCCCCTTCTCTCTCACCGCTCCTTTGAACTGTTGTCGTTTATTGGCCATTTGGACAGCAACAACTCGTCTGGTAACTGGGTCAGTTCCTAACGCACTCACAAAAGGCATTTCAAATGTGTGTAGCAAAAAGAAAAACTGAAAAATCTCGTATATGGTTGGTGTCCTGTCGTCAGGACTCAAACACATAGCATGACACGCTGACTATTGCATTCTTTGCTGCATTTCAATTTCCACATATGACTCTGATGAAACGTCTGCCTTTCACTGTTTGCTTTGATCCTGCGGGTTTTGTCACACATATCCTGCCAACAGTTTTGCTCTCCCTCTGGAAACACCAAACGCTTTGTTCTCACTGTTGCACCATATTTCATTATGATTGTCCGACACTTCAAGCCACGTCAATGCTCCAAATGGTCCAAATGTCGAAAACAAAGGCTGTCTTACAACTCAATTTATTTGCCTTAGTTGGGTACAACTGAGCGCAACAATTGTGCAACACTTTGTGAATACAGAGAGCACTCCAATTACAGCAGCCATACATTTCATTCGGGCCAGGCCCACAACAAAAGGCCAAAAAGGTTGACATTGCTGGGACTTTTCTGAATGATATATTCATTTTGTTAAAAGTGTGTTAAGAACTTATTTAAAATTTAAGAGTGGGGATTTCTGGTGTCTTTGAGAAATAGGGAAAAAAGTAAAGGCTGGGTAAAGGTTATCAGTTACCCTATAGAATGCCTGTAAACTTATACGAATAATATACACTACCAACAAACTATGAAATATTCATAACTCTACTCACACTTAACTTTCATTTAGGACACAAAAACATGCTCTCTCTAAGCTCGTAACAAGCAGAATTGCATCTCGTGCTTACATTCTTCTTAAGCCAAGTATCTGCATGCTGATGGCTGTTGGCAGTTGGCTTAAATGGCCAGCTTGCTGCAACATAGTTGACATTGTGCTCGTACTTTGGGTATTACCAGAATGTGCTCTATTTTGGCCTTTGGAGGCGTCAGCAGGGCCATAAAATGTTGCCACTGTGTGTGCGAAGAGGCTCATAAAATATATAGAAACATATATTTTTTTGTTGTGTGCTTGCCACAGTTGGACAGTTGCCAATAACTGTCATATAACATACATTGTGTGTGTGTGTGGGTATGAGCCAAAAATATTGTCATAAACATTGGCAGAGGTGGCTCTTTAAAGTGCGATAAAACGTTTAAGCGCATCATATTATTTATGAGTTGTGATAAGCAGACCACTGGGCACTAAAAGTATCTGTACAAAGAGAAATATATATAGGTGTATCAAGATTTATGTGAGTCGTTGAACAGGTAAGTTTTGTCAGAGCGAAGAAGACAAGAGCTAACAGTTGATGTGGGCAATTTAATTAGAATTTCTGAGGAAAGCGGCAAAAGAGGAGCCACAATTTTCAGTTAACAGACTAACAGTTGGCAATCGTCAATTGGCCATCACTGGCCAGTCAAAACAACTCAATCAAACGCCATGACCGCAAATGTCATTCATTAAACTGAACAAGCCAACTTGTAATGGCCCAAAGCCATCAAAGACCAAGAAGAGGACAAAGCCAAAAACAAGCTGACTATCAACTGTTGCTGCCATCACGACTAAACTGTAACAAGGAACTGTTCTGCAACAGGCAACTGTAGCAACTGTGGCAACTGTGGCATGCATCATGCAGCAGGCAACAGGACAGCAGAGCAACCAACAACCAGGCAACTGTAGCAACAAGGCAACCAGACAGGCAGCTGCTTGTTTAGCAACTTTCTAAATGAGTGCACTATAAATCACGACGGGGCTACAAGTTGCTGCCTTGTTTCGTGGCTACCAGAACAAAAATTAATTTAGTCATACGGCCGGACACTTGTAGCAGAAAGGCGATAGATTAATGTGCGGCAGTTAGAAAGTATTGTACTATCTGTGCCACCCCCAAACGCTCAGTGTTGTCCATTTAGAGTTTTTTCGCTATTCTCAAATCTGTTCGTTTTGTAATTCGATAGTATTCTATAAAGACATGGGACCATTATGCTTATTATTTACTGTCTTAAATAGAAATTGCACATTGATTCAAAATAAAACCAAAACTATGCTCAGAGTAGGGCAATACCAGAAATTTATAAAGTTACACCCATCGAGTTAGGAATAACAAATTTTTTCAATATTCCAATATTGAATAATTAGTTATTTTATTATTTTAGAATACATAAATGCATATGTTCGAAATATCTACCTAAGAACTAAATTTAAGAGTTTTAAGCGTAACTTTGAAATTTTTATTTACTTATAATTAAATTCCAAATTTAAAATATTCCCTAAAATAAGCAATTAAATTTTGTATTAAATCATAGCAAGTTTACAGTCCTTTTATAATTACAGAAATACTTTTATCAGCTCTATTTTTAGGTAAATATTTATTTTTTCGGCTTACAGTTGCCATCACTGTCATTCCCAGCCCACTAGAGATTTGTTGCCAGTCATGTTGCTGTGTGTGACCCTCAGTCGATGTACTCGTAATCCCTGAGCCTAGGCAAAATCAATGAAGCGCACTCTTTCTATGGGGGCGTGTGGGCGATGTCAACAACAACAACTACAGTGACAGCAACAACAGCAGCGACAACAACAACAGCAACTACGACAACAGAAACTTCAACAATTGCGACCCACGTGCCCCGTTCTTCTGTCCAACCGTCCATCCTTTCATACGTCCATACGTCCATCCGTCCGGCTGTTCGTCTCTTCTATCGACAACAATAAGAACTTAAATTTTTATTCATGATCAACAATGCGGAAGTTGCAGCAAGCGAAAACAAAGAAAATGCACTGGCAAAAATTTGCATTTTCTATGATGATTTTTGTGTACGTTTTACTGCTATTGATGCTTCTGCTGATGCGGGCTTTTAACCAAGCTTTAAGTCAGCCACAAAATACAAATTTTTCGGTTGCACATTTTTATTTGCATATTTGCTTAAAAATATTTCATTGCTAGAAATTCTTAAACATTACTGTTGAAATAGTTAAGCTCCTTGAAGCGTATTAGCATTTCCATTTATTGTCGGTCTGAGCATGGCTAACTCTTGGCCAAAATCGTAGAAATGAGTGCGGTTAAGACTTGAAAATAATCAACTTGAAACTGAAGGCTTTTGATTACTATTCGTCTTAATTACTGCACTTTTCTCGCAGGCGGGGCATGAAAAGTGTATCTCAAACAGACATTCACTTATAGATACAATTCAATCTAGAGCTGTTTGGCAAATTGACCAACCCAATGCCATGTTATTATCTTATCTGTTTGTTTATTTAGAGCGCATTGTGTTTCAGGGCAGGGCTACATTTCCCTTGTCCACAAACAACACCAACAAAGAATGGCAAATTGTAATTTAAAACCTGCTAAAAATTTTCAATACAAAGGCGCTTAAATGAGGTGTTGCAATTTCGTGTCTTTCCTGCTGTCTCTGCGTCCACTCCGTTCCGTCTGTTTGTTCAATCTGTCCGCTTGGCTGAGCTCAGACAGCGCTCAGCTCTGGTTACGAGCGGAAACAATTTGCACTGCGATAGAATTTCATTGCAATTTTATTAAAAGACACTTTTTTTTATTTTTGGTGTGTTTTTGTGTGTATGTTTTTTAATTAAGTCACCGTCGGTGATGAACTCGTGTAGTTTGCTTATTTTTTTTAATTATGTACACGAGAGGTGTGAGTCCTTCAGTTGACACAGTTATTTAGCTGTACGCTCTATATACTAGCCTGACAGGATATAATTTGCCAGTTGAATTATTTGAGCCGAGTTGTCGCAGTAGTTTGTAAATAGCATATTTCAAGTAACAAAATTTCTTGCTAATTTAATCAAACACACTGCGTATGAGTAATATAATTGGCGAGCTGCTGCCTGCTTGCCTGCCTGTTGCCTTTCAAGGTATGTCCTAGTGTGAGTGTTTGCGTGTTTGTTACTGTATAAATATTTGCAACACATTCTGCAATTGCTTCAAGTGGCACAGTGACATTTGACTACAGTGAAACCTCAATTCACAAACGCACAAGTTGCGACCCATTGAGACAGGGCGTCATCATCATCATCATCATCATTATTATTATCATGCTCTGCTCCGACCATGTTTGAAGTGTATTAGACACATGGCAAAAAGCAGCCAGCAGCAAGACAGACGGATAGAGGGGTGGTGGGCAAATGTGGCTGGCGGAAAGCGACATGTGCTAGCCATGTTCATAACTGTAAAATATTTGCACTGCAGGCAGGCATAAATGTAATTTCATGGTGTGTCATTTTCAACCCAGTTGCTCCCAAAGGACAAGTGCTTCAACTTTTTACCCCCTCAGCTCCATCGGCTCTTTTACTCTCCCCAGTGCATAGCGGATATTTGTTATATTGCGAGCAAAACATTTACGAGCTGATTTTGATATTCCTATTCGTATTCCACTTTCCACTTTCCTTATTCCTTACTCCTTGTTCATATTGCATTTCCTTTTGCTCCAAATGCAGTACTCAATGTGCGACATTTATGCGACTGGAGGTGAGTCCTGGACCAGCAAATAATATCCGAGCTGCCGGCAAATGTCATTTGACTTTTTTAGTATTTTCTGGAGCAGAAATATGTTATGGCATTTTCAATATAAATTGCATATGCAACAAAGTTTGCTATTTTCTTGTGTCTTCCAAATTCCAAGCATCTAATTAAAAGACAAGACTTTTGTAGTTTAACATGAAAACTAAAAGCTCAAAGCAGGTCAAATATCAATAGAATAGTTGGCCAACTACAAAGAGACTAAAACTATGCATAGAAAAATGTACAAAACATAAAGTAAAGACAAATAAATATTTGCGCAAAAATATTCAATGATAACAAAAGTCAGCGGTGTGGGCAAGGGGCTTAAGAGCGGGAATTTAGCATAACAAATTGAGCCAAAAAATCGTTTTACTTTTCTTTTAAGTCCTGTGAGTTTCGGCCATTGTTGCTGTCAAAAAATTAAAGCTCAAATAAATTTGAATAATTAATTAAAATACAAGTTAAGCATTTGTTAAGCTATGGCCAATTTGCATGTCAAATGAATTGCTACCAAAATCTAAATAAATTAGAAATATTTAAATGGTATTATGATAAGCAAAAGCCCATATAATTTTAATATTGATAAATTCTGGCGATTTAAATTAAATTTTGATAGCTAAAGTTGCCGCAGTAACAGAAAACAGGCAACAGGCAGGTCGTTCCGAGGTTCAATACCTAATTTCAGATCAAGACACTTGCCACTTGTCTCTTGCCTCTTGCCACGCCCACCTGCCAAGTAATAAACTTAATGCCACGCTCTGTTGCAGCTATAAAATTGCTACAAAGGGAGTTGGCCACTGAATGCGGCTGACACACACACCCAAACACACAAAAAGGGGACCACCCACAATTTACAGAGACCAACAAAAGCAATAACAATAAGAACTGCAAATACTCAACTGATATTTATTACATTTAAGCAATTGTAATTGTCATTGTTTGTCTTGTCGGCATTTAATTGCCAGTCAAGCGAGAGGGGATGGGGCTGCGAGGGTTGCTTTAAGGGTTTGAACGAGCTTCGGTGATTTCTGCTTAACTCACATACTGACAGGGTGCGAAAGTTAGTCAGTTCATTTAAAAATAGACACGCGCTTAGATAAATAAACAAAATGTCAGACAATAAAAATTTATGAGCCTCAATTGAAATACAACTGCAATTTCAATGGCAGACGATAAAAACAAAGAGTACACAAACTACAAACGATATGCGATATACGATATGCGCTATAGAGAAGCAGTAGCCAAAGCTGATGACTCAATTTATAGATATATATGTATATGTGTGTATTTATTTGAAAGGCGCCACATGACCAATGCGCACACATGACTGCCAGTGCAAATACTACGAGTAGTGTATCTGAAAAGTTGTTTGTGGTTTTTGCTTTCATTGGACGACGCATAAAGGAACTGGGTCAGCGTGAGCATCAAATGTATCTCGATTTCATTTAGATGAGCCTGTAGCATTCTATCTTATCGACAAATGACAATCTTTTGCCTTTTAAGATACTTTTATTTACCCACTACAAGTGAGATGTCTATCGCTGAGGCATTTGAAGGTAAGTTCTTAGCTAGTTTCACTTTTAAATTCCCATTTGGGTCACATGGGCTTAAAGCCTCGCATATCAAGTCATTAATATTCCAATAAGCCAAGTTACTCCAGCTGTGCACAGTCAGCATCGCCACCCACCAAGTCGCAGCTACCAAAAAATATTATTTGAAAAGTATCTAACCTGCTGTGCTTTCTATCGATATGGGAAATTACTACAAAATCTCCAACTATTTAAGTACTTTTTTCTATTAATAATAATAATAAATTAATATTGCTGTGCGGTGTATCAAGATAGACAACAATATGAATTGAATTAAATCAGCAAAAGTCACGTTTTTGGCTTTTGCAATTAAGGCTAAGTCGGCATCAATGGATTTCTTACAAAAATAACACAAAATAAATTGCCAAATCATTAATCCATTTGGTTATCGACAAGTTGATTTCCTCTATAATTGCCAGACCTCCAAAAAAAAAACTCATAATTCCATGACAAGCCAAGCCCCTTTCATGTATTGAGTTTATTTTGGCGATACCTGCTTTGCCTTGAGTTTTTGCCAAAGGTATCTTCAAGATACACGTTCTAACAGATGCATTGATTCGTTCATTCCACTTCCACTTGTATTCAAGTACGAAATTATCTTGTCTCAAGTTGTCAGGGACAGTCAAACCGACTGAGAAGCATATCTTATCAAGGCCAAACTATCTTACAGATACATTCGAGTCGTTGTCAATACATTTTCAATTATATGATGATGTTTCTCAAAAGATGTTCTGGCATAATAAGTTGCTTAAGTCACTTCATGTGGCAACATTTACTTACAGAATTTCGAATCGAGCATATTCTCTTCAACTGATAGATACTCCTACCTACGACCTGGTTTGTCTGTGTCCCTGGCAATTTGCAGTTATATTTATTTTGCATTAAAGTGCACTGTACCGTGTGCTGCTCATTAAAATTGCTTTTGTCAAGTACAGACTTTTGTGCGTTCCAGGCACAAAGAAGTTGAAGAAGTATCACTTCTTCACTTGGGTCTTCACTACGTCTGTGACGCCATTGTACAAACAATTTCTTATTAAGTGATCAATAATCATTTTGTTAGAATGCCAAAAGCACTGCGCACAAAAACCGCCCACAAAGGCCACAAAGGCACCAAAACCAGACCAAAGTTATACAAAAAGCAGAGCAAAGTCTGGTTAACCCGAACGTAAAATACGCTGTAATGAAAAATAAGTCTAATGTTTAACTTTATTATTTCTAAATCGATATATATGCAACTTATAGAATTTTTAAGTAGTAGACTTTACCAGTCAAATTTAATGAGCATATGTTTAGAAAATCCTTGGAAATATAAAAAATTCCTATAGTATTTGTGGGAATAGTGTGCATGGTATTAAAATACTTAAATACTTCCATTCTGCCTGCGTATATCAGGAGTCTTCATACCAAATTTTATGTGTCTAGCACTTACCATCTCAGAGATCTACTTGTTCTAGGAGACACTCCTTAACATAAACGACTTTTTAAGCTTATTTAGACTACTCATACCATAGGACCTTCACTATTCTGTACCAGACCTATAATACTTTCGATACTGGGTATACTAACCAAAGCCAAATTACAAACAATTTACATTACTGGCCCTGAAGCGTATTTAGTCTGGTCGCTTGTTTTTGGTCTAAGACTTCAGACTGAATTCAAGCCGGCGACTGAGTTCGTTTTATTTTTTTTTCTTTTCTATTCTTTTTTTATTGCCTGTTGCACTTTTGCTCCAAATGCAATTTGCCGCCTTCGGAATTTGGGTTAAATTACAGTAGATTCAAGATTTTTTGGCTGCAGGGCAAATTGGGTTGAGTGGAATTGAGTTAAGCTTAGGCGAGGTAGCTGTTAGTTTAGTGCAGGCAGTTTCAGGCAAATCATTATCAGTTTTACGTGCTTACCCACTGTACACAGCACAACAAACAATATCACACCCAAGCAGTAAAATAATCAATTCAATTAAAATGCCATACAACTGACCAAAAGGAACGCCCCACGAGCAACGCTTTTTTTACAAACTTCCCTCGCAATCCCCCTGACAAAACTTGCGATCCGAACTCCCGTTGATAATGATGGGCAATGCGGTGATGCGACGCCGTTCTGCATTGTCGGCATCAGCTTTTTGCCTTCGACGCAGGAATAACAACAGCAGCAGCAATACAAAAAGGAAACTATAAAAAAAAGGATCAGCAAGTTTATTAAACATAAGATACCCGTCATTTAATTAAAAGAAAGATTGTAATTATCTGTAAAATGTATTAATTTATTTATATATTTTACTTCGAAGAGGTTAGCAACAATTGGCTTGTTCTTTTCTGCAGACAACAAAATTATTTATGGCTAAAGCTTGAGTAGTTTATTTGTTACTTAAACTATATAACCCAACTCTAAGAATACCGGGTATTTTCTCGCAGTGCGTAGAAAGGGCTTACTGCAGAGCTGGCTGGACAAGTCAAGTGGTAGACCCTCCAGCCCCTTGCAATCCCCTTAGCCCCCCTTAGCACCTACCTCCAGAGAACCCTTTACACTACGCCTGGTCTGGTCGACGATTCGCTCATGAAAAATTCATTCATAGTGTGGAATTTCGCGCTTAAATGTAAAATAGTTTTTCAAACAAGTCGAACACAAAGCGCATTGTGAACACAGCCGACAGGGCGATGATGTTATGAAAGGATGCTGTGAAAATATATAGCATAAAATACGAAAGATACGTTCTACGATGTAAACATTTCCCAGCAAAGACCCCTGTTCCTGCTGCTGCTCCTGAACCTACTACAACAGGCGTACTGGGAATGGGATTGGGATTTCAACAGAGACTCTCTCAATGCGACTAAAAAGGGCTTGGTAGCTGCGTTGCCGTTTTACGTAGCCTTTAAAAGCCAAAAGAGTTAAAGTAGCGGCATTACAACGCACCAAGTGTGATTAGCATAAATGTATAAATACATATATAAAGCGAAGATATAGTAAAAGTCAGCAAAGCAAACCGATTGAGCTACACACTAACTGTGAAGCTCATTTTATTTTACAGTAAAAATACTTTAAAACAAAGTTGTATTTAACAAAAGTTTGTTTTTAATTTAAATTTACAAGAATTCTGTGCAATTCCATAAAAATAAACTCAATTTACATGTCGTATATCTTCTATGACTTAATAGTCAGCCAGAAGAGCTCGTAAGAAAGTTAATATAGCCAAACATAAAAGCAACTCAGCTGCGTTACCCAACGAAGATACGCGCCAAAAACATTGCAGATACAGATACAGATACATTTGTAGAGTAGGAGAAGGGGAAGGAAGGAGAGCGAGTGATACCGAGACGGTTATGTCAGTGGCTTAGCAGCCACAGAGGCAAGTCCATGAAGATCTCGTCGCATTTAAAGACACCTCAAGTGGAACGCGCAAACAGCAAATACACATCCGTTCACACACAGCAGCAGCAAGCAGCAGCACATACAGTAAAGCATCTTGATAGACAACTTGATGCCACAGCAGCCGACATGTACGTGTTCAACCACAGGCGAGAAAGAGAGAGAATGAGGGAGCGAAAGAGAAAATCAGCTAAGCAGTCTTCACTTAGACAAAAGCTTCCTCCTCTAGAGGAGGGCAATGGGTGTGCAACGCCCCCATGGCGTTACGCCCATAAGTCAGCATGCTACCCTTACAGTTCCTTAATAACCGTGCAAAATTTTAGCAATTTTACTTTTTACTGTGGCACAGTTGGCTTTTAATTTCCCCCATGGCATGTGTAATAACTCGAATGAAAAGTGCAGGAAAAACCGCTGATAGGAAAGCGGGGGAGGGGATGGGGAGTGGGATGCTGCCATTCTGTCATTTAAAATAGCAAACATAAATTGTCAATTATAATGCACTTTCAATTTGTAATTTCATGAATTGCCGAGAGCCTTTTAATTGCCAGCCATCTAACTAACCATAATCACTGCAGTCAAAGCAACAATGGAGGGAAAGAGTGTAACGAGGGCGGGGCTAACATTTAGTGGCAACGACTATATAATTAATTTTCCAATCACATGCATTTTTAATGAAATCAGTTGAAAATTTAAATAGTTGTGCAATTTATTGTTATTAAATTAAACAATGGTCCATTGCAGCTTCACATTTAATTTATGCATTTAAATAAAAGCATTAAGCATACGCAGCGTTGCGCAAATATTTATTAGCTATTACAAAGCATACACACACATAGGCTATCAATTAGCAGCAGTCGACAGTTCAGCACTTAGCTGCAGTAAAAGCTTCACACTAAATCAATCATACGCACTGTGGTGCTAATTGAATACGCAAACAAACCGCGAGATGCATTAATGTCTTCAAGTGTGTGCCTAAGAGCCAAACCCTGACCTATTTGCAGCGTCTGACATAATCAAAAGTCATGTAATGTCATGGTGATAAAAGAGGCTCTACAAATATTTGTAATTCTTATCAACTCCACGCGCCAAACATTTGTTAAGCACTGTGAACTTAGATAACGCATTGCTTAACAGGAAATGAAAGCTTTGTTATGAGTGATATACACTAAATATTAACTTATAATCACCATAGACATTTAAAGTCACAATTTGAGTTTCAATTATTAAGAACAAGTTTTAAAAATGCCTAACTAATTATCAAATTATTATCATTATTGACAGGTAAAGTCATCTTTAGGGTTTCAATTGTTATAAAAGAAAAGCTCGTGGCGTCAACTCTGACTATGCCATAAATCAATAAAGCAGCTTAGTAATAAATAAAAATAATTTATATAAAAAAAATAATTTATATAAAGAATTTATCTGTATTAAATTGAGGAATATATATAATATAATAAATAAAAATAATTTATATTTTAACAAATTAATGTTGTCTATTTTCTCTCTACACTAATTAGACAGTTCAAAGCTGAGTGTAAAATTACAAAAAAGTTAAACAAAGTAAGTACCTTCATCAGTTGTCAGTTCGAGTGCTCTGTGGACTCAGTTTTTGATAACTGCTGTCGAGCCGTATGATATCAAATAGTTGTAGAGCTTGTTTAAGCCTGCTATCAGTTGGAATACTTAAGTACTGAACATTTCTTTAAGTGTAACCACTTGAAAGTTGAATGAACCAAAGCATTAACTAAGCAGCACTTGAAATTTTAGTTGCAAACTAAGTAATGTAAGTACTGAGTACTCCCCAGTGAATCATACAAAGCTTCAATTTCCAGGCAAGTTGAGAGAGTTCAAAGCGACAAGAACCGCAACGGAGAACCCACTTACATATATATCTATATATATTATGAGTGACCTGCAGGCGAACCTTATAGTGAACCTCAACCTTTGATGAGGCAAAGCGAGTGTCCAATGCTAAGATCAATGCCACGTTAACGTTGCCAACTTCCTGTTATTTAGCCAAGTTGACACGACCACTACTACCCTATTTATATGCAGCGGCAACTATTCTATCCAGGTGTAGCTTCGTTCCACTCTCTTTCTCCTCTTCTCCCCTCTCTCTCTTGGCTTCTCCTGATTTTTTTTAAACACTTCCTCATTTCGCTTTGTACCTTGGCATTTGGCAGCTATTCTGTGTCAATTCCCAGCACTGTGTCTGAGTGTCACCAGAGCCAGAGAATCCGAATCAGAGCCAGAATCAAAGCCAGGCAAGTGAATGGTGTTTAGGTTTCTTTTTGGCCCGCTGTCTCTTCACTCTTTTCTTCTTCTGGCTGAGTGCCAAGTGTAAGTGCAATAAACTCTCTTCACTTCACCTCTTGATTTCCTTTTTTTCTCCATTCCATTCCATTCCTTTCTTTTTTATTTTATTTTTTGAATAGCTGGCAATCAAAGATTTGAATGCAAGATACGATGACATTTACTCGCACATTCAATTGCGCTTTTGATTTGAATATTTACATGCCAAGCAAGGCATTCTCGCATTCACATTCACATTTAGACATTCGTTCATGTCTCTTTTATCCTTTGTGTGCTGTAGACTTGACTTCTTGTAT
Organism: Drosophila parthenogenetica; assembly: GCA_035047505.1. Classification (NCBI taxonomy): domain Eukaryota; kingdom Metazoa; phylum Arthropoda; class Insecta; order Diptera; family Drosophilidae; genus Drosophila; species Drosophila parthenogenetica. The sequence goes on from JAWNPM010000183.1 coordinate 8,367,612, forward strand.
GTGAGAGCACAATATATTGACATAGTCAAATTGGCTTACCTGCTTGAGTTTACCAGCAGAGTGCATGCCATTGGGTCTTTGGTGTAACCACAACTAATTGATTTCTAAATGCACCGAGTGTAGCTTTAACTTAAAGCTCTTCATTAGTCGCATTTGCTTTTGGCTTAGGCTTTGGTAAAACTTGCCGTAAGTTACCAACTAATTTGCCTAATTGATAAACCATGCAAGTGCTTCTTAGCCTTGGCTAAACCTCTTCTTAACTGTTTGCTTTTCCACTGACAAACCAAACATCTTTTGAGTCAAATGCACTAAGATGCACTCCAGAAGCTGCCACAGCTGCTACAATCACAGACAAATCTTTTTGTGCTTCTCTTGGCTCTCATCTCCTACCCAAGTAAAGTTGCCCATTAATTGCAATCAATTTCGCTGTCAACACACACTCCAAATAACTGCAGGATATTTATTTATGCCCCACAACCTTTTGCAACTGAATAATTACCTTATGACACATTATCATTATTATTAAGGACTGCCCTTACCACAGAACTTATCATTTTCACATCAGCTTGGGGGCCCCCAGTAGTCCAGGAATTAGACTCTGCCATGAAACAATGAAGCGGCCTTCCTTCCCCTACCCCTTACCCTGCCACGCCTCTCCACGCTTCGCCTGAGGGCTCATAAATATTTCTAGCTTGCAAAATTATATAATTATTTCAAGCATTCTCAATCGGACTTGGGACGAGTGTGCCTCTGAGTGCGTAATCAAAGCCGGAAACTTGTTTTGCATACCCTTTCTGGGGCTATCTTTAGTTCTATGTAAGCGATGAAAACTATAAATGGAATATAAGAATATTAAATTTATTATTTTATGCTTTTTGTGGTACAAAAGAAAAAAATGCTGTGATCCTCTTGGGTTTTAGACGAAATTTGAAGAAATTGTTTTAAAAATAGCAACTGCATTATTTTCCTGTAACTAAATGACACATTAAAGCAATAGTAAATACTCTTTAATGCCATATATTAGAATGACACATTGCTGCGATGGTTGACATGTGTTATATACCTATTCTGGTAGTTCTATTACTTTGTCAAACAGTCTTAAACCTAAACGAAACTAATTGGTATTTCAAACAATAGGGTATTAAAATAAGGTAGGTAGTATTAACAGTTTTTGCTCTACCTTCTTCCTAAAAGCTCTATTAATTACCCACCAGCAAATAACAACTCCAAGCCGCTAGGCATAAACACTTAATTGTTCTAGGACATTTAGCTTCTATACCCTCACCCAACCCTTTCATATTATGCAATAAATCTGCAGCCAGCCAAGAATTTCGTGTAGAGCATTAAACCATCGGCTATCTACATTTATTCCCTTTCTTGCTTGTTGATTTTACTTTTGTTTTAGCTTCACTGCTTCTCGGCCTCTGCTTTTGCCGCACTTGCTGCAACGCGTTTTTAGGCCAACGCCGACAAAACCAAATGCATTAAGCCATGGCCTTTACGTGCTTATTTCAGTTTAAAGTACAAATATTTGCAGCCCGTGACGCTTAAATGAAAAAAACAAGTGAAAATTAAAAAATCCCCTTAATGAAATTGCGTCGAGCTCTCAATGTTTTCCGCTGCCAGCACTCAATTTACATGCCGACAATCAATAAGCTGCCATATAAACTTTATATAGCTACTTCGATATGTATAAATACCAGTGTTGCACACTGGCCTAAAGCATCAACTATTAAATACAATATACAATAAATTTCGTTTGTTTTAAGTGTAGATTATGAAGAAAAGAAAAAAACTTTAAGACTCTTCAATTTGTGCGATAGTTTTTAGCTGTATTTAATGTACTTAATGTGTATACAAGTGCATACGAGTGCCATACTCGTGCAATAAATACAGTTTGTAGCTGCAAAAGTTGTGCGCTGTAAATATTTGGCCCGAACGCCCACAACAACAACGACTACAACTACAGTGACTACCAACTTTTGTTGGGTTGGAAAAACCGCAGTGCATGCTTGACTTCAGCGGAAAAACTACGCACTCCAAAAAAATATAAAAGTTGAAAAAAAAAAAAGCAGCTGGTTGAACTGTCGACCGTCTGATGGTACGGCGATGCGAAGCATTTATTGAATTGATGGTCGTGGCAAGTGCTTTAATGGAAACTTAAGTATCATCGTTTAAAATGACGCAGAAAAGCGCAATGCAGTTCACAAATGAATGAAGTATTGAATGACTGCATAGCTGAGGTAATGACGGCATGAGCCCGACAAATGATGTTGACCCTTCACTGCAGACCATTGCGTTACCAATGCCAATTATTATTTATATACCCTCCAATTCCAGCTAAAATATATCTACGGGTTTTTTATACTCTTCAAAAAGGGATGGTATAATTCTTTGCTCATTAAATTGGTTGTCATTTCTGGGTACTCTGTCTTTCTATGTATAAAATCTAACAGAGTTTGGAGTTAAATTAAAAATTTTAAAGAGAATTTGACGACAGTATTCCCAAATATTTCAAATTAAATTAGCATAGTATGTAAGTAAACTTGTTTTGAAGCCAAGACAAAGACTCTAGTTCTGCTATAAAATAGCTAAACTGTCAACACTGCTGGTCAGCTGGTTAGTTGATCCTTTTACTGTTGATTTTAAGTGCAGCATTTTGGTGCACATTTATTTTATGCACTTTTAACGACAATTCGCATAGAAATTATGTGCAGGCTTCCCCAAATTAAAATGGGTATTGTGAACATTTTTGGGGAGAACAAACATTATGCTAAAATATGCAACGCGGCAGGAAAAATTGTTGTTAAAACCAGATGAAAACGGAAAATGGGGGAAAGCATGAATCACGTCGTGAAAAGCACATAAAATGTGTGACAAGTAATGAGAGTAGTCGCAAGTTTGGAGTTTATTAAATATGCACCAATTAAAAGAGACGCTCTAAAACTCGACGGCAAATCATCAAAAATTTGTTCAACCAACTGAATTACAAGCCAAATATTTGAAAGGTGACGCATTAAAAAGCCACGTGCAAAAATTATGTCAAGTGCAAATGGAATGGGAAAATACTTTCGACACCCTTTTACTTAATATATTTTTTGTGTTTTTTTTTTATATTTTCCGAGTCGGAGTTTGAGTAACTTTTGCATTAACCATCTCAGCTCGTAAAAGACAAACAACCCATTAAAAGTGATGCAAAGTCAGCTCCCAAGCTTAGGGCTAAACCGATTTGTAAATTTATTTATGCAACCACTCAAACCACTCTAACAAAATAAACCCACTCTCCCAACACACACACATAGACTGAGCAACTTTGATTCCTCTCTAAAGGATAATAGAAAATCCCTGGACCTACAAAGGTTAACAAAATTTGCGCTTTTAATTTTTAATACCTGGAAAAAATAAAGTTGCACACAAAAAATGTTATCAAACTGCATTTTAGTTAATAACAAAAGATACTTTTTTATTTCAATTGAATTAAATTTATTCTATGCTGATTTCCTCTATTAATTTATCGCTTTTCCGCTTGATTTGGCGAATAATGTGAAATTAATTTTAAATCCAGTGCATAAATTAAATTCACACACGGTTCAACTCACACTGCACAGTGGTAGAGCTTTAACGTGTTAATTACATAGAATCGTCATTAACAATTAATTATGTAGATAATATACCCGAAAGAGTGTCTGTGTGTGAGTGTGTGTCGGTGTAAATGGGTGTGTTTGTGTGAGCAGCTATGGTGTGACTTTTAATCAGCAGGAATAACAGCTTAATAGAATCCAAATTTATTCAGAACAAAGTAATGAATTGCTTCAAAAATAGTAATATTTAATTATTGTGCTTTTAATTGTTTGCTATATTCAGTTTGTTTTTACATAAATTCAACCCACACTTTTACTTTTTAAGTCCCTTAGAATTTTTTTAAAAACTGCCAAGCTTTTAGCCCACATGTGTCTGACATCAATCATCAATTATGTCACGCAATCAGGGTCAGCAAAGTACTAGTAAGTAACTCTGTCTTTAAATTCAGTCTTTTAATCAACAAGTTTAAGCTTTTGTTTTATTTGAAGCTTAAACTTTGGTTTAACCTGAACTTTAAGACAAGTTTCGGATGTTGTTTCGTTTTCCAAAGAGCATTACCCCTCAAAAAATGATAAACAATGTCTGGGACAGTGTCTCTGTTTCTGTCTCTGTCTCTGCGCTTTCTAGACATTTATAATTACAACAAAAAAGTTTTCCCCCATTTACTTTATTTGTGTTTTTTTATTTGAATACCCAGCACAAGTGGCAGCTAACGGGTATGCTGAAATTATGTGTTATGTAAGTTTTTTAATCTACTGGAATTTCTACATTTTTCATTTATTATAGCCCAAAAAATCTGAGCTGTAAAGCTTAACAGTTTTTATTGTAAATTTACGTAATATCTACAAAAACTCTACTTTAATTTTTAAATATTTTTGAGTTTGTTTCTCTTTTATGTTCTTTACACAGTTTTTTTTTTCGCACCGCCAGCCCCACTTACTGGCACCACACACCACTCGTCCTGAGTCCCCTTGTCCCTTGGTCCAGGATGCGAACACGCTGTCGTCACATACAAAAATATGATTTATGTATTTAATTTAATGCTCTTGTTGGTGTCTGCGTTTGTGCTGTTGTTGTTGTTCTTGGTTTTTTAGAGGACAGTATGTGTGTGTTTATTTGTCAGGCGACAACGGGATAATAAGAGAAACCAGAAACCGGAATCCGGCAGACAGTGTGGATACTGAAACGAGCCGAATAATATTGTAGTATGAGCAACTTGTATACAAACTCGCACTTCTTTTTCTCTCTGTATTATTCCGTTTCCTTTGCTTTAACGCTATTTGGCTGTTTTAAAGGGCATTAAATTGTCCTTGTTGTTGTTACCTCTGCTGCTGTTGTTGTTGTGCCCACACAAAAGGCATAAAAATGAAAAATGTGCGGCGACTTTTGTTGTTTTTCTCCAACTTCTTTGGTTTCGTTTGCATCTTCTTGCTTGAGTTGTAATTATAAATAATTTGCCTGTTGTTGAGTAGAATGTTATGCATAAATAAATAAATAGACAAGAGGCCAACTTACTTGGCCTCAACGGAACTCGCCTAAATTATGCAAAAATTTGAGCACAAGCAAATCAAATTTTTGGCCACAAAATACAACTACTTTGCCCACTTCTTGCCGCTGCTAATCTGGGTCTCTTGTCCTTCGGCTGGATAAGCAAAAAGTAAGTATCTAGTACTTGTAAAACATTAGGAGCACACTCTGTGCACACAAACACACACACAGCTAAAGAGCTTGCAATTACCATAAGCCGAGCACACACACACACACATGGCCATAAAATGTAATGTGGCCCAAAGAGAAGAAAGAGCCAACAAGGATCAAGTGCAAATTTTTGATAATTAAACATTCAGAAACGCCAAAATGCTTAACACAAGCACAACGAGCTTCAAATGGGAGAGCCGGCGGGCGAGAGGGCGTGGTGACGGGGTGAATGGAGCATGCCACGCCCAGGCAATGCCAAGGGGCAAGGAGGAAACTGAACTTATGCTGGGAATGTAATTAACACACAAAAATTGAAATCTGCTGCCAAACACACACACCCAAACACACAGGCTGCCAGACGGCTTCATTGAGGTCTAGGAAGTCACTTACAAGTGTGTGTGTGTGTGTATCTGTGTACATGCGCGTGATTGTGTTTACATACATGGCATCGCAACAATTTTCTTTTTTGTATTTTCGTAATTAAAAATCAGCTGCAGGATATTTTCAACGTTTTCGCCAGTGAAAATTACAAGAAGCGTGTTAAACATAAACAGCAATTTTCCCACAGACAACTCAATCCAAGCATTTCCGCACTTCCTTCCTTTGCTTTTGTTCCTCTCCTCTTCTTATCACTATAGTACGTACTCCCTACTGCGACATCGCGCTGAGCACTGAATGAATATTAAGATATGTGTAATGCAATTGAATATCGCATTTTAAATACGATTGTGTTCTTCTCATTGAAATGATTTCGCTTGAACGAAAAGGAAATAAGAAGAAAAACGAGGAAAGCGAGGGAAATGTAAAAGTTGAGAGAACACAATTTTCATACAAGTCGTTTAAAAATCGATTTCTTTACCTTTATTAAATATTATTTGTAATGGAATTAATTTTATTACTCGACTATCAAACACGCTCGGAAAGCGAGCGTTCTAAAATTTGTATAGTAATTTCAGCTTCTTAGCTATTATAGTTTGGTACCCACATTAATAAGTCACTCAGCGCACGGTTTTCTATTTTTGTTCTTACTATGAAACGTGATGCAATTTGGAATTTTTATAGATAAATTTCGAAATATTTTTCAGCTTAATTAACTTGTGGAACTTTTAGCCACGTAAACCCCTTCTCACCATAAATTCCAGGGTATATCGCTTTCAAGAATCAGCTCAAAAGAATTTGCAGATAAGTACTACATGCAAATATTTTTAATAAAAACACATACACACATATGTAAATATTAAATTAAATGATTTAAACAAATAGTCAGCAAGTGAATAAGCCACAAATATGAGTGCGAATTTTCTGGGAATTAACAAATATTTTTATTATACTCAAATAACAATTTCACGTCTGCTGCATTCGCGCAACAAATTTATTTATTTTATTTTATTTCCCAATCATTTATTTTGTATTAATTAAATATACATAAATATATAAATATTTTTGTTTTCACATTTCAAAGCAGCGGGTGAGAAAAATCAGCTTTTAAGCTGCAATGCAAACCGATGAAAACATTGACGTATTTTTCATAATTTCTTTGCTTTTGTTTTTGTTTTCATATCCATTTTGGTTTGTGTTTTTTACTGGAATGAAAAGCCTTTGAGTGAACTCGAGGATTTTTGGGGAGCGGTCTGTTTTTGACAAATTGACTTTGCTGGCAATAATAATAATAACAACAACCACAGCAACTCAAGCAGTATACTATATTCATATTGATTTCAAACGAAACTCGACATGCAAATGACAGATTTATATTTCATGCTGTCGTTTCGTTTCGGCTGTCAATCAACTTGGCCAAGGTGTTGATTGATGTCTAGACTCTCTAGACCCCAGACGCAGCTGCGCTGAGGGTGGGGCTATTTGAGTGGGAGTTCAAATCGGAGGGGATTTCCTATTTTACTTTTTCATATTTATTTTTTGACAGTTACGCATTCAGAACTCGAGCTTTGAGTTCCCTATTTGGTATCTATTTGTGAATAGATTCGTGGGTGCAACGTACGCCAAATAGAGCGTCTCGAGTGCGCTTGAATGAAGACTGTCAAAGAATGGGAAGAGAGGATAAGAAGTTGGGGAGTAGTTGAAGAGAAGTAGCTACTAAGCTGAGCATTAGCCGTTCAATGTGGAACAGCATTAAGTCACATATGTATCTATGTGTCTGTGTATCTTTGTATCTGTGCATCTTTCATACAGCAGCTCTAAGAAACTGGAAGTAACATTGCCATTAAAATCTTAGCCTAGTTTACATTGTCTGCCGAACCAACAAAACTGGGACCAAGAGCGTGCGGGTGTGAGATTAAAGTACCATTCACAGGTGTGTGCAGCGCATACAGCATTCACAGGTGCGCGCACGAGCTTTTTGTTTAGTCAAGTATCGTAATTTGTTGGCATGTTTATTCATGTTAGCACAGCAGAGACCGCAGACAAGAGGCAGACGAAACACAAATACAAAAGCGAAAACTTCTCAAAACTGTCGCGCTCGTTTCTCGCCCCTTTCACTCACTCACTCACCCCTCGCACACACTCACTCGCCGTCTCTCTTTAATAATTCAGCAGTCCTTTTTAAAGGCGACCAAAATTGAAAGCTAAAAGCAGCCAAAACTTGATGTCGCCTACGATGCTCGCTGTCGACACCGACAACAGCTCCTATAAAAAACAAGTAAGAAAAGACAGCGAAGAGCGTATAATACTCTCTGTTTTTTTCCCAATTATAATGTAAAACGGTCAGATATTACAAAGAAGTTGTTTAGAACACGTAAAACAAAAAAAAAAAGGGGGTTTAATGGCAGGGGGGGTGGGGCCCCTCTTGTTTTTTGAACAAAAACAAAAAAATAAGAGGAGGAAAAGGAAACAAAAAAAGTCGTTGAGCCCGGTTAAAAAACAAAGTGCTTTAAATGCTTGCTCGGGTTTAACTTTGGTTACGTTAGACGGACCCATTGAAATTTGGCTAAGACTGGGGCGGAGACGGAGACTGACGCCGTGGATGCTTAATGGTCTTAGTAGGACGCTTTGCCGCCAGCTTAACCCCATAAGGCCACAAACAAACACACACACACACAGAGACACACCCAAAAAAAAGGAGGTTAAGCTTTATTTATGCGCCAAAAAGTTTATGGAAATTCCAGCGGGGTGTTTGGGCTCAACACACAGGTGCTTACAGTTTTTCAATAAAAATAAAGCCAGAAAATCTTAGATGATATAAAAATAAAGAAAACAATCAACTAAAACTCAAATGCGGCATTTTAGCTTACTTTAAGAAACTAGCTAAAAATAAAACATTGCAGACGGAAATAATTTATTTTTAACATTAAATATTTTTAGTAACTATTTTCAAAAATTTTAAAACGGCTTGAAATTTTACAAGCTGCTAAAGAAATAATTTCAAGAAACTAAAATGAAAACTTACTCATAACTTTTTATTTTATTTCTACTAAAATGGCTAATTTCTTTTAGCTATTCCTAGAAACTTTAAATTAGTTTCAAAACTCTGACATTGAAAACTAAACACAGCATTCACTTGGCTTCAGTTTTCTCTGCCATCATTAAAATCTATTAGAATTTATTTTTGGCACCCTACTAAGTACTTTAAAGATTGTATCCCTAGAGGGGATGATTTTAGGTAGTTCTCGACACGTGTTATAGATGCTTTAACTCGTAGATCATTTGCTGGAATGCTAGGCATTTAATGCAATTTATTACCACTAAATTACGACTACTTAAGTATAGGTACTTATACTACTTATACACTTAAGGCAAGATAATAAACTTTCACAAACGGTGTGTTTGAAATGATTGAAAATTTAAGTTAAAGTTTTTAAAGGGATTAATAAAGAAATGAATTTGTAAGCAAACATAACTTGTCTTTAGTATACCCGGCTAAAAGCTGGACATGTTAAAGGAGCAATCAGATGGCTAAAAAAGAAAACTTGAACAGAAATTCACGATATGAAAAACACTCACACAGCTGTCAATTTTCCAAAGCGAATCAGAGGCTTTCACAGACTCTTATTGCATATGTGTGTGTGTTTAGGGAGGAGTGGCGGAGTGTTGGGAGGATACTGACTTCAGGTAACCATAGCACTGGAGCCTAGGGAACTCACACAAACGAAATAATCCAATATACATATTGTATTGTGCGATAATACCAAGCAAGAAGCGAAAAAAAGGGGATACAACAGAAAAAAAATATCTCCGATTTGAATTTTTCTTTAGGAAAATGCTTTTTTCTCGCTTTCTAGTGTTTTGCCAGCACAATCCTACCTTGTATCTGCAAATGTTATACTGGATATGGTTACGTACACAACACTCCATGCCAAGTGCGTTCATTTCAAAAACATTTTTTTGTGTAATTTTTTTTAGGCAGTTTTATGCTTGGCAAAACAAACAAACTCACTTGGAAATTCAATGAAAATCATTTCAATTTTCAGATACTGCGCAAAGAATTTGCATATAGCATATTTGTATGTATGTTATGTTGTGTGTGTTGTTGTGTGTTTCTGTGTGTGTTTTGGCCAACAGCAAATCAATAGCAAAAAGTTAAAATTCAGGCAAAAATTTCATTAAGTTAAAATGCGCCGAAAATGCCAGCAAAACTTTCAATATTAAACTTCATTTCTACTGATTTTAATAAACCCCACAAATATTTGCCCAATTATGCTACTGAATTCAATTGTTATTTAAATTGTAAGTATTTAAAGATTTGGTAGGAAACTTTTGTTTCGAATGTAGTAAAAAATCGTTACTAAAAATAATTTAATTTAATGTTTATAAAATTTGGAAATAAAATTGGTTTCAATTTGCTGTACGTAAAAATTAAATAAAATGAAATTATTGGTAAAAACAGGGCACAAATTTAGCCTTAACTTTTAGGCAGTCAATATAATAATCAATTATGTTTTTGTTATAATTAAAAGCTCTCTTTTATTTGTGCTCTAATATTTAATATACATATTGAAATGCAATTTAATTACTAATACTAAACAAATTTTGGCAAATTGAAGTGCTCATATTCATTTCATTTGTTTGTTCACATTTATTTTTTGTCAATCTCAACAAAGAACAGCAAATAAAAATTTATTTTGATTGCAAATGGGAGAGCAGTGTCGAGTCCTGTGCCAAGGATAATAGTTTGCCATGCTTAGCAGGCGTCGCATGAATTTTGTGGTCCATAACCGTTGACTGTTTCCACTGCCAACTATGCTGGGGTCGTGTCCAGTTGTCCAACTCCACTAAAAGTGGGCAAATGTCCAAATGGTGGAAGACCGCTTTTTGCTGTCTCCTGATGCTGTTTATTTTTATGTGACAATGCAAAGTAAGTGCACTTGAGTTGTGCTCTCGGCCTACAATCAGCTGGCAGCTGCTTCGAGCGCGATAATTAACATTTGTTACGCAGGTCAACACACACACACAAATACACAGACACACACTATACTACATGAATGCGTAAAAAGAAACAAGAACTGTATAAAAGTCAGTGAGCTTTAAAATTGGCACAGACTACGACTACGACTACGAACTCTCGCTCAATTACGGCAGTATGAGTAGTTCCATTGGCTGCCGAGTTGCCTTTGCACGGCCATTAGCCCGAGCACGGTATTGGGACTGGGATCGGGAATGGAAACGTGTATAAAAATGGGACTGACTCTGTCTCTGACTCCGGCTCTGATTCTGACTCTGATTCTGGCAGAGTTCTGCCTTCAGTTCCGCTTTGTATGCATGCCATAATTGTTTGGCTAGGAAAAATAGCAGCTCGCAGATGCCAATCAATGAGAAACCCGCTATGATACCGCAGATGTTGCCAATTGTACCTGAAAGCAAAGTAGGAACCCAATATATATATATGTATCTATATGTATATACAGACAGTGTATACAAATGTATGCAAAATATGTAGTATAGAGTTGTACTCACTGAAGATCTCATACCAGGCATTTTTAATAATCTGGCGAAAGTATTGAATGTGCGTTTCGGCAAAATAAATACGCACAACGGCCAACTCGTTGCTTTCGGGGCCATAACTGTTATTGGCATCGATATTGTTGCTGTTCCTGCAAAATTACACTCATTTATGGCAACTGACGAAGAGAGAACAGCACATAACGTAATGGAAACCATATCAATGAGATGCCGCCCAAAGTTATTTGAAGCCCAAAAACTTTTAGACTAACAATTTGTCAAGTTTGTTAAACAAAAACTAGAACAAAACCATAGTTTCAGCTTGCCTCAATTACTGGCTGTATAAATTTAACAGAGTTAAATAATTCAAAGTTAAATTGAACAAGAATTTCTATTGCAGTTTAAAGGTTGACTCGAACCAAAGTAGTAATGTGTATGAGAAACACTTTACGCTTACATCATTGACTTATATAAACCATTGAGAGCCAAAGCCAAGGAACCACGCACACGGTAGCGTATCTCTGTGCAGGAAGCCAGACAATGGGGACAGTACAAAGCATCTTCCATCTCATGCTCTAGACCAGTAAGATTAGCACGACTGGTGATGACATTTAGCCATTTAACTATCAAAAAATATATTTAAAGTGTGCTCTGCTCAATTAAAAAACACTCACATCTATAGCGTTTAAGGCACTCCATGTGTTGAAGGGTGCAGTAAACTTTGCCCACATTCCCCTGAAGAAAGTATATGGGAATATAAAAGGGCAGACATCCGCACAGACTGAAGATACTACGAGCACGACAGGCTGAGATACATTTGCTAAATGTGTACTGATTATGGAAATTGTAACTATCCTTAGTGCCCTCATCCTGAAAGAGGCACTTACGCTGTGAAATGATTGAAGCAATGATTGATTGACAGTTGTTTGTACCAGAGACATAGACTCACCACCGAGGGACTCATGTGACGTGCTTGCGGCACTGTTTCGTAGATTCTGGGGTGCACGGGCAGCTGAGTAATTTCTCCTGTGTTCACAAATCGTATGGAAACACCCCCGGACTGCGGATCAGGATAGTTATTGGGCTCATAGATGATGATCTGCGCAATAGTGTGAAGTGATTGAGTATTGATCAATGTACTTTCACTCACCGCAAATCCATCGCGATCATGCAGCATATAAAAGTCGTCAGCAGCTGAGGACTTGAGTGTTAAAACTAAGCCCATTTCAGAGCCAAAGAAGCGTTGGGAATAGGGACGCTTTTTGGGGTATCTGAAGAGTTTAGATAAGAAATCAAATAATACTTGAGAAAGCAGAGAAATAGTTGAATCAAACCTTCCATGCGGATTAAAGGTACAACAAAATCCATAACTGGTTAGCGTCTCCTTAAACTGACTCAGACAATCGATGCTTTTGCCCGACAGGCGACAGGACACAAAGATATCGCTGCAGTTTGGAGTTAAGAACTGCATGCGCCTCTTTGTATTGAAGAAGAGCTCATATGGTTCGGTGTCCAGCAGATCTAGAAAACCCTGGAGTCTCAGGACCCGCTGATAATCACGCACTTCCTCGTAGCCATAGTACATGCCAAAGGCATGAAGTTCCTTGAAAAAGAAGCTCGCATTGCGCTGCTTGGGATCCTTGTCGCTGCTGTAGATATTCCGGACAGTTGGTAAGATAAATCAAGGGGTGCTATGTCACTCTATAGTCAACTTACAGCTGCTGTGCATAATGTTGAACAGCGCGAAGGGAAATGCGATTCATGGGACAGACCGAGACTGAGGGCAGATCGACTTTATTCACCGGATACTGCGGATTGTAAATGGTGGTGACCAGTGCCTCCGTTTGGTCATAGTACGTGTTCCAAACGAATGTGATTAGTACACTCAGTGCAGTTATATGGAAAACGAGCCAAAAGAGACTGTCACACTAATTGAATGGAAATGGAAAAGCGGATGGCACTGATAGGGCTACTTACCGTTCCTGATTGCGATATCCGTGCTGAACTAATTTGCCATAACAATGGAACGAGAGATTTTCCAGTAAATCCTTTAAAGCGGCGCCAAATGACAATTTCCGCGGAGCAGTTGCCACATCGCGAACCATCGCAGGTGGGTTAATATTATGGGTGGATCGGGGTATCCACCAGACGGCATGTCCGACCGCCAAAAGGTGTTTTTGTCGTTCTCCAATTGTTGCCATGTTTGGCACTCACGCGGCCCGATTCTGAATTGCAACTGTTGCCGCTGTCGACGCACTACGAGCCCTTTTGTAGACCGTCATTGTCATGGTCATGGAGCAGGAGTAGGAGTAGGAGTTGGAGTTGGAGCAGGAGCTGGTACTGGAGCTGGAGAAGCTCTACATGTTGGCTCATTTTAATGAAAATTTTGCAGTCATGTCGTGCGTGTTGTTGTAATTAGGCCTCGTGTACCAACTTATTGCCAACAAATTAACTGCGACATGGCACGTGGTGTTCAGCCACATTTTTCCCTGCTACCATTTCCCATACCATCCAATCGCACTCTCATTTTCCAGACCCACGCCTGCCTCTTGATTCGTCTTGGCAATTTCCCTTAATTGTCAACAATTTAAAATGAAATTAGTTAAACGCGCGTTAAATGTCAAAGCCGAAACGGAAACATCATCATCAAACGACAGCAGGACTCAAGTAGGTAATGTCCTTAACGATTTTACTTCCACCCTCAATCTTTTTTGGGGATACAAAGAAGTAGTAGGCTAGTGAGCTATCCTAACAAGACCCTGTACTTAATCAACGACAATCTCAGCCAATTGTATAAGATAATCAATAGGAAGGATTCTGTTTTCTACAATTTATGGGGTAGGAAAGAGCGTGGATATTCCTTACCTCTTAATAAAACTTATATTTCTCTATTGAGTTTAATAACTTCTTTTATTTATTTGACATGTTTGCCTCCAATCTTATTCAAGGATAAATATGAAGCTTCGAGGCATCAAACTTCTTGGCCTTGTTTCTGGCAGTATTTCGATCAACAACCCGCATACAGGCCATATAAAAGTACTTGAGAAAATGAAAAAGCAACTCAAAAATGGCCACCAGAGAAAATCCCATAAAAATGGACAGAATATTTCCAATCATGCCTGAGGAATAAAACAAATTAATAACAAACTTAATGAATATGTACGTGAATAATTACTAAATATCTCGAACCACTCATTGTTGAGCAATCTCATGTAGAGATGAGCATAGGGTTCACCAAAGTAAACTCTCAGCACGGATATATCTGAACTAAATTCGGTTTCATTGTTCTCATTGGACTTGAGCGTAGCCAGGTAGTTGTCAATGGGCAACATGCTCATCGAGATTCGATACTGGACATCATTACATGAGGGCAGGCACTGGGGACAGAACAATGCCTCCTCGAATTCACGCTCTAGTCCAGCAATTCTAACACGTTCAGTTAGCACGTTGTTCCATTTGACTGAAAAGAGATAAAATGAAAGTATATGTTTCTTATGAAGTAAATCTTTAAAGATATATAGCTTATGGCTTTGCTAAGAAGTTGCAGCAGGTAACTTACATTGGTATTGACTGATGCAATTGAGATGGGTGAGGGTGCAATAGACAACACCTTCCAGACTGTCCACCAGATCCAGCGGCAGTTGGAAGGGCAAACAGTTGCACAACGCTATTATGCTGCGAATCCGACATCTGGTAATGCAGTTGGGAAAGGTATAAACATAGCCCGAGCCATCCTTAAACATGCCAGCCTCATTGTGGAAGTAACAGCGACGCTGGAGAAGAATCAGTTAACAAAATTATAGTCAGTAATTCGATTCAATACTTACTCCCGCAGGTGAAAAGGAGTGCAAACTTTTATCGGTATCTATAACGCGTGGAAAGATCTTTAGAAAACTCTCTTCCCTCTGTCCCGGAAACATTTCCAAAGCATTTGACGACGTTATAGACGGAAAATTATTAGCATCGTGTATGATGACTATGTAACCATTTGTGTTCAAAATGGGAGCAAAATAGTCATCATGACTGGCATTGACCACAACGGTGAGACCCTGAGCCGAATTGGCAAAGCGATTTTTAAAGTCTCTTTTTTGAAGTCTGCACAGAAAAATAAAACAAAACTTATTTATAACAGCTCTAAATAATATTTTGAAATTTATTACCGATTCATGGTATTGAAAGTGCAGCAGAGCCCATACTTGGTAAGCGTTTCCTGAAAGGCATTTTTACTAAAACAGGGTATATCTATGTTGGACAAGCTGCACTTTAAAATATATTCTTCACATTTGGGCGCCAGCTAAAATTAGTTTCAATTAAATTTAAATAAATATATAGTTTTCGCTTTATGTTTAATTACTCACCGTTTTCATTATGCGACGCGTGTTGAAGAAAGTTTCATTGTTCCAGGTGCCAAAAATGTCCAGAAATGCCTGAAAGTTTAGGTACTCGTCGATGTCAGCCTTGGCACTTGCCGAGTTATACAATTTGCTGAGATATTTCAGCTGGTTCACATAGTAGGCTATACTCCGAGCCGAAGGATCATTCATCTGCCTAGGGAAAGATACAAGGAGAAGAACGGCAATCAGTAGAAAACAAAGGGATTTTATGAGAAGCTACTTTACAATTCACGAGCATAGCTGGTGACGGCCTGCAAAGAGATGCGATTGTTGGGACATATTGACACAGCCGGAAATGGTACATTTTCAATGGGATAAAGTGGATCCTTCAGATTGATGACAAAGTACTGAGCGATAAATTGCTCCCAGGTAAGTAGAAGCACCGCCAGCATTGTGAGAAACGTGGTCATGTGCAGCGCCAGCCAAATTAATCTGCAAATAAAGCAAAACCCGGAATGCAGAAATGGCTACGATGAGCGGGTATGAGCGAAGGCAAGATAAACGCACATGGCACAGGGCTCTAAAGGTACAAAGCGGAAACGGAAATGAAAAATGTGAAAATGCAAAGACGATGAGGATGAGCATGAGAATGAGTTTGAGTATGACACACGGAACGGCACAGCTGAAGAGACAAAAGTTGTTGTACAACAACTAAAACAAAAATAAAATTGCAACGCAATTGTACCACGCTACGTATGGGTAACGTCACATCAATGCCTGTTTATCTGAACGCCCACCTTTCCAGCAGCGTTAACTCCGGTGCCACCAGCTTGTTGTAGCCCTGCAAGGATATATTGCGCACCAATTCCACCATATCCAGATAAAAGCTGGAGCCAAGCGATTCCTTGCGCCCACCACCATCGGGATTACCGCCCACTTTCCCACCATTGGGATTTTTAATCCACCAGATGGCATTGGATGTTGATTCAATATTAACCATTGGAGCGCACAATTTTAACGATGATCCAAAAGTACGCGAGTTGACGCGTTTATTCTTGTCCTTGTACTTCTTGTGCCTGCTGACTGCAGTCAACTGAGTGTCTTTGTTGTCACTCAGCTATGTAAGAGCATACATAGTGGGCGTGGCAGTTGGCGTTCTAATGTAAGTTTGTCATTAACATATGTTTTAATTGTCACAAAGTTTTTGTGGGCGGCGAAGTCTAATGATTTAAGTTTTCAAAATGTGCAGCATACTTTTAGGCGGGCGTTTCTATTGCTTGCCCCGCACGCGTTGCCAACGATTTCAAACACATTTGAAATAGAAGAAACGTTGAGGGTAAACAGCGGCCTACAAAATGTTTAAACAGCTAGAAAATATTAAATAAAAAAACAATAAAGTTCTGTTTTTCAATAATTGTAGTTTTATATTTAAATTAAGTATAACTTATTTGACTTAAATCCAAATACATTAAAGCTGCTTAAAGTGTAATCGGCTTAACGTCCAGCTGGCCAAAACGGCTGTCCTGGATAATTACGGGCGCCCACAAAGGCATATTGATTAGGGTTCACGACCCTAGCAATATCCGTATAACTGCGTCCAGAACGCTGAAACTGCTGTCTGTAGCCAAAAACTGGCGTGCTTTGGGCCAAGAAGAGCAGTGTGAACCAGGCCAAGAGCAAGAGTAGGAAACCTTTTACCGTCAACGGAGACATTCTGTTTCTAGTGCTGACCGTCAAGAACTGTGCACCAATGTGAACGCATTGTTGCCTTTTATATGATTATGGCCAGCAGAGTATTTCCATACGGTTGCCGGTTTATCGATCAGGTTATTGGCATTGTCACAATGCCTCGCACGTACTGTCTGCCAGCGTTGTCCATGCTCTCCTCTCGATCTCTAGCTGGTTCATCCCGCGATGCCGTCAAAATGTCATTCACACTGTCTGACAATCGGTTAAGTCATAAAATATCAACACTCACGTTTTAGCTCAGAATCAAATACACTACACTCATGTCTAGATACCGTATTCCTACGAACTACTCGCATTTGTAGCGATCTTAACTGTTGATACCCAGTCGTATGCGCAATGTGAATGATTTTAACTAAACGAACATAACTCTGACTATTTAAATAGTAATTAACAACAACAGACTGTCAAATGACGTAGGTGCGCCTCTCTTTATGACAAATCTTGCACATAAATCTGAATTTGATCCATGCATTCCAGAGCTAATGTACCCATTCCACGGCCAGCTGTAACATTTGTATTGTCTTTTTGTTTTTGAAATTCATTTGTTCACTTCCTGCTGCATTAATTTCATTGTTTTTCTATGGGGAACTACCATGGAGCTGATGCGCATATCTTTCGACATTTCTGGAATAATTCTCTCTGATTCACCCGTCACCAGTTTATGTTTGGTAAACGAGTATTTCAATTACTTGTAAGAAATATTATTCATGAATTTAAGAAGTACTTTTTTTGTAATGACTCACTAAGAAAAAAGTATAAAAATGTGATCAAAATTAAACGCCGCTGAAATAGTCGACACTTTTTTCTGCTGATTTTAAAATCGTCCTACAAATTGTTAAACAATTAACAGTCAATTTATGTAAAGCTTTAATTCATTTAAGTTTTAACTGAAGCTTATAATTGATTAAAAGTTTAACCTGTTTTTTCGTAAGTCAGCTCTAAAATAAATAATTTTTTCAGCGTACACCAAATAAAAGCATGAACAAATTACAAGTAAAAGGAACAATTAAGAAGTGATTATTTTTGAACACTGTCAATACTAGTTAAACGCATGGCAAACATTTAAAATTCAGTAATTTACGGTAAAGATACCAAGTTTGCTAGCTTGACTAACAGACAGAAGTCCATGCCGCTTATTTTCACAGTAATCAATGACATATGTATACTCTTTTTATCTTCTTTCTGTTATTACTTTAATTTATTTTATTTTTCATGAAACTTTATAGCCCCATTCTAATCGATTTAAGTATCAAAGCTTAGCAAATTAAACTTAATTATTTGTAATGTCTATAAAAATTAATAGTTTTTTAAAACTTGCACAACTTCCATTCTAAACTGATTTAATGCATTTCCAAAACTGTTAGTTAAATACATCAATCTTTTCTCAATTGTTTGTTAAAACTCGTAAATCAGTTGAGACTTTACTGTAGCTTGTTAACTGAACCCTTACAAACTAATCCGTTTCTAACAACAAACCTTAAAGTATAACTTATTTTTAGCGCATAATAAAACTGAGCAAAGTTCAATTTCTCGAGCGTGATTCGCGTGACAAATACGTGACTCTCCCCCATCACTAAAACTGACCTAGTCGCAGTTTCGTCACGTACCATCAATCAGTTTCACTCAGCTACTAGTGCTAACTACACGTGTTTAATGTCGCTACGACATGCTTATTCATGTCCAACATAAACCTTTATTTAACCACTAAAATACAATAATTTTAAAACTTATATTTTTTAATTAAATTTTTAAAGAAAAACAAGTTTTTACCTAAGATTATATTATCTGTTTTATTTGCGGCACATATGAAGACCTAAATTTAGTTTAGTTTAAAATTTAAAATGAGTAATTAACTTAGCCCCGCAGATGGAAATAGGAAGTGTGCGGTAGGTGATGTCTTGGACCGCCGGAGTGTGTGCGCTGATTACTGGGACGGTAACCTGTGTAGTCATACCCTGCGTGACTTCCGTAACTTCCACCTCCATAATAGTCGTAACCACCACCATAACCATCATAGCCCACAAGAAAGCCACGTTCATAACCTCCGTAGTTAGAGCTAGCACTACCGCAGTGCCTAAGCTCATTTAGGGAATTGAAATACAAAGCGTGACCAAAATGTAGGCAATTGGCCCAATGACAAATTAAGATCAGCAAACTCAGTGCTCTCATTGTCTGTTAGATACTTTACGAGGTCTGTCAAGGTTCTGGCTTAAATTCTGGACATCACGCATCTATTTATACCCTGTGGATTGCTGTGAATGGGATCGCCGGATGACGCATGGTTAACTTAATAGGTTTTATTTTAATGTTCTCCTGAATCACATTTGAAGACTTCAACTTTAATTTAACTTATAAATTCAAATATTTAATGATGTTAGCCCCACAGATGGGAGTAAGGAGCGCGTGGTAGATAACGTCCAGCACCGAGACCGAGGTATCTATCCTGTGCTAACACTCTTGAGATATCGGAGTACGTGCGTCCTCTCCGCTGACTTCTGACGGGACGGGAATAACTGCCGTAGTTTCCGTAACCTCCTCCGTAGCCTCCGTAATTACCATAGCTGCCATAGCCGCCTCCATAGCCGCCATAACCGCCTCCATAGCCGCCATACCTACCTCCATAACCACCGTAGTTTACAGGATAACCACGCCTGTAACCTTCATAGTTATAGCCAGCACTACCGTAGTGCTTAAGCGCCTTCAGGGACTTGAAGAACAGAGCGTTGCCAGACTCTAAACAGCTGGCCCAAAGGCAAATTAAGATCAGCAAACTCTGTGCTCTCATTTTGTGTGTTTTGTGTACTTTACGAGGTTTCTCAAGGTTCTGGCTTAAATTCTGGACACTACGCATCTATTTATACCCTGTGGACTGTTGTTGACGGGATCGTAGGATGACACATGGCCAACTTAATGTGTTTTATTTTAATGTCCACCTGAATCGCTTGAGATCTGCTCAGACTATGCTAATACTCCGAACAGCAACAACTTCAATGCATTACTATGAATTACTTGGATGTTAACAGATGGAACTACCACATTTTGTTCATGCCGAGCACGTACGTGATCAACGCACCGCTCGGAACGGAAAAAATTAAGAAAATAACAACAAGAAGTGAGGAAAAAAGAAGCAGAGAAAAGAGTAGCAGACACAGACGGTTGTCACAGCAGACGCGACTTCATCTCTCATCGGTCATCTCTCTGTCATTTGTCCATCAGTCGTTTATTTCCTCTCGAGCTTTTAATCAGCGAGCTTTTTATTCGGGGTTTTTCTAACCCGGTACTTAAACTAATTAAACGGGTAGTCTGGGTTTGTCAGCGTTGTAATGTATTCCTGACCACCATTAGCAGTCGAGAGTATCTCAGAGTAAGTAGTATCTTTTGGTTTTATTCTGATTAATTTGGTTAGGATCAATGATTGATTATTTTATGTTAAAGTACCTACAGAGTCTTTTACAGTCGACTCCCTACCTCTCAGCCCTTTCTGCTAGATTCTTCAAAATTTTTTGTTTACAATTCTGATGATCACATAACACGCTCCGTTAGAGAGTGAGTCCGAAGAGCAGACACAAATCTTGCATTGATTAGCACTCAGTCAACAAAGACAAACCGAAGACAGGTTTTGAATTTTGAATTTTGAATAAAGTTTGGATTGGATGAGTGATTCTAAGCTGTGCTCTTATAGCATAACAGCAGCACTGTCACTCAGTCACGCACTCAGTCACTCCTCTCAGTCAGAGTTCTCGTCTCTCGGTGGTTGGACGATCAAATTATTTGAATCGAACCGTTGCGATCATGACGCGAATACGCTTAAATTTCGGTGCGACCTTCGGGGCGTGCCTCCTTCTTATCGGTGTACACACGTGCTCGGCACAGTTTGGATTTGCAACGTCATCGGCTTCGGCCACGGCGGGTAGTGCTGTGGCCTCAGCGGGTGGTGTCACCGCCGTGGCGCAGCTGCCAACCTTGGGATTCGGATTTAATTTGAATGGAAATGGCTTTAATGGATTCGGGAATGGATTCAACGGATTTGGAAACGGATTTGGTAACGGGTTTGGAAATGGCAACGGATTCGGAAACGGATTTGGAAACGAAAATGGATTCGGAAACAGTTTTAACATTCGTGTCGGTAACAGGCCGGGCAATGGACGCCAACCACCAGCACCAATGCCACCTACACCACCACCGCCTCCACCTTCTAATAATCCTTGGGGCAATAACTGGAATGGAGGCGGCAGACAGCCAGCTCCTGGCTGGGGTAACTGGGAGATTCAAGGCGGCTTTGGTAATGCAAATGTTTGTGGTTTCAACTGTGCACCAAATGGTTCTGGCTGGGGAGGACCTGGTGGTAGCCGTGGTAACGATGGCAGACCTGTAGCACCAGGATGGGGAAATCAAGGAAGACAACCAACACCGCCAGGATGGGGAAATGGAAATGGAGGTGGTGGAAATCCTCCCGGCTGGGGCAACAGTGGGGGAGGTAACGGAGGCGGAGCCAATCCACCTGGTAGAGGTAATGGAGGCGGTACCTTCCCACCCGGCTGGAATAATGGAGGCGGAGCAAATCCACCCAACCCACCCCCTACAAGTCCACCCACACCACCACCAAGACCAACACCAGCACCAACACGACCAACTCAGCCTCCGCCAAGACCAACACAAGCGCCTACACGACCAACTCAACCACAACCACGACCCACTGCACCACAACCGGTGGCACCAACCACTCCCAGTACGCTCATCAGCGGCAAAAATCCTCCTCCCATTATTGCACCCACTCCGCCCTTGAATCAGGGAGGATCGCTGATCGTGGGCACAAATCGTCCACCACTGGTGCCACCACCAGAACCAACGCCTTTACCCACTGCTACGACATACTCCCGCGACATACAACTCTCCCGACTGCGTCACATCATCTTTCCCAACTCACAGCAATATTTGCCCATTCCTCAAGAGGAAACTCCAAGTGCAGACATCGATATCCGCAGAAGATGAGCTCAGAAATATTCAGTTTTTTACGTCTATATAAAAGCAACAAATTTACCAATTAATATAAATAATCCACGACTGTATATTTGTTATAAACAAATAAAAATATTTATAAAAAAATTTGAATATGTATTTATAGTTATGTACTCATAAATAAATTCATGGAGATCGCCTAGTGGCCTACTCCTGGTCCGTGTTTTGAGTCTACTTGCCTGACAGGACCGGGACCGGCAGAGTGTGCATGGGCAGGATATGGTACAGAGCTCTGAACGGCTGGCCCACGTATCCGTTGCCAGGCTGAGATCCATAGCCTAAGCTAGGGAAAGACCCGTGACCGTTGACAGCTTGAGGTCCGTTTCCGTTACCTGGTTGGGGTCCGTATCCATTGCCAGGGTAGGAACCGTAACTAATGTCAGGTTGAGGTCCGTAGCCGTTGAATGGTTGGACCCCATAGCCGTTACCAGGCTCTACACACAGCTGCTTATGCTTCCGTTCGTGCTGGAAAGGGGTCTGACCCAAGGATCACAATATTCCCAAAATGTGAGCCAAGAGGATTCCAAAACACAAGGTATTTATCCTGAGCCACTTTTCAATTATGGGAGGAAGAGCATCCTCTACGCTGACGGGAAACGGAACAAGAGTAACCAATAAAAGTATTTTCCAATAAAAATAATGTCTATTTTTTATGAACTAATAAATACAAATATTTAAATACATTTTGTTATATTTCATTTTAAATAAATTATGTACATTAGTTGAGAGCCTAGTTATTTTAGTCGGGGGGAAAATCCAGGGTCACGGGGATCCGTTTTAGTGATAGGATCAAAAGTAAAAAGTATGTGCTATATCCAATACAGGAATTGGATGAGGTTGAACTAATCCTTCATTTTGTGCTTGATAATCATATGGAGATGCACAGTCGGTTCCCGGATAAATCGCGAAACCACATCCTAGTGGTTTGGCCTCAATGCCCAGCAGGAGTAGCATCACCACAAAAGTTAAGCCAATGAAGAGCTGCATCGTTGCTGTACTTTGCTAATTGTATTATGATCAATGAGCGACTCATACTCTCTTATATACTTAGCATCAGAAGCTGATAACCGTTTAAGTACTTATAGAAATTTAGGAATTCCTGGAAAGCTTCTGGATTCCAGGAATACCAAGCCAAGATTAATTTGGACAGCATATGCTAATGAAAATGCAAAATAGACGTTGAATTTGATTAATTGCCATTCAGCGAAATAAACCTGACCTTATAGATAACCCCCGACATAAGCAGCACCGCAGCGTCTAAGTTTTGAAAAACACGTTGATAGGAATTCTGAAGGTTCAGTTTATTTGTAGACTTCAACATGTACTGTGGAAATCTCTACACTGCGCGTCTGCTGCTGCTCGTGCTGGCCATCGGTTTGACCCGGGCATCGCAGTTCTCGCGCGATGAGAGCCAAGAGGATGCCAAAACCGAGTTCAATTTAGCCTCAACTTTCACTGGCGGCATCACCAGCAATCGTCATCATGCGCGTGCACATCTCGACTCTCAGCTGTATCCAGGACTAGCACAGCAACCCTCTCCACCAGTGAACACAGGGTATGGCTCCGCGGATATTGATACGCCATCGGCTCATGAGAACGGCGGCAGTGGCAGTAGCGCTGGCTCCATCGATGTTCGCTTGGGTGCCGCTGGGAATCGTCTGAATAGTATTTATCCGGCTTTGCCTGCACCGACGCCCGTTGCGTACCCGACTCCTGCATATCCAGTGCCTCTAGGCCAACCACAGATAACTTTGCCAATTCCAAATGCTCCTCCAAGCTATCCAGGACAATACCAACCGAATTACCTGCCACAGTACCAGCCACAAGTACTGCCACAATACCCACAATATACACAGGTAGTGCCTTATCCAGTTTATCCGGGCTATCCGGTAGCTCAGCCGCCTCCGCAAAGCTATCAGAACCAACAGCAACAGCAATATGCGCCCGCAGCACCACCGCCACGTGATCACTTCAATCGCAGCTTCACCATGAACACCGAGTACAAGGAGGATGGTGTCCATACTGGTCCTTTCGAGGTGCTCAACAACCACAACAAGCCGGGCTACGGCAGCGGCTTTGGACACGGCTACAATGGTGCCTTCAATAGGCCAGGTTACTGAAAAAAGCAAGAATAAATACGTCAAAAGAAACTGTGTTCGTGTCATAGATTAGATCCATGCTTACCCAACTCAATAGCAGCTGCTTCCAAATCTGACCACATTCAAGTGTTTGACATGTTAACAAAATTAAATAGCTATTGTGCTGCTAAAATTAACTAAATGCTTAGTATATTATGGCCATGACTGTATATATTTTGTAGATTAATTAATATAAACATTTATAAACGAACTTGCAGGGCTCATTAACCCGCAGACAACTCGAGTTCTCTCTTTCTCGTCTCACTTCTCTCATATTTTCCGCAGTGAATAAACAGAATAAAACGAATATTCGCTAACAGCAAACAGGTTTGTTAACATTAAATAATTATTTGCATGAGAGAAGTGAATTATTTTAAATAAATTATGTGCTGCTGTTGAGCTTATAAATTATGTCCAGAGGATAACGAATGAACCTTAGTAACCATGTTGTTGGTAGCCACCCACTGAGTTGGGAACGGGTCCATAGCTGTGACCAGAAGGTCTGTAGGAATCATGGGGATACTCCGGCGCTGCAAAGTAAACTTTGGGGGGACCCTGGATGGGTCTATGAACTGGTCTTTGGTAGTATTCCTGTGGAGGTGACTGGTAGCCCGCGTTGCCATAAGCATGGCCACCACCTCCACCGTAGTAATAATCATAGCCATGATCGTAGCCCTCTTCTATGAGTGGGCCGCTTGGATGCACAGGGTGTACGGGATGAACAGGATGTACGGGATGCACAGGATGAATTGGAGGTCTATAGTACTGTGGCTTGGCATAATGTGGTTCGTCATCCAGTGCGTTCAAAATCACCTCAGCCATGCGATCAAATGTAGGTTTGGCCTCGCAGCCCAGCAGGAGTAGTACCACTAGGTAAGGTAATCCAATGGAGAGCTGCATCGTTGATTCACTTTATTATTTGTATGATGAGCAGCTGCGATTGATGCACGCTTATATAGCCTGAGACGCTGATAACCGTCCATACTTGTACGTAGAATAATCTATGTAAGTCTGGACAGGTCTCAATACATAAGCTGATATCAGACTACCGGAAAGACCCGAGCAAGGTCGATCACTTGGAATTGCTGAAAGAACTAAGCCAAGGTTTGTTTACAGCTGCTGTGACAATGTGCCGCAGAGCAATCAGAACCATCAGCACACTGTGACATCACAAATTTAATCAGAGCTTAAACATGAGCTATGAACTGAAAGAGGATGATGGGCACACTGGTTGCAGTCTCTTCAAAGTGCTTAGGAATCACTAAAAGTCCGGCTAAGACAGCGGCTTTGGATGTTTTTATCATGACGCCTTCAAAGGAATGAATATATATAATTAGTTCGGGTCATATATTGTTATATTAAGTCTTAACTTACCCATCGCTCTCCAGTTCAGAGGCAGCAGACCCCAAATCTGATTACATTTGATTGATTAACAAGACTTCCAAATTGTATAGCTTATTTTGCTGTCAATGTTTACTAACTACGACCATGTCTGTTTGTTTTTTATAGATTAATCAATAAAAATATAAACGAGCTTACAAATCTCATTAACACTCGAGTTCTCTCTTTGCTCTCTTATCACTTTCCTCTCTCTTTTCGCAGTGAACAAAAAATGTTGATATGCGAAAACAGCAAACAGGTTTGTTAACACTAAATAACAAATTGAATAAGAGTAGAGAATTATTTTAAATAAATTATGCGCTGAAGTGGAGCTCATGAATGAACCTCAAGTCAAACCAAACGGGTTAGGGATACTACATCCTTCAAGGAATACCTCAACAGCTTTCTGTTTATGTTTTTAAGCTGCTTGCCTTAACCATAAGCAGCAGACATGAATCAATCTTGCACGTCCACTTGCACTTCCGGTAGCATCACAGCATAGTCCGCCAAAGTTTGGAACAGTCACTACCACAGCCTTTTTGGAGGCGAAGATAATGGCGCTAAATCTATGAGACAGCTGCTCGGTGCTGGTAAATAAACTTGATTTGCACACGCCCAAGAACAGTAATTAGCAATAGACTCGTCGGTGCACCTTGATCCACAGCCTGTGAAGACGGGGACAACTTTAACCTTTGTCCTGTATACATATACAAGCGTCTTGGAAGGTACATAAGGCACCCTACCTTGCGAACCGGAAAAAAACAACAAACGCAAGAAAGAATGAAAGAAAAAACTGAAACATGCATTTGAGTTGCTTCATAATTTGTGTTAAGGAAGCAAACAAAGGAAATAAAACTACCTGGCTGCAGGCAGCCGAAAAAGAACAGAGAACACAGAGCGCACAATGGCAGGACGATGTACAAGGGACGGGGGACGAGGGATGCACGCAGGAAAGAAAGGTGGTAGAAAAATCAACGTCAAGGAGACAGACAGCGAGACAGACAGAGAGACGTTGAGACAGACTGACTGCTTTTGCCTGCCCTTTTTAAGATTCAACTGCAGCGACTAGAAATCAGTTGGTTATACATACATAGCTCTGATTTGTTGGACAAAGACGATTACGGCAACAGCAACAGCAACGGGAACTGGAACGGGATCGACGTCTTGCGGCGCATGCGCAGCCTGTCCAAAAAACCAATTTGGCGCTAAAACTAAGTAGACAAACGCGCCAAAAATGAGAAAATACAACCAAAACTGAAAAGAATTACACAGATTATTATATATATATTGTGTATATAGAAGTAAGACACACTCACCTGAACAAAAGGATGCTCCAAAACAGATTACAGTGAACTGCAGCTGCATTGACAATTACCAGATTTAATGGCATTTTCGAACGGACATAATTGTTTATTGAATATATATCTTGACTGGCGACATACATACACATGTACATACGTACATACATACAAATGGAATACACGAATACAAACATAAATAACTAAAAGTTACATACATGAATCTGATAACAATAATAACATCATTTGTTTACAACAACTACAACATTACATACATAATAATATGGAATTTAGTGACTCTATAAATTTCCTTCTTGATTTCTCTGTTCATTTCGTTAGTTTCTGTTGAAATTGTTCAAACATTTTAATTCTATATATGATTAGTCGTTTCGTATAATCCATGTCAGCTTTGGTGTCCACCAGCATCAATTGGTTTTGGCCTTGTTAATTGCTTAAAATAGTATGTGTAAAATTTATTAATGTTTTGTTCTGATCATTAAATACTATTTAGCAAATACATTTTAATATTATATGATATATGAATACTTAGAAGGGGACAATGCTTAACTGTCTGTAAGGGGTGAGAAGTGGGGCGTTGTGTTTAAATAATGCAAACAATAAACGTTAAGGCAAACAATAAAAAATATGATAAACGTAAAAAATTTATAGGCATAAAAGTTGTTAATGCAAATCAATAAATGATTAACAAGACATTAAAGTACAAAATAGAATTGAAATCAAATCAAATCAATAAAATATATAACTATATGGTGTGAACAGTTAAGATTTATATATGTATTTGGACAACGGACTGTGGACAAAGTGGATTTTTGGTTCAAGTTTTCAGTGTGTGAGTGTGTGTTGTGTGTGTGTTTTGTCCAAAATAAGTTTAGATGAAGAAGCGTCTTAATGTCTAGTGAAGCGTAACATTTGTTGCTCATAATCAATTTGGCTAATTGTTGGAATTAAACCCGCATTTGAATCCGAATCCAAAGAGAAGATTATTGGTATTCCATTCAGGTGCATGTGTTGCTATCGTTCAGATCGAGATTGCTCTGGAACAACTCCTCATTGGTGAGCAGCGGCACCTTGGCCACCTCATGGAATATCTTGTGCGAGTACTTGTTCCGTATCGTCTTGATGGTAGCCCGCGGCTTACGATGCAGTCCAGCGTTCAGTAGTGGCACCAACTCGGCAAACTGTGCCAACTGATAGCCCGAATAGTAGACCAAAGTCGAAGTCCAGGTCTCCTTGTTCAGATTGGCAGCACCTCCATGCATGCGTAGAGCCATAAAGAGAGCAGCCGATGCCATCTGGGAATCGCTATGACCAATTGTGGCATAGTCCATCAGTGACAACTCCAGTATGTAGCGAGCCAGTGTCAGCGTGGGCATCTGGACCTTGGCACAGCGAGCATAGCGACGCAAGAAGCGATAGGACAATGGAATGCCAAGATCATAGTTGATCATACGCAACGTTTCCATTTCCATTTTGACCAGTTCATCATGATTGTAGGCACCATCGCAAATGTACAAAAAGTCCTCAATCAACGGCGGCTGACGCTCATCATATTTGCAAGCGATGAAGAAGGCAGCGGCTCCCAGCAGCTGTAGTTTCTCCTTGTTGATAACCTCACGGCACAGATAGAGATCGACGATCTTGACAGCCAAGTAGAGAGTTTCATGGTTGAGCTCAAAGGTCTCCTGCACCTCAACCATCCAGTCGACCAGCAGCGTACGCATCCAGGTGGTCAAATGTATCTGCTTTGGCATATAATCAGTAATGGGAAACTCTGGTTCACGTAGCTTCAAATAGTTGAATATATCCATGGCATAATGAGACACCTGGAAGGGATCATCCCAGTTTTTGCGATCAAAGTCTTCGACGTCATGGGGCACAGGTTCGATGACAGCCACCATGGCAGCAGCAGCAGATGCCTTTAGCAGTTCCTCCTGGTTCTGCATTTGGGTCTGTTCAGTCTTTTGTTGAAATTTGGCAGAGCGACGACGCGCTGCCTCAAAGTTGCCAGAGAGACGCATGGACTCACAGCTGGACACATCCTCCAATGCGGACATGTATAGGCTCTCCTCAGTCTTGTTAAAGTCGTTTGATATGCGACGCACCGGTTTGTTACCAGTGGCTACCGGTGGCGGTGGAGGCGGTGCAGCCAGTTTTTGTTGTGCCGGTGCCGGCATTGATGCAGCTGGAACTGGCCGTTTCTGAACTACATGTGGCCTGCGTCGGCAAGCAAGTTGTTCCTCGAATCTATCCAAGACTTGGTGACAGCGTTCGATTGAATCCTCGAGTCTTGTTGAGGCGCGCGTCATAATTTTGTTGGGGACTGGAGCTGGAGCTGGAGGTGGAGCATGAACGATAATAGGAGCTGTAGCAATAAGGGGAGCAGCGACTGTTTCGGCGTCAAAAACAAAAAGATTGTCAGATTTCTTAGCATCCAGGAGAGCCTGCAGTTGCTGGGCCGTCGGTTTCTTGGGCAACTGTGCCTTGTTTTCGTCATCGTTGGGATGCAGCGTCATTATTTTCACATTGTTGGTCAAGTTGCCGAGAGCCGAACGCTTGATCTTATCATTCTTAATTGGGCTATTGTCGGCCTTGCGCTTGGCGCGCGTCTGCATATTCTCCACATTGGCATCAATGTTATTGCTGTTGGCGGCACGGCGAGTCAGCCCCTTGCCCCGTACTCCTCCGATGGGCAGAATAGCGTTCATAGTTGCCTGGTTAGATGCGGCTGCGCGAGTGGTACCTTTGGTTGGCGCCATTTTGAAATTGCTTGTGTTATTGTTGTTTTCCTAGACGTTGTCTTGTTGTTGTTGCTGTGTAACCCTCGCGTTGTCCTGCTACACAGCGACTGCGTGAGCGTTTTAATTTACCGTGCGTTCGATTTAATTGCACTTGCGCTTAATATATGTAGCTCCGTTTTTAGTTTTTGCTTATATTAGTTTTACTCTTTATTTTATTTTAAGTTTTTTAGCTTGTGAGAAAAACTAAATTTTTGGTAGCTTTATAATTTTGTAATTTTTAAGCGTCGTTTCCTCACAAACTCACTTTTCACATAGACTTATGGCGCTTGGCCGCTCTGCTCATAACGGCGCTTGCAAAGATACAAAAGTGAAAAACAGCGCCAGCTGCATATGTCAAACAGAAAAGGTAAAGTTGGCTGCGGCGTCGCTTTGCAGGGTTGTCAGACGCCAAACACTTATTGGCGTTGCCAGTGCACTCTAATTAGATCCTATGCCGTTTCATGTCTAATATAAATCTATTAAATCATTGATCTGGCAACTCTGCAGCTGCAAATTAACTGATGCACTGCAATGCAACAGCAGATTTGAATTTAACGTATTTAAAATGTTAAAATAAAAATGCGCAATAGAAATGTAAATTATGAATATTTGAATTATTTAATTTGACTAATCACAGACATAACGAACTAAATTAAATACTACTTCCAAAGCTTGATAACACCATCACGCGATGCGGACGCTATATAAATCTGTCCCTTATCCTTGCACATAAGCAAATCGGTTATTGCATCATGATGAGTTGCTTTGGGCATATCCGGTCCCGATCTGGGACTTTCCTCTATAGAAGCACGCAACTGCTGCGAGTCGCCCAAAGTGCCCTTGGGAATGATTTGTTCCTCAATCACCTGGCTGCCGTCAATAAGGCGGGAGCTGAAACAATTAAAATATGATTAAAATCAGAGATTTTGTATAGAATTTGCTCAAAAAGTACCTGTAGCTAAAGCTAACATTAGTCAGATTATCATTTGCCGCCGGCACCTTAAGCGCCGAGTCCTTTGGCGAGCCTATATCCCAGTACCGGATGCGCTGATCCGAACTTCCGGTCAAAATAAACGGAGAGCCGTCAACGACACCACTGAGAATACCACACGTCGTGGCCGGATCATTGAGGCTAGTGTTGGTCAACACTGGAGCTGAACTGGCCCAGAGCACGGTCTGTCGTTGACCAGTCTCGATGTTCCAAACGGAGACTTCATTGTTGGACTGCGAGGCAGAGATCAAATACGATGGTTCCGTAGGATGACAGGCGACCTTGCGTATCCAAGAGTCAGCCGGATGCTTAATCTCAGTAATGGGCAGACGGAATCGCAGATCCCAGCAGATATGTTTGCCCCCGCTGGTGCCCGTAGCCAGCCACGAACCCGTTGGATCCGCACAGATGGTGGTGATGACTCCATGACGTAATTCGTTCTGCAGACGCCAAGCGCTGTGTTGCATACGTGTGTCCCAGGCCACAATGCCGCCGTAGAGCGTTGCATAAACAATGACACTCTGCGCCGCCTGGTCATAGGCATGCATATCCACGACAGGTCCATCGTTATACTCACTAAAAGAAGAAATGAAGGAAATTAGCTAGGATTTCGGCGCACGTTTAAGGTTATTACTTTTGGTCCAATGCCTGCTGCAGGGTCATCTTAGTGGAATTGCGATCGATGCGCATTATGAGCAGACTACCATCCTTGCCACCCACCGCCAGCGATTGTCCAGCATCGCAGGCGGCCAGCGCATAAATGGGCGTGTGGGCGGAGTACACCTGACGGGACTTATTGATGCCCTGATTGCCATTGAGTTTACTGCAATCCCAGAGTCTGACAGTGCCATCGATGCTGCCACTGGCAAACAACGAACCATCTGGACGCAGTGGCGCCAATTTGATCACTGACTCGGAATGCTCGTGAAGATGTGCCACCAATGTGCCATTAAGACGCCAATTGGGTGGATACGGCGCCACCAACTTGTCATAGTTGCCACGCTGCGACAGAGCGAGCACATTATAGCGACGCTTGATCTTTAGAGTCAACGATTCCAAGTCCTTGCAACATTCTGAAGAACGATCCAACGAATAATTGCGATCCGGCATGGTGTACTCGCCCAGGGATGTGGCCGTGCTTACTGTCGAAGTGGGCACACCTCCAAGCACCATTACACCGGAGGCTGGACTGCCAGAGGAGCCAGCGGCCAGGACCACGTGCGGCGTAACAGCTGCATCCGAAGCAGGGGAAACCAAGGGCGGAGCATGTGCATCACTGGACCCTAAAATATATGTTCATGAAGAACAGTTAGCTCCAACGATTCCCCAAATATAAACTTACGGTTATCCAGCGGTAACTTGATGATTTTGTCCGCCAAAGGATACTCATGGCAAGCCACATGCTTGCGACTGACCACAATGCGGCCATTGGCCGACCCAATGGATCCTGCATCGTCCAAATCCTGCTGGGCCTTATAGTTAAGCGGTATGAGGAAAGGATTCATGGCCAGGAGTTGCATCTCAATGGAATCCGTCAATCCCTCCGAGGTGAGGCGTCGGAATAGCTGTAGTGTTTTGGAAATGTGAGTTGATTCGCTTGGAATAACCAAAATTGCCAAAGCACTTACATTGCGCAGCGTCTGACCCATGTCCTCCTGCGGCTGCTGGGCTCCAGTGCCTCGGCTGTTGACGCGCGAGCGCACACGCTCCTCCAGGGCAACAAAGAATGGGTGAATGTCCGGGAAACGCAGCACACTGTCATAGATCTGCCTGGGAATCGGTGGCATCAGGCAGTCAAGCAGGATGTGTGGTTTCTCCACCTGAATGAGCGGTGACTTCAAGTATCCCCTGATGGCTGGCATGATCTTGCATTGCACATCAATGGCGCTTAGATTACGCGCCGTGGTCGCAATCATGCCACAAATCTCATGACGAATCCAAAGATTTGGATGGCAGAGATAACTGGTGGTTGTGTGGACAATTTCCGTAACCGTTGGCTTCCTTATGTGACCCAGTTCGATGAGTATGGTCACGGCACGTATGGCCTTGGCAATGACAAACTCCTCCCGATCGGTGAACCCCTGTTCCAGCAGTGGCACCAGGATATCCGATGCCTGCCAACCCACATAACCAGCCACTCCGGCGATATTATCATAGAAAGCACCACGCAAATTCTTGTCCTCATCGTTGAGAAAGGTCATAATATGTGAGAGTATCACATCGTTGGCCTTCTCCTTGCCAAAAAAGGCGCACAGATCACAAATGCCCGACTCCATCAGCGTCTGCTTCACAATTGGCTGCGTGTCCGTTAGCAGACTCAACACCGCCTGACGCACAATATCATGCAGAGCGTTCAGTTCCGCCTCGTAACGTGGTGTGGGCATCTCATTTGGCGCATTGCGTTGCGTCTCCTCCAGAAAATACACGGCGCTCTTGGCCAGCGCTGCTATGTTGCGGGCAAAGGCGACACGTACAATCACAGCACTGGATTCACTAGCCAGATCCGTAATATAGGGCAGTATGTACTCGGGGAATACATTGGCATCGCTGCGAGGAATGTCCTTGACCATGCTTAGGCAAGCTGTCAACGTTTCTATCGCCTGAACTTGCACCTTAGCCGGTGACTTCTCCGCCAGATTGAGCTGGACATGGAATATGGAGTGGGAATTAAATGGAAATCAAAGCTTAAACTATAACTTACGATATAGGGCAGTATGCGATCCAGTATAGTCTCGGAGGTTGTATACTTGGACAGCTTTTGCAGCAGCTGTAAAGCGGCTATTTTGGTATTTGATTGCTTCAGGCCACGTGTGCAGGAGGTGACCACGGTGATGATTAAAATGAGTCCATCTTGCTCAGGCGGCAAACGCTCACAACGTATTGGATCCTTCTTTTCAGTGTCGTCCTCGCTGGGAGTTACATCCTGTGCCTGGGTCAGCACCTTGATGCAGTGCCCAATGTCCTTGTGCAGGCATTGAATCTTGTCATCGGGTGACATAATTGGCGTGGAGGAGAACATTTGTAAATATGATTGCAGAAATGAGTAAAAGTATTCTGGAAACAGTTTGCCACGCTCCTGATCCAAATAATCCTCGGCACTCTTGCGATTCAACGAATTTAAGTCTATCATTGAGGCCAGAAGATTGCGCAGACGTTCGTTCTCAATGCCAGCCAAGTGCTTCTTCACCAGCTCCAGATCACCAGCTCTGTAGGCGAGTAGCTGGGACAACTCAAAGGGAGCTGTGCCCTCCGTCCAGAGTTCCAGCAAGGCGCAACTGTAAGCAAAATGTGGATTAAAGCTTAAGTCTCTAGAAGAACTGAGTACTTACCCAGCCGAGAATATATCCATAGCAGGAATCAGCGTATTGCCTGCATAGGAAGGTGGCACACGTATTATGGAATCGGAGTGTATTACGGACATATTGCCATTATTCGGATCATCCTCCGCAGACAGCGTCTTGACAAAGCGTTCCGGTGCAATGTAGCAAGTACGCCGTCTACTCGTATCAAAGAAATATGTATAATCAGCCGGATTATCTTCTGGCAGATATGTTGGCTTGAAGGAAGCAAAATCCGACAGTAGAATCCAATTCCAAGAGGTTATTAATATGTTCTCCAGCTTGATATCGCCGTGGCAGATTTTTTGCTTGTGACACTGATTCAAGGCGCACAGTATCTGAAAGGTGATCCACTTCTTCTCCAGCACAGTGAGGAAAGGTCGCGTGGAGACACGATCGTACAGACTGTGCTTCACATACTCCCGCATTATGTAGGCCGCCTTGTCGATCAGCTGTCAAGTTTCGAAGGGTTATAAAGGGCACTAGCTATAAACGAGCTGCGTACTCACCTCCACCCGCTGAAAAGGCAAACAGTTGACGGCATTCGCAAGCGTCAACGTCTTCTTGATGCTCTCCAAGCGCTCCTTATGATCCTCCAAGGGCAGAGTCGGATCATGTTTTACAAACACTTTAACCACAATCAAACCTTCGTCTGTCTTGGCTTTGGCTACTTTGAAGAAACGCGTACTGCCCATACTGTGTTTAAATGAGACATTAATAAATATGTACACACACGTATAAGTATATGTATATATTTTTGTAGTAGGCGTAACCAGCTGTTGAGATAATGTACTCACTTCATGTCGTAGATGATTTCGTTGCCAAACTGGCCTGAAAAGTAGTGTTCCACCGCATAGATCTGCGATGGTGCAATGCCAACCAATTGATTACCCATTTTACTAGCATTTGCACGTAATTACCGTGCCCAGTAATTGCTTTATTTTTAATTGTTTGTTTTTATTTAGCAAGACGGTGCTCTCTGCTTTTCTTCCTGGAATAACTGTGGTAAGGGTTGCCAAACTTGCAAATGTTGTGCGTAATGTTGGTAAATACACTCACAAACAGCTGTTCGCTGTAGCCACCTATCGCTGTTATCGATAAACAGCACGCGCGCAAATCGAGACTTTGAATATTTTCAAACACACCCAAGGAAAATTCGTTGCGTCAGCGTTTTAAGGCCTTTGCTTAAAACGGCACAAAATGTTGTCAGCTCAGCGAAAGGTTTTTGTGTATAAATAAGCCGTGTTAACTTCAGACTGTATTAAGCAACTAAACGAGTTTACGCAATGCGCTTTGTACCAATTTTACTGATCGTCTGCGGTTTGGCACTGGCTCAAGCTGGCAGCTGGCAACGCGCCGAGGATTACGTGGACAGCGAGGCATGGACACATCGCCACTCGGACTTGTGGCCCTGCGATGTGGCTGACTACCCCGAAGCCTATCTGCTCATACACAAGGTGGAGCAGCGCCTGGAGCGCATTTCCAGCCCACAGCAAAGGAACAACATTGTGGACTACGTCATTGGTCAGTTAAGAAGATGCAAGCACAACAATGGCTTGGATGAGCACTGCGTCAAGCGCTCCATTGGCTACGCCATGTCCTTCATTAGTCGCCAGAAGCGTCAGCAATTGTATTAAAAAATATATAATTAAAAAATCAAATAAAACATAACAAATGGAAATATGTGAATACTTTTAAAGATGACTATGGGGTTCCTGTTGTTTCTCCAGTTTGGCGAATTTGCTGCGCGTGTAGAGATGATCCTTAATGCGCTCCCGGCGCAGATCGGGCAGGGAGTAGCGGCGCAGGACATCGCGTCTGTCGAAAATGGACATGGTGATGTCCTGACAATCCCGCGAGGGCAGACAGAACGTCCAGCTGCCAAAAATGGTATCAATGCAGCCACAGTTGCGACCGAATCCCACAAAAGTGCCCACCAGCTTGGACGAGAGATTGCGACAGAAGATGATCAAGGGTCCTCCCAAAGTACTTAACGCTTGACCCTCAAAAATCCAATCGCTTAGATTCTCCAGCAGCTCATGGTCTCGCGGAGGCACTGTCTCCTCAATGCTAACATTCAATACTTTCACCTCACCACCTCTAAATCTCGCTCGAAGCTCCTGTTGTGTTGGTTTGTTGCACTGCCTCCAATGCCGCTGAGATTGAGGTTGAGCACACACGGGCCGGGGCTGCTCCTTAGTCACCCGATGCTCGTCTACAATTCTGATGCGCACGCCCAGCAGTAGCGACTCCCAGGCGCCGGTTAGCTCACAGGGAGCACCTATCGAAGTGGAGTTGAGAGTACAAACCTTGGATGGGGAGGGGGAATCTATTTTGTTCGCTAACCATCGGCGGGTTCGACAAAGCAACAGGGTAATTTATCCGATCCATCCTTGCTATCCTGCATGTCCTGCAGGCGCAGCAGGATCTTCTCCAGCATGGGCACTACATCCGGTGTAGTCTTGGGAGCTGGGATTACGCTGGTCTGGCTTGCTTTTTAAAAATCCAGATAAGCTTTAAGATGGTTGGAATAATCGGAGTACTCACCTGAGTTGGCTGCAACTGGAGCCATTGGAGCGGGAGGGACTGGAGCTACCGGGCTGGAAATGGCAGCGGGTACGGGCAGGGCGGAGCCGGAGGAACCCGCTGCAATCCTCTGAGCCATCTCCATGGGTGATACACTGAACTGTTTGGCCATCGTGTCCATTAGTTGATTACCCGACTGCTGACCACAGCCCACCTGGTTGAGCAGCACCTGGGGAAAGCCCACATTGCCAGACTGATTGGGATGATTGGCACCACTGATTAGACCACGTTTGTGGCTTCTCTTGGCTATAGAAGAACGATGCTTGGACTGCAGCACTTTGAGCAAGTGATGCAACTGCTTTTGGTTTTTCCTAAACGTAGGAGAACTGGTGTCATTCCGCTGCAGCGTGTTACCAATCGACTGCTCGCTCTTGGCCGGGGCAAGAGTCCTGTTAGAGTTGACCTCTGATCCAGTCTGACTAGTCCTCAAAAGGGGTATATCATTCCAGACCATCTGACGCTGCTTGGAGTTGTCTATGTAGTATGGTTTTGGGCCACCATTCATCACCCGTTCGTTCTCCTTCTCCCTCTCCTTGCTGAGTTTAACGCACGCCTGCAGCCCTGTGTGCTGATCCCCGCGCCTGTGCTCCACCAGGCGTGGATCGTCGCAGTGGCACTGCACAAGACTAGGACTTAATTTGTTTAACTCCCCGCCAAGTGCAAATCTGGAGGCATCGCAGTGGCACTGACTCCGTTCCCTGTCCCTGGCCAAGCATAAAGGTTTCTTTTCATCGCAATGACATTGGGAGACATCGGAAATCTCAAGCGATCTGTTGGCAGTCTTGTGTGCCTTGAGTATATCCGACAGTTTGCTCCTGTACTGCTCGTAGAGTCCACCGGCTTTGACCTCCGAACGTTTGCTTATGCCCGTGGCTCGCTCGATCTTTCGCCGAACTGGAGGAACTAGACCCTCCTCCTGACTATTCATGGCTTTCACGAACTCATCCAGGACATTGGGTTGCCTCAGATGCTCCTCCACGTTCAGCAATTCCGTCAGTGCATTGAGTCTGATGGGAGAACTGGATTTCTTCGTTTCCACTGGCGGTTTCTGCCAAGCATTGACGAGTCCTTTGTAGATTCTGTTTAGCTCGGCAATCTTGCGATCTGCAGCGTCCTTAACTTGACTCTTTGAGGGCTCTACCTTTTCTTTCGACGGCACATCCATTTTGAGTATGACCATGCCTTTAAGTACAGGGTCATTGCCGGTAGTGTCAACCCTTTCACTCTCCTCCTTGTGGGTTTTAGCCTTGGGCACATATTTGGCCCCATTTTCAGACAGCTTTGAGTACTCCTTGGCTTTATACTCCGTTCCCTTTCCCTCGAATCTTTCCTGCTCCATTTTTGCCGCAGACTCCAAGTCCTGCTCCTCTGCAATCGCACTGTTCTCGGCTATGAGCCCCGCTCCGTGTTTGATTGCATCGCCTCCCTCCTTCACCCGATCCCTGTAGGCGTAATACAGACGGTGTATATCGATCTTGTTCTTGCCGGAAACTCTCTTGATGCCTGCCTCATTTTGGGGCAGTTTCATTTTGTCGGCCTCGCTGGGAAATGGACTCGAAATCAGCAGCAAAGCGCTAATGATTATAAAGGAAACTTTGCGCTGCAGTTTGAGACTGAAAAACATTTCATTTTGTTGCTACAATAAAATTTAAATAGTTGGGAACAGAGCAGAGATTTTGGAATATTTTGTTATTTTGAGCTTGACAGCTTAGGAAAATGGACTGTGAGCAGAAAATTCAACACAAAACAAAAAGTTTTTTGAAATGTGAAAAGTATTCTCCAAAGGAAAAGGAAAAAAATAGCTCCTACCCATATAGTCGGAGTTCCAGCTGTTGGTGCTGCTCCCTATATCGACTCAAAACTTGATCCTGTTGCCTTCAAAGCACTTTTTTTCCGACAAAACCAACAGACTCCAAAACTTTTCCAGTGCAGGGTCTAAAAGGCAAGGAAACTTATTTTAAAATATATATACTGTTACTCAGAAAGAAGTTTTCGTAAAAACGACTATCGGACATGATTCGACATGATAATGCTTGCAAATAAAAGAATACAGGTTTAGTTTATTCAGATTACAAAATAATTACTACAAATTTAGATATCAAATTTTGGTGACGCGTGATCCAAAGGCTCCACTGACTTCACTGTCTCTACTGGCTCCGCTGACATCTTCGACTTCACAGTCTCCACAGGTTCCTCTTGCTTCATGGTCTTCAACGCGGACCGGAACATGGACTCTCTGAGCGTGTTGCCGCCAATCTCCATGTACGGATAATACACATTCACATGCGGCACGAAGCACTCCTTGATGATCTGCGGCGATGTCCAGCGGAGTAGGTACTGTGGACTACCTAGTTTTTCATTGGTGCCGGACATGGCGCCACCGCCGAAGGGCTGCTGACCCACCTTAGAGCCGGTGCACTTGTCATTGAAGTTCAGGTTGCCCACATTGAAGCGAAAGGCTTTGCACGCCTTGCGGATGAACTCGGAGTCGGTGGCAAAGACGGAGGCAGTTAGGCCACGATTAATCTCCGCCACCTTGTCCATGGTTTCGTCCAGTTCGCTGTCCTTGTAGACATACACACAGAGGATGGGGGCCAGTAGCTCCTCCTTGCAGAGGAAATTGTCGAGCTCCTTGACCAGCACAATGGTTGGATCAATGTAGTAGCCCTGACTCTTGCTTCCAGTGCCACCCAGGAGCAGCTTACAGTCGGTATTATTGTGGATGTACTTGAGGTACATGAAGATGCGATCAAACGCCGGCTGATTAATCACCGCCGAGAAGAAGCAGTCACAGTAGGTGGCCTCGCTCACAAACAGTTTCCGGCTGATGCTCAGCAGTGGCTCCTTAATCCTCGACTCCCACAACGATTCCGGCACGTACAACATGGAGCAGGAGGAACACTTCTGTCCGGCGTACTCGAAGGCGGCTCGTATGGTGCAGGCTATGGCTACCTCAGGATCGGCCGAGGGATGCACAAAGTGGAAGTTCTTGCCGCCACTCTCACCTACCAACCTCGGATAATTGTGATACTTGTCTATCTTGTCCGCCACCATGGCCCAGAGCACCTTGAGCACGGAAGCACGGCCGGTAAAGTGAATCCCGGCTAGCTTGGGGCTCTGCGTAATGACCGTGGAGAAGGTGGTGGGATTGGCGGGTATAAAATTGACCACACCATCGGGCACACCGGCCTCTCGCATCGCCTGGAACACATACCAGTTCGACAGAATCGCCGAATCAGACGGTTTCCACAGCACTACGTTGCCCATCAGCGCCGGGGTGTATGCCAAGTTAGCAGCTATGCTGGTGTAGTTAAACGGAGTGATTGCAGCCACAAAACCTGTCAGGCCACGTAACACCATGTGATTCCGATACGATGCCGAGGCATTAACCGGTTCAAAGTTGGCCAAATCCCGCAGGAAAATGGGATTTATGCGCATAAAGTCCACCAGCTCGGCCACGTCCATTTCCGCCTGCTTAAGGGTCTTGCCCTGGCCGAGCATAATAGCGGCTACGATCTTGAAGCGGTACGTGGTGGAGATCAGCTCCGCTGCCCTTTCCCAGATGGCCATACGTGTGCTCAGCTTGACATTGTTCCACTTCCGCTGCGCTTGAATAGCAAGCTCTATAGCGGCCTCAATTGTATGGCGACCGGCGTGCTTGTAGCTGTTGGAATAGTCATTTATTTAGTAAGGGTGTTACTGATATGAGTTTCTTCAAAAATAAATCCAAATTTAATCTTAGTTCATTTCAGGAGTCCCCCTAATGCCTTACCGCGCAATGTAGTGATGCCTGTTGTAGGGCAGCACCTGCACCAGATGACAGTTATCATACATTTCCTTGCCGTCGACCACAGTTGGTACAGACTCGATGTGTTTGAGTATATCCGATA
The DNA here is from genome assembly GCA_035047505.1 of Drosophila parthenogenetica. NCBI lineage: Eukaryota > Metazoa > Arthropoda > Insecta > Diptera > Drosophilidae > Drosophila > Drosophila parthenogenetica. Next base: position 8,408,305 of record JAWNPM010000183.1, read on the forward strand.
ACGCCGTTTTCACTTGAGCACGCTCTTTTGAGCCAGTTTCGTAGTTTAACAAACGCTCATTATACACAGGCAATAGATCGAAGTACTCCTTATCCACAGCAGGCACATACTTTGTGCTAAAGTGGACGACTGACTGCTTGTATCTCAAAGTTTCTATTTTCTTTGACAATGCAGTGGAGCTGCAATATTTAAAAAAACCGCCAAGTTAACTTTGAATTAGTGGCAACGCTTGCACATAGGGTAGCACTGAAGACTGCTTATCTGGCAGCGCTACTTAACGAAACAGCTGTTTGGCATGAATAACTACGCACCGGCTGTGCTCATTTATGCAACAAAACAAACTTTTAGAATATAAATAATGCAACTTACGCGTATCTTGTGGAAACCGCGAGCCTCCGAAGTGCTGACAGCTTACTTAAAACAGTGCCAGGAGCCATTTTGGACATCATATTTTGTGAAAGTAAGTAGCATTAACAAAATATACAAACCAATGGAAGACCCCCAATAACAAAAAGAAAAAATTACACTGCGAATTTAGTTTAAAGATGTTCAAAACGATCAACGCGGAATGTCGCACTTCAACTGGACCCTCGACACGGGCACTAACTACCATATATTGCGTACAGCCTGTTATCCCTACATGAAGTACCACTGCAGCAAACGGGAGAAACAGGATCTTTCACTGGAGGATAAATTCTTTCGGTTTCTAAAGGTTATTAATCTGGGTAAGCTTGCAAATCAAGATAGGAAGAGCATCAAAAAATAGAGAAAAAACATATTTGTCGTAGGCCTACCTATGCTCTTCTATGGACTGGCCGCAATACGTCTAATTAGCCATCAAGAAATCGTACGGGTCAGCGATGAAGTGAAGGTACCAATCTACTTTCTGTATGCGGAGGATAAGGGGTCAAGATTTTGAATTTGAAATGAAAAAAACAAAAAGAATTTGATCTGAAAACTGCTGCTTGTGGGGAAAATTTGTTATTTTAGTGCTCTATTTCTAAATATTTAAAACGTTAACATAGTACTAGAATATACGAGTATATTGCCAAAAACAATAACAACAACAAACATAGTTACAGTTTCCAATACTTTCAACAAAATTCGTCTAAAGTGTATAACACAATTCTCCTAATTCTTGCAGTCCACGGTGGGATTCTCGCAAGTATCATCATAGTTGTCCAGCAGTAAAGGCTCCAAAGTGTGAGCAAATTGGGACAATGAACAGGGTGCATCACAGTTGGGTATGCTCAGCTCCTTGGGGAACTTGTCCTCACTGTTGAAGTAGTACACGAGCTGAAAAAGTCGTTTATTTAGTTTAAAATTTATCAAGATTGTTTGAGTTAGTTTTTACCTTCACTTCGAAGTCCCCATCGCTAAAGGACTTGCTGTTGTGCAGCTCAAATACCAGCGCAGAGGAGTACTCTGGTAGCTTCGAGGTCTGGTCAATTATGCCCAATGAGTTCATAACATTTACGAGCGTCACATCATGTCCAGAGTATAGAAATATTTTACGATCTGGACTTAAGTTCTTGCGCCGTTTGTTTTGCATTTTCTTGAGAATTTCGGTTAGAAAGGCACCGCCCTTGATCCGCTTCATTAGATGCGTTTCGGTGAATAGCGCATAGCTACGTTCTGCTAGTGGTCTCATCTCCTCGGGATATATGTTCTCTGTCCAATCGGGCAGCGCCAAGCTGGCCTCAGCTTCAGTTTTAAGTGTGCTGTACAGGAGCTCCACATCCAGCACACTGGAAATGTTCTAAAGGGGGGAACACTTGGTTAAAATGGAGGTAAAAGTTGGTACATAAATTTGCTTATACCTTTCCAGTATTCTTGGTGAGCTGCTTATAAAGCTCCTTGCTATCTTCATTCAACTTTTGTAGATCCGGTGGTGGATTACTGTACAGCTTTTTTAGAATATTCTCATACTTTAAGCAGGTCTTCTTTTGGGCCAGCAACTGTAAAAAGCAAGTATTAATATGGTCTTAGTGTTTCGTAGACAGGTGTAATTAGTTTGAAAGCTTTTGGTGCACTCAAAACTTACCGTGTCATCATCACGAGCGAGTGTGTTTATGGCCACTGGCTGCCAAGGTATGGGCAATACGTTGTTATTCTCCAGCGGTGGCATCAGACCGGCCAAAACGCTCTGGGCGCTCATCTAAAAGATACCACTACTGATAAGACTTTAAATGCTACGCTTATCACCAAGACAATTTAATATGTATAAATTTTTATTTGTGACATTTTGACGCACCACACAGCGTTCCGCAGCGGAGCTCAACACCAGCAACTGTTGCTGTGTGTAAATGCTGTTAGCTGGCAATAGACGGTAATAGCGCATGCGCAAATTTTGACCCAGTTTATACGCCTGCAAACTGCCCCGCTGTCATGAGGAATAAAGAATTATTAATAACAATAAATAAGCAAACTGATCATAAACTTACTGGTGTCAGGGCTCCCAGTCCCTCCTGCCAATCGTGTGCCGCATGCGGATCATTGGGATAGAAGCCACTGGGATTCTTGGCTCCATGCCGAAACAGCTGTTTCGATAGAAGAAGAAGAAAAGATACACAGCTACAGATACGAGTTCTGTGATTAGCTCAGTTGCTCAGTGCTCACTATTGATATCATGCGTAGCTTTTTTAAGCCCTGCTCGTCGTTGCTGTCGCCGAACACGAAGTACGCCATCATCACAAAACATAATGCGCTCCCCAATAAAATAACGGATATTTTGGTGCCACGCCGCGATTTGCAGTCGAACGTCGACATTTTGTTTTCAACTATCGTTAGTTTTTTCTTTGTTTGCTTTGCTTTGGTTTGGTTCTGCTGCAGTTTATTAATATAGTGAATGTGTGTACATATGTAAATAGCGTGCACTAGCGAACTATACAAATTTTCATAGCCTAAAAATAGTTGTTTATTTTACTTTTTTTTTTGCCCAGCGCGAAAAATAAAACTAATGTACAACAAAAATTCATAAAACACGTCTAACGACAGCAAAATCTACGCGGCGACTAAAGTACCATCGATATCACAGCTTTGTCTATAGGAAAAAAACAACACAAGAGAGAAACCGATGAGAGCAGCAGGTTTTGTAAACAGCTGAGAGCGAACGTGTCAAAGAGAAGAAGATAGCCTGGGAGGGAGGGGGAGCGTGAGAGTGAGCGACAAACATGTGCTAATAATCAAATTATGTAGACATCGAATGTTAGACCCCAATAGGAAATTTGACATTGATGAGATTTATGTTAGACCCCAATAGGAAATTTGACATTGATGAGATTTCTTTTCACAAACCGAGCACCCTGTGCGAAAAAAGAATTTCAAGAATAAAATAAATAATTACAAAAATAACTAAAAAATTATTTAAATTGAATAATTTGACGGATTTTGCATCATTTATTTATTTCAACAAATTATTAATACGATTATTTGATAAAATTTCATGTGTTTCGATTTTATAGAAAATATATAAGTTTTATTTAAATGCAGGCTCCCATTAAACAATAATGATAAAGCCAAAAATCCCACAAAAATATATATGTACATATATGATTAACATGTATCGGTAGACCGAGCAGTACGCTAAATCCCCAACCGATTCACCATCCGAAATAGTCAACAGTTCCATCCGAAATACCGACAGTTGTTTCACTGATCATGATCGGAGGATTCACTGGTAGGCTCCTCCACCAGATAACCTTCCTTTGCCTGATAGACATGTTTCTGTTTCTGTTTGCACTTCGATTGGGATGGTGATGGAGATGACGACGGCTCTCCGCTTTCAGTCTGATCATCTTCAACACAATCCTGATCCTCGTGATCGGTATTGGGCAAGGATTGATTGCATTGCGGTTCAGTCAGTTGCCTGTACTCATAGATGGTGGGCCTCTGATAGTTATAGACCATGTTATAGACCAGTTCACTGTCCTCTACCGGCACTACCAAAAAGTTGTCATCAGCATTAAATGGCCACAACAAAGTTTCTTGTGTTTCGGGTATAACATATTCGTAGTACTCCACAGTTGTAGTGCGATAGCCATGACTAGACATGTTGTCCAAATGGGTTGGATTAATCCTGGTTATCGACTCCCTCGATGGGTGCCAACTGGTTCACAATACTCAAGCTCAGGCGCCAGAAGTAGACACGAATCTCGCGCTGTCGCAGCAAATAAAACTGTAGATATAGTTGAAAGATCATCGGAGCTCAATTAATCAAATTGCAAATGAAACAAAGAAATCAAACAAGTTAAACAATTCCGTGGTTTTTACAATCGTTTATCGGTTAGAATGATCGTTTCGTTAGATGTGAGGGCGTCCTGTACCGAAAATGGAAGTTGAGAAATATGTAAATTTTGAATTTCATACGCCTAGAAAATTTTGAACGAATCAAAAATGTTACTAAGAAAAACAAAAGCAAATTCAAGTTGCTTTTAAAAATATAATTTATTTTATAGTATTTGGTATAGCTTAAATTTAAGCACAGTCTTTGATTCCCCCTTTTGTGGGCCTGGCGATGTCAACTACCGCCCAAAACATAACGCTCCGTATCGAGCTCCTCATCCGAGTATTGCTGCTCAATGCGCTCGCATTCACTGTGACGCGTGCACCGCTTATAGATCATGTAACCACCCCAGACCCCCAAAGGCAGCATAGCCAATCCCACGGGCATCAGGAAGAGCAGCAGAAACTCCCGTGGATCACTGCGATCCTCCGTAACGACCTCGTCGCTGGTGCTATAGTCCGCCCAGTAGTCGCCCTCATCTACAGAAGGTAATACTTCCAGATACGCCTCCCTTATCTTGTGACCACGATAACTTATAGCCACACAGGCATAAAATCCTGCGTCCCTCATGCGCACGCTGTTCAGTATCAGCTTGCTTAGATAGATTTGCGGGCTCACTAGCTTTTCCGGCGATGTGGCCAGTAACTCATAAGTGCGTCCTCCATAGCGCACAATATGAGTACTGAAATTAGAGGCACTCAGTGGCGCTTCGGGGGTGGACGCTTGGGCGGAGTAGGCACGTCGGCGGAACCATTTGATGGTGGGATGCTCCTCACTGTGCACGCGACACTGAAACACCACGCGACTGTCCTCGCTGGCTGTATTGTTGCTGGGATAGGAGTCAAGAAATTCCGGGGCCGCCAAGGAATTGTCTGAAAATTAAAGAATCGGGCACAGCTTAAAATTTTGAAAAGAATTACTCAACCCAATTGTTGCTTAAAATTCTGATTCTAGCATATTTTGCTCTCTTTAATCTTTTATCTCGAATTTATGCCAACATTTTGGTCTTATTAATCAAAATGGTGCACTACTTACTCTTCACATCCAACTGGTAGGTGCGCACCAATTGCACGTCCACAGTTTGTGCTGCATCCAGCACATGTGGATTAATGCTGCACTTGTAGAGACCCGAGTAACGTTCGGTCACATTCCGTAGCCAAAGTTCCGGGCGACAAAGACTCGACTCACACGGTAGAGCTGTCCAATCTTCCAAGGACTCAAACTGATGACAATTGTTATCGGTGCATTGCTGTAAAGTGATTAAGGAAAACTGTTAGCACCCCTTATGACTTATTCCTTCTTGATCTTTCGCACCTTGAAGTACCAGTGAATCTTGATCTCCGCCAAGCGTCGCTCGTCCACCAGACCCGTGAGGTTGCACTGCAATTTGACGTCGTACCCGGCACGTTGTTGTATCAGCTCCGTGTTCTCTGTTTGGGAATTTAATCATGGCAAACATCATTTCAGGAATCAAAACATAAAATTCTTGTTTACTTATTCAAAAAAGGCGGAAATATCTTATCAAATTGTGTTGGCAAAAAGAAAACTACTAGAAAGGACTAGTGGCTTGAAAGTCGACTGCAAAATACCGTGTAGTTAGAAAAACGTAGTAAGAAAGGCTAACCATAGTTTTAAGAAAATCTTGACCGATTTAGTCTATGGGAGCATATAGTTATATGAGAATGGATTTTTACAAACCTAATAGACCCATGTACACTTTTTGACTACGGAGTCTAAATATCAAATTCATTAGAGGTCTTACAACAACTTCAAATCAACAATGTTCGTCGCGTTTTGTTAATTAACTTCTGACCCTAAATTTCAACCCCCTCAAATGAACATTCCGAATAAGTCGTATATATAAGGGCCATTATGTGTATAAATTTGGGTCGCATTAATTATTGTATTGTATTGTGTTTAAATAGTTTAATGGTTTCAAAAATAAATGTGAAATTTGAAAACTTAATCTGCGTATAGTATAGACATATCTACTTGTGAACTACCTTCCTACATAGTTCCTTCGACGCCTATGCCGTCTCCATATAAATCATTTGATTTTTCTGTGGAACTATTGAAGAACTCAATGTACCCTGCTATTTCTCTTCATACCGGGTCTAAAAAGCGAAAACAAATAGATAAACTACGCAAGTTTTGAGCAGCAACTGCCAGTGATTGATTTTTTACATGATAATTTAAGTTTGCTGCCACTCGGCACTAAATTTAGTTATTTTAAAAGAAAAGAAAAACACAATTTAAATTTCCGAACTGAACTCACCTGTAGTATCAATAAAATTGGCAAGCGTTATGGACGCTTTATAGAAGCCCATTAAAAAGCAAATCAAGAGAGTCACTAAATGTTGCTGCCACAGCTGCTGCTTCTGGTGCCTCATAATCATCATTATTAACGGCATTATTAGCTATTTAATGGCATTCCGTGAACATTTTTATGGCCAAAACCTACGTAAGGGAACGAAGAAAAAATCGCATATTTCAGATTTCACAATTTATATAATTATTGCCGATCTGGGAATTGGAAAATGGAATTTAGGGGGCGTAAACACTATATACGAAATGATCGATTTGTATTTAAGTTTATGGTAAACTACTTGAACTTTTATTTATTGATTTATTTATTTATTTATCCATTGCATTTTTCACCGCTTCGCGCACATTTTTCACACATTTTAGTGTACAACATTTAGCCTTTTGTTTATTTACTTGGCCATTTAAAGCGGTTGATCCACAGACAAATAGAACAGAGCGCACACAGCACTACGCCCAGATATATCAGGCGTATATCAGGTATATATATAAATATATATATACAAATGTTGTGTGCTTACAAATCCTTGGCTCACTCTTCATAGAGACCTCATTTATTTGGGGCAATAAATCATGAATGTTATCAAAAAATGTTTGTGGCTTGATTCAAGATTTCTCTATTTTTAAACAGCGAAAAAAAAGAGACCAAAGTGGCGACATTCCTAAGTGGAATATTACTTACAAAATGATCACATTTCAGCTTTTTTAGACAAAAGTAATTTTATTTTTGGAACATAAATTCGTATGGGATTTTAAACTTATTTACATATCACACCGTGCACGAAACTCTCATAAAAATACACAATAACACGATTTTTCCCATTTATTTTGGAGCAGTTTTTGAACTTAATTTATCAGTGTTGTGCTGCCATTTGATTGGCATAAACTCAATTGATTTATACGCTATCATTTATTAACTAACCGACATCGACGTATCACTGAGTTATATGTATACGCTTGATTGACGAATTGTTTGGATCGCAGCCAAAGTTTATGGAGAATAAAAAAAATTACGACACTCGGGGACTTCTGCGATCCAATTCACTTCTCTCTTTTAATCATTCAAATATTGCGAACTGAAACACTTTCAGCTGATAAATTTATTGATGAATTCGCAAAAACCCAGCGGCAAATAGACACTTTTTGCTGATATAGACGAAGACTTTTGTTACCTAATGTGCCACACATGCACAGAGTCAATTGGATTCCAATTCAAAATGCACCCGACAGCCACTCACATAAGTATGCATACATTTACATGCAAATATATTTAATATGCTGGAATTTCTATATTAAATACACACTACAGGCACTCACATAAGTATGCGTACATATATTTAATTTGATTTTCCTTTTGTTGCTGTTTTTCACTGAGCACTTGTTTTTATTATAATTATTGTATTGTTTTGAATTCGCTGCTTTCAACGTTCTGCCGATCGCGCTGTGTGTGCGTGTGCACATACGTGTATGTGCAGAGACGTCCGTGCGAGCGGGTGGCTATCAACAAACTACTGTAATACACGAATCGAACAAGTGTTACCCCTCGAACACAAAAAAAAAACACAAACACACACAGCACGGAGGTGCGCTCTGCATTTGCTCGGCATTGTCGACGTTTGTCGTTTGCTGTTTGCTGCTGGAAACAAGGGAACAACTAAATAAGTGTATTTTATAAGCAGTTACGCTTATCGCATATCAATATAAATGCGTAAATATACAGTAGTCGATATAGTTGGCCGATATCGCGACACTGCGACGGTGTGTACATAGGCGCGAGTACAGTTATAGATTAGCGATCCATCATGGTGCACAAAAGTATGCTGACACTAGTTAAACATAGTCTGTTGTCTGCTTTTGTCACTGATAGCTTTTGAATGTGGAACACAAAAGAGTTTTGATTAATTGTTTTACTTAACACATTAACGATAATATGAAAAATTTAATAAACATTTATAAATATTTAAATGACATTCTGTGCTTAAAGAATTTTTGTTGTGTAGACTGTCTTTTTGGTCACTGTTTTTGGCACTTGCGTAAGCTGCACTAATTTATTCTTGTTGTCAAACATACAACGACACTTTTTTTAATTAACTAATGTTAAATAATGCTCACCAGCACTTTGGACGTTAATGAATTAGTTTTGCCCCCAGGGGAATTAATTTTAATAAACTAGGTGCGGTCAGTATACTTTTAAGCAGCATTGTAACGGTATGACCATCGCCTGTGCACTAAACCATAGCCGCATATGTAATTTGAAAACGACCAACGGTTTAACCCCAGCATGGGAGAAGAGAATGGAAGAGGAAGTGATAGCCAAAGAGGAAAGGAGATTGAAAGAAAGAAAGAGAGGGAGGGTCATTTAAATGTTGTATACTTTTTACCGCTCGCTGTCTGCACCCTCGACAATTGTTTATTTTGGCTGCTTCGCTGTTCAGTTGCTTCCATATCAATTCTTCTCTGTTTTTATCGGAGTTCCGACTTTATCAATAGCATAATAAATAGCAGGGAGCCGAGCGGCAGCTCCGATGGCGTCTATAGATTGCTGCCATTGGCGACAACAATGCCGGTAACAATTTTTTTTTTTTTTTTGTTGACCAGCTCGTTTCATTGAATCAAATGTTAGTCCAACAAATCCAAATTAATTCCCAAATGGGCGAGTCAACAAAGCCAACTGGTTGCTGGTGTCCAGAAGAGCTTGTTGCACTATTAGAGCTCTGCATAATGCTTGATAACTTTCAAATAGGCCTATAAACTGATTAGAGTTTGTTGTTTTATGCGATAAAAATTACAAAAAGAAAAATAAAATGAGGCCACTCGTAATCCCAATACTCAATTCCAGTAGTTGGCTTAAGTTTCCAGTAAATATTTATTATATTTCCCATTATTCAGTAAGTTTCGTTATAAATCCTTTTTTTTTTGTTCCTTTGCTGCCTTTCTTTCCCTTTCTTCTTCTCACATTTCTCCTTTGACTCCAGTTCGTTTAGTTCTGCAATAAAAAGTTTATTATCTTTCAATTGATTCTATCGGCTCTTCCTGCTTCACCTACTCACACTTCTCCTTTGGTTTCAGTTCATTTAGTTCCGTTGCGTGTTCAGCCAGCAAATCCAACATAACCTCAATCTTCAAATTGCACATATTATTCTCCTCCTCTAAAGCACGAAATTTCTTATTTAATCGCAGCATATCATCCACATCGCCTTTGCGCACCGAATGCATCCAAATGCCATCGGCGAAGCGGAGTTTCTTGTTGCCCAGATTCAAAGATATCTTGCGAAAATCATCAATATCCTCTGTGACAACAGGAAAACCGATATTACAGCGACTTACTCGCGCTGGAATTGGCTTCGATTCGAATTTTTTATTAAACAGCGGCATCACAGCACTCAACTCAGAGACTGAAAACGGCAGAAGCCTATAAAAATTAAATAACAAACGAGTTGACCACAATGGAGTTGCCAGGACAACACAGGCCGGGTCAAAACAGACACACACATACACCGCATGAGGGGTCACTGTGCTCTGTCAGAACTCTGGAATTCTGACAGTTGAACATATAAATCCCAATTGAATAATGTTCTTATTTTAAATGGAAAAATTATAAAATAAGTAGTTCGAGTACAGAGACGAAAATGACACAGGAGGCTAATAATTCTGCGTTCCCCAGGTGCGTTGTACTGAAAAACAATTGAAATAAATTTCCAATTAATTTTCACTCTCTTTGCCCAATGCAGCTGTGCTGAGGAGGTGGCCGTCTATGTGGAGCACCTGGTGAAGCAAACGACCGAGGACTTGAAAAAATTTCGACTGGAGCAAGCAGCTTTTCACGCGCACATCACCACCATAATGGATGAGAATGAGAATCTGAGCAATAAACTGGAAAAATCTCGCAAAGCAGCTAACTCTGAGGATGTGGTGCATTTGAGGGAACAACTTGGTTATGCCAATGAAGCCTTCAACAAGGCGATGGCACAGATTGAGCTGTTCAAGAAAGATCGGTTATGTTTGCAAAAAATGCTTGATTTTGCGAATCAGACCATTAAAAACTTGGAAACGGAACTACAAAGTTATCGGACAGAGTTCTCCAAAGGCAGCAGTCAGATGGTGAGCTTAAGATTATTGTTTTTGTAATTTATGTCGATGAACCTAGAAATTAGGATCGTATGCAAAAAAGTATCAGCCAAGGCTACCGATCGGACTTATCTAAATACTTTCTATTCTTTCAGACTCACGATAAATCCATGAAAGTTCTTGAACAAAAGCTGGCGGCGCAGAAGTTGAAAATCGATGCACAGGAGCATTCAATACAAGCACTACAGGATCAGAAGAAACAATACAAGCAACAGATTGAAGAGTTACAAATGCAGCTAAAGCAGCGTCAACACAACATAGAAAACTTGGAAGAGACTGAAACGAAGATAAGCAGTCTGCACAAACAGCTGAAGGAGAAGAACAAATCGTTGCAGCACACGCAAGTGCTGCTAGAGAAGAGCACCAAGCGCGAGGAGATTGCTATGCAAAAGGTTCAGGAAGCCATTGTCATTAGCGAAGCCGTTGCGAAGGAAAAGGAAGATGCCGAGAAGTTGGCTCAAACGTACAAAGAAGAGGCTGCCCATCTAGCTACTAACATTGGCAGCATCATGGATGAGGCCTCCAAGCGTGTGGACAACGAAGTCGACCAACTTCGAGCCAAGCTATGCAAGAGAGATAAAACAATTATGGGATTGCGTGAAAAGGTGTAACAATTTACTTCTTTTTATATAAACCATAATACTAATAGTTAGATTTACCCCCAAGCAGCTAAACAAACTGTCCGCCGAGCACAAGGGTCAGGTGGATACCCTCGAGGGTCGCTACAATCGTATTACACAAAAGTATGAGCAGACGCTGAAGCAAAATGAGAAACTCGAATCACATGTGGACACCTGCAACAAACGACTCTTGGAGATCCAACACTGCAACTCAAGGGAAGAGGAACATGCTCTAAAGATGTAAGCAGTCCATATGGTAAAGCTATTAGATGTGCTCTTATAAGTTTTCTTTGTCCCCACAGTAAGAAGGATCGTGACTCTCAGTTGGAACATTATTTACAATCGTGCAAGGAACTTAAAACACACTACACGGCAGTTGTGGATGATTTGACACAAAAATTCCAGAGCGAATTCGAAAAATTGCACAAGGAAAAGTGTGAGCTGAGGGCGGAAAATGATTTGTTAAGAAATGGACCTGCTGGAGACGGCATCGCCAAATTCCTCTAGTATTTACGTATATGTATATACTTTTATTTTATAGTTGCTAAATATAAATATGTACGTAAATACACCTCCCATTGCAAGTTTATGCAGCGTTGCGGCCTGGAAACAAGCTGGGAAACCAATAGCTGGGCTCATCTGATTGCCTATCAATCCAGCAGAGACCCTCACCCAGTACTTTATCCAGCGCCTGCTTGGTACGATAGTCAGTCCATCTGAATGGGGAATCATTTCGGTTACTCTGAATTTATGATTATTTGTATATACTTACCCTAAATCTTTGATAAGCTGTTTTTGGGTAACACAACCCTGTTCGGTATTAGATGCAGCGCTCAGTATGTTTGTTTCCTCCATGCTTAGCTCGCCGGGAATCGATTGGACCATGTATTTTCCTTTGCCCAGCTTGTGTATAACAAATCTGCCCAGTAAGAAAACATTTTAAATTGAATCTTTTTGAAAATATCAGCAGCTTACCCATTTCCAAATATACTGAGTTTTTTCGATGCCATCAGTATGTCCTCCTTAGTAATCTCTTGATGAGCTGCATTCTGACCACGTGCAGCTATCAGACGACGACGCAGCTCATCCAGTTCCATAAGTCCGCCCGTTTTGTGATTGGCCGCCAAGCAAACTTCCACAACCTGCACGCTGAGCTCGTAATAGAAATCGCCCATGCCAAGTACACTCCAGAACCCTTTACCAGTGGCCAGTGGATCAACACCGATTGCAGCACACATCTCTTGAAATTGCTTACGGAATTGGGAATTTTTGCGAATATCATCCTTGTGCTTCATGGCAAACTCTTCCAGTTTATTACGAAAAACCTCCATTTGTTTGGTCATTTGCTCCAACTGAGATTCCTGCAAATCGGCTCCTTTGTCTTTGTATTTTTCCGCAGCCAACTTTTGCTGCTGTATTGCACCCAAACCCACACGGCGCCGCATCCTGGTCGAAGTATTTCTGTTTTTGTTTATGAATCTCTGACAACTTCGGTATCAGCTGTTTCTTCAGAGCTATGAGTAAGTCTTTTAATCGAATGGTTTAATCGGTAATTAAATATCGTTTTAGTAGCTTAGTTCATTAAGCTCATATGCGAACTGTAACATATATTAAAACTGGATTTTATGATTAAAAATATTTACATCGTTTAAAGTATTTAAAATCTCAGGTTTTTTTTTATAAATGCAGATTTTGGTCTGTTCTTTCCAATAGGATCATTACGTTTGGTTCATCAGTTCATAACGCTATGTTCCATCCCTGACCAACAGTCTAAGAAACTGATAGCAAATACAAACGAATTCACATCACTATAAAAAATTCGACATCTTCCATATTGGACAACATATTATAGTAAGATAACAACGCAAATATGCAATAAATAAACTTAACTAACCGATGCAGTATTGTTCGCACAAAATTTTTATTATAAATTCATGTATTATAACTGAAACTGTTATTATTTTCAAACAACGAACGAATGAAATCCTTCTGTTGAACTTCGATGAGAAACTTTGTCGCGCGCCTCATCGTACAACGCAACCGATAAGTGCAATAGTTCTTATCTAAGAAAGTAATATCGACTCAGCCGATAGTCAAAATAAAAAACACGCATTTCGTTTATTTAAACAAGATTAAACGGTTAAATAAACTGCACAACAATGTTTAAGTTAATATTATTATTAAATAAAAACAAAAAATATTTATGATACAAATATATTTATTTATCGATGTATCGATATCTCAATATTTATTCAACAACCCTATTCCCTACCGTCTGTGCTTCAGCACTGCGTTTTTCGTTGATAATTTTTTTTAAAATTAAGTTTCAACGTATTTATTTAGTAGTTTATTGGTTTAAAATAGTTGCAAAGTGCCCAACAAATATATCGCAACGTTTTGCTATAAATTTTACATATTTTCGTGCGCGCGCTTTGTGTGAAAATGTGAAAAACATTGCCGATGGTAATGGTAATTGGAGAACGTTTTTTCTATTATTTTATCTCCTCTTCCGCTTCGTTTTATGTGATGCTACGCTCTTTGTGCTCCTTCTCCCTCCATCCAAATACTCGCCAATTGTCAGTATGTGTGAAAATAAGAATTTAAAAAACATGTGGCGAGTTGGAAATAAAGTGCATAGCATAATGCATTTGTGCAACGATCATATAAAATAAATTGTTGAGTTTCCAACAACATGAAAATGATAGCAGACGCTCCCCCAATACGATGCCGAGCTGGCATATTTTGTTACGCGACGCCGTCAATTCGTGCGGCAATCAGCGGCCGCGCACTGCTCAAGAGTGCGCAAGGAATTTACAACAACAAAAACAATATATGTTGTTTTTCTTGCGCGTATAGCAATAATAAAATGTGCAATAATACTTACAAAGTAGTAGTGATAAAAGTGAACTCAGTTTAGAAGCAAAGCAAAAATTAGTTGTGAGTTACGCAGCATCTCAAAACATATGGCAAATACGTATGCATATGCATGTATGTATATATGTCCGAAGTCCAATGGGACGTGTTGATAACCATATTTGTGATGATTATGCGTATAATTTTGACAAATAATCTTTTTCAAAATTATGCCGGTTGCTGTAAACCCAAAGCAGTAATTATCAACACATCTGTTGAACGTAGTTTACAAGATATCGCTGGTTCCATAACCTAGGACACATTTTAAAGTGTGATTGTTGTTAAACATTTAACATAAAGCAACCATGCATGTAAATTCAACCGAACGCTAAAATTAAAAATTAAACAAAATGGCAGTTGGTGGAGCACGCAGCCAACAACGTTCTTGGGTGTGAGCGCCGGACACTCGCTCAGAGAGTGAGCCAGAGAGAGAAAGAGAGAAGTAAACGAGTGAAGTAGCGAGTGTGTGCTGCTCGTGTCTTGAGTTAACGTGGAAAGTGTTTGTTTGGCTGTGTGTGGTGTGTGTATGTGTGCATGAGAGTATGTTTTCTTGTGTGTGTGAGTGTATGTAACAGAGTGTGGAGTAAAAAAGATGGAGCACAAAATATAAAAACAAAATGCAAGCGTATAATAACAAAACGAAGAAGAAGAAAAATACAAATGTTGCAATAATAAAATTAAATTGTTTTATGTATATAAAATGAAGTGTTTCTCAACAGCAGTGAAAATAACTGTTGTGTGCAGCAACAGCTATAACAAATGTGTGTTAGTGTGAGTGAAAGAAAAACAACACAAATATAAGAAAATAAAACAGAAAAAGAAATAGAAATAATACCAGAAATTGATGAAGTGAAGCGTTTACACATAAATTAACATACATATATGTAACTAATGTACGGCGTAAAAATGTTGCAGCTACTGCTGGCACGGCTGCAAAAATGACCGATGAGCGCAACGGTAACGGTAATAAGAGCAACAACAGCAACAGTAGCAGCAGCAACAGTAACGTCAGTGCAACAAGCATTGCTAACACCAGCCACAGCAGCAGCAACAGTAACAACAACAGTTCAAGTAGCAGCAACAACAACACCAACGAACGCCTTATTGCAGAGGCGGCTGCTAAGATTTTACTTAAAAATGGTATAAACGGCGCAAATGCAGCAGCAGCGGCCGCAACATTGTTAACAGCAGCTGCAGCTGCTGCCACATTTCAACTGCCCGCCGCACCAGAACTGAAGCCAACATCAACAACATCCTCATCATTATCAGTAACATGCAATGGCACCACGCCCACATTATCATCGACTAAAGCAAACAGTAGCAGTAGCAGCAGCAGCTCAAGTCACACAATGGCAACAGCCTCTGCCACGATGCTTGCTGCTGCCACAGCGACCACAACAGTTCCAAAACCATCCGTCGATGCAATGGCAGGTGTATTGGACTATAGCTCATTGAATGGTCCAAGTGTTGTCGCCACCAAGGCCAACAAATTTGGCGGCAACAGTAGCTTTGATATGGGCAGGCATCCGATATCAACGCACAGCAACAACAGCTTGCCTGGCTGTGGGGGTCGACTGCAGTTTTTCAAAGGTAAGCGAAAACTAAAAGTAAAGCTAGCAAACCTCCTTCTAATGAAATATTTTACTTTTCTAATTGCAGATGGTAAATTCATATTGGAATTGGCACGTGCCAAGGAGGGCGACAAAGCCGGTTGGGTATCGGTGCCACGCAAGGCATTCCGCACACCCTCGGCAGCCACATCGGCGACGGTGACGCCCACATCTGCGGTGACAACAACGTATCCAAAGAACGAGAATTCCACATCGCTGAGCTGTAAGCATTAAAATCTGATACAAAACACTTGAACAGATGCTAAGACTTATTTTTCTTGCAGTTTCGGATGATAATAGCTCGATTCAGTCATCGCCCTGGCAAAGGGATCAGCCTTGGAAGCAAACGAGGCCACGTCGTGGCATCTCCAAAGAACTTTCGCTATACTATCAGCGTCCCAGGCACAATGTGCTCAATCAGCGGGCACGAGAGGCAGCGTTACGTAAACGACGTCGTCCCTATGAGCCCACAATTGGCATCGAGGATACGTCCATCTTTGAGCGTGTTCACACACAAGAGAATGGCGATGAAACATTAAAAGCGACAGAAGTTGATGTGAGTTCGTTAGAGCAACAGCATTCGGCAGACGCAATTGAAACAGTTAAGCCAGAAACAATCAAAGAAGAAGTGAGCGAAATCAAGACGGAAACGAAAATGGAAACGGAGGCAAAGACCACAAGTTCAGATGATGGGGACATGAGTGACGTGAACGATTCAGTTGTTAAAACCGATCCGACTGTGGAGAAAATGAACACAAGCGAGGATGAGATTGACATGTCTGTTCCGCTGCAAGTGGAAGATGCGACAGCAGCAACATCCGCATCAACAACAACAGCAGCTTTGGCGAATGGCAATTTGGGTGAACTGAATGGCGCCAATTCCAAGGCGCACATCAAGTGTGAGTCTGTTAACGTAGTGACAACAGCTGCGTTGACGTCAAGCACGACGACGACAATGATGACGATGACAGATATAAGACTTAAAAAGCAGAAAACTAGAGCCAAGCTCAACATAATCATACAGAAACTAATTGATGGCGTGCCTGCGCGCCTAGAACAATTGTCAAAGACACCAGCAACAATGGCAACGACTGCGACAACAGGAACAGCAATGGGTTCAACAGCAACGGATCGGAGCAACAACAGCAGCGGTGGCGGAGCCATCGGTAGTCTAAGTCACTCTTTGGCGCACAAGGTACGCTCTAGACTATATTTAAAGTTTATCAAAGTTGTTTATTTATACAAATCCTTCTCCAGGTCTCTCCGCCTTCGTCGGCAGCGACAGCGAGTCGTCTAGTCGAGTACCATCATCAGCATGTGTCGCCTCGCAAGCGAATACTGCGTGAATTTGAGAAGGTATCGCTGGAGGACAACAACGGTTGTCTGAACAATGGCAGCGGAGGTGTTGGTGGCGCTGCAAGTGGCAGCAGCGGTGGTGTTGGTGGCAAGCGGAGTCGTGCCAAAGGAGGCTGCAGCACAACAAATAGTACTGTTGTTGTCAGCAAGTCAATGCCCATGAATTTGGCGCCTCCGCAAGCAAAGGCATTGGCCACACCCACAATAGCAACCACATCGACAGCGGCAGCCGCAGCAGCGTCTGCCACAACACAACCAACACTACTGAATAGCTCTTACAGCATACACTCGCTGCTAGGCGGAAGTAGTAGCAGCAGCAGCAGCAGTTCATCCTCCTCAAAGAAGACACACGATCAGCCGGCGACAATAATCAGTAATGTGCATCATACGCATTCGCATACACACCCACATCATCATCCGCATTCGCATCCGCATCATTCAACGCTTTATGGCAATTCCTCCAACTATCCACGTGGCCTGCTCAACTCGCCCAAGTCACCGGAAATGTGCGGCAGCAACGGTGGCAAATCACCATCGCATGCGGCAAGCAAAAAGCAACGATCACCGCCATATGCTACAGGCGGATCACCGCTGCCCATCGACTACGGACGACGCACGCCACCGGACAGCTATAAGCTGGCACAGGCGCATGCCCAGCAGCAGCACCTACAGCATCATTCCTTTTATGCACCTTACATTCCACAAGCAACGGGCGGTGTGACACGGGATCTGCTATCGCCACCGCGTTCCTCGAGCGCCTCGCCACGAGAACCGTCGAACACAATCATTGCTAGCAATAGCAATACGACAACACCACATCGCACCGTGCCCAAGAAGACTGCATCCATACGACGCGAGTTTGCCTCACCCACCACGGCCAGCAACAGCAATAGCAGCAACAGCAGCAGCACACCCGTAACCAGTTGTCCCTCGCCTGGCGAGCGGAGCAGCACAGCATCCCCAGAACGACGGCATCTTCAATTGCAGCGTGGTTCGCCTAGTGCTGCAGCTGCCGCGGCCGCTGCTGCTGCTGCTGCAGCTGGTTCTCCACTGCATTATTATATGTATCCGCCAGCGCAGCTTAATGGCAGCGGAACAGCAAGTCCACATGGAGCAGCATCGAATTCAGCAGCGGCTGCTGCTGCGGCGGCGGCTGCAGCTGCTGCTGCTGCATACATTCCATCGGTAGTGTCGCCATCGCTATTCAATCCATATATGACGATTGCCGCCATGCGGCATAATCCATTGTGGATGCATCATTATCAGGCGGGTGCGGCACCATTGTTACCGCCACCGCCGCATCCACAATCGGGCAGTGCAGCTGGAGCACGCTTATCGCCACAATCGCATCCTTATCATCCATTTGGCTACAATGGTGTGAGTGCTGCTGCTGTGGCAGCTGCAGCTGCATCCGCCTATGGCGGTCCACCAACATCGAATCAACATTTGGGACATCCAACGGCGCTGTCACATCATAGCACGCCGCCAACACATCTGGCCGAGCATAGAACGCACACGCCAAAACAAATGACTGATACTTGTACTGATCAAATGTCTGCAGCGTCCACACATCATCAGCATCATCATCATCGCACCACTGTCTCCAGTTCGCCAGCCAGCTCGTCTGCAGGAGCAGCACATGGTGGCGGTGCCAGCGGTAGTAGCAGCAGCGGCAGCAACAGCAATAACAACAGTAGCAGCGGCTCCTCAGTACAATCCGCAATGTTTCAAAATAGTAGTCTAAGGAATGAACTAAGTTCAGGTATGTCATTTATTCAAACCAAAAGTAATAGCTGTTTTTAGTTTATAGGCAACATAAACGCCTTAAAGTATGCATCACCTCTTGACTTATTTATTTTCCTTTTTATATTATAATTATTTATTATTATCTTTTTACTGCAGACTTACCACTGAATCTGTCAAAACACTGAGACACACATTCAAACGCAGGCCTTGCGAGCATCCCAACAGGTCACGCTCCCCAGTTGCTTCAGTGTTTGGGCATCCCTTGAGTTAAGATCATTATCGCACTAGTAGCGCTTAAGACGACATTGAAACCACACACACACACACTAAACACATTATTAATCAATAAGTTAGTTGATATTTTAGTTTGTAACTGAATTGTTTTGGATTAAGCTAAATAGGGTTTATTTTAAGCTGATAATAACTACGACTTTATCAATACAAAACTTCAGAATGTTTTTAAAACCAGTTCCAAAATTATGAATGCAATCAGCTAAGAGTATAAACAACAATATTTATTTTGGCCTAAAACATATATTCAATCACCAAACGTATGAGTAAATTTATATACTATATATATTTTTTTATATTCCCATAAGATGCACGTCTTAAAGAATCTCAAAAAAATATTTAAAAACGACTTCTCATTGTTCGATTAAACAGACGAACTTTAATCGTTCTATGAGAGGTCGATACTAAGATTTTTTTATCAAAACATTTCCTTGAAACAGACTGAACTTAAATTTTTTAGACAAAAAAAAAAAACATAAAATGGTAACAATAAAGAAAAAATATAAAAATCACAACAACCACTGCATCTTACCTTTTATATATGTACGTGCGTATATGTAACGAAGCATTTTGAAAAAAAAAAGAAAAACAAAAAAAAAGCAAATCAGATTTTTATAGAATGCGTGTGCCTTTGAACGTGAAAAAGAAAACTAGGGATTTAAAAAAAAAAAAACTAAAAAAAGGAGAGAAATGTACTACGAAACTTGAACTACTTACAAAATTTCAGAAAAAACTATACGAAAACTGTTATTCTAAAAGGTTTACTATTTAAAAAATAATGTGGTCCAAAATTACATATTGCAAAATGAAAATCAATTGACTATAGAAATTTTGTATTAAGTAAAAGTCATGCTTTATTATATTTTAATTGTTTTAACTTAAAAAAAATTAATGGGAACAAGGCAAAATATTTATTTAGTGTAATATTTTGCAGTGAGTTCATTGATATTTCTATTTAATTACCTGTGTAGTTAATAATAAATATAGCAAAATAAAGTTTATAATATTTTGCTATATTTTTATTTAACTATAATCAGTTTTAAACAAAATGTGTATTAAATTGTTGTAATGTTTTTTAATTGAACTTTTTAAGCTTAACTCGAAAAATACAAAGCTTTGGAGTCAAACTTAAACTGTTCAATTAAAACTGCTTTAGAAACTTTCCAATATGACTTTTCTTAATACAACGTTTCGAGTTCAGTCAAAACTAAACTCAAATTGCAAAAATGTGTACAAAATTGCTACGTCTACATATATATAGAAGAAAGAAAAATTATTTACATGAAACACAAACCTAAATTTCGTACAACTGAAACTAAATAATACAAATTATGAAAAAATAAATATTCCTATAAAAAAAAAAGTAAAAAAAGACAAAATATTTCTCATATTTTCTAAATTATTTATATAATGCAAAAATGACTATTTATATGTTATGCTATAAGTAAAAATAGTTGTAATTTTTGTAAATACAGTGTTTTTTACACCCGCAACAATGTAACAACAACAGTAACAAATACGAAGAAAAAAAAGAAACAAAACAATAAGAAGAAAAGAGAAAAAATAACCCATACATATATATATTTAATGTAAACTATTTTTTTAATGGATATTAACTAGATATACTGATGTATACACAAAATAATAAATATCTAAACAATTCCATAACCTAAACAATCATTTCGTAATTTTACAAAATGAATAAACAAATTTAAATATTTTCCACAATTATATACCGTACAGCGTTTTTGTTTTTCTATTAATTTTATTGTAACTCCAACATTTGTTTTTTTTTTTAAATCTGTTCATGACGCTGCTTTTGCTGAAAAGGTTTCAAAATACTAAAACTGCGAACCTAACTGAAAATCGCGCATAGGGTTATATAGTATTTAATTGTATACATATATAAATATATTTATATATACTGAATACTGCGTCATCTGTGGACAATAGACGAGTGTAAAATAAAACGGAAACAAAATTAGTTTTAAACAAATAATATATTTTATATACATAAAAGAGAAACTGAATTATTGATGTCAAATAAAAATTTATACTAAATGAATTATTTTCCTGAGTCGTTTTTCCACCTGTTGAGTGAAGACTTAAGCTGATTGGGTAAGTTTAAAGTAGTAAAAACAAAAACAAGTCCATGTTTGTATCGTAGAAGCACATTTTGTTTATTTGTTGTTGCATGTTTCGATTACAACAGACTTCAGTCATGTCGCATGTAGTTTTCATTTCAATTTATTGTATCTTCATGTTCATAGTGTATGAGATACTTTTTAAGATTAACATAATATTACAAAAACCATTAAACACAAAAGATGTATTTTACGATTACATTATACATCAGTCACATAAGTCTAAGGTATGCATATACATATACATATATTTCTAAATTACCCGGCATATATTATTTTTTACTTTACTTTTTAGTCGTCGTATAAATATACATACATATATAGCAAATGTATCTTTATGTTTATGTTTCGTTTTATGTAGTTTCTTTGAATTGCTTATGAATCTAAGCATCTTCCAGTCATTTCATTTGATAAATTTTAAGATTAACAAAATATTACAAAAACCATTAAACAGATAATTGTTTGTTTTTTATGTTTGCTTCGATTTTGCAAAAAAAATTACACAAGTCACATTTACTGTGACCCCCATCAGGTGAGAATTGTTTCTTACATCAATTAATTTGATGAAATTTAAAATTTTGGCAAAATGTATTGAGAAAAATTGGCAAACATTTTATTTACAATCGAATGAATTTGAAATAGAGATCTAAATCAAAGGAAAACTAATTTTAATTGAAACAAGAAACAATAATCAGTGAAGATAAATATTTGTTGTAACATAATGTAATATGCATGCAACTTATAATATACTACCAAAAGGTTACAAACTTAAGTTAAATATATATAATAATAGGATACATTCATTACAATTTGTATAGGTGAGTGTGTGTTTTTGTGGGTGTGCAAGTGGGTGTATTTGTGTTTTTTATATAAGCAACAAAAGAAATGTTTAAGAAAACGAAAACATTTTTACAAGTTGTCTACGAAATGAACATTACGAAAAACAAATGTACACGGACAACAGAAAAAATTATTATTGGAGCACTTTTTTTTTGGTGGAGGACAGTGACTTATAGGCTGGTTGAATATACTTATATATAGTATGTTGTATAAGTTGTGTGTTTGTGTGAGTGTGTATAACTTGACCTAAAATAGTGAACACATAGTTTTGAACTTGGTTGTATGTTTTATATAAAAAAATTGTACTACGCCTCGTTCGGAAACGGATATACAGAAATGTAGACAGAAGGGTAACAGAACCTGCGGATTATGTGGGAGTGTGTCAGTGTATGCATGCGATTGTATGTGTCTGAGTGTGCGTGAATTTAAATTTTGTTGTTGTTGCTGCTGATTTTGCTTGGCATTCACTGTTTGTTGTTCTTTGAGAAATTGTGTGAAGCCCAATTGAGTGAAGTTTTCCAGGAGTTTGCCAAAGCTTCGCTAAATTTCGCCTGGAAATGTTTACGCGCATTTTCCTCCGTGTAATCCAGCACCTGTTTATATATATATATATTTATTAAATAAATAATAAATTTATAGTCGAGTCAGCGACTTACCAAAGTCTCTCGTAAATAGTTTAAATCCTTTTCGGAGGACAATTCCGGAAGTCCCGTTGAAATCATCATTGAGAACAACGATAAAATAAGGCAACCGTGTTTGCGTAATATTAAAAATGCCTAAAAATAAATAGTTATTAAATATTTTATTTTTTTATATAGAAATATTTAAGACTTACGTTCTCGCACATTTCCTGAAAGACGCAAAATTCCTTTGCTTCCCGATCTATGCAACCCTTGTTGATGACATAAACAAAGTCGTGGGTTAACACAAAGGGAACACGCTCTCGGCGCACACCAAACTTCTCCTTAAAGTGTCCGAGAATGTGGCCAAAATCGATATGAAAAAGCTGTATTAAGAGCAAACAGAAGTATAATAAGTATAGTCTTTGGTATGCTAAGATGTTTAACCCACCTGTCCATTGCGTTTAACCATTATGTTGTCCGAATGACGATCGGCCACACCCAGCACGTAGGTGGCCACACAGTAGCCAGCACAGCTGAGTGTAAACTCATTAATGGCCTTGTTAAGTTTTTCTGGCGTCTTATTGTGCTCTTTCAGCCAGCTGTAGAGCGAGCCCTTCTTGAAAGGCGATGTTGCCGAGAACATTCCTTTCTCCTTTTGTATATTTGCAATGGTCTCTGCATGACGCACTACCTCAATCATGCCCAGTCTCTGCTCCATGCTTATACAGTTGTAGATGTTCATGCGCAAGTCCATGCTGTAAATATGTAGATTAGTACAAATGTCTTTAAATATATGTAATTATATTTACCCCTCGCGTTTCCACAACTGATCCATGACGCGCAGCATTTGCAGTGTTAACATATCCTGTCGCAGATCATCGCCATTCTTGAATATAACATATACATCGCTGGCTGTTTGATCCACATTTTCAAAGACCACCCAAAGCGGTCTCATCTTGCTGTCCATCACCTTACACTTCTCTGGAGTCACTCGACTGCATCTAAAGCTCGGATTTAGTGGATTCTTAATGTTCTGGAAGACACCGTTGTTGTGCTCGTTCTGCAGGAATTTCTGCAGCTGTGTGCGCACCTTCTCCTTGCTGCCCTTCTTAGCTATCACGGAACCTTGCTTAAGCTTCTCCAGCACTTCGAGCTGCTTACGCAGTGGCTTCACGTGCTGCTTACAACCCTTGAGATAGGCTTCCAGTAGCAGACCAAAACGCGTTTGCATGCACGGAGTTTGCATTTCGGATCGCAGATGCCAGAAGAAGTAGTGACCGATACGTTGGTTGCGTAAAGCACGCTCCAACAGGAATATAACCAGATCGTTCTCCAAATACGATTCGTGCTTGATAGCCTGCACCAGTTGCAACAGATACAGCAGCAACTCCTCGTCCCTAAAGTTAAATTGTTAATAATTATAAATTTACTCTGTGTAAGGTTGGATTTACTTGAGGAAATGCAGACACTTGATGGCAAAACGACGCACGGCTGGATCTGGATAGGCATAGTCGAGCAATTCCAGGGATCTTTCGATGGAAATGAGTGGCCATTGCTTCAGCAGATACCAAATATCCGCCACATCATCACGATCCTTCCAGTAGACGCAGTGTAGCAGCACCGACAGCTCCTCTGGAAACTCGCGCAGTATATCATTCCTGGGGAAACATTTCAAATTAAACACAGCTCTAAACAAAGCTTTAGGTATCAACTTACCTGCGCTCCCACATGGCGTTCCGATCCTGATCGACCATCTCATAGATTTTATCCCTACCCGTATAATTAGAGAGAATTTCGCCAAGATCTCGCAGTGGTTTCTCTGACTCCATCAGCAGTTGCTGCTTCTCCCGATGGGCACGTGCACGATCTGCTGCAAATTGCAGCACCTCCTCCTCACTCGGATAACAGACATTCTCGACAACGGTGCCGCTGTCATTGGCAATGCCGTGATGGAATGTCAGATGGACCATGGCGCAGCCGTCCTTACGCGGATTCGATTCAACGGTGCCTAGCGGATGCAATACCTCATCGGATTGTATATCATCCGCATAGGTCCATGTGTAGAGCGTATGTCGTCCCTGGTGCAACTGATGCTTGTAATCAAAGAGCGTTGTGTTGACCCAGGCCAAAGGATTGTTATTATAGGATATATCCTTGAGTGTGCTGCTGTTGTTGGATGACTTCTTCGAGCGCGACATTTTAGTCACCTCAAAGACCACAATGCAGAGACGTGTCATGCGTGGCAGCATGCGCATTGGCATATCAAACTCCAGGACTTCCTCGAAGGAAAAGTCTGGGGTGTTACCCGAACTGGATGCATCTACACTGCGATGAGCACACAACTTGTGCTCGCCGTGATAGAGACCAACAAGGACGCCCACTTTAAAGGCCCTAGCACGATCAAAGTTAACATTCGTGATGCCATGCAGGGTTAAAGAAAAATTCAATTCTGGCAGATCCCAAAGCATTGTAACGGGTATCTTCTGTAGCGCCACCGCCGATTGTCGCTCTGGTTTTGGTGGCCGCTTCAGGCCCAGACTTTGCTCGTTGTAATGATTGATGTAGGACTCTAGACGCATCACAGACTGTAGCACCACATTGGGCACTGCTGTGTCCGAGAGAGTCTCTTGTATGTACAGGAACTGTATCAGCGGATGATCGCCAAATAGATACTCATCTCGACCGCTCACTTTGAGTATGTAATCATTGGCACGATCGTTCATCTTCATCTGTGATCGATTCATTTTCTGTAGTGTATTCTCGATCAATGTCAGCGGTGTATCCTGCTCCAGGACCGATAGCGTGAACGTGCTCTGATCATTCTCATTCTTGACTACAATGAGAAATGCCGACGTTGGATGTCTTTGTCGTATCGATTCCGGCATTGATGTCGAATTGGCCAATCGCAGTGGATGCTCGTACAGTAATCGCTGTTGCCACGAATATTTCGAACGTTCCATTTTGATGTTATCACAGATATGTGTGATCTTGAGTCGAAAATGATCAACTTCCGGTGTGCCCTGTGTGGTCTGATGATCAAACGACTTGCCAATTATATCGCTCACCATTTTGGTTAGCTCGTAATCACTCGAAAAGCTGCTCGTATCCGTACGCTCGCCCAGACTCAATAGTCCAAAATATGGCTGCACTTCGATCAGACGCTTTGTCTCATCTGTATATGGCTCTATGTTATAGTTGGAGATGCCATAAACTAGATAATCACACGGATCCTTAATCACATAACCCAAGGGACGACTCTTGGCCTTGGCCACCATTTCGGCCTTGACCTCACGTATGGTGGCCAATGAATTGTACTTCATTTGAAGCATCAGCCCATTGGGCATTAGACATGTTAGGTTCACAATGTCTGGCGGATCATTCTTCCATAAACAAACCGAAAACATGGTATTGCCATAACTGTTTGTTTTCAGCGACTGTGGAAACTGTAAGTCAACCATGGTTGTTTGTTCTTTAAATAACTAAATTAATTTTCACTATTTTTCTCTCTCTGTCTCTCTCTTTCTGTTACTTTCTTTCTGTTTGTGTCTCTTTGTTGATCCTTTGTTTGTCTTTCTTTAATCGTTGCATGCAGTTTCGATTTTAATTTTCGTCGTTATCAGCAGACTTTCCTTTAGTTTTAGCTTTTGTTGTTGTTGTTTCCGTCGGTGCATATTGTTGTTATTGTGAAGATTTCCATTTAAATCAGCAACGCAGTGTTAGTCATGGTGACATCTCTGTGCATAAAATAAATCAAAAGGTGGCGCCGGGTTATTTACAGAAACAAATTTAAATCAGGAAAATTAACCACCCACTTTGAAAAACGCATATGGCACAGTGAGTCAAGTAATTGTTTGTACACCAGTAATTAATTTCGTAATAGTTAATTAACCTTTCTTTACTTCTTCCAAGAACTATAAGCAACTGCAATAAAATAAAAAACATTTCAATTTCCTTGTGTCAACACAATTACTTGACAGACTGTGTGTATGCAAATACACACATGTATGGCTGTGTGTGTTTGTTTGTGTGTATGTATTTGTATGCGCAAGTTTATATTCAATTTGGAAAGTTCTCAAACATTTGAAAAACAGTTGAAATCGCTTTAAACCGCAATTAGAACAGATTATATATATTTACACATGTATATGTATGTACATGTGTGTATATTTGCATGTCTACTTAATGGCGATTGTTCATAAAAACAAATGCAAAAATTAAGATTAATAAACAGAAATAATCATTTACAGTTAATCGGTAAAAACAAGCACAGATTTCATTGACAAACATCGTAAATTGTTAAATTATAGCTTCGCCGTATGGATTAAACCTCCAAAAAACAAAAAACATTGACTTTATATTTAGTATGAATCACACATTATGGCTGTTAACATAGACGCTCGCGGAGAGTGCTTCATGAAGGGAGAGAGAAGTCGAAAAAAATAAAATAAAAACAAGAATGGGAAATACCGTAACTACACAGCGAAGTTTGCTTACTCTATCCCATAGCGTGAGATTCGCACATTACATAAATTAACTTTTCGCATTTTGCATACTAAACATTAGTTAACAGGAATTTGAGATAAAGAGCGTGGACTTAACAAGTAGAACAGGTGAGTGCATACAAAGTTGCGCACTTTCGGGACCGACGCACACAAGCGGCAACACGAAACGAGTCAACTGCTTAGGGGAAAGGGTATGCAGACATTAAGTTACGCGGCACGGCCTTTGCCACTGATGTCTCATCTCTAAACTCACAATGCATCGATATTGCAAATCCAAAAAATGAAAACAACAAATGTGTTTTCAACTTTGCAACTGATTCATTAACCACTAAGTGTGGAATGCTATCTGTAATGTAGCTTTTGCGTTTGTTATTATTGTTATTATTACCGAGTCTATCTTCATACATATACATATATATATTTTTTTTTTTGGGTGTGAGCTGCGCAGGCTTAAGTTTTGTTGGATTTTCACTACTTGGCACTCTTGGGCAAACCTTTGTTGTCACTTTTGCACATACACCACAACTCGAATATTACAAAATTAAATAAACTGTTTTTAAATTTTTTTATTTTATTTTAGTAGCCAAATTTCTGTCTTGTTTACTTGTTGAAAGAAATCCAGTGCTGTATAAGTATGTTTTATTTCCAAGGCTACAGTGCTGCATTTGAAATAGTCGGTAACTGTACGATAACGATAACGTAACGAAAAAATCGACAGCCCTGGTGCAAAGGTAAACAAACAAAGTGAAAAATTCGCAAGTAAATGAGCGAAATATTTCAAGAAAGCGGCGCTAAAAATGTGAAAATAAGCACAAACCATTATTTAAGATACTTATAAGGTGCTGAGCAATAAAATTGTGTTGCATGCAAACTCAAAGGCGCTTTTTAGGGCAAAGTAACGAACATGAACGACGACTCCGATGAGGGTAAGTAAAAGTCAATAAAGTAGTGTGTACGCAGAGTGACTCGTTCTCACAGTCATTCAATAAAAAAAAATTAAAAAGCAAAACCGCGCAAATTGTTCGTTTTTTAAATAGCTAATAAGTAATTTTAGAATATTGTTTTCATTGCTGAGCTTGTTAATAGACATTTGTATACTAGTCAATCAATTGAAATAATTCAGTCAACAACTGAACGTAAACAAATGTGTAGTAATAGTTAAAGCGGGTGCCCTCAACCACTTGATACCCTTTGTGGCATAACATAAAATTTGAAAGAAGCATGAAAATATATTCCATAATGTTTTTTATAGGTTTAGTTTAGAAGAACGCTAATACATGATTTCAATTATGGATAGTCTACTTCAAAACTGCTACCCATCACTTCCACACTCACAAAACTATAACACCCTCTGCTGACCATTAAGTTTAAAAATACGCTCACCTGTCCCTGACCCATATCAAATGTGCAACAGTTGTTTCTATTTTTGATTTGTGTGTCTTGCGCAGTGCGTGCAACGTGCTCCAATGAATGAACTGTTAACCGAACCGGATCCCAGAATCGATTTTCCATAGACACCAACTGCAGAAATTTGAGCCGAAATCTCAGTTACATTTCAAGCAGCGTTTCGCGCGGTTGACTAACTAAAGCAACTATTTTTATTTCTGTTATTTTGGCCAGAATTTGCTTAGAATTCTTAGTGGGCTATCTTTAAAGAGGGGCAAGAGCGGGGCGTGTGGCCGTGTGCGTGGGCGTGGGCTTATATAAGCATGTCGTGGAAATTTGTGGAGCAACCAAAGTCTGGCACCGAGACAGCCTTGGAAGCCTGTGACTATTTTGTCGATGAGGTCATTGAAGCCTCACGTGGTTTGGGTGCGAATTCGTATTTATAAATTCTGATTTCATACTAAAATATTTTTCGTGTCCAGAGTGTTATGCTTATTCTTCTTTGTGTCCCATTCCACAGATGCTCGTGAGGAGGTGCGTCAGATAAAGCATGGCGAGCTGCGGGCGGCGGTCAACGCTGGGGATGAACGCACTGTACGTGTGCTACTGGAAGCTCTTGGACGAGAGCGACAGATTATAGTGAACATGGCACCAGCTGGAGCAAACACTCTGCTCTTTCTGTAAGTGACTAGTAAAGCCGGCTACTGATTTCTCTAACTCATGTATCCTTTCTCCCTTAGCGCCAGTCAGTCCGGGTTTGAGAGCATCACACAGCGTCTGCTGGATGCTGGTGCTGATGGACGCTCCCATGCGGTCACAAAGTACTCGCCACTTTATGCAGCCGTGCATAATGGACATTATGGCATTGCCAAACTGATGCTGGAACGTTTTCCGGAGCTCATACAACAGGCGACAGTCGAACGTTGGCTGCCTTTGCATGCAGCCTGCATTAATGGTCATATCAAGCTGCTGGAACTGATTATCGGTTATCCGTATCCTGAATACCTCTATCAAACATATCGTGATGAGGAGGGCCAATGGGAGTGGCGATTACCTTTCGATGCCAATGCCCAGGATGTTACGGGCCAAACTAGTCTCTACATAGCCAGTTTACTAGGTAATAAGCAATTGCTGGGAGTACTTCTCAAATGGCAACTGCGTTGTCATCGCACCTTGAGCGAGGATACGGCTAGCACCACAACTGGACAATCTACGCCAATTACGCCGACCAGAAAGCGTATTTCCTTTGGTATACAGGCGATTATGTCCAAACTGCATATATCCGGCGAGGGAGATAACTTGGAGGCGGAGTCAGCGATGGAGCAGGAATCACAACGTTGTCCCATTCATATCAATTTGTTATGTGGTGCAGCAAGGGAGACAGCGCTGCTGGCTGCGGTGCGAGGTGGCCACTTGGACGTGGCACAGGCGCTGCTCCAACATGGCGCCAATCCCAATATTGTGGCCAAACCTGTGGAGGATCACAACGATCCTAAGTGCATCGAAGAGATCTATGGCTTGAGTAATGTGCCCATTGCCGAGGCCTGTAAACAGCGCTCCCTACCCATGTTGGATCTGCTGCTTAAGTATGGAGCAAGAGATGACAATGGCACGGCTATAAGTGTGGCCATTGCTAGCGAAGATGAGGCACTACTGAGTCGTCTGCTGTCGCGTCGCGTGCATCCCGATTCGGACTATAAGATCAACAAGAAGAGTTTGCCCACACCGCTGGAGGTAAATGTGTTTCTGCCCTCGGCCAGCAATATTTCCTATAGCGCCATGTTTCCAAATGTGCCAACGATTCTGGACTGGCATAGTCTCAGCATGAACGTGCAGTTGCCCTTTGTGCGCTGCTCCTGGCTAGTAAGCGGTGTACTTCAACTGAATCCCAAGCTGACATCTCATCCCCGGCTCAACGAAGTGGCTCTCACTGCCATCACACGCATTGACTTCTCGCACAATGTGCTCACCAGTGTTCCACCTGAGCTTTTCAACCTAATAAGCCTCAAGTGAGTTGGTTTGCTTCTCTCCAGAAATCTGTATTAAATAGAATTTCTTTTTAGATATCTCAACCTTGCGCAGAACAAAATTATGGAGTTGCCTGCTCCGTTGGGAAAGAACTATAATTGCCCCGTGCTGGACGAACTCTTTCTGCAGGACAATCAGTTGACTTCCTTGCCTTCGGGCATCTTTCAGATGCCCGCTCTGAGCATTCTGGACATCTCAAACAACAAGTTGCAGCAACTGCCTTTTGACATGTGGCGTGCTCCCAAGCTGCGTGAACTGAACGTGGCCTTTAACTTGCTGCGTGAACTGCCAGTACCACCCATGCAGACCAGTGGATCGTTGCTGAGCCTGGACAAGCTGCAATTGCTGCAATCCTTTGATGAACCATCGTCAAATCGACCACATACACTTTGTCAAAAAACCTTGATGCATCGAAATCTTTGGTCAACATCGCTGGATATTACAGACAACGATTTGAAGTGGCAACAGGATCAGGAACAGGAGGAGCAGGAACAAGCCGTTGCTGAGGGCAAGGTACCTCATGGCGCGTCTCAACTGAGCAGTCTTAATATTGCCAACAATTTGTTCACCAGCATTCCAGCAGCTTTGCCTTGTTTGGCTGTAAACTTAACCAGGTTGAACATGTCCTACAATAGCCTGAGATCCATGGGTCATGTGACCAGTTATCCGGCTACGCTGAAGCAATTGGATTTAAGCCATAATGAGATCTCCTGTTGGCCCAGTTTGCCGCGCATTACAGATTCGGATCCGAATCTGTTGTGCTACAGTTATGTCCAGTTGCCGGATGGCGTTGATGAACCCATTTACAAGACAAGCAAGGGCAGTAGCTGCTCCTTCCGTGCCTCGGTGCTGAAGAGTGTCTGTAGGCATCGGCGTCACTTGCGTCTGGAGGCATTGCGTACTTTGATCCTAGCTGATAATTTGCTGACACGTATTCAGTTGTCCACAGATGATGCGACGACGCTGTTCAATGAGAGCGAGGATGCGGATTGGAGTGTTGTGGGTGTTAACAAGTCCAAGGTTATATTTCCCAATCTCTCCATGCTGGACATGACCAACAATTGTCTTAAGGAAATACCCGCTTCGCTGCATGAGCTGAGCAGCCTCTCCGTCTTAAATATCAGTGGAAATGTGCAGATTACGGACTTACCACCACATCTGGGATTGCTTTCGCGTCTGTGGAACCTCAATACACGTGGTTGCCTACTTCAGGAGCCCTTACGCTCCATGATTGAGAGCAAGAAACACAAGACAATGGACATTGTGGGCTATTTGAAGTCCATCTACGAGGATGCTCAACCCTATGCCAGAATGAAGCTCATGGTGGTGGGATCCTGTGGCATTGGCAAGACAACTTTATTGGATCTACTGCGTCAGGGTGTAGGCAGCGGTTCCAGTGGCTCCAGCTCTCATCGTTCACGTGCTAATGAGAATCATTGGGCCAAACGCATGGGGCACTCTCGGAGCACATCCCGTTCCCAGCGTCCAGCAAACATTTCAACCGTTGGCGTCGACATTGGCACCTGGATTTGTGAGAAGCGCAAACGCGCCATGGGCTGCCAGGCGATAGTGTTTCGCACCTGGGATTTTGGTGGACAGAAGGAGTACTATGCCACCCATCAGTATTTCTTATCTAAACGAAGTTTGTATCTCGTGCTCTGGCGTATCAGCGATGGCCACAAGGGATTGGCCGAGCTGCTCCAATGGCTGGGCAATATTCAGGCGAGAGCACCAAACTCCCCGGTGTTAATAGTGGGCACACACTTCGATACTGTGGGGGAGTCCATCTCAGCACAGCAGGCAGAGCAACTGCAGCAAATCATACGAGAGAAGTTTATTGCCATTCCGGATGCGGAGAAGATTGGATTACCGCGTGTGATTGACTCCATTGAGATTAGCTGTCGGTAAGTTAACTTTTTACGATATGATTATACACTGAGAAACTGGTCAATGGCAAGAAGAGTATACTTGGAAGGCTATTTAAATATAAGGAAGTGTAATGAACGAATAAGTGTACGAAGAAACTAGTTAAATAGTGGGAATAGTATAAAAGTGGGAATATATTAATATTGGGAATAGCGCAATAATATAACAATGGGAATAGTATAATAATGGGAATACTATAACAATGGGAATATTACAAAATCGGGAATAGTGAACTAATGGGAATAGTACAAAAGCGCGAATTGTGTGACAATGGGAATAGTGTGATAATTCGAATAGTATGGCAGTGAAAACGGGAATTATAGGTGAACAGTTTAAAAGAAAAACCGAATTTAAAATGATAGAAAAATACATGAGCACCTTTTCAAGAAAATTAAAAAAGTAAATTTTAATGCTAAGGCAAAAAGTAATTTCGCCCAACGTGGGGCTCGAACCCACGACCCTGAGATTAAGAGTCTCATGCTCTACCGACTGAGCTAGCCGGGCAGTTGAAAGTTCGGAAAACCATGAGAAATAGCAATGCTGAAACAACAACAAATAAAAATAAACAGATTAATATAGTATTTACGCTAAATTTAAATATTTTAATATGTTTTAAACTTCCTGGCAAAGTTATTAATAAATCTAAGCACATGCCTGCATTTCAATAGCATCAAACATTAAAAAAAAATGTTCGCTTATTTTTAAAGGCTCTTTAAACATAAACTAGTGACTTTAATTTTTCCTTTTAAACTTAATTATAGTATTACAAAGTATTTTACTTTGAGCAAACCCTGTAACTCCATTAATCAATGCTTTTCCTTAGGACACTTCACAACATTCATTTGCTGGCCAACATCATCTATGACACAGCCATGCAGTTGCGTTCGCCGGGCTCCAAGGAACCTCTGCTTCTGCAAAAGATTCCCGCTAGTTACATAGCCCTCGAGGACATTGTGAATGTGATTGCCTGTAATTTGAGGGCTGCCTCTCGTGATCCTGTGCTGGATGCAGAGCAATATCGTTGTATGGTCACCGAGCAGATGCGTCTACATAATTACAAGAGTTTTCGAGATGCAGCTGAACTGCAGCAGGCCACGACTTGGTGCCACGACAATGGCATTCTGCTGCACTATGACGATGCCACACTCAGGGATTACTACTTTCTGGATCCACAGTGGTTATGCGATATGTTGGCTCACGTGGTTACTGTTCGTGAAATTAATCCCTTTGCACCCACGGGCGTCATGAAACTGGATGATCTGCAGTTGCTATTTCGCAGTGCACATGCCCAGGGCAATGGGAATCGCAGGTAAGAAGAGAAATGTGGATTTTATTGAATTCATTGATTAAATTTAATCATATATCTTCTATTTTAGCTACATAGTCAGCTTGTTGAACAAGTTCGAGGTGGCCTTGACCTGGGATTCGCGTACTTTATTGATACCCTCATTGTTACCACTGCAGGAGGCTATCTCTTATAATGAAGGCACCACGGTTAAATTGCTGCAACGCGTGCGCGGACGTAATCCCAATTTGGGTTGCTCCGTTTCACAGGATTTGAATTTCAATAAACTGATCTATGAGCAGCATGTGCCAAGAACTCCAACAACGAGTGCACCGTTGGCCAGTCAGGGATTGCGACGCATGTTATTGATGACATACTTTCCCTCTGGCTTCTGGTCCAGACTCATCACTCGCGTCTTGGCCGATGAGCAGATCATTGAGGCCATTAGAAGTGTCTATGTAGCAGCACAAGATGTAATTAAAAATGATAATTAATTAACTTAAATTTAAATTAATAATTTCTTTATTTTTAGAAATACTTGGACTTTGATTTGCGTGCCTCATTGGAGCATGATACACAGTGGAATCTGTGGCAAACGGGCGTGGCACTTTACTACGGTCCCGTACTTATCTTTCGCATTTGGGAGGTGCCTTTTCAAAACACCGAGCGCACACAACCCTTTCGCACGTCCAGCAATCGTTTCAAGCTCAAACTGGATGGAATTTGGAGCGATGTGAATCTGAGCTCCTCCAGCATTTTGGATGTCTACTTTCCATTGTACCATGTTAGCATTTCCCAGGAACTAGACGCTGGTGAGCGACAGCTGTTGGCGGAATTGCAGCCCAACATGTCTCAGGTAGCTAAATTGTTGGCTCTAGTCGTGGATCATATTGATCTGCTGCTCGAAGACTGGTATCCAGCTTTGGGCACACGTTTTGTACACACTTCAGAAGGTCGTTTTCTGATCACTCGGCTCGTGCTTTGTCCGCGTTGCCTACGAAAGCTGCAACTGCAGAACGCCGCAGATCCTGTGGAACGTGAGCCCAACTACAATGGGAACCGTCCAAGTCGCAGCAGCAAACGTGGTCCATACTATCTACATGGAGCTGGTGATCCCGGTGACGATGGGGCTTTAAATGTGTTCTCTGCCTATCTCAATGCAACTGCGAGCCGGGAAAGACATTCGGCGGATTCACTGGGAGCAGGCTCAGATGCAGATTCAGGTGTGGGACCCGATTCGGCATTCTCTTCACGCAACACCTCGGTGGATGGTCATCCCGCTTATGCATCGCATCATCTGCCCGATAACTCCAATGTCTGCTATGCCTGGATGGTCGAGGAGTGCATTTTATCTGTGTACAATCAAAGTAAACTTAGTTGTCCGGTGCATCTGGAACAATCGATGGCTCAACTGGCACCAGATGTCATATTTGCTGACATACCCGACAAGCATACAATTGCCACTGAGCATATTATTAAAGGTTCACTACTGGGACGCGGTGCGTTTGGATTTGTTTTCAAAGCAAGCTGCAAATTGCGTGGAGCTCGAGCTTATCGTGCCGTGGCCATGAAAATGCTGCAACCAGTGGCACCTGGGGCTAGAGCCAAGGAGGTGAGTCGAGTCTTTCGTCTTCCTTACTTTTTGAGAGCTTACATTAATTCCCTTTTCTTTTTAGAGCGCTTTGATGGCCTACAAGGTGGCTCTGGGTAAATGGGATCGCGATCCTTTGCAGCATTCCTGCAAAGCTTATTGCACCGCCAGACAGGAGCTTGCCGTGCTGCTAACCCTCAAGCATCAGAACATTGTACCGCTGGTGGGGATTTGCATAAAACCTTTGGCTTTGGTGCTTGAATTGGCGCCTTTGGGTGGACTGGATGCGTTGTTACGGCAATACAGACGCAGTGGAGCTCACATGGGACCACACACATTTCAAATGCTGGTGGTACAGGCAGCGCGTGCTATAGAGTATCTGCATCGTCGACGTATTATCTATCGCGATCTGAAATCGGAGAATGTGCTCGTTTGGGAGCTGCCACAGCCACACAGCGAGGATTCGCCACGTAATCAGGTGCACATTAAGATAGCCGATTATGGCATTAGTCGACAGACTGCGGCGGGTTTGAGTGCTAAAGGTTTTGGTGGAACTGAAGGGTTTATGGCGCCAGAGATTATACGCTTCAATGGCGAAGAGGAGTACACCGAAAAGGTAACAACAAATTGAGCACGAAAGGAACTGTTTTCTTAATGGATGTTTGTCTTTTTAGGTGGACTGCTTTTCGTTTGGCATGTTTATCTATGAAAATATTAGTTTGCGTCAGCCATTTGAGGGACATGAGTCTATCAAGGAGTGCATTCTAGAGGGTAGTCGTCCGGCTTTGACGCAGCGTGAGACACAATTTCCCACCTGTTGTCTGGACTTGATGATACTCTGCTGGCATGAGCAGCCACGTCGTCGGCCGTCTGCTAGCCAGATAGTTTCTATACTTAGGTGGGCTTAAAAATCCGTATTAACATTTATTTTATACTAATCCTGTCTTCATTTGCAGTGCACCGGAGTGCATACATCTGCTGGACGTTGTAGCCTTGCCGCACAGTGACAAGATTGTCTGCGGTGCCTTTCAGCTTCTGCTGGGCGGACTGGAGGAGGATCGCTCTGGTTTGGAGTTGTGGCTGCCCGCGTTCGGATCACACATCGATATACTTGATGTCTCACCAACTGGCAGCTTGCTGCAGTGCAGCAGCATCAGTTGTGCTCCACAGCCACAGATGGTGGCGCCCAAAACACCTGAGAATGCTGCCACAACTCGTGCTCGTTCCGCTCAGCGTATTCCCAAGGTGAACATGCAGTGTTGCTGTCTGGTGGGCGAGGCCATTTGGATGGGTGATGTGTCCGGAAATCTTCATGCTTACAGCACAACGAGCTATGCGCACTTGTTTTCCTACATGCTTGATCCTGCCATCAAGTCGGCTGTGATAAGTCTAGTCTACATGGAGGGAATTGCACGCGTTGCTGTTGGTTTGCACAATGGTCGAGTGTTTCTAGTGGATGCCAATCGTATGCCTAGTAATTGTGCCTTTGCCGAGGGCAGCTTTGTGCTCACTGAGATTTGTTCTGGATTTGTTCTACACGCTGCCTGCTCTGTGCTCATTGATGAGTAAGATTCTGTTCCCTTGGAAGCTGTAAAAACTAAGCTAATTGAGATTTTTCTTTGTTTAACAGCATCTATGAGCTCTGGTGCGGCGAGCTTGCTGGCAAAATAAATGTATTCCCAGTGAACGAGGCGGGTGTTTGTGGTCATCAGGCTTTGTGTCACAGCGAGGAGCCTAATCTCATTGAGGATGTCAAAGTGACACGCTTGTGCAGCAACGATAGTCATGTTTTTAGCTGTCTATATCCTGGTTGCATTGTGTATCAATGGGGTGCTACGTCAAAGCGCATTGAAAACAAATTGGACTGCTCCAAATTGTTGCCCTGTTCCGAATCCCTGCAGAGCATTGCTCTTGATGAGCATGTCAATCTAATTAAATGCCAAATCTCAGCATTGGCTGCACACAACACGGAGCTCTACATTGGCACCACTTGGGGCTGCCTCATTGTTGCAGAGCTGCAAACGTTGCGTCCCATAAGCGTTTTTAGACCCTATGAAAATGAGGTAATTTTCAGTATATAAAACAAGTGTGTTTATTAAACATCGGATGTTCTTTTGCAGATTAAGGCTATCATCACTTTGGGCAATGCCAATGTGCCTTTAATAGCTACACTTGGTAGACGTTATCGCTCTCTAATATCACGTTATGTGGACACCGCCGAGAACACAACACAGTCAGCGGGTTCCGTGGCCAATACACCAACGCATAGTGCTGTCAAATCTGTGCCGCCTTCGGATGTGGATAATCACATACATTGTTTGCTGTGGCGTGCCAAGCACTGGACCTAAAACTGATCTCAATTAAGTCACAAATACTCTGCAATATTGTTAGATATATTTATTAACACACTCCCCAGAATATTCTATATATATATATGTATGTTAATGTGGAACACTACCTCTGCGAGTGTAGTCGTAAAATACCATTTGGTGCTTTTTGAAATCAAGCACACTAAGCTTAAAAAACAACCAACTATTTAACATAATTTGCTGTAATATTTTTAAAGTATTCACTTTTTGTAAACAGTTTTACTGTAAGACACTTTTTGTTTTTGTTTGTTGTAAGCCTTCTTGCATTCCAAACTTTTAATAAATATGACAATTTTCAATTTAAATCCTGCCTGATGGAAGCCACAGACATTGAGGATTGTCGACTGCGTGAATAAACTGATTCAGTGGTCTTTAGCACTCGCACGTAATTGTTAAAGTCGATTAAAAACATAAATTCCTCTTTCAGAGCCTCGCTCACCGGCACCTAATAAACATCGATTACTATATATGTAGTTAACTAATGTCTTGTTTAAGCTTACGTGATGGTGTCTGGCTTTGTTGATGATGAAGAGCACCCAACTGACGGCTCCGTAGAGCAGCGCACAGCCGCTACCAACAGCGAGTACCACAAAGACGCCGAGTAAATTCTGCATGGAAAGGGGTGTGGCATCAGGTGCTTCCTTTTTGGTGGCGCAGATACCAGTGCCCATCTCGTTCCACCACTTGTTCTTCATCTTCTCCAGCACTCCCTGCTCCTGGAGCTCCAGCAGCGCGTTGTTAAGTTTATCGCGATGCGGCCAATCTTTGAGGTAATGTAAAAATTTTAATTAAATATAATTTAAATTTATATAAAATTAATTAATTGTAAATTTGCTCACTTTTTGGCATAGCAATACCATATGTTTTTTCATCCAGATGATCGCCAACCTTTTTCAAATTACACTCACGCTTCGTATGATACTCAATCGTTGTGGATTCCATAAGAAAAGCGTATTTGTCTTTATCTTTCACCCACTGAACGCCTTGCTCATTGGATCCCGTCAAATATTCCGGATGGTCAGATAGAAATTGATTCATTTTTATGAAACGTGGATCCTCAGATGTCTGAAAATATATATACTCTATACCATAGAATGCTCAAAGTAGTGTATATAGCCAAAAACTGTTCTTACCATAAAGAAGGTACGCGTTGCTCCAGTATTTTTGGCACCATAGACAACACCTGCCTCGTTGTTAGCCAACTCGTCGACGTTATGTATCAAATCTTGTGGATTCTCAATAATCAGAAAGGCAGCCAAATTGGCGGTATAGGAAGAGACAACAATTAGTGTGAAGAACCACCAGAAAGTGCCTACAATTCGCGTTGAGAGAGCTCTGAGCATGAGAAAAATAGAAAATTATAAGTAAAAAATAAACAGGGTATCCTTTAGTCACTCACTTGGGTCCTATTTCAGAGCCCTGCTGCAAC
Source organism: Drosophila parthenogenetica (assembly GCA_035047505.1). Classification (NCBI taxonomy): domain Eukaryota; kingdom Metazoa; phylum Arthropoda; class Insecta; order Diptera; family Drosophilidae; genus Drosophila; species Drosophila parthenogenetica. Next base: position 8,447,699 of record JAWNPM010000183.1, read on the forward strand.
AAAGCACCGGTGGTAAACCAGATAGAATTACCGATCGTAAATTGATTCTCCAGTTCCTGTGGCTCCTCAATGCAAGGATACGGATTGTCCCACTCGCTAGGTGACAGACGGCCAAGTATAAAGAAGCTCAAGGACACACCGATAAAGGAGATACCCAGATACCACCAGACCTCCTGCGAGAACGGATCCATGAAGGTAAATAGCTGGGCCTCAGCTTTTTTGGGCTGTACAAACAGTATGCTAATGCCTAGAAAAGATATAGTTAGTTATAGCTATAGCTTTTGGTAGTGCCAATTTTTACCCAAATTCATAAATGGAATACTAAAGTCAACAGCCTGCACACGTTCCGCTGTTATGGTCAAATCGGTGACGGCCATGTCAGCATGCTAGAAACATGGCAAAAATAATGATTCGATATATTGTTGTATTCAATCAGATCTTTTTACTATATAGTACTTACACCATGTCTTAACATGTACAACATGCCAGTGGATTCATTCGTGACTTGGTTAAAAGAACCGTATTCTTTGCCAATATTTATAAATGTATAGTTAAAGCCAAGTTTATCGGCCAACTCTCTGATCAGATCGATGCTATAGCCTTCATATTGATTGTTGCCTTCGAGCTGCTTGTAACTTTCCACCAAACTGGAATATGGTTTATTCTGCAAACAGATGACTTGGAGTTATATTTCTTAAGGTTTTATAAATTTTAATTTGAATTCTTTTTACCGGTGCATTGAGCAGTATAACAAATGTTTGGTTAGCCAACGAAATGTCAATGGAATCGAATTGCGTACTTGATGGCGCTATACGATCTTGTGTAAAATTACGCTCCTCGTCCCAGGTGCCCACCTTGACAATGCCCGAGGGTAGCAGCTTGATGACGTCCAGATGATAACCCTTTCTAACATTACCCTCAAAATAGATTGGTCCGGTGAGCAATCTGTTCTTGAGTCGCAGCTGAAAAGGGCGTTAAATATGAAATATTTGGGTTAAAATCTGGTTTTCCAACTGGACCTACCGTTCTCATATAGTTTTTGAAGGATGAACCATCGTCCCGCACACTTTCGGTGCGTTGGGAGCAGTTCTGTGAAACAGGCTTCACAGGCAGCTTGAGCAGAGTCTCGGCAAATAATTGCACAGCATCGTAGGTGAGCGCCATTTCCACGGTTATCGGGCAAGATCCTTTATATAAAAGAGAACATTTTACAACGGTTTAGATTTAGGTACGATATCTTACCGTTTCGATTTTCCTCCATCTCCGTTGTGTGTCCTAGCTTTTGCAAAAGTTCCTTAACCGCCATCTTTTCGGGCGAGAACAAGCGCAGACTTGTTATGTTGGCCTCACTGTATTTGTACTCCTCCAGATCGAAGGAGTGAAAATCCAGATTGCCAATGATATAGCTATAGTCCTCATTGATAATGCCCACTTGCTGAGCCTAAGGAGGAATAAATATAGTTAGAAATATTTAAAGGCAAAGGTACAACCGATTGAGCTCTGTACTTCCATCAAGTACAGAGTCTAATCTCTTACCTGATTCAGAAATTCCGGCATTGTTTCAGTGGAACCCACGACTACAATGCGATTATCTGAGGACTTTCGAATACGCCTCAGAACCGGTTTATAATTGCCATTCGATTGCAAATCGTAGCGAATTACCGTTATAACTGGTCCACTTACGCCAAATTGAAAGTTTAGTTCATTCAGAATACCCAAATATTCCGCTGTATAAATAATTGAAATATTTTTTAAACCTTTTTCTAGGTATATTGCAAAACTTACCCGATTCGTAGAGAAATATAAAGCGTGACCACTCAAAGGATTTGATGATACTGTAGAGCGCTTTGGAAAGATCCGCTGGATGTGGATGCAGGTTGAATCCTTCGGGATATTCACTCATATAGGAGTATATATGGGGTATGTCCATGGCATCGCAAACGGACATCAGATGCACAGCTGAATGGCGTGAGGAGGGACCAAAGACGCCAGCGATGCCGGTCTATAATTTGAATGATTTAAATAGTTATCTGATTTTAAGCTATATGTTAGTAGTAGTAGCGCCTCAGAAATCTTACCTCCAACATTCTGCAGAGATTCCTATAGCAGTCAAATGCATCGCCGTAGTTGACATCGGCTTTCAGGGATGTCAAGGATAAGCCAAGTTCCTGATTGGCCACAAAGATAGCGTGATCAAAAACAATATTCATCTGCTCCGTATTCTGATCCGTCAACAAACCTATAAGGTGTGAAAAATGTCTTTTTAGCACATCAAATTCCATTTAGCCGGCGTTTGTTTATAAACAGAGAAAAGAACTTGAACTTATTGCAGTTGTGATTTGTGGCCTATTCGCTAGACATCGTCTGTGTACGGTTGAGAAACGCAAACAAACAAATACTTAAAAACATTTTTATTTTTATGAGCTTTCAGCGATGATGGAACGAACAGCATGTTCTCTATACGAGACATTAAAAATAAATCGCGCGTTTTGAGATCGTTTTTGGGTAATACTTACCAATTGGTACACTGTCAAAATTCTGAATTCCATTATAGTTACTATATTCATCTAGTTGTGCGTTAATCTTTGCGATGCTTAAAATGATTATCAATAATTTTATAAATATTTTCCACCTTTGCATTTTGTTGCAACAAATATTTTGAATTTTTTCGATACATATAAATATATCTATATGAATATTAATTATATATAATAAGTGCCACGGAACTTTCGTTCATGTCGTGCCGAGTGATAAACTACAACTGAGCAAGTTTCCAAAATACAAATTTGGAAAACGTTTTTGAGTGAAAGTTTTCCAAAAAGCTTGAGTTTTATTTTCTCAAAATTTTAATCAAGTCTTTTGAGTGAAACAAAGAGAGAAACTAAATGCAAAGTCTGTTATTTATTTAAAAACAAACAAGAAGAATCAAAGTAACAAATTTGTAAATAAATTACGGTTTCTAAAAGCTTAAATTTTTGATATTAATTTAAGATTTTTAAATTAAATTAATTTATATTTTTGAATTAAATCTTGAAGTGCATTTTTCACCTCGAAATCAGCTAGATTCCCATATGATTCAATAGTTTTCCTGGTTTATTTCGAGCTTTTATAATAAGGTCAGTTGGTGTTTTAGACTTTTTTCTCTCTGTTTAATATTTAATCATTTCTAATCATCTTCCGGTATGTTGTTTTCCGAATCTGTTTCGAGTGATTCTATAGATTGCGAAGAGTTGCGACTGTGGGAGTAGACAGACTGAGCGCTCTTCAAAACGCGCTCATTTTCCGCAAAACTAATAACAATTTTAAACTCCTCAGCAAGAGCATCCATAAAGCGCACCTAAAAATTAAGTTATTTTAATTTTTTTGTATTTAAAAAAAATAAAAGAAACATTTTTTATTAAACATCAACTTACCTCATAGTATTTAGCTTTTTTGTAGACAAAAACAAACCAATAGAAGAGAGAAAGTACAAATGATAAAATGGAACCAATGATGAGCACAAGGAAAATGCCATTCAGATTTTCCACGCCAAGACGCGAGGGACCATCATCTTCATCTTTGGCCTGTAATTTATGAACATTAACACTGCTAGTTTTTAAAACAAGTAACTCAACTTTGACTTACACCACAAACTTCAGCGCCAATTTCATTCCACCACTTGTTCTTTAGCCTGGCCAAGACGCCTTGTTCCTGCAGTTCCAATAAAGCGTTATTAAACTTATCCCGATGTGGCCAATCTGTAAATGAATTGTCATATATCTCAGGGTACTGATTGGGTAATTTGGACTTACTTTTGGGCATTGCAATGCCATAACCCTTTTCGTCGAGAGGTTCGCCAATTTTCATTAAATTGCAATCCCTCATTATGTGATACTCGATGGATGTGGACTCCATTAGAAACGCAAACTTTTCACCCACCTGTTCTACGCCAGCTTGATTTGAACCATATAAATTGTTCGGATTCTTGTTTAAATATTCATTCATCTTCATATAGGTTGGGTCCTCAGAGTTCTGACAAATAAAAACAAACAAAAAAGAGTTTTTTTCTTTAAATTCTGCAATTAAGCTTAAGATCACTTACCCTAAAGAAATTTCTGGTAGAACCGGTTGATTTGGATCCATACTGCACGTCCTCCCTGTTTTCAGCTAGTTCCTTGACCGAATTGATGGCACTCACAGGGTTCTCGATGGTCAAAAAGGCGGCCAAATTGGCGGTATATGAGGAGACTATAATCAAAGTGAAGAACCACCAAATAGACGATATGGTGCGTGTACTTAAAGCTCTATAAAATAAATTGATATAAATAATTATATTTATTTTAATAGGAGTATTATGATGTCATTACTTGGGTGCAATTTCAGAGCCTTGTTGCAGTACAGCTCCCGTGCTGAACCAGAGTGAATTGTTTAAGGTAAATTGATTCTCCAACTCATCCGGTTCTTCTATACACGGATAAGGATTATCCCATTCGGCTGGCGAGAGTCGACCCAGCAGGAACAGGCAAAGTGAGACACCCAAATAGGCAATACCCAGATAAAGCCAAACCTCTTTTGAGAAGGGGTCCATGAAGGAGAAGAGTTCGGGCTGCAATTTCTGTGGCTGTATGTGCAGAATGCCAATGCCAAGATTCATAAATGGTATGGAAAAGTCAATGACTTCCTCTCTCTCCGATGTGATGGTTAAATCCGCAATGGCCAAATCGGTGCGCTGCACAAAAAGTAGCAAAAATATAAAAATTATTGGACACATAAAAAAATATATTCGTTCTACTTACACCCTCAACAAATTCCTTTAAATAGCCAGTGGTTTGATTTGTTGTCTTATTGAACTCACCATAGCCATCACCGCCATTGCGAAAAATGAATTTGAAACCAAGTTTATCAGCCAGTTCCTTGATTAGATCAATGCCATAGCCTTCAAACTGACTATTGCCAATCAATGTATCAATGCTTTCCACCAATCTGGCATAGGGAGGATTCTGGCATTGCAGATCGAAATTGTTTTAAAATTCTTAAGTTTTTGGGGGCAGAAAACTTACTGGCACATTGATCAACACTCTAAAGGTTTTATTAGCCAAGGCTTCCTGATCACTGTCCAATAATGAAACTTTTTGAGGTCGTTCGAAGGTAAAGTTATTGCCATTCTCCCAGGTGCCCACCTTGATCAGTCCTTCAGTCTGCAGCTCAATCACATCGAAGGTGTAACGCTTTCTGACATTGCCCTGAAAGAAAATGCGTCCTGTGATCGTCTTTTCCACAATTTCCAACTGTAATCAAGTCGAGTTTTATTATTTTTACTTTTTTTAAACATTCCAATTTACTTACCGTTCGCATATAATTCCGAAAAGTGGATCCATCTGGCTGCACATTATCGTGGCGTTCAGAGCAGTTGAGCTGCTGTGGTCGGTAGGGCAAATAGTTGGTGGTTTCGGCAATCACACGCACCGCATCGTAGGTCAGAGCCATTTGCAAGGTAATGGGTGAGGCACCTAAGGAATAAGAACAGCTTTTTTAGCATTTTTGCTAGTGATTTTCTAGAGCTTAGATAAAAATATTAAACTCACCAAAATCTAAGGGTTCAGTTTCGCCAACTTTTTGATTAAGAGCTGCAATTAAATCACGCACTTCCTTTTTGTCCGGATCAAACATACGAATGCCAGTGATGTTAACATCGCTATATTTGTACTCCTCCAGCTCGTAAGTGTGCAGATCCAGGTTTCCTACCAGATAAGTGTAATCCTCATTCATAATGCCCACCTGCTGAGCCTGACGCAACAGTTCGGCAAGTCCGTCCGTAGAACCTACGACTACAATGCGACTATCTTCCGATTTTCGAATACGCCGGAGTACAGACTTGTAATTTCCATTCAGATTCAGATCGTAGCGCATGACCTTGATAACGGGACTCTTTGTGCCGTACAGTGTGATCAAGTGATCTAATATAGTCAGGTATTCAGCTGCAAGAAAATCAGACATTAAAATATCACATTGAATTTATAAAATTCAGAAACTTTACGAGATTCGTAGCAGAAAATAAATCGTGACCAGCCAAACTCATTGATAATGTCGTAGAGTGCATGGGCAATATCTTCCGGATGTGGATGCAAATTGAAGCCATCGGTCTGTGGACTCCAGGAGAGATGAGGATAGACAAAGGGTATATCCTTTGAGTCACAAGCGTTGAGCAAATGTGCCGATGTCTTTCTTGCAGACGGACCAAAAACAGCACCAACTCCATTCTACAAAACATTTCTTATTAAAAATTGTATTAATTTATTAAGAATATTTTTGTTACCTGCATGAGACCACAGAGTTGTGCAAAAGCCTGCACAGAATTGCCAAAATCCACTTTCTGTGTTTCACCCACCAGCGGCACACTGACGTCACTGTTGACCACGGAAATGGCATGCTCAAAAGTGTCCTGTATTCTGTCGGTAGGATCATCAGTGATAAGACCTATTGAGTGCAAGAGAAATGAGTTGAAATGGGATAGAGAGTAAAAGAGTGAGAGTGGAGAGCGGAAGAGCGGAAGAGAGCTCTGCCTCTCTCTTACCTATGCGTATGCTCTGCTCTCCATAAGAACTCGATCCATAGCCACAGACCCCATGGAACCACAGCAAAATAATGCAAATTAACCAATGATGCATTTTAGTAATCTTGAAAATTTTCCAGATTTATCTACCGAATTAAAATTCTTCACTTGCTTCAATACATTTCAATTCACTTTGCCGCTTCACTTTAATTCCCAGCTATTTTTGATCAAATTTTTCAACAAATTTTCTATATACATATATATGTATTTTTGGAAAATCTCGCACACAGCGTACGAAATCTGTTCGAAGTTCCGTTCCCGCTAAGCACACGGCTCCGACTGAGTTTTAGAAAACACATAAAGTGCTCAAAAAAGTTTTCCAAATTATGCTTTGAGCTTTTTGAGCAAAAGTTCTGGAACTGCCGACAGTGTTGTGAAGTACCATAAAAATAATTATACTATGTTGTTTATTTTGTGAAAGTTTTTAAATTTTCTTTGTTTTGATTTAATTAAAATTATCACAAAACACAAAACTAGTTGCAAACTAAAATTAATACAAGTCGTTTATGTTTATATATATATATAAATAGTTAATTATACTATCAAATATATAAAATTAGAAAGCATACAAATTATTTTTTGGCACAGTTTGTTACATTGCAATAAATATATATAGATCTGTTAAATATATGTCATTGAGTATATGCTGTTTTTAGTTTTGTATATTTTCTTGTCTTTTTTTTTTAGGGGAGTGGCAAGTTTCCAGATTTAAAATGTAAACTGCAAGTAAAATTAAAAATAAATAAAATAAATTAATTAAATGCTGATTGTTATGAGTACGAGCATATTTGTGGGCTCTTTTGTTAAATAATTGTTTGTTTTAATTAAAAAAGAGAAATGCTCATGCATTTTATATATGATTTAAATGATAATAAAATATCCTTTGACATATGTGAAGTGGTGCAAAATGATTGAAACTCAATTGCAGCGACAATTGAAGGAGTCAACTGCAATAACAACCAAATGGGGAAAATAAAAGAAAAAACTTGATGAAGACACAACCAAACTGATGGCCATAAATCATCATTAATTAAATGAATAATTAAAGTGAATATGAATGCGAATGATGCGTTGAATGAATCCAACTGAGTTGTGACGTTTGTTGTTGGCACAACAAATCATGCAAGAACCAAAGAACTCCAAATGGGGTCAATAAATGGAACTGGGGGAATTGTGAATTGAATATGGAATTTAGGTACTCACAACAGTTAGTGTTAGTCTTTAACTTGTATGTGAACTGGTTGCTAGGAATACATCGTTTTGTTGCTGTTGTTGTAATACTCTTTGGTCATCTCTACCAGACACTGCATTTCTTTGGAGGATTCATGGGCGTACCCGACGCACAATTGAACTCGCGCGCAAAGTCATAGGAATTTGAGAGCGTTCCTATGACACGATAACGTCCTGGACTATGGATTGCCGTATTTAATTTATTCCGTATGGCTTCTGGTCGCATTGCTCCGCACCAGACTTGGCCAAAATTCAAAAAGAACAACTGCGGTCCCGTCATATTCATGCCCGGCAATATGTCATCCTTTGCCTCGTTCGGATTCGCCTCTGCCCATCGCATGTACGCGTGGAATGCCTGTCGCAGTCCTCCATTGTCTGCAATGTTTTCGCCTACAAAGACAAACAAAGAGCGTAAGAGAGGAAGAAAAGTAGACTAAAAGATGTTGCTGATATTATGAGTTACAGTGAAGCTTCGTAAATTAGAACTTGAAGTTTAAAATCTCTTGGTTTGACTGCATCCCTCTGAGTGCCTTAGTTTTTTTCCCAATAACTTTTAATGTGCTAAATTTATTAACTGTTCTATAGCGCTCTTTACGAGTGTCCACTGTATATAAAAGCAATTGGAGTGAGCTTACCTTGCGTGCTTTCACCGTTAAGTGAAATGCCCACCTCATCGACCGTGTAATTGCCGTATTGTGAAATGATGCAGCGAGCGCGCTCATCAAAGCCGTGAATGGAGGCGTCCGTCCACCATTTGTGTATGTTGCCATTGCTGTCAAAGAGACGTCCTTTGTCGTCAAAACCGTGGGTCAGCTCGTGGCCAATGACCACACCGATGCCGCCAAAGTTCAATGACTTGGGAAAGTGTCGATGATAGAACGGCGGCTGAAGGATACCAGCAGGGAACATGATCTGATTCTTATTGCGGCTATAATAGGCGTTAACAATTGCCGGTGCCGTCTGCCAGTTGGTTTTGTTCACACGTTCATGCAATTTGGCCTGCTCCATTTTGGCCGTGTGTAGCAGAACATTTAACGTATTCTCAAAATACTTATCCGGATGGATATCAATGCCAGCATACTTTTCATTCAACTCTTCGGCATTGAGTATAAAATCAGGATAACCTATTTTCAAAGACATGGCATTCACTTTCTCCTCAGCCAGCTGTTTGGTGCTTTGATCCAACCAATCCGTAGTCTTGAGTATTTCTCGGAATGCCTGCTGCAGTTCGTGTGTCATCCGTAGCGTGTCCCGTTTGCTATTGTCATCGAAATAGCGACTGACAAACATGGAACCCACTGCCATGCCCATATTGGTGTTCACCTGGGCAATGCAAACCTTCCAGCGCTGTGGACTCTCCTCGCGCCCAAACAGCGAGTGATAGAAACTCTGCTTGATGTCATCGAAACGATCATCAAGATTATTAATACGATGCCTCACAAATCTCCACATCATGTAGTTGGCCACAGTGCGTGGTTCTGTAGCGGCGAGCAGAGCCACCAATTGCTTCATATAGTCCACAGCATAGATCACCACCTGTTCCGTTTCATTCACATTGCGACCCTGCAATGTGCTCAGATAGGTGGTCCAACCAATCTGTGGCACTGTCGCCTTCAGCTGCTGCAGTGTCATTCGCTTATAAAGCTAGCGTAGGAAAGAAAGAGAAGGCTTGTTTTAATGATGAGCAAAACAAAATGGCAGCTAACCACTCCACTGTTTTTTTTTTGTTTTTGTAATTGCTTTGGCTAGGAGACGAGCAGTGCTCGAGTGAGTGTGTGCTGAGAGCAGCAGCGCAGTCAATGCAAATTACACAAACAATTTTTCATATTTCCTTTCTTATCTTTATTATTTGACGATGCGCACAATATCAACAACAACAAAGCTTCAAGTTTTTTTTTGAGCAGCTAATTCTAATAGAAATTTGTTGTTGTCTTGTTAGCGCGCTTACACTTGTAAAAATCTGTTGGGATTTTGTGCTTACAGCGAAAAGTTGATCAATTTGAGCTCTACTTTTTATTGTAGTGTAAAAAGAATTTTGCCTTTTGTGGGTTTGTATGTAGGTATAAGTATTAATGTTCATGTGTAGAAGTAAGTGCTCTATAACGGGACTTTTGTGTCTATTTATAGTCACTACTTTTGATGCGGACAAACGGTTATTATGATATCTGTTCGGCAGTTTGTTTAATAAGAAATCCTGAGTATAGAGAGTGTCTTAAGCATAACCATGGCTCAGTTTTCGTTCCCAAAGCAAAAAATTCTCTACTCACCTTTGTGACATTGAGTCTTTGTTCCGCTGGCGCTGTTATCGCCGCTAATCTCGTCTCGAAGGCAATTAGCTCAGTGGCGGTACGTAGAGCATCTGATTTGCTGGCGCCCAGTTTCTGCATGATCTCGGACATGTAACGCTGGTAGGCATGCAGATACTTGGCGTTGTTCTGCTGCAGGAAATACTCCCGAGTGGGTAAGCCCAAACCGGTTTGGTCGAACTGTATGATATTCTCCTCGGAGTTCTTAATGTCCGCGCCCACCCACTGCACGATGAGTATGTCGTTGTTGTAGCGACGCAGTGTGGCCGCCAGTTGCTGCCAATTGAAGTTAGTGCTCTGCCAATTGTGATCGAGTACAGGCCAACCTCCCAGCTGACGGATAAGTGTCTGCAGTGGCTCGAGGCCTCGTTGTGCGAGCAGATCACTGTTCACACAGGATTTGTACAGGTTCTTAGCCTTAAGCTGGGCATCGTGTTTGGGTTTTAGGAACTCACTGGTGGCCACTTGCAGTGGCTCCTTGTCCTTCGCCTTGTCGTTCTCCTTCTCCTTGATGCTGGTGGCGATTACCGCTGCCTCCTCCTCCTGGGACTTCTCCCGAGCCGGTTCGATGAGCCGTTTCCTCTTCGTGCCATTGGTGAATCGTTTGTAGCGTACAAGGACACGGTTCAGCAAATGCCTGCGACGCACAATATGACGACGCAGTTGCTTCGCCATCAGTTCCGCGTTCTGCTCCGTTTCCGGTTCCGGTTCGTTTAGGTTGAAGAGTGTGTTGTGCACCCTCGTCTCAGCGCCAGGCATCTGCATATTCTTCTCGAGCAGATTACGTAGTACGAGATCAAGACTCTCGCGCAGCATCTCAAAGGTATCAAAACCAGCTTTGTCCTTGGGTATGGGATGCAGTTTCTCCCAATTGCCGCAGGCGTACTTGTAGAAATCCACACACGGATCCATCTGTTTGTTCATGTAACGCTGCATGGTCTTGGCCTGAGCCAGACGTATGTCCTCCCGTGTGCCTTGCTCGTTCCAAAACGAGGGCAACGCTGCCTCCGTCTCCTCCGAGCTGTGTTTGAGTTCCGCTTCGCGTCTCTCCCGCACAGACCAGTACTTCAGACTGTCCGGATAACGCTTCGGAATCTGTGACTTTCTGCGGCTGCTTTCAAAGATGTGACCAGCATCGTCAGCGCTTGGCAGACTCAGGTCATTGTCGTAGCACTCGCGTGGCATCGACACAACACCAGGACCCGCATGAGGCAGGAAGGAGGTACGTGCATCCTTCATCAGTATGCTGCGTTCTTCCAGATCCAGATTCTCACCGGCACCGTAGCGATAGGGCAGGCACCTTCTGTCGCGCTTTGCCTCTGGCGTTTGTGGCACCAGAAATTCCTCCGTGATCAACTCATTGTAGTTTTCACTCTCGGGCAGCAGTGATTCGTAGTCATTGATGAACTCGGCCATGGTTGCGGTGGCACTCTGCTGTTGTCGCACACGTTGCTCGCTCAACTGCAGCGCTTGTAGCATTCCATCCAGCCGCAGTAGCAGCAGCAGCACCAATGTCAATGGCAGCATAACCACTGGAAGCAGCAAAAGTAATTTACAGCAGGTTATACCGGGACACCACTGTAAGCGTCCCGTTTGTTGATTAACCCCAAGTCCCAAAGTGACACGTCGCGGTGCAGTGTGGCCCCTAGAGGCGTGGGCGTGGGCGTGCACGTGGGAGGAGGCGTGACTGGTTGCATGCACCTGGGGCAATGCTAGTTTTAGTGGACTATGTCGACTCATAACACACACAGTTATGAAAATGAATAGGAAAACGAATAGGGAAACGAATATAAAAACGAGAACGAATACGAACACGAGTAGTTTAAAATTGAGCACTGTGGCCTTTATACTCTTTATACTTTAATTAAACGCAATTTCTAGCGCGACGCAATTGCGAAACAATGAAAAGCCGAGAATTGAGCACTAAGAGAGTGAGAGAGACAGTAAATGAACGAGTGGGTAAGAGAGCGAGGCAGAGCGTAGCGCGCACTGATCAACAAATTTAGCCGAGATCGTGCTGGCGCATCAGTCGATCGCGCAATGTCTACTGAAAGTGCCAAGCTCCAGAGCTGTGGCTCTGCCACTAACGACCACTGATCACTGATCACTGACCACTGTACACTGACCACCGCGCAGAGAACACAGCACATAGTACACTGATCACTGCAGCGGCTGTCCAAGCTGGACTGGACACAATCACGGCGCGCGACAAACAATTGAATGAAGACGTATAACGACGAAAAAAAGACGACAACAACAACAACAACAACGGCGCTACAGTGGAAACACTCTAAGGTAGCAGAGATGGTGGAGTAGATACTACTAAATAGATAGCTAAAGAATGGAAGCTTGAGCTAATATGATAGCGATCTTTGTTTACACTGCACAGTGGGTAAAAGTTGCACAATTGTGTATATAAATAAAATGACCCTTGAAAGAAAATTCTAACTGTGAACTGTCTTCAAATTTAATCTGAGGAAACTGAAGGGATTCTGAATTCAGAAAGCTAAGTTTGATAGTAGATCTAGTAAGAAATATTCTTGTAAAAATTATAGGAAAGTTTGCCTACGAAATATGAAGCCAATAAAATTCTCAACAATTTTTAAAGAACACTGATCGTTTTCCTGTGTCCTAGATAATCAGTTCCCAGTTTATATTTAGTTATTAGCAAAGATCATTTAAAATTTTAAACCCAAAATGTAAGAGGTCTACCCACTGTACTACGCTAGCTATTCAGTTTGTCAAACAGTGCGTAAATCTAAACAAACATTAATGAGTTTATCGTATCGATGCCCCCTGACCTTCTGTCAGTACTTGAACCCACCTGGAGCAACTACCTGTGCTACGAGTTTGACCTCTTAACCTCATTTATGTGCTCACAAAAGCAGCAACTTCCGCTTGCATTAATGCGCGCTAATCAACGTTCCCACACACACTCACACACTTCTTGTTAATAATAGTACACACAAACAGATCAAGTGCAGGCGTTTTGTACATAAACAACAAATAAACAAACAAAATTCTCGTATCGTATCGTATCGTGCTGAAATTAGTGTCATTATCACTGGAACACACACCACAGTGAAGTGTAGTACAGTGGAACCACCGCTGCTGACCTGCGTCCCCGCTGAGTTCAGCAACGAATTGTGTCTAAATTCAATCAATTTAATTTAATTTCACAAAACAATCGCACTGAAAACAGCGGTCAGACAGCAAAGCAGGTTATGTACTGGATGTTTTAACAAATCCCAGATAGATCAACTGCTATGCAAATCCATGTAACTAGTTTGAACTTAAATTTTAGACAGCTTACAACCTATTTTAGGCAGTTCGAGGCGGTATTACAAAGGAAAATAAAATGAATAGTAGACTAGTTTTTAGTGCAGAGTTTGTATATTAATTTGTTGAAAAGATAATTGAAAAGGAATTTATTTTAACTGCACTGCATGTGATATGTTCCATTCTGATATGTTAAATAATATTTACCATCAATTTCTAATTAAAACAATTTTTAACTGCCCTTAAAAAGTCTGCTTAAATTTAAAAATTTCTTTAAATAATTATATTTAACATATTCTTTATTTATTTTTATATAGTTTGCATCAAAAACTTTCAATGAATATTTAATAAACAACACAAAACTCTTTCAGCTCAAGGTCGATTCTAATATTGCGTATACGTAATTTTTGACACTCTTATGGAAAGCCTAATGTACATATTTACTGCGAAATGTGCATTAAGACTAGTAGGCACACACGCACACACGCAACACACACTTAGTCACACACTCTTTGACACCGATGAACAACTAGTTAAGTGAATTTAAGGTACTTGAAGGCGAGACTTTCGAGTAAATTGGCTTTCAACATCGTTACATGCGCCAAGGCATTAGAGGTTCTGGTCTAGAATTACAAGATTATGCGGATAATTGCTGGCATGCGATGCCATCTAATATGACGCCACGCACCTACCCCCACCTCCACGCGCTCTAATCCCGCACCACGCCTTCATCTATGGGCATTTATCGCTGGGTGGTTGCGGCTTTGTGTCCACTTCTCATACTCAAATGGGCATGAAATTCAGTTTCATGAACTGCAAACACGCAAATCAATGTGTGAGTGAGCGAGTGTGTGTGTGTGAAGATGTTATGCATATGTGAGTGTGTGTGTTGCTGCTGGGCATCTGTAGTTGTATTCAGTTTGAATAGCTATTGCTCGGTATGCTAATTTTAGCCTTAAACCTTTTAATTAGCGACTCTGACCGAGATTGGAGAACATGTCAATTTATCAACGAATACACAACACACACACACACACACATACACATTTATGTGTATGTGTATGTATGAGATGCAATTGTTGTTGCTGTGCAATTGTCGGACTGATGGTTTTGTCTATATTCACTTGATCTGCAGTTCAAGAGCTTTGTCTAATCGAATGTACTTGTTACTCAAAAGTACTCAAAGATTTAAAATCAGTTTGCGTTAAGGTAAACGAACCAAAAACGAGTTAATAAACAGAAAAATAAAACAAATATAATGAATGAAAACAAATTGATTGATTTATGAATTCATCATCAATTATTGGGAAGAAATGAAGTACCGGATCAGACTTTAGAATTGATTGACTTAGGGATTCAATAATAATTATTAATAGTCATGAAGTGCCGCATCAGACTTTCGACTAATTAGTTGCTCTCGAGTTGGATTTTAAATCGGCTTTGTACGGTCTAGAGCATTTGATTTTAGAAAATTGTAGCTCAATTTACAAGAAGAGTGTGAAAAGTGATGGCCGCTTGCCATTTTTCAATGCGATTTTCGGACGAACTGCGCTCCGTTGCATTTTAATTCCTGCTTTAAATTTCTAGTGAAAAACAAACTTACATGCAAATATTGCGCTCCTTGTTCGTCCTTTTTGATGGTTATTACCAGCAAACTTTTCGTACCAAGCACTTGTGCCTTTAAGTACCGCTGCTCTTTTCAAACTGATTTCAGAATCGAGCACTGGAAATTGATTTTGTGTTCTTGCGACGCTGCTGCCGCTGCTGCTTCTGCTGCTGCTGCTGCTGTTGCTGCATCTGCCAATTTAACGAGTGTTTTTTTTTGAGGGACTTGACAACGTCTCCGACTGAGTGTCAATATGTTTTGCTGGCTGTTTAATCTGTATAATGGATCAAGTGCTTCCCAGCACTCACTTAATTGAGGCGAGTTAACCGCTAATTGTTTTGGGCAAAGCAGCACAAAACGCAACTGCTTTGAGCATACACTCAGAGTGAAAATCGTATGGAAACTCAGCTGTTGGCATATCAGTTGAATTTTCTTAACATAACTGTAATCAGTTGACTTAATAGGCAAAGCTGTGCCGGCTTCAAAGTGCTTTCCAATTGAGTGGGTGTGAGTTGAAAATATGAAAACTCTTTGACAAAGATAATTTGCTGTAATTGCTTTGAAACTCAAAATGTTTCATCAATTAATCCATGGATTTTTAAAGAGAAAGTTTTTGATATAAAGCATATAATCAAGTGAGCATAAGTAAACAAAAATTTCTAGTTAAATATACAAAGATTTGTATCAATATTGAAGGAAATAAAAATTGTATAAATATAAATCCTTCAGAAATTTATTTACATAAATTTCTGCATTTAATAAAATTGAAAATAAATTGATTAAATAAAGAAATGTCTATATTTTAGTTTTCACATAAATTTCTACAAATACAGGCACTTAATCAAATAGAACATTTCTGATATAAATCATAAAAAATGTTTACACTTTGAATTTTTGTAGTAACTCTTTAAATTCAAGCACTTAATTAAATTCAAGTGCTGGCAAAATAAATCACAAGAGCTGACAACTCGTATGTGCGTGCAAATAAAAATAAATTGACATTTGAGTAGCATTAATTATCGCAAAATAGCATAAAGTGTCCATTAATCAATGGGAATTGGTATTGTCTACGCTTATGTGCTGTAATTATTAAATGATTATTTATCTGAATCAATTGTACAAGCTTGGACATGTTCTGATCGTGTTCATTGCTTGTCACAATTTGACAAGAACATTTCAATCTGCATGTGTGTAGAGTGTGTGTGTGTGTGTGGAGTGTGTGAAGTGTGGACCACACTTGAATAGCCAGTATAAATTTATGTACATGGGCTCAAATTGATTGTGATTATTATTCATTTTCTTTATATTTTATTCAATAGATTATTGTTAACACCCACGAGCTATTTGTCGTGTATTGAACCAAACTTTTGACCCCCTTCCCCTTTCCGCCTCTCCTCCACTCACCTTTTATTACCTGTCATTATTTGTTTACTACACTTAAAGGTGTTTGCTTGTTATTGTTAAAGTTTTTACTTTTTTATTGGCCAATTTAATTATTTAACACCTGACGGCTTATGGGATTTGCAAGCTGTTAAATTTATTATGCAAATTATTATGGGACAAAAGAAGGACTTCCGCTTCAGGCATGAATATTCATGAGTTGTACAAATAAAAGTAAAGTGATTAATTTAAACGAGAAACTATAACAAATTCCATTTTACACAAGTCCAAACAGTAAAAGCTTTGCCAAACACTCTACACTTAATTAGAGTCATTCAATTCATTTGTAAAAAAAAAGAAAAGAAAAATAATTCCATTTGGAGCATTTTACTAATGCATTCACAATAGACACGCCGCGTCCGTTTACAATTGTCGCCTCGTTTATTTTGCCAGCTAATTATTGTAAAAGCCAAACGACAGCAGTGAATTTAAATTGTCTGGAGCATGAAGGAAAATGTAATCGATAGCCAGCGAGAATAGCCGCGAATTGAGTGCACTCGGCACTCGGCACTCGACACTAGACACTCGACGGCGGCTGTCACAAACAACAACTGTAGTAGAATTGGAGAATCAAGAGTTGGAAATTTTTGGAGCGGCATTTTAATGTTTTGCTGGTGTACATAAATTTTATGCTATCGATCATTGTCAAGTGGCGAGATAATTTGCAATAAATCTGTGCGGCATTAGAATCATTTGTGGGTGGACCATGGGGTAGGGAGGCCGACGCGGCGTATGCGCAATATGCGCTACTCTCGTAAAAAAAATCAACTACTATACCAAAAGCTACAACATAAATTAGGATAATTACAATTGCACCCACAAGTGCCATTCGAGTCGAGTCGAGTCGATTTGAGTTGTTTTTGTTGTTGTTGTTGCTTTTCGCTCGCGGGAACAGCAAGAATTTTGATTGCATAAACAGCACAGCAGCAACAACAACAACAACTACACGGCGTGGCCCAATAACATTTGCCGCGAAAACTTTATGGTAAGCGAGTGGAAATGGAAAACTATTGGTAAAAAAAATATAAAATCAAAATCTTAACAAACTAAGGCAATTACAATAACACTAACCACGTTAGGCGAGTGTTTCCAAACTACAACAAAAATAAAGCTAAAAAAATTAGTAGCCAAACCATATTTGGCCGCGAATATTTGGCAACTGTTTTTGGCTATATTTTTATTATTATTATTTTTTTTTTTGCATACCTTTGGTTGGTATTGGTTTAGGCAGCACTGTCTCCGGGCTGCATGTTTGGCTAAATTAGTTGGCCAAGCGCGGATTTTTGGGATTTGGCAACAAATGGCTACAAAATCAATTAAAACAGCTCGCTGAAGCAAAGTTCCAGCCACATTTGCAACTGCAACTGTAACTGCAACTGCCAACTTCAAACTGTCGGCTCATTCATCCGTGACTTTGCACTTTTACGATGCCGCCAACAGCCAAAGCCGCGGCGCCTGAATTGCAAGATTGTTGTAGCCGTTGTTGGTGTACCAGTTGTTGTTGTTGTTGCTTTTGGCCCGCATTAATTGACCACACGCCCGCATCAGTTGACCAGATTTTATTTTGGCTATATGTAGCTGAGGTTGCGCATGCGCAAAAGGTGTTACAGTCTGGCAATTGATATGGTTAATACCTGTCCAAGCCGCTCAGCCGACATTGTTGTCTTTTTTGTGGCTTGACTGGTTACTAAAAATGGCACAAGATGTAGTACTTAGGAATTACTTATTATAGTTAAACGTCAGATATATATCAGTGTAATGAATAGGCTTTAAATTGTTGGTAAATTATAAGATGCAACGAGTTGTTAAGGATTAATTTATTTAAGGAATGTAAATAAATTAGCTGAAAAATTGAGGGAAATGTGGAAAATTGGCAGTCGAGGTAGATAACTGAGAAAGATCGCATAGTTATTCTGAAGGCATAGTTGTCTGATTTAAATTGAAAAGAAAATTTGAGCCGTGAATGTTGGCACTAGTTTTTACAGTCTCTGAGGTCTAGTAATTTATTGTCGTGACTATCCATGTTAATAAAGAACATATATTCAAATATTTAAATAAATTCAAGACTCATTTCCTTTTTGAAGTTCAAGCCCCGTATCTTTTTATAGAACGGGGTCTAAAAACTTTCAACTCGCTTCCCGTTGCAATCAAATTCCTACCGTTATTGTTTATGACTAATATACTAATTAGAAACGGTAGCAGTTCGAACGGTTTCCCCATTTTCAATACCATTGAACTCGACATTCCACAGCATCGATTAGTCAGTCGATTCGTTCACGTCTCTACGCAAATCGGCGTTGAACTTCAGACATGACATTGACTTACAATTGGCTAACACACGCAAGTTCCCGCTAATCGACACGTTGCACAGTTGCAACTGGTTTATTTTCGTTTTTTTTATTTTCTTTATTTTTTGGTTGAGCTTTCAAGGCCAACGACTTGAAGATTGCGTATACGCAACGTGTGCTTGTGGCATGCGTCAGCCACGCAGTCACCTGGTAACTGTTAGTGTCTGTCTGTCTACCAGTCCGAGTGTACTGTGTGAATTGTTGCCACACTTGTCGCTAACAGCGTTAACAAGTTGCGTTGCAGGTTTTCAAATGCAATTTGCTTTAATTTAATTTGATTTACAATGAATGGGAATGCATTTAAATTGTCTGTGCAAAGACTTTCACACTCACAGCGTGTGGCGACAACTTTTAAATGCATATTGTGATTGCAAGTGACAATTTAGCTCATGATGCCTGATTATGCAAAATCGATTAAGGCAATTAGTTGACAATAATCGGGGATAAAGCAATTGAGATACGCAACGCAAAAGAAAATTGCTGCAATTAAAAGGAGAGAAAGGAAAAAAAAGGACTCGCAATCAAGATGGGAAACAGATGAAACTTGAGCTGACTGTGCGCAATTAGCGAGGGCAGCTAAATGCGAGGAAACGCACAGCTAGAAAGAGCTAAATGTTCTGCTAACTGGGTCTGGTTGAACGCTCTCCACTTACACTGCGTAATTAGTTTTAAATCTTTTTTAATGCCAAGAACTTGGCAGCAGGACAAGGGCAGACGCTGCAAAAATATAATGTGCTGCAATTTGTAAATATCGTTTGTCGTTGATTAACTAAATCAAAGAAAAAGATAGAAATCAGTAAATCATGTTGGATAATTAACCTTGAAAGTCTTTGCTGTCAAACTGGCATCTAACCTGTCCGATCAATCAATTGAAAAGTTTCTCGTTTTGTGACACAAATGTGACCTTTGTTATCTTGTGGGCGGCACGTTCAGTTTGCCATTGTGGACATTTTCCGTTTCCTGTCATTGCGTAAATTTTGAAAGTGACACCGTAGCTGTCAAATCCATTGGATAGAGATGCATAGCTTAGAAAGAAAAGGGAGATAGAGCGAGCGACAGAGAGAGAGAGGGCACACAAGTGTGCGACACTTGAGCGACATTTTCTGTTGTTATTTTTCTTTAGTTTTCTTTCGTTGGAATTGATATTGAGATACGGCTCTTAACTCATATTTGGCTAATGGTGATTGGAGCCTAGTCGGCCCTAGCAGAGGTGTCAGCGACGTGACCTTCAAATGGACCATGAATAATGGAATTTGCTTGGAAATATGAGCATTGAAGCATAAATATGCGTGACGGTGATAAACCAACTTTCGGCTTCACAATGTGTATTGTATGTAGTGTGTGAAAATGAGGGAAAATGGGCAAAATGGTCACTCAGTCAGTTGGTGGAAACCCAACACGTCTCCCAAACATTTATCAAAATACCAATTATGCTATTTTTTGGCGTTAGAAGTAGTTACTGCTGCTGCTCGTGTTTCATAAATTATTTAAATTTGAGCTTGCAAAATAGCTTTGAAAGGAACTGAGTTACAGGAAATATTTGTTAGTTTTAGCTGCACTTATTTTGGTAAATTTTAGAGTTAAGTATGTAGAAGTAAGACCTAAGCTTTAACTAGTTTTAAAGCTTCTTAAAGCTATTTTAATTATCATAAAAATATATCTGCTTATTTGATTAGATCTACAAACAATCCAGCTCATATGAAAGCCCAATCAGCAAAGTAGCAAAAGCTTAATGGGCCACTCAAAACACAATGCAAAAACAAAAGTTAGAAATCTTAATAGCTCACTTTAAGCCACTGTCATTGTGCTTTTAAGTACGTACTTTCAGATCAATTATCTGACAATTTTTACTGCTGCGCACTTCAGATTTACACTCAGCCCACGAGTTGGGTAGCAAAAAATCTGCTAGATATTTTACAAGATTTAATGTCGTTTAAATTATATGGCATGTTTGGTTTTCAAAAAGAAAACATCCCGAAAATAAGCGTTTACCTGCAATTTTTTACATTTTACATTGTTATTTTGTTGTCCCGTTTGTTTGCTGACCAGGCCCCAGAATCAATCCCAGCACTGCGGTTGTTTGCTTAGTTTTTCCGCAAGTTTATTTTCAACGGCTGGCGTTGCACGCGGCAACCTGCACGTTGCACGTTGCACGTAGCTCAGGTTGCCAGGTTGCCCCATCTGGCAGCGTGAGTTTGAGTACGTTGGGTGGTCAATTGTATGCCAAAGTTGCGCTTGGCTTTTTGGCTTGTTTTTCTGCAAGCTGAAAGGGGAAATAGTATATAAAAGGGAATGATAGGTGGGTGTGGTAGGTATCAAAAAAGTTCATCATGTTTAGAATATACTTTAATATATAATTATTGTTTTGTTTCCCATTTTTATATTTGATTTTTTATTTTCTTAGACTACAGTTCAAGTTTGAGCTGTGAGCTGGGCATCCAGGGTATCTTTAAGTCGGTTCTACTCACCTGCAGTGCTTTCGTTTTCTTTCTATACTTTTTGGCTTTTTTTGGACTGTTTTAATATCAGAGGCCAAAACTGTAGGCCGCGCCCCCAGGCCAGGCAATGGGAATGGTTCCTCAACCAGTTGCCCGTCATTTTATGCGCTTGTGCGCACTTTATGGACATGAAATTTGGACATAACTGTAGAGTCGGTATGCCATGTGGCTCTCTCGTTGCTGTTGCTATTTTTGCGTTGCGGTTTATGTGTCATTTTTCGCATGCGACAACAATATTCGACCATATATCGTTATTTCAGTGTCTTTTTTGGAGTGTGTGTGTGAGAGTGTAAATGTGTGTGGGTGTTTGTTGTTTTACTTTTATTGTCGCTTAGAATTTCCATGTCAAATTGGTTGGAGGTCAGCATTTAAATGACGCTCCTTCGTCGTTTTCGTGATTCAGTTTAGGCACGTGCATATCCTTAGTTGGTTTGCTTTATTCCTGACAGTCTATTGGAGCGTGGGAGTATTTTTCTTGTGCCTCCCTCCTGCTGCGCTGCATCATTAAATTCGGGAGAGCGATTTGACCCGTAGACTTTATGTGTGTGTGTGTTTGTGTGTGTGGCACCTGTGGCGAATCGCCATAAAGTTTGTGAGACAACTGGCCACAAAAATGCTGCCGGCTTGAAATGTTGCAAGCGTAGCAGCTTTAAAAAAAAAAATACTTATATATAAAGACAAAATACAGGTTTGAAGCGTGTCAAATTGCTTAAAGTTCGCTGGCAGCTGCCACAGTTTTGGTTGCCAAGCCAGTGGGCCAACAACCAGGCAGCCAACAACTGGGACAACAAAATTCAATATTAATATCAATATCAATTTTTAATATCGTCTAGCGTTATCTTTTACAACTTACGCTGCAGCAGCCCACACTCAGATCGGATCTGAGTTGGCAACTGCACCCAAAAATCGCATCACAGACAAATTACCAACTAATGCGACAATCAATCATGTTTTCATGTTGTCCACTGATTGCCTGAAATTTGTTATTTGATTGAATGCAACACAAGTGGAGATTGCCGAGTGTCGAGTTGGCCCTAGCTGGCAGTCAATTAACTTGGTTTACAAGCCATGCCCCGCCCTGTGACAGTTGTCGACCACATGCAATGCCAAATTCAGTTACACCCTAATAACATGTTACCATATTCTTTTTTCCACTTTAAGCCATTATTTTTCTAGTAATTTCCCATTGGGGTGGCCACCGTTGATTGAATTGAATTAACGGACATTCAGTGTACAAAATCAAATCAAATCGGCTCAGAAGTAAAATAGAAACTTACAGATCTTATAACTGAAACTACTTGTTAAATGTTTGCAGTTCAAGTTTTTAAACTGATTTTTATCCGTAGCAATAATTGAAGGCAATTAAATTCATAAATTTTAATGATTTATTTTTACTTTGCACGCTTAGTATATGGAATTAATTCTTGTTCTGAATGTACAGGGTGTTTTAGCTGCACTTCAAATTGCACTTGCATAGAAGTCACATAAATGCTTTTGATTTAAAGTGTGGATTATATCTTATACCTGGAGATAAGTTAACTGTTTTTATTTAATATATTCATTTTGAATCAAACAAGACAGCCGGAATACGATTTTATATCGGCTATAAAATGTTATGGCTACAAGTTTTTAAAACTAAAACATTTGTTTTTATGGAGGAGCTGAATAAAAACTTTATGCTGATTTAGTTTTTGTCGCACGACTTTAAAAAATATAAAAGTAGTGTAAACTTTGAACTATTGACATTGGAAACTTTGAGCACTATTTTTTTGCATGCAGTTTTTATTATAGATAAAATCGTGTCCTTTGGAAAAGTATGAAACTTTAAGCATTAAACAGGGACTACAAAAATTTAATTATTTTTCACAAAATAAAGCAAAAATTATATAGAAATGTAATTATGTCACACAAATCGAGTAAGAAAGGCTACAGTCAAGCGAGCCGACTGTAAATGACCCTGTACTCATTCTAGTGCGCGTTTTATCTTTCAAAATTCCCATTTTTAGACTGATTTGTCAAATGGGAACAGTAGAATATAGTTGTAAGTCCAGTTTGAAAACACTTGATCGAAATAAACTCGAAATTATTCTAATTTTGGTGGCTATTATGGCATCTGAGATCTAGATGTTCATACGGACGGGCAGACGGGTGGGCAGACGGACGGTACTATATCGCCACGGCTGATGATGCTGATCAAGAGTATATCTACTTTATGCTTCATTCTGCTTGTTTCGCTTCTAACAAAATAAAATTAACTTTTATTATTTTAATATAATTTTTTATGTATTTTCGGTTCCCATCATTTTTTCAATACCTTCAATTTAAAATTTAAAATTTATTACAAAGTAAGTTTGGATAATTTGGCCACCCAACAGCGTCTGTTGTAATTATTTGTGTCTGTCGAGTTCAATGGAACCTCCTGTATTTCAGACCTGCAACAATTTCCAAGCAATTTGCTTTGATAATTAACCACAAATATTTGAAGCAACACAATTTGTGCAAGAACAAATAATGGCTGAATTGCTGAAATAATTGATACACCCATAAACCGATAGACTGGGCCGGACTTGGAAACCATGATACCAAGGCGCGATTGTATCCGTTTTGGCCAAAAGTCAGCCGAAATGAGTGTTGGATGCGCTTCACTGCACCAGTGGGCAAAGCGGGCCAGAAGCTGTTTTAATGGCTAACCCCAAAAACAAAAGCAAAACACAAAAAGCAACAAAAACTTGGCCAAAACTCAAAAACTGCAGGCAGAGCTGAAACAAAAGTCGGAGCGTTGATTGCAAGAGTTTCAATGCCAACTGTGGCTCAGTGATGCGTGTCAGGTCTAAAGGGGGTGCAAGATTTCAACTATGATTTCCCAGATCGAATCAGGTTATAATACAGCAAGTACTTGATTAGCCACGTGGTTGAATTTCTTGCTGCATATCATTGAATTTAAATATTAATTGGATTTAATTGTAGCGAGTGCAAGTGTTGGCGGATCCATTTGCCTAATGATCCAACAACAGCAGATTGACAATTGGCCACATTACCAGTATCAAACTGGACCAAGTGGTAAAGTGGCCAACACCAGCGGCGACTTTGTTGTAGAATTCGCGTTAATTATGTTGTTTTACAGCTGGGGCAATTAATTAAACATGATTTACTTATGAATATGGATTACGAGCCGTCAGATAAACGGCTGCACATTAGTCTCCAATGAACTAACAAATATTCAAATATTCAAATATTTCCCAAGCACACTCATTAAATGGCTACAAATCTGCAAAACAAGTCCGAGAATAATTAAAATTTGTTTGTTTCGTTTGTTGGCATTTTGGCTATGCAATTTATGGCCAGATTTTGTTCGGTTTTGTATTCTACAATCTGTTGAATGCCTCAATTTGCATTTACTGCATTTACTCGTAAACAGTTTGATAAAAACCTCAACCCACTCAACTTTGAAATGCAATGTGTGTGTGCAACTTTTTCAGTCGTTTGTTGATGGATGATAGTGTGTCTTGTGGATTAGAGATGGCTGCGTGACACGAGGCAGTTGAACTATCGTGTTTTGAAAAAATATATACTTCACTTTAATATAATTATACATTTTTATTTAATTTAATTTAATTTTACTTTAAATTTTTTATTAACAGTTGCTTGTCATCTCAAACTTCTGGCCAGAAATTGCCACAGTTAAGACCCTTAAAACACTTTTGGAGTGACCACTTGTAATTTGCAGCTGCAGCTTAAGAATTTCCGTTCGGATTTTAAATTTAACATTAATTAAAGTTGATTTCAACGGCAAATAAGTGAACTTGACTAATAAATTTACTTTAATAATATGTGAGGCGTATACGTAATATAAAAAATGCAAGACATTTTTCATAAGAAAACTGACGTTTTTATGGCATTTTAATAAAGAGAATTTTATGCTAAACTATTAACAATAAAAAAATGACACTTGCTGAAAGCATTAAACTTAAAACTATTCTAATTTTTTTAAGTGTTTAATTTGCAGACACTAAAATTAAGTTTTACTTAAAAGCTTATATTAAATGCATTATTTTTTAATATTTACTTATAAGCTAGTATCATTTGAGCAATTAAAACACTTGCCCTAAGTATAGAGAAAATAACTTAATAAATATGATTATTTAATTAGCACTTTTTTTTTGTAGTCATGTCTTTGTCGTTATACATAGAGAGAGACTTGTGTACCGCATTGCTGTGGCTGTAGCGCACCCATATCTGAAATGATAATTATAGCTTACAAATTGTGCAGGATAGGTGGGTATATAAATCTGTAGATTGCACTTGAGCAGTTCAGCCCACATGTCAGCAAAGCGAGACAGAGATGGAGCGAACAAACAAAACTAATAAAATGAAAAAACCAAAAATGAAAACGAAGGTGACAACGGGAATATAATTTATATTGTTGCGCATGTTGCAAAAATGTCAAAACATACACAAGCAAACGACACGCCCCCAAAACAGACACAGACACACATATATACACATTTATATATTTGCATTTCTTGGGGGAGTTCAAAAGCGCAACTTGAGTTTGGTTTATTTAAATTAAATTGACGCTGGCGTTGAGCACTCGAGCTGAGTAAATTAAGTTGCCGATATGTGCCACACACACACACAAATACACACCTGAAGCACCGTATGTGGATGGCGCCTATCGAATGCAAATGATCAAATTGTATTTGCAGTCGTTATTAAATGTGTTTCTTGTGTTGAGCAGCTAAAAACAATAAAAGCTCAAAGCAACAACAATTGCAAAGTGTGGCAAATGCAACATCAAGATTGAGTCGATTCAAAGCTAAAGAAATGCTGCAACATGTGGCAACAACAACAACACCAACAACATTGTACCATTTTTATGTCTTTTGTTTCTGTGCTCTGCACTTTTATTTTTAATTTGCAAACTATTCGTTTTTAGCCTTTTTTTTTGTTCGATGCAGTTCAATGATTAAAGAGGCATAACGCCCAGAAATTGGTTTACAATTTTTCTAGCCATTCGATACGGTTTTTTTTTCTGCTCACTTTTGGCGCTTGTTGTTGGCCCGTGGCATGTTGCAAGTAACAAGCGGCGGTGGCCAACGCGACTCCCTAAGCATTCAGTTCATAAGAATTTTTTAATTTGCTGCCCAAGCAACAAAAGTAACAGAAACCTACTGTAAAGATTGGAGTGTACCTGCCCCCTTGCACGCCTCCTTTTTAGCTTTTTATGTGCGCAATTTTGGGCGGGGTCTGTTTTGTATACAGGCCCAATTTTTTTTTTGGAAAGGCGAACCGGCGATAAGATCGTACATAAATTCAGCTATGCCAAATAATGAGTGCTAATTGTTCAATGCACGGAAGTTCAATTGCCCACACGCCAGTCCAAAAAAACCAGCTAAAAAAAAGATACGTAAAAAAAACCATAAGAGCTGGCAATTAAAATTCTTGCGAGTCAATCGAAAGCAAGGTCATGGCAGCGTTTGCAGTGACAAACGCAAAATGCAGCAGCGACAGCAGCAGCGATAACAGCAAGTCTAGTTTTAGCGGTAAAACCGCTAAAAGTAACAGCTGTCTAGCTGAAACTACGCTAGCAACATTTCTATCAAGCTTCGAGTTCGTTTGTGATTTGGACTTCGTCTGCGACTTTGTCTTCGGCTTTGGCTTTGGCTTCGTCTCGTTTTTGGCTTCGTTTTGGCTTCGGCTAAAAACCGCTTGTAGCTGCGATTAACGGCTGTAATTCGATTACTCTTGTGGCACTTTGTTCTGCTTGTGCTTGTGCTCTCATTGTAGTTATTGTTACTATTGTTGCTGTTGTTGTTGTTGTTCCTATTGCTTTTTAGCTTTTGGCTTTTATTTTCTTGCCTTTTGCGCAGTCGCCGGCGTCTCAGCCAACGCCTCTGTCGCTGCTTTGGTCTCAGCCACAGTCTGTGTCTCTGGCGGTATATATTAGAGCCGTCCACCAACAGTCAGCACAGTTCGTTAACAGTCCTAGTCGAGATTCTAGGAGGTTCAACCAGCGTCCCCATCGACCAGTGCCTGTGTGTCGATTGTGTGTGTAGTTTGTTTTCCCCAACTTCCAATTTAAAAACACTCAATTTCCCGTTAACGTTAACGTTTCTCGTTACCAAACTCAACTTGTGATTAAACAAAAATGAAGCCATTTGTAAGTAAACATTTCAAGTGCTTTAAAACGACAAAAAAAAAGGATAATTTAAAATTTTTTTAAAAAATATGAACCAGTGTTTATTAAACTAAAATATAGTGAACAAATTCTGTGCAGAACTCACAGTTCTGCAATAAAACTTCTATAGAAAATTGTTAGTCCTTTGGACGACAAAAAATGCCAGTAACGAGAAGAAAAGTTCTTACTAAATTTATTAAGAATTTACATGTAGTATTGTATTTAATACTATTTCATAGCAGTTTCTGCTTATATTCAGTTCTCCGCAACTCTAGTTTTCCTATCTCTAATTAAGCTTAAATTTTTAACTTTTTAAAGCTAAAAAATTTCCTAGAACTCCTAGCTCCTATTTTATTTCCTAGTAACAATTTGTCAGCAGTATGGCCTACATGCTAAACAAATTTTTCTATGAAAAATCTAGTACATTTTTCATTTTAAACAAAGTTTCTAAAACTGCTTCAGTTTAATCCTTAAATCATGTTCAATTAGCTCAACCACCCAGAAATTCGTTGCAACTGCCAACGGGTGCATAAAATTCAGTTGATAAGCCGTTGACATGTTGCATGTCGGATAGTTTAGTCACCGTTTGCTCCACATACTATAATGTGGTATTATAACGGCCTCGTATGCGGTAATATCATTCATTGACTTGACTGCAACAATCTCGAATAGAAATCAAATCAAATGTTGCGCATGACGGCGTTTAAAAGCGAACATCGAACAGACATATAATATATATTAGTCTATATATATACAGGCTTGTATAAGCGCAGGGGGCGTGTGGAGGGAGTGGCAAGGCAAAGCAAAGCAAAGAAACGTTTTATGCGCATGCGCAACACGAGAAATTGGGAAAAGTCTGTTTGACCGACTGACTGACTGACTGACATGTGCAATTATTGCGCCGCCAGATGGCGCCAGCTGTTACGTATTAAACTAAATTGTTGCACACTTTCGCTCTTTCTCTCCGTAGTTGATTGCCGCCGCTTTGCTCATCTCAACGGTGTCCGCCTCCTGGCACGGAGCCGTCTCCACACAGTACCAGCATCTGGACCCTCATAGCCATACCTACTCGTACGGCTATGCCGATCCCAACTCACAGAAGCACGAGACGCGTGGCCATGATGGCACCACACACGGCTCCTACTCCTATGTGGATGGACATGGACACACCCAGTCGGTGTCCTACACCGCTGATCCCCACCATGGCTTCAATGCCGTTGGCACCAACCTGCCTCAGGCACCAGCCGCGCACCATGTAGCACCTGTTTATGCCGCTGCCCATGCCCATGCCGCCTATGTGCCATACGCTGCCCACCACCATCATGGCATCCACGTCCCCGTGTTGACTCACGGTGGTGTCCCAGTCGATACTCCCGAAGTGCAGCACGCCAAGGCCGCTCATGCCGCTGCTCACGCCGCTGCCGCACACAATGCCCACAGTGGTCATCATCTGTACAAGCGTTCGATCTATGGCGGTGGTTGGGCTTATGGTGCTCCTGCTGCTCATGTCGCTCTTACCCATGGTGGTGTGCCTGTGGATACCCCCGATGTGCAGGCTGCCAAGGCTGAACATTATGCTGCCCATGCCAAGGCTCTGGGACATGTTGCCCATGGTCATGGCGCTCCCGTCGAGACTCCTGAGGTTCAACACGCCAAGGCCGCTCACTTCGCTGCTCATGCCGCTGCTCGTTCCGGTCATGCCATCGCTCCTATTGCCCACGGTGGCTACCATGTGCCTGTGATCCACAATGGTGTCCCAGTCGATACACCCGAAGTACAGCACGCCAAGGCCGCTCACTTTGCCGCCCTCTCTCAGGCTTCCGCGCACGGCAGCTCTCATGGCTCCTGGAACGATGATGGTCACTACGATGGTCGTTGGGATGCCAGCCACGACAGCCACGCCCACTCCCACAGCTATGCCAGCGGCTATGCGCACAAGGGTCCCATCCACATTCCCGTCATCCACAACGGTGTGCCCGTCGAGCCCGCAGAAGTGCAGCATGCCCGTGCCGCCCATCTGAGCGCTGTGGCTGCTGCCAGTCACGGCAGTGCCCATGGATCCCATGGTGGCTACTACGGTGGCTCTGCGCACGAGGATGATGGTCAGTACCATGCGCACTACAATCACTACTAGGAAACGGTCCTGAAACTGCCACAGTTTAGGGTTTAAAGCCATTGGACAACGATAACGATAACAACGATAACAACGACGAGCATCACTATATTAACAGCCCTATGTATCTATATCTATCACTTTCACTCTCACAACGACTACCGAAGCAAGCTAGCACAACTGTCTCTTTCGCACCTGGGAAAACAACTACACTTGGGAGATTTGAGCTGCTGTCTCAATTGCCCGTTTCCCCCCTCAAAACTCTTTCGATTTTCTTTTCTCTTTTTCTTTCGTCTTCCGACTCACTTGTACTTTTACACTGCCCACAGTCTTTATTTCGTGCTCTTCTACATACTGTTCTTCCATAACTTTCTTCAATCTCTTCAATTGCGCAATGCTGAACGAGTTTGTTGTAAATAATTGTTGTAATTCTTACAAGTATATGTATCTTGACTCATGTTTTGATGTGTATCTTTTATTTTATATGAAACTGCAAACAGACAAATAAACTGCAAAAATGTATTTGATCACAAAACACTAACTGACTTTTTAATTCATTTTAAAAATGTTTAATAAACATTTATTAATTAAATTATAAATCAGATAAATATTTTAGAAAGCTTCCTTACATTGAGTTGTTAATATTTGTTCAGTCACAAAATTTAAACCAATCCAAATAACAAATTTAAATGAAATGGTGACAATAATTTTCTAAATATTTAATAGATTTTTTTAGTTCAAAAAATTAACAAATTGATTACAAAATTTGAATCAAATTATTTATTTAAAATAAATCGCTTTTCTTGCAATTTAAATTTATAAACTAATTTTCAAAAATTGAATGAAGCTAGCAAATAAATTTGTTTTCAACCAAATGGTAAGAAGAAATAAATTTTTAACTACATTTTTTATTTCATTATTAAACTAAAGCTCTAGACTTAAGACAATAAATTTTAATAAGATTTTCTCACATGGTTTTAAAAACTCTTATTTAGTTTTTATAATATTTTTCAAATTGTTTCATTGTATTTCAGTAACATAAACTCTAGACTGACTAACGAATCTCACAATTAAAGCTTCTTTCTTGAACTGCCTTTTAACCCATTTGCTGTTTTTACAGTATTGTCTACTTTCAATTTATTAAATGAACTTTAATTTGTGTAAAGAATTCTCGTAATGAATCTGTGGAATGGGATTAAAAACTGTACGACATTCACTTTTTGCAGAAGGCAAAAGAAAAACATTAAAGTCAACTCAGAGCCGGCTTTGTCACAAACTGAAACATTGCTGAAGAGAAAATAGCAGAAATATTTGCTCTCAAGCGATTGAAATATGCATATCCAGGTAGCTACATTGAGCATGGAATGCAAATCGAAGGTTGTAGGACATGAAAAGGCAGGGGGAGGTATGGGCGGTAGGGCAGCTTGTAGTGAGCACTGGAATCTGTAAATACATTCGAGTGCAAACAATCAATCAATTTGGAAAAGCGACATTTTCTTGTTTCACAATGGGGAAAATGCAGTCGTGTGTGTGCAAGTTGCGAAAGGGGAGGGCGAAATGGGGACTGTGGTTATGGGCGGGCGGGTATGTGTATTGCTTCGAGCTATTTGCGGTCGAATGGATCCAAAATAAATATGCTAACTGGGTGGGCTTTCAATTTGGCTGTTAGCCTCGGTGTTTTGCGTTAATTTGCAGCCCTCATGCCAGCAAGCCATAAATTGAAATGCAACCTTTGCACTAATCAATAACCTTGGCGTACCGCCGTCAATTACAGGGCTGCCAGTGTCGGTTTTTCTCTCCGTCTCTCCATCTCTCACTCACTCTCGCTCTCAACTAATTAAAAATTAACAATCTACGCCGTACACGCAAAGGTCACGGTAGAAGTGGTCTGCTTCGATTTTCAGCACATAAATAACAGCAGGTGAGTTTTCTGGCTACTTTGCTTTTGGGTCTATAAAGCTCCTGCCAACAAGTAGACAAGACTGCAGTGGACTCGACTGTAGGAGACCCTGTAGTGAGCTGTTTAAAGTTTTAAATGCTTACTAAGTTTAAGCATTGGTATTTTATACCTATTCTCTGTTCCGATTTGCTTCTTACATAATTTTTAAGCCAACTTTTTAAAGGGAATAAACATGTTTCAGAACTAGTTGAGTACTAAACTCTTTTCTCTGCCTTCTCTGGCTGTCACATAAGTTTTCTACTTGTGCAACCCAAACGACCCTTGGCAGTTTCCAAGTACAGGGATTCATCTTAACTAACGGAGGAGGACGGGGACCATTAGTCACTTAATTAGACATGTACGGCAATTGGCAATTGAATTGAATGGCGTCAATTTCAATCTCAAACGACCTTGAGGTCACAACAGGTGCACGAATCTACTACTTAGTTAAGCATCGGGTCACTTTGCGTTGAACTATGTTCATTGATTTGGCTTCAGATCTAATTATGGTGCAATTGAAATTATTTAAATTGCCAACAAGCGTATAAATGCTCACTGGCCAGCAGTTTGCTGTGTGTGTGCGGCGTGTGTGTGTGGCAGCTTTAACAGTAGCTTGACCGATCGAACGTTCCGCTTGCCACAAGAGCGTTGTAGGCGTGTCCACAAAGTCCACGTCAAAAGTGAATGTGCAACATTGTTGTTTTTAGTTTTGTGGCTCAAATCATTTTTGCCAACTTTATTATTGCATTGCTGGTGCTGAGTGCCAAACAATTCGCTTCTTGCCACAACTTTGTTTTTGCTTTTCATATATAGTATGTATTTTTTTAGATTTTTTTTTTCATTTTGGTTTATTATTATTTCTGCCAGTTGATTTTTCCAACGAATTGAAGAATTTCGTTTTGGCGTTTTGTGGCTCATTTGCATGGAATAGCAGCAAAAGCAGCAGCAATTTGGCAACCAGTTGTGTTGGCCAGCATTGCCTTTTAGCCGTTGGCCAGAACCACTCTTAATTGGAGGGTCAGTTTCAGCCCAGTACCCAGTACTTCAACACCGAATATCCAATAGCCCTAAATACTGCAACATCAGAGCAGACCTGGCCAAGAACCGTTAAGCAAACAATAATGCAAAGGCAAAAAATTTGATTTTTTGTTGTTGTTATAAAATAACACAATTACTAAGCCATTTTGAGCTCTGGGTTAAGTTCTCTTCCATCTCTGTTTTTGTGCCAGGTTTATCGGGTTTATAACCACTTTTCTGTGGTAGGCGTTTACTTACAGCATTTTGCATATTTTTGTTAAAGTGGCTTTTATGTTTGGCTTCAATTTAATTTATGGTTAAGGCGTTAATTTATGGCCTAATTGATCCGATTTGAATATTTGCAAATCCCATGTGTTGAAATCCACATAACTTCAAACTTCAAATTATTATAATTGTGGTTATTACACAAAGTAAAACAATTGTTGCAAACTCACTGATTGCAGTAAAGATTAAGTGACTATGGCTTATACTAAATTAAAGACATGTTTTTAATATGCCATGCATGTGGTCAACTTTTGTTTACTACAATTTTAATATCATTTTGAACAGTTTCTGTTTCTTGGAACTGTTATAAAGCTTTTGCAGTGCGAAAAGCCATGTTGCCGTTGAATTGGCTTTAATGGGAATTTTTCTGGCATTTCATTTGAAACCTGCCTCTACTTATAGTCACAGGATTTTAAAGCTTGAAAATCACTTTACTTAACCGCAAAGAAGCCCTAAATAATTTTGAGTTATGAAATATAAGAAATAGCTGACATACTCTGTAAAAAACAAATCAAGAGAAACACAAACAAGTACAACAAATATTACAGCAACAAAGTGAAACAATATGAGCAGATAATGTAGCACAAATTTGCTCTTGCTGCTGTTGCAGATGTTATTGTCGTTGTTTTTGCAAAAGTTGTTATGTTAGCCGTTGTTGTTGTCGCTGCTGCTGCTCATGTTGCTGCCATTGGTGCAGAAAATGCGTTGAAAATTTCGCGCATTTGCTCAGCAATGCAACGAAAATGAGAAATGCGATTTTCGACTTCTGATGCTGATGCTCACTGTTGCCTAGCCTGACACACAAAACAGCTTTCCATGCATTTTCCTTTATAGTATTTTTCACTCCCAATAGCAACTTCAGTTTGCAAAATTGATTTCGGTTCTGTTCTCTACACTTTCCTGAACATCAACTTCAAATTTGCACTTTGTTGCTGTCAGCAGCTGTCAACTATTTAATAAAATAGCTGGAAAAACAACATTTTATTACTTGATACATAGAATATTGTATGCTCTTTAGGGTTTATTGATAAGATGGTTTTTGAGAGCTACTACTGGTTAATAAAAACGAAAGTTAGGCAAACTAAAATGTTTGTTAAATAATAATAAGTAATATTTGTGAAGTGATTAATACTTGTCTTAAGAGTAATTTGGTAATAAAATGTATACGATTATGCAAATTGTCTATTTGCTTAAAGACTTGAATTACTAATAATGCATACAATTCGCCCTCTATTACTGTCAGCTCTCTCACGCTCTCTCTTTCTTTCTCTTGCTCTCTTTGTATACCGTTTAAACCATAGCTTTGCTTCTCTCTTTACTGTATTGTAATTTGCCATTAACGTTGAGTGCATGTAAATGCTGCATTGACATTTGTGTTGCATACTTTTAGGCACGTTCATAAAATCTGTCACTCACGATTAAAGGGAATTTCCACAGTGTTGCCAGAATTTTACAAGTAAAAAGAGCTTCCTAGATAAAACACTCACAAGCCATAACTGAAGAAAAACTAATAAAATTAAATAATTAATTAATTGCTTTACTTTACGCTTAATACGATTTTCTTTAAGTCATAGCAGCAGCAGGCAGTTTATATCGAACCTTGAATGATCAGAACTCAGCTGAGTGGTGTCATATCTTCAAATGGTATACCTTTCAAATTTCTAGACAACTTTAAGAATCGACCTCAGCCAAAATTAAATTGATATGGAAGTTTTTAAAATTTGCCGATTTTTACAAAATTTTATGATGTTACCCCTTTACATTTTTTAAAAAAATTGAAAAAAAATTTTTTTTTCTTATGTTAATAGATAGTACAGATCCTCCCAAGTCCAAAAAGGTTTACCAATCGAATATTAATCAAGTATAACTCAAAATAGATGAGTTTGTGGCCCACAGTATGTAAACATATTTTTCAGCTTTACCTGTTATGAAATCTGCTAAATTTAGCTACTAATTAGCTAAAATGACAACACTGCCACACATTTGCAAGCTCTATGCATATTAATATGGTATAAAATTATGAATGACATTCAACAAGGCTAATAACAACATTGAATACTTGGACTTCTGCACAGTTTGTGGTCACACATGTACGACAAGCTAATTTATTGTTATTTGAGAAAAGTTTAAATTGCTCTAGGGATGTCGTTTGCCTATTAGAACTGAGAAATAGAAACAGAGCGGAGAGACAGAGAGAAGTTTTCCTGCCGGGCAGCGGAGCAGAGCAGGAAATGAGAATCTGTGCAGCAGCTGACGACCGTTTGAGGCAGAACTTTGTCCAGCTGCCGGCCGTCAGTTGTGTTGGCCCAGTTAGCAAAAGTATAAAGATTTATGGCTGCCACTGTTACGAGCTTTAATTGCATTGCATTTTCACATTTTCGAATTTTAATATTCGTTTGCTTTAAATCTGAAACATTTGACTAGACTTAAGACTAAACGTGGACTTAAATCGCAGTGAACATCTGGCCTTTGTGCCGCTTCAGCTGTTTAGATCACGGCGCTGTAAAGACCGGATATGAGTAATGTTTCAATGGCAACTCTCAACTTACATTAGATTGTGTTCCGGTTCTGGCCAGACTGGTGCCGGAAGCAGCAAAGCTGCGGCCTGCGGTGCTGGCTGTGGTGCAGCTCCGCCGGCTCCACCGCCACCGCCGGCGCCATTGCGTGCACCTTTGCCGCCTTTGCCACCTTTGCCGCCCTTAGAGCCATCGGGTCCATCGGGACCATCAGCACCATCGGCGCCATCTTCGCCATCCGGTTGTGGGCCCGCTGGGCTGGGTGCACCTGGTTGTCCGCTTTGTCCACTCTCACCGGATGTGATAGTACCACCGCCTCCGCCGCCACCGCCAGCACCACCACCACCAGCACTGCCATCGCCTCCAGCACCGCCCGCACCACCAGCACCGCCTAGAAGACCACCTGCTTGTCCAGCCTGTCCAGCACCACCTCCTCCGCCGCCAGCATCACCACCAGCAGCAACAGCAACACTTGCAACTCCATCAGTCTCCTGAGTTACAGCCGCAGCTGCGGTGACAGCCGACAAGTCGCTGTCTGCTGTAATTGCAGTCGCTTCCTCCACATATTCTCCCTCTAATCCTGGCTGTGGTTGCCAAAGTCCATCTGCTGGTGGCACCGGTGGCTTATAGCTGCCATCGTCCTCTGCTGGTGGCGGTGGTGGTGGTGGTGTTTGAACCAAGTACAACACAGGTGCCGGCTGTGACAACAAATAAGTGCCAGCTACGGCCACTGGCACCACATGAGCCACCACCACTCCAGTATTAATGTGGTGCAAGCCCAACAGCAGCAGCGGCAGCAACAACTGTTTCTGAAAAATTACATTTTTTCATTCGATTTCCCATCCGATTTTCACATTCATCACACTCAATTGAATATTTACCGCTGTTGTTCGCATATCGATTAAATTCGATTCGTTTAAATATAAATTTCTTTATTCCTTTTTCAACGAACTCGCCTGTGTTTGTCTGAGACTTTGTTGGAACTGAGTCCATTGGTAACGCCCTAGTGTTCTTTATATAGCTGTTGTACTGTAACTTTAGTTAACTGATGATTAATTTAAGCCCGGCTCTGAGTCTATAAATGGAAGCAGCTTCAACTCGCAGCGCATAAATCAACTGCCATCGATGTTAATTGGAGCAAAATGCAACTATTCTACTACAATTACGACAAACTATTATCTTATTAATATATAGATAAAAAGTTAAACACATAAACTGTGCGGAATGGCTAACAGACTGGAAGAGACTCTGTAAGAAGAGACTCGTAAGTCGCAAAGGAACTGCTTCATACCTATCTTCAACCAATGGATTTAATATGAACTCTATGCTATAGATATCTGATCTGAACTAATTTTGTTGGAGATAAATGAAATAATACAATGATGAAATACTATAATGGGTAATACATAGTACCACCGACGATTGATACTAGCCAAATGTAGTGAGCATATGGAACTAAAGTTGTAGTCAAAATCGATGGCAAATTTGACTCCAGCTCTCATAGTCTATATAGAGCATTAGTGGAAAATAGTACAGGAATGTATATAAACCTGATGTATTTTGTTGCCTGTTGTTAACAAACATAATATACCCTACACTTTTGTGATTACGAGGTCTAATTGTATCACAGCTCGTCCGATCAAATACGCAGTAAAGTTTCCTATGACACATTGATCATGGCTAGCTAAAAATTGATCTACATAATCGAATACTAAATACTCTATTACACAAAAGAGTTAATTACTATTTAATCATTCCTAATTATATATAAAGCAGATTTATCTATAGATCTTGTAGATAGTTCCTATAATGATTGTTCCCAGAAATGTGCCACAAAATGCATTTTGATTGCAAAATAAAAGTCGAAATGTAAAAACTTATTTGTTTTATTTCATAGGGTATATAAATAAACAATAATAATTATGACTAAATATTCGCTTTTATGGTTATTTGCGTTATTATATAACGCAGATTCCAGAAATGTTCTCAATGCCAGATCAGCTAGTAAATAATTTAAATACCTTGCTACCTCAGTTAGCTGTCAGCAGATCGAGTCTGCAGTACAGATAAGAAGCCAATAATGGTCATAAGCCGACTATGTAAAGAATCCAAACTCTCGAAGGTGTTGGCTCGAATAGCTAAACCCGTTGCATAATGGCTCTAATGGTGTTGGCGTTGTTGACTCAATAATCTGGCTCGATTGCATGCGTTGAGTGTGTGTGAGTGTTTGCTGGATGCAAAAGTGGCGTTTGAGGAGCTGACTAACCGGTTTCTCTTTGCAAAACTTAAATGCATCGTCGCGTGTCAAATGTGTAACACAGTGGTGGCAAATATTAAGTGCCAGCATTGCCCTTGTCTTGACTTCAGAGCTACCAAAGCTGTTGAAAGCCACAACATAAATGATGAGCTACTATTTAACTTGGTGTGCAGCGTCAACTAAATCAATTAAGCCAACAAACACATACAACAACAGCAATAACAGCAACAACAAGAAGAACATCGAAATAACGGCAATGGGGTCATTATCATCATCATGCTCATTCTTGTTATCGTTCAAAGCATTT
Source organism: Drosophila parthenogenetica (assembly GCA_035047505.1). Taxonomy (NCBI): domain Eukaryota; kingdom Metazoa; phylum Arthropoda; class Insecta; order Diptera; family Drosophilidae; genus Drosophila; species Drosophila parthenogenetica. The sequence continues at coordinate 8,485,610 of JAWNPM010000183.1, forward strand.
AGCTACAAAACCCGGAACATTATTCACAGCAGCGAACAGTGGGGAATGGGCACAAGTTGCCAAGACAAAATTGTTGGTGCGCGTGGCAGCAGCTGATAAAAGAGGAGCACACAGCATGTATGTAGCTGTTTATGTATGTGTGTGTCTCTGTATGTGTATAAAGGAAGCAAAGTTAGTTAGCTACTTAGCTAGTTAGAGCAACACAACAAAGTTGCAGCCAATTAGCACAGCGACTTTTACGTACGCGATTGGCACGTAAAAATATGCTAACATTGCTCTTTCTTTTACTGAGATTCCATTTACGCTGTCTATGCACATATTTGCTCCAGTTCCGACTCCGACTCCGACTACGGTTCCTCTTCCACTGACCAATAGCCAAGGTGGAGCTGGCGGCCCTAGCTATTAATCAAAACGGAGGCAGGAAAGGAGCAACGTAAATAGCTCACCACACGCATTCATTCCTGGCCGCTCCCCTTTTGCCACACCCCTAAAACACACCCTGTGGAAGGGTCACATATAAATAGTTTTGCCGGAGCTTCGACATTGCTTCATTTGTTAGCAGAGTGACAGGCAAGTCAAGTTGACGTTGCTGTCGATTCGCTCACAACCGCAAATTCCAAGAAAAAAGAAAAACAAAAACACAAAAAAGGTTACTACTACGTGCCTCGCATATGTGAAAGCAGTGTGTTTAAAGGGAAGCGGGGGGAAATTCTGGCCACCGCAGGATGTACAGATCGAAAACAGTTTACAGAAATGATTACAACTGGGCGAATGCGTAATGAGCAACGTGGCGTATGTGTGATGTGTGCGCAGACACATGAATGAACTTTCGTTCGTTCGGCTGCTGTTGCAACTGGGATATTTAATTAGAGTAGTACATGACCTCAATTGTAAATTCATTGATTACAAGGGGCGCAGAGTGCTAAAGAGATGGGGGAGAATGGTAGAAGTAGACGGGGTGTAGGGTGGTAGGCATCTAATTGAAGTGGCATACACTGAAAGGAATCAAAGTGCAACATTTATAACCATCGAGCGTTAGGCGAAGTAACTAACTGCAGTAGGTGTTGAGGGTAATGATTGAAAAATGCAATCTCTGAGCTAATAAATGGTGGAATATTTTAATCTATTGTGCCATTTTATTGAATTGAATGTCAAGAGTCCTTTGGCTTAGCTTTGTATAATTGAAATCCACCGAACGTAGAAAAATCCAGTTTCTCTATTCATAAATCTAACCCTGTACATAACTGGTAAATACGTTGCCTTTCCAGCTTTAAGCTGCTAAAATCCAGGTAAACATAAAAATATATGTTTACTTTGTACTTTCTAAAGCAAAAGCGCGCAAAATCTGTCAACTATTACGGAAATCCAAAAGCTCAACATGCTGTCTACTCATGACAGTCTATAAAAGTTTGCTCTAGTGTCCCTTGTGGTGACAGAACTACGAGTATATAAAAATAAGCTCGGATTTGCAGTGCACTTTCACGTTGCTTACCTTTCTAAATAAGCCAAGTGCGATGATTTATGATGCTTATAAAAATACATGAAGCTGACAAGTTTGCAAATGTATTACCTACAACAGAGCAGAGCTGAACTAAAGTGAACTGAACTTTCGACTGCTTTCAACATGTGGCACATACTACATTTTTGTACATTTAAGCCAAACAGTCCATGAGGGCATGACATTATTGCAATGGGAGGCGTCTAGTGTCGTTACAGCTGTCACAATATGCAATGTGTTGTGTATGTTTGTGTTTGTGTAAAGTGTCGACAAAGTCATCAATAACAAAACGACTGTGCAGGCAGGCGAACTTATTAAATAAACACATACATACATATATATTTTTTATAGCGAAGTGTTGGTGCACAAAAAGCTGGACATATTGAGTAGACCACAGTGCAAACCGCATTTAATTCAAAATAAATCATTGATTCTGCTGTGACACTTTACTGTTGTTGCAAGTCATGTAGAATGCAAGTAGAGTGTTGAAAGCTGTAGGGAAAAATAAGTATCGACAGGTTAACCGAAAGCGGTCAGATTTAAATATAATGTAATGGTAGGTTTCAAAAACCTACTGTCTACTTAGATTATTCAAAGGTTTATAGAATATAACATAAACTCAGTCATCGCAGCAACCTAAGTATTCAATCCGTAGTCGACAAATCAGAATACATCAACTCTCACACGTAGCAACTACAAAACATAACAATACTTATCGTATAACATAAAAGAATACATATAGAATACTTACAAAATGGTGGATTATTTAGTAGATGACATGCATGTCCGACTACCGGAGCACTTTAAATGGATAAATGAATTATTTGAGGCTTATCCGTTGCCCGAGGCACCATCCCATCAGTGTCGCGATGAATTTCTGAAGGAACTTTTGGAGCCATACGTACCGCTTGAGAAGTCAACTGAATCCTCTGATAGTGTCAATGATAGGAGGCTACATTTTGGCACTAATACTATGCTAGGCACTATTCACGGTTCATTTAATGTGGAAAGAACTTTAATTCATCATAGAGATAAGTTTATGCGAGCCACTTCTCGCTATGTTAGTTCAATGTTTTCCGTCAGAGAATCTTCGATCCAAGCACCAGATGTATTTAAACTGATAAAGGGACGACAAGAGAAGATATCTGAAGCTATTGGATATTTAGCAGTGATCTTTGAGTTGACAGCTCTCAAGGATCGTTTGAATATATTTCGTGTGATGTGGCGTGTTAGTGTAACCATTGATAAATCCCATAAAATTTTCAGTTGGTCAATTAACGATTACTTAACACGCTTCAAGTTACCCAATCAAGCATATTTAGACATAACCGAACGGGAACTCATGGATCAAATGGATTGCTACAAGTTTCGCGTTGATGTGAGTGAAACTATAAGATTGATAACGGCGCTAACTGATGACGTCAGAAGTAAACGTGATATATGCGAGAGCTCCATGTTGGTAATCGAGTAAGTTGCGGTTTATGAAACAAAATAGTTTTTAGGTTCATAAGTTCTTGCGTTTTTTTTAGAGATGCTCGCACGGATATTGAAGAACTGGTTAAAACTTCAGAAAAGCTAGCTCAGGAGGAATACTATAATGCTGTAACGGCAGCTTATCGCACACCACGTTCAGCTGATCCTCGTCGTACACGAATGGGTGCAGTTCAATCAAAAATTAACTACAATGACTGTAAGTTACATTGGTAATGCAATAAGTTCCGCTTAACATAGATTTCCCATAGTTGTTTATCCCATTGAGGCTCGTTATCGCATTAAATACGCACAAACTCAAGTGGATCAGGCCATTATGTACAATGATTGTTACATTAAGGTAACAAATTGTTTTTATAAATAACTTTTACTAAGAATTATGCCACAGGAAATGAGCAAAGAGCTGGTCGAGTTGAGAAAAAGTATTTACGAAAGTCAATTGTTTTGGGAATGCAGTCAAATAGCATTCAATATGCAAATAAGTGGCTTAAAACAGCGCATACCCGACTTGGATGCCACATACGAAGCTGAAATGGAAAATTTGGCCAATGATCGAGAAGCTTTGCAAAACAAATTGATTAAGGCCAAGGAAGATGTCGTAAAGGGAAAACTGCAAATTCCATGGTTTCACATTAGAATTGCTGAAATCAAAAATATATTGGCTCAACAGGAGGCAGAAACTTTGAATGAAATGGTATTCAAAATTATTAAACTTAAAGAAAATTCATTCAGTTTTATTATAAATTCTAGATGCGTTTGAGAGTTTCTGAACGCCGCTCAAAAAAAAAGTCGACAAACGGCCGAAAGTCCACTGGCAAAAAGAAGAAAAGTGTTACCAAATATTATTAAACATCAAAGTCATCCAAATAGGTACAATTCATTTTGCTACTTTTATATATATGCATTGTTTGAAATAAAACTTCAAAATTATAAAATTTGTTTTATTTGGCACAAAAGGAAGTTCGACGATTTATTTTATTATCAACTTAAAGTACTCTATATAAAAATATTTAAATGTAGCACTGGCACTTAAAGGTGCTTTTCAAAATATAGTAGTGTGAGTGCCTGTATACAGTGGCGTCTAAAAAAAGGTGTACAGCAAACAACAGCTTATATGCAACTTAAAAACTTGATTGTGTTGTTTTCAACAAAACTTAATTTAGTCACATATATGTACTTATACAATAGTTAAATGTTTTTATATTTATTTTATGCCTATGATTTTTTTAATCTAGTAAAAATGATGAAATTTCAAGGTAAGTAATACTCAAGTAAACTGCAAAAACTCTTTTTTAGTTATGATTAAAGTCCTCTAAAGTGTTTACCATATTTAATAAGTTTAAAGCTTCAAATGTAATAGAAATTACTTTAAACCATTGCTTAGAACTCAGCGAACCATAAACAATTTAATTTTTTGCGAGTGATGCAATATTTGTATTGTTTTTATTGGGCGCCAACAAATTGGTTTTTTGAAGTTAGACTTTAGTTTTATGATCATATCATAACGGCATTAATATAGTTTACTGTTATTCTGTTTTGTTGTTTTGTTTTGTAGTTTTTTTTTGGTTTTGATTGCATTTGTTGTCGAGGCGCCACACAAATCGTTATGGACTGAAGCCGTTTATTGGTTTTTTCACGCAATGGCTAATGAGTAAAACATTTACGAGCACAGCTGACGACCCTATTGCCCCGCCCCGCCCCTTAAATCCCCTTTCAATACTCCCATACTCTCCCATCAAACGAATAAAAATAAAAGACGAGCAAGGCGAAGTGTTAAATTCGGAGAACTTTAAGGCTTTTGTAAATTTATGTAATGTAATTTAAGCAAGCTCACGCTCTAAGCCTTCAGCTGGTCTGACCAAGAACAATTTTGCTATAAATACTCCCACTGTACTGTACTGTTATTTAAGGCAACAGAACTTATCAGTTGCCTGTCGCCAGCTTGTCTGGCGCTTTCCTTACAAACCACAAGCCATCCCTCTTATAGACATCAGTACCAGTCTGGCCCCCATCCATCAACTTGGCCTACTTTATCGACAAGCTAAAAACATTTGCCTGATCCCCAAACCGATGTGCGTAATATAAATTTTTTTTCACTTTTTTTGTTAACATAGTTTGTGCTGGTAATGCCTGCAATTTACACACAGACCATTGACGCAACAAAAAAAGGCTTTGCAGACTCTGGACTTTGCATAAATCGACTGCGAAACTGGGACTAACTTTTAATCTTAGTTATATCTGGAATATTAAAGGCATTTGCAGGCTTCCTTTGACCAGCTCTCAAATATCTTGAATTACGTAATCGGTGTTAATAACAGCAGCAACAAAATCAAGGGCGTAGTTGGCTTCGCAATTGAATTAGATTTTGAATTAGAAACATGTCAAATTTTGTAGTTGAAATCTTATGAAAATCCGACAAGATTGATGGCTTTTGTGCCTGTAATTAATAAAGATTTTTGGCAAACGATGGGAGTAGAAATTTGTCAATTTTTGTTAAACAACAAATATATTTTAAAATGCCAGAAAGTGGCATAAAATGCAAGAGACAGAAAATTTTAAATTTTCTAACTTAATTGTGGTAAAAAGTTTATTTTGGTGACAAAAGCAGCAACCACATACAAACATACAACTGAAACACTTCTGAATTATATTTTTTTTCATTGCTATATAATTTAAAGTTTACAAGAAAACTAAACCGAATAGTTAGTGTTTTTCTTAGTACTCAAAATAATTTACCAGAAGCTCAAATCCCCAAGTTATATTGTCATCATATATTTTACAGTACATTGTGGGATTAGGAATTACTTAAGTTCTTTGCTTTGAATTTTGGGGGAGTTGTGACCCCATTTACCCCGGCCTCTGGCTACGCCCTTGTTTACAGTTCCACTCCAAATTCAAGCAAAAGTTCCATTCCCCTAAATAGTTCTAGTTAAAGAGGACAAAAAGTCATTTATGCAAACTGCTTCTGGCAGTTGACAGCAATTGAAGCAATAGCAAAACTGGAGCAGTCCTTGATAATTGAATGTATTGTTCTTATATTGGGCTTTCTTGTCTGGAATGAAAATAGAAAAAACACCACTAAGCATATTCGGTACATTCGGGGTACATTTATATAAATGTCCTTGTCGTTACTAGACAGATAGACACAGAAAGTGTAACCGCAAGCATTCGAGTATTTTATCGGACTGCCTAATTCATTACTTTGTTTATGAGACAAGTCTGACATTGTAATGACGCACATTCCCCAGCTTTTCTTTTGGCTTTTCTTTCATTTTCAATGGACAAAAGACAACCTGTTGGCATGAGACTGTTATTAGATTTTTATTACAGAAAAGTCTATGAATACGTATGTAAAATCTGTGACAACTTAACTAAGAGTATATAATATTTATTGGCAATATTTATTGCCTTTTGTTGTCGAATATGAAATATGAATTAATTAATAATATGATTACTTACAATTACATTTATATGAAAGTCTGTTTCTTTTTTTGTGCAGACGAATCAATCAACAACAGAACAGAGAATTACTCGGTGTGTGTGTGTGTGTGTGCGAGTGTATTTATAGCCTTATTGCTTTCTTGCTTCAACGGGATTACTCAATTTGTTTTCCTACTCTCCCGCTCTCTGTCCTTCTTTACTTTTCCCCTGTCTTCGGTGTCTGCCGCAGCCGAAACAAGCAACATGCAGCCAAATCGAAGCAAACAAAGTCAACACCCTCAAGCCAAAAGGCTCTCAAAGCCAATTTACATGTGGCACAGTCAAACCACTGTAATTGTGGGTTTCTGCCTCTCCTTCTTACACACTCCCGAGGTGTGTTTGTGTGTGTGTCTGTGTGTGCTTTACACCTGAGGCCACTTCGAGCGAAGGCCTCGAAGGTTTGACTTTTGTGTAGCGGCTGTTGACTTTTCACATTGCTCACAAGCTCACACTTAAAACAAATCATCTTTTATTATAACGCATTAATCATACGCACTGTGAGCCGTTGCTGCTGTTGTTGTTGGGTGTTTTTAAGGCGGAAGTGCAAAGTTCTAGCAGCAAACCAAATAGGTTCACAAAAAATAAACACATTTCTTTACAATGGCCAGTCGTTGGCATGCCAATTTTAGCTGGTTTATGGCCAGGCGCACAAGCTAACACTGAAAAAGGCTAAAATAAACAAAAAGCTGTGATGTTTTAAAAGAAAACAAGTAGCATTACTTACTTCTACTCAACTTTTGGCGACATACCTAAATCTCAAAGCACTCTTTCAAAATACTTAAATATTTTTTGAGGCTATTTTTTGGTATTTTTAAAGAATCTAGCTTTTTTTCAGCATATGCAAAGCTGTCAACACTGCAGGTCTCTGGTGTTTTTCATTGGACCCTCAGCTGCCCAAGCTTTTAATTTTTTCTTTCTTGTGAATTTTGGTGTTGCCTACTTTTGTGCTTGGCCATAATTTATGGCCAGGTGTGCGGCAGCTCTAATTGCATGATAAGTTTTACCAATGAGCATTTCTCTCTCTCTCTCTTTCCCTCTCAATTTTTCTTTCTCATTTTTTGTGTACCGATTTTTGGATGTTTGTATTTCATTCAGCTCGACTTGATGCCTTATCGGCCGTTTTGTTTCGATTGACGTCAATTCGTGTGGACTCCCAATTTGTGCGACTCTGTTGAGCTGGTCGAGTGCTTTGGCCAAAAGGCAATTGATTAATGGCTACCGCTTATTAACAGCCATTTTGTGTATGTGTGCGGTAATCGCAAGAGTGCCTTCACGTTTTTTGGCCAAAACAACTCAATTGGCTGCCTTTTTTGTGTGTGTTATTTGTATTTGAGCGCAGTGAAATAACTTTCTTTTTCCTACTTGAAATTCCCAACTCATCGTGTTAAAAACCGAGGGCAAAAACTGTTACATACTTTTCAGCGTTTTGTGTGCTGAACAACGAAACCAGCAAATCCAACAAGACATCAGAAAATGTCGCAGTATATCCTGCAACAAGGACCACAATGACAATGCGGTTGCCACTGAAAGTTCGTTCAGCGCGAATAGCTGTGGGCATATTTCTTGCCATTCTATTCTTTTTTTATTGTGGCGAAAGTTTCCATCGCTGTGGCAGCTGCAATTGCTGAATTGTTGAATGCTAGATATTTGGGGTATTGCGGCAAAAAGTCGCGACTGCGATGCGACCACTTTGAGTGTGGCATGCAGCTGCTTAATGCCAGTCAGCCAAGCGGCAGGGAGCCTGTTTATCTTGGCTCTGTCAACGGCTCAATGTTGGCAGAATTCGCCTTCACCTACGTTTTCCGCACTCAAATCTTCCCCGTTCCTTTTAGAGCTCTTTAAAACGCAGTTCGGCATTTAGGCTATGACTTGACATGGGCCAAAATGTAGGCGGCAACATTTGATATTCAAAAACCAGCTGACTTATAGACAACATGCTGTGTTCTAGGCCATTTGGGCGTGTCTCCTTCCTGAGCATGTGGGCGTAAGTAATATATATCCAAGCGGAAAATTGGACTGGGTGAAGCCGTAGCACTACAGGCCAAAGGTTTAAAGGCGACAGCCACCAACACAACAACAGTCACAACGAAACCAGCTCAGATTTCAAATTGTCAAGCCAAAAAGTTTGCATTTAAATTCAGGACACCAAACAACAAATTAATGCGCAAAATTGTGATTTTGATTAAGAGTAAATGAAAATAAATGGCTGTGCAGATGCCAAGAGAAAAGGAAGCCATCCACTGGGAATTATATTAAAATGCTAATTTTTGTTAGAGCACATTGTCTATTATTGTGAAATGGGAGTGAAATTGGTTAAGGCTGAGTGAATTGTCTATAACGTCTTTGTGTGTGTGCTCTTAAATATGAATTGATTATGAATGAAGTCGAGCACTTAGTTCAAGGACAAAATTAAAGCGGTTATGAACTTAAGTTTTTGACTCTAAAATATGAGCCTAAAATGCTAACAATATTTATTATGGAGTCTAGCAAGAAAGCAATTTAAAAACAAATTTAATAAGGTCTATAATAGTTAGGTTAATTTAACTATTTAAGTTGTTTTAAATACTCAAATCAAATAAGTCTGAAAAGCATCTGAAAGTCAAGAGAAAATGTATTTTAGTATATAAGACTTGCTGCAAAAATAACTCAAAGCTTTTAAGTGGAAAGTAAAGTCCATAGAGAAGCTCAGTTTATGAAGGATTGAAAAATGCTTGAAAACTAACACACGTTTACAGGTTTTACTTCCTATTTGTTGTGTGTTTTTACTTCTAATTGTGTTTGAAGCTATTTATGGCACATTTGCCCAAACAGGAAGCAAGTTCAAAGTGTAAATTAAATAACTTATTAAATACAGACACATATCTTATAATAAACAGTTTCTTAGCCTGTGGCCTGATTGCCATTTCCACGCTTTGTATTTTCATAGATAGAAAAATCTGCTATTTACTTGGCCAATTCAAATAAGTTTACATTAATTTCAGTTGTTGGCCCACCACAACCACCTGCCTGCTATTAGCCACGAAGTCTTTAATGGGCGCGTAATAAATTTGCAAGTGGTGAAGGCAGGCACAACAAATAAATGGTAAGAGTTTTGGGTAATGGAGATAGCCAGTTTCAGCCAAGGGGAATTGGGTTTGAGTTACCAAAAATGAAACAGGCAATCAAACAGAAACCATTTTCTGGCAATAAACTTGCAATTAATGAACGCCAAATGAGTTCCGATGGCCAAGCCTGCGGCCTCTTTGTGTTAATGCCTTTTGTGTGTGCGTTTGTCTGGGTGTCTGTGTGTGTTTTGGCCGTGGTTTGTCTCTTTGCGTTGGCCAGGTTAAAATGGTAAACAAGCTGACACGTTTCAACGATAGTTCACGGTATTAAAGAAGAGCTTTCATTTAAATTCTCTGAAAATGTTATACAAAGAGCCAAGCAAATTTCTGATTTTGACACCAGACACGACACGAGCGACAATTAGATTTTGCTGGAATTCTAAACAAATTGATGTCAACCGGCTTAAATTTTGCATTCGTAATTCAAGAACTTGAATTTTCAAGCTGGAAAAGTTGATTGCGGTTGTGCGTTGACTGAGCTTGCAACAAATTTTTGCTATTTGCTACAGGCATTTTGTGTACCAAAAAATGTTTATAATAAGCAATGGATACATTTATATATATATATATCAGCAGCAGTTACCTTGGTGTTCAGTTTGTGGCCCAGAGACTACAAATTGTGGAAACAGACAGGCAAATGTCTGGCAATGGCAATGGCAATGCCAATGACTTTAGACTTTTGACTTCCGCTTCCGTTTCTAACAAAAGCGCTTTGGGCCATAAAGTTAATAAAGAAAAAAGCAGAAACTTTTTTTTTTTTTTATCTGTTGCTGTACGTTTTGCTTTAACAAGATTTTTGAAGCGTTTAGCGTTTATGCATAATATGGACTTAGGGCAATTTCCAGTGTAATGCCATAGAACTTTCGTTCTTAGCTAATTTCGGGGTAATTTAAGCAACTTGCAACAGAGTCGAGTTAAATTTAACGGTTGCTTGGTCAAAATGGAATTATGACTGCGTGAAATCGAGTGTCAACGGCGATAAGGTCTGCGTATCTTCTTGGCCAACTTTAAGTGCATTTGACATTTCGCTTGACTGACCAAAATTGAATTGAAGTCAAGTCGATTATTCAATTGAGTTGAACGTCTGCTATCGTCAACAAATTACCAGAAATGATAATCCAACTGACAGTAACACACAGCACAGCCGCAGAGTAGCAATGTGGGCTAAAGTATATTGCCAAACAAAACCGTAAGCACCAAGCCAAATGGACTGCGAATGTGGCTCAAAATTGAAGTGGGGCGCAAAGTGGAGTCCTGGATGTAGGTAAGTGGGTGAGTGGGTCCGAGTGGTTTCAGGACTTTCGCTTAAATCGACGCTGTTTCGTTTTGTACCATAAAAGCCAATTGCTAGCCATTTTATGCGGATTGGTTAGCAAGCAAAAAAAAAAGGAGGAAAACTCTTAACGGTGTCAAACTCGTTTTGCTCACACGACAAAACATTTGAGAAAAACGGAAAAAGCGGAGTGAACAAAGTGTCGACTTTTTGCATTTGGCAAAAGAGGAAAAATTCAGCCGTCAAATCATTCCAACAGCAGCGAATTCCCTTGGGGCACTCACATTTGTATTTACATTTGTATTTGTTTTGGTATTTTGTTTTTGCTTTGAATTTTCCTTTTGTTGTCAACGGAAAATCAATTGGCAACTGGGCTGCTTGTTAAAGCATTCCACTCTTGTTGTGTTGATTACACCGCGGGCGACCATAATAATTAGAATGAAATTAAGGGAATTAACGCCTGCTGCAAATTGAGAGCTCTTTCTCAGTTGTGTGGGCAGAGCTCACTTCACGTTTCCCCCTCTCTCCCTTGCCCTAACGCCATTTTACACATGGAATCGCATGTTGCCTTTTGATTATCATTGCGGCTAACCACAGCAGCAGCAGCTGTGTGTGTGTATGTCTGAGTGTGGGTGTGTGTGACTTAATATCAGGGGTCCATTTAACTGGGTGTTTAACACCACATGAAAGTCCCAGCCAGCTAAACTCGTACTTCAATTACTTATGCTAGCTGGTTTATGGCTATTTAAGTCCAACTATAATTATGTAAAAAAGAAAATAAATTATAATTGTTACAAAAGCTATGATTAATTATAAAACTTTCATAGCTTATTAGACTTTGTTTTAAGCAAAAGTTTTGACTACAATTTATTTGCTTTAAAAAGTGCTTTTAAAAAACAGTTTTTTACTCCTTGCAGATGTTTTAATTTCCTAAACATGTACAAAAAATTCAAACTCATTATCTGTGGAGGCTTAGTCAAGTTTTACTGCACATATGTACTTGTCAATTGCTCATAATGATTTGCTAAACTTGTACTGAAAACTTTGCCGTAAATGCTGTAAAGCATTACAGTGCTGCCAGTGCGAAACAGCTTCCTAAAAGTAGCCACAAAATGGTTAAGAATTTTGCCAATTTTAGTTACACTAAGACTGATAGTAGTGTAAATGTTTTAAAGGGTAGTATAAATATTTATTTAATTTTGCTTGAACTAGTACAGCTTAACCTGAGGATGTGATATTTTTAAAATTTATATGTTTTTGGGCTCAAGACAACTAGCAGAGTCGATTGAAATCAAAATTGGTTTGATTTGCAAAAATAAAAAAAAATTGTCCAATTTTTTGGCAAATTTTATGATGTTACCCCCTTAAATTTTTTCAAAAAAATCATCCAAAAATGTTGGTTAATTTTTTTATGCCAATCGATAGCTCTGGTCCATACGAGCTTAACAATATATAAATATCGTTGGGCGGATGTTGAGTCGCAAAAAATATGTGAAATAAAAGTTGAATTGCCTAAAGTTTAAGGACATAAAATATGTTTATACTTTACCAACTAAACTACATAAACCTAAATAAATTTCTAAAAATCCACTAGCAATTGTATCTAAAGATAGCTATCCTCGCTATAAAATAGCTAAAATGACAGCAGTGCGCACTGCTGCAGTTACTCTAAGAACACAGTGCTTTTTTAGCTGGAATTCTTTTTATATGTTTTAAGACCTCTGCGCAGCGTAAGTTTTCTTTAACACGGTTAGTTTTGAAGTACTTATATGCACAGTTCGCTAAGTTTTCACTTCTTAAAGTTGTTTACACTTTTTGTGTTGTTTTTGAACCGACAGGAATTTTAGTTCTTTGTTGTTGCTGTTGTCAACAAATTGCAAATGTTGATATTTTTATTTCCGCTCCATTGCTCAATAGTCGTTATAGTTGAAATAACTTCCTGGTTGAACTAAGCTAGAATGTGAAAAGTTGAAATGCTGTGCATGTTTTTATGATTTTCTTAAACTATAAGATTTGTTTGTCTTTTCCGAGAACTTTTTCCACACACACAAAAATAGCGCACTCTTTCTCGTTATCGGAAAACATTAGTCTACTGATAATATTTATATAACAAAGTTCATGTTGTGGTTCTATTAGTGGCTGCACTTTACTGTTCATCTCTATTAAATCCTCTTTTCTCAGGCCACACTCGACAAGTATTTAGCAATTTCCACTTTTTGTATTCTGCTTGCATGCAGATTTGTTTGCTTTATCGATTGTTTGATAACGGGAGTCGACTCTTATTTGTCTGCCCTTAGTTAGTTTGTCTATCCGTCTATCTGTCTATCTGTCAGTCCGTGTATCGTACCTTTGTCCGTTGCCACAAAAGCAAACAACTTCCGTGTGACAGCAGAAACTAGAGCAAAGCCAAAGCCAAAGCTAAAGCCGTAGCACTCAGACAGAGACAGAAATAGCTAACAAGAGAGGCGTAAAGAGACAGAGTTCACAATATTTGCGGTTGTTTATTTTTGGATTTCTTTTCTTATATGATGTTTCAGTTGAAACTTGAAACACGTGCCAAAAGTTGTTACCTTTAAAGCAATTTATTTGCTTGCAATTAAAAGAATTCCAAACTTTTTTCGTCAAATTTTTCTAAAAAGTAAATTTCATTTTAGCTTAACGAAAGTTCTGTCTTCTCTTATCAAAAATTGAACTCAATTTGATTAATTAAATCGTCAGCATTTAGGACGCACTTAATCTAAATAAGTGTCTGATTGGTGCGAATTAAGTAGAAGTTTCAATAGCTTTTCCTAAAAATACCCAACGAGGGGAGAATCAAGACTAGCAGATAAGGTGTTGCCTTTTGGGTTCCGCATCGATGATAAACAATGGATTCTCAGTATCAAATTGAAGGAAGCGTAATTGAAGAGAGAGAGAGGGGAAAGAAAAGAGTGGAAAAGTCGAACTTACTTAAATGAACAATCGATGTTATCTTTCAACGTGGGGTCCTGTGCCTGCTCCCAAGACAGACACGTTTTTATGGATGGTACTTAAATGAAGGGAACTCGGCAACTTTAGCGCCAAGTTAATGCGTTTTATCAATTGAGTTCCATCAAATGAAACACTTTGTACGTAACTGTAGCCAAAACTGAAAGCCAAATGAAGACAAATAAATTGGATTTCTTTACCAAAAACAAAAAAAGAGAAAAAACCAAAGTTAGTTAGTTACTCTGGAGGTAAGTAGACCGCCGCATAAATTAGTTGTTCACTTTAATTCACGGAAACCCAAAGAAATATTTACAACCATGTTCTGCGAAAAGGTAAGGCTATTGAAGCCACTTGCTGTTTCCCTGCTAACTTGGCTATAAATGCCGTGCACTTTCATTTGTTCACTTGAATTTTCAATCCACGAATTCTTTGTATTCCATGCATTTCCTTTTAATTAAATAACAAAGGTGTTTATTTCTGTATGAATTGTATACTTTAATAAATTAAATTGAAATTTATTTATAGCACACAGAAATTTTTTAACTGGAATTGTACTGATACATATTTCTCACAACAAGTAGCATAGTGAATATTCTTATGATATTTACACATTAATATCTGTCACATTTATATCTCAGAAGTAGGTTGAAGATCAAACAGTATACACAACATTAACAATTAATTTAATATTATTTAATAAGTAGTATTATTTAACAAATTTGGTTTCGGTTTCGATTTCGGTAATTTCGTATTCGTTTATGGTTTATATATGAAATTTTAAAGGTACAACTCTCAAGATTAACTATAGTTAATATTTTTATGTACAATTTTTATCGCATTTTTGGCCTCACTTAAAAAGTATTTGATGGATATTATATAGACACAGATTTGTTAAGAAAAAGATAGCTGCTGATTTTCTATGTTTATTTAGCTAACTAACTAACTTATGACTAATCCGCTTACTATATTTTAAATCTCACAAAAATAAATAATATTTGGATGCAGGAAAAAAGCTCAACGATTAATTGGTTAAACCAATAACTCCATAAACTACGTGATTACATATTACTAGAGTTGTCTCCATGGTCATATTAGACCCTCGCATCGGTGTACTCAATGCGAACGGTGCGTCGTGGTCGCTGCCCCCTCAAGGGATTCGAGTTTGCCTCAGAGGCTCCACCCAGACTGCGCAGCGCCAGCAATTCCCGTGGCTACAATTGTGTGCGTTTTGCGGCCCCATTTGTGCCCGCAGTGGGAGCATCTCCAGGTGCCTCCACATAGGAGTAGGAGGGAGTTTCCATCACCAGTGGATGACATATCTCATAGACGGGTACCTTGAGACTTGTCTTGCGTAGCCCACCCAAGCTGCTTTGCGAACTTGAGCTGGGCCCAAACGAACGTCATCTGGAGTCGGTGCCAAGCTCGGAATGCGAATGATGCAGTTCACTTTCGTCACCAAAGCTGTGAGCCGCTGCACTGGGCGTAATACTTGGTGTTCTGCCCTGTATGCGTATGGCAGACATATCCGATCCACGACGAGAACTCTTTAGTGAAACACTCTGACGCGAACAGAAGCAACGGCAGATGATGCGCTTGAAGGCAAAACGAAAGTCCTTGGAGAAGAGCGCATAAATCATCGGATTCACCGCCGAATTGCAGTAGCCGAGCCAAAACAGAATGGAGAAGAGCAATGGATCTACACAATCCTGGCAAAAGGGTCGTATAATGTAGATCGTGAAGAACGGACACCAGCAGAAAATGAACATGCCTACGATTATGGCCAATGTCTTGGCTGCCTTAGTCTCCATGCGAAAGCGTTTCACTTGCGCTTTAATGTTCCGTCTGCCCATCTTTTTATTTGCCGCACGCTGATGTCCTCCACTTTCACTTGTGCTGCTCTGCCGTCGGGATAAGTCGGGCAGCGCTTTGCCCACCTGCAGGTAACAGGTGCTGCCGCCATGATGCTGCTGTCTATACAGATGCGATTCGGTGGTCTCACGACCATGTGCGCCATTGTAGTGCACGGAGAAGAGCGCATTGCCCGAGGGACGACGACTTTCGTGTCCGGCCTCCGTTTGAGCCAACTCGTTGATGTTCTCACTGGATGGATACGATACTGAGATCTTGATCTTATCATGCTGATGGTGCATTCGTCGCGTTGCATATTTGCTGAGTCGCTCCGGTGAAGGTGTTCCCAGTGTTGTCGTCGTGCTCTGCGTGCTACCATTGCTGTGCATCGAGTCCTGTTGATTTGAGCCACGTCCACGATGAATTCGCAGCGTTAAACGTTGCTCCTCGAAGCGTGAGCCAATACCCTTGGAGCCTGTTTGGAAAAAACAGGTGAAAAATCTATATTAGTACTGAATTTACTTGAAGTTTGCTATTTTATTGAATATCGCTCATACGCGCTGTTGCACAACAAAGCGCACGATTTGCTGGTGAGCTATCCGGCTGCACTTTAGCAAATTAAACGTGTAATTATGCAAATGTCTTGGCGACAAAGCACTCAACCTGCCTGTCTCCCCACTTTTGTGACTCATTCTCCTGCTCCTTTTGCCTGTCTTGGCAACACAATGCCCTCCTGCTGTTCGTCTTAGGCGCATTTAAGCTGCCTTCAAAGCGAACTTTATTTCATTAATACACATACATTTGCATAAATTCACACACAAAATGAGACAGAGAAAGATAGAGACACTTGCCGTCTGTCTCTGGACTTTGTTGCTGCCCGTTTTGCATTTATTACTCACACGCACGTTTAACAGCTGTATAAATTTTCATTACATGCCGCGTGAATGTTATGAATAATCAGCAAAATAATGTCTTGTCATTTTGTTGCCGGTTCTGTTTCTGTTTTTGATTTGGATACGAGCCTGAATTGTTTTTGCCAGCACTCTCTTAAATTATTAATTGCTGTCTGTCTGAACTCTGACCTCTTTTTGAAGTCGATTGGAAGTGAAATCTTTATTTTATACCTGTCAGCACTTTAATACTATAAAAGTAAACTATTTGCTCTGCTTTTGACATAGTTGTTGTTCTGCTGCTGTACATGAAATATTTGCTCAGCAAAGGCGATCAAAGTAATTGTTTTGTCCGCATTTCTGGCATTGGGCAGTCAACAGAATTAAGAATGTTGGAATGAAGCATTTAAAGCTCTCAAAGGACATTTTAGATTACAAAGCAATTAAAAAAATATTTTTAATCAGTAGAATTTTAATAAAACTGAAAATTTAAGCTGTTTCTTATCTGGTCAAATTAACTTTGAGTTTTAATTTTATATAAAATTTTATAGTTATATCTATGTCTATGTATCTCTTCATTATCCTTTAAGTGAGCTTTTTGTTCAGGTGTCTGCCAATTAATTTGTTTATAAATTACCTTCTTACTCTTGTCGGCGTTCTTTTTTGTATTCATTGTCATAATCTTAATAGTTTGGTTTTGCTTTTATTTATTATCATTATCTTAATCTTTTGTTTGTTGTCTTTTCTTTTTATTGAAAATGCTATTTTCTTAAGCATAATATCGGTTGATATACACATATAATTAAATACAATTTTATAATACACATTAATTATAATTAAGTAACTGAACTGATTTAAGATGACAACGAAAGGGAACAATAGATCTGCTTAATATACAACGTAGACAGTTATTTAAGGTAAATGCTTAGTTCTAAGTATTTTTATGTACTTAACTCACAGTGCATCGCGGTGAAGTAAGTACAGTAAGTACATTTAAACTTAAGCTTAGTGTGCCTTAGGCCTAGGTAAATACACGTAAATTATTGCCATTAAGTTACAATGTCGTTCGAATGCGAATACTGTCAATGTCAAAGGTCAAATTGCGATTGGCGGCGGTTGGTTACAAAAGTACAAAAGCGAAATAAATTGGCTTATGTCAAATGTAAGTAAATTGTTGTTGCTGTTGTTGTTTTCCATGTTTGGCTTAGAGCACTCGACCTTTGCAGAAACCACCACGTCGTATACGCTTCGTGCTGCCATTGGTGTCCATCTCGATGGTGGAGTCCTGCGGCAACGAGGCTGTGCGCTGCAAAGGACTCGCCTCATAACTGCCAATTAGTCAGCTGAAATCAACACCATCCCCATCATCGGAGCAACCCGAAATTGTTTTATGAAATGTCGCCGGTGCCATCAGTGCCCGAGCCGCAATCATTTGGAAATTCTCTGATGCTCGGAAACCGCTGCGAGTGCAAACACAACGACACACGATGCGCTTGAAGGCAATGCGAAATTCATGAGAAAAGAGTGCATAGATCATGGGATTAATCGCTGAGTTGCAGTAGCCCAGCCAGAAGAGCACGGAGAAGACCGTGGGTTGTATGCACTGATCACAGAAGGCGCGTATCAAATACATCGTAAAGAATGGCAGCCAGCAGACAATAAAACCGCCTACGATTATGGCCAAGGTCTTGGCCGCTTTGGTCTCCAT
Source organism: Drosophila parthenogenetica (assembly GCA_035047505.1). NCBI lineage: Eukaryota > Metazoa > Arthropoda > Insecta > Diptera > Drosophilidae > Drosophila > Drosophila parthenogenetica. Next base: position 8,503,869 of record JAWNPM010000183.1, read on the forward strand.
TCGAAAACGCTTCACTTGTATCTTGGCACTGCGTTTTCCTGCCCGTTTCTTGGCTGCCGTTGAAGCAGCTGAATTTCCACGCTCCAAATCATGATGACCTGAATTGTTTGAGTCCAAGTTGAAGGTGGTTTCGCCTATGTCGAAGAGACTGCTCTTGAAGGACGCACGTCGTCCGTTGGACAAGGAGTTGGTTCCACCTTTTGTGCTGCTGACGACGGCATAATGTGGCGAAGGTGGTGGCGCCTGTGAGCCAGCAAGACGTGGTGGCTCTAGCATGTTCTCCGAAGATGGAAACGACACCTTGATGGCCACCTTCTCGTGCCGCTGACGATTAACCCGCATCGAGGTGGCTCTCTTGGGTGTACTCAGCTGTAAGGCAGTCTGTTGATCATCGTTTGTGGCATTCAACACAGTACCAGCTGCTCCATTGCTGTTCACACTCAGTGTCGAGGACATGGAGTGCACGGAGAGCGGAGTGCGCTGTGGTGTGCCACAAGGACGTCCACGATGAATGCGCAGTATTAACTGGGAGTCGTCATCCCGATTATTGCCACCCGATTCTCGTGGACTGCCTGCAATAATTCAGTATGTTTTTTTTGGAAGTTGTCGGCATGTCGAAATTGAAAACTGAATACAAAATTTCACATGGTACATGATGTTGTTGTTGTGTTTTTTTTTTTTTTTTTGTGTCATTGTGAATTTTGATTAACATTCAATTTGTATTATACATGAGATTTTGATGTGTGTGATTGTTCCTTGTTCAGTTAGAGACAAATGACTCGTTTATGTTTTGTTGTGAGACACGTTAATGTAAGACAGGAATCTAACTACGAACGTTAACATTGAGATTTTTGTTGAAAAAAGATTTGCATACTTATTTAATCTGTACACTACGTATGTTACTTAAAATTTAATATTATAAATATGTGTACTACAAGTTCATGTTCTCAGTTCGACTAATATTTCCATCTGGGTAAATTTATATTGCATACTTTTTGGGGTATGCTAATAAACAAAATGGGGGTTTAAATTAATTCGTTTTTATGATCATTTTATAAAACTTAAATATGTTTATATTAATAGAAATTATTAGAACTGAGAATATGCCGTTGTAGGTGTGAAAATTTATAAAAGTTTGGGTTGGACCAGGCAAGAGCATTCCAAAAATGCTTAAAAAGATTAGAGGTATTCAAATATTACTTATAATAAGATATATGATTAAAAAATTCACAAAATCTATTTGATTATTATAAAAAAAATTGTATAATTAAGTTCGGTTCCTTGATTTTTTCTTAGGGGTATGTTATTAAGTTGTATATTTATTATGATTATGCCTTATTGTTTATACAATATTTGAAATAAGGTTTTAAAGTATCAGGTAAGCTTAAATAGGTTCTAAATGAAGATATTTTTAGTTTAAAAATTTCTCAGTGACTCCTGCTCTTCTGATGGGATATTTCAAATCATAAGAATTCAAAGATGTCATGCAAACTTGTATTTAAATAATAATATAAAGTTTAACACAACTTAAGCAAATCCTTTACATTCGCTAGCCAACCATTTCTTGATTTGCAATGCATTCTTACCTTTAAACAATAAAATTAAATTAACTTTTAAGCGATTTATATAAGTAACCTTTCAGCAAACATCAAATATGTGCACTCTCAGGTGTAATTTGATTTTCGGCAATACCGGATGCCCAATATGACCATTTGCCAGTACAGTATTGGTATAAATAGTAGAAAAATATGGAAAAGTACATTTGCATAAAAGCAAATGTGAAACGAACCCATAAATGTATGAAAAATGCAAATTCAAAGGACCTGCTCTTGATTTATTATATATGTGTAGCAGTAGCGGAAAAAAACAGAAAGAGAAAGAGAAAATGTAAATCTATGATAATGCCTACAATATTCCATTTCAAAGAGTATGAAAGGAAAAAAAAGAGAATAGCAAATTTTCCTATTAATGCTGCATGGAAAAACTACTATTTATATATTTGTACTCCTTTGTACGAATGACTCGTAAAGATCCTGAGGCATTATGTGGGCTGTAAAACAGGCTAAAGCGTGGGTTTTCCAACAACCAAACAGCTGCAACAAAAGCAAACAAATAAATAAATGAAGGGAGAAAACTGTTTTCCCATCTAAACTGTTTCCTATGCAAATTGATGATTGAACACACCCACCCATGAATGGAATGGTAATAATAATGCTAATATGAAGTATGTATAATTTACATTGCATATGAAATAAATGATATCATTGATTGTTTTTCCAAACTCGTTACCATTTGTGGCATTTGTACGCATTTTATAATGCCTCTACTGCATTTAATTTGTGCGTTTATATGCACTTCATTAAATGTTTAATTAGTCTGTTTGGTAATTACTCGTGTGGTCGCACTCATTTAATATTGTTTATTGTTTATTTAGCTATGTAAATCTGGCATTTGACCTTTGAGTAGTACTTTATGTTAAATGGCACAGGACGTCAAACTGAATATTGTTTAACAGACGCGAAAGTCAAGGCGAAAACTGAGACCGAGACCGAGACTGCTGCGACTGAGACTGGCAGGCGTGAAAAGCTGGTGGCGAAGGTGGTGAAAGTGGTGAAAGTTGCTGCTGTTGACATCAGGGCCAGGGTCAAATCTTTTGAAATTGAAATTTTTGAAAGCCCTCAGCTGATGTGCAACAATAACTACAGTCTACAGACTCAAGTGCTGAGACGCTCCGACAGTGTGTGTATATATATTATATATAGAGCATTTTAACGCCATGAACCTCGGCTAGTTGTTGAACTTGAAACTTGATTACCTTCAAAAGCCACTAAGAAGCATGTGCGGGTCATATAGGAAACACAACCCAAAAAAAAAACAACAACAATATAAGAGAACTACGCCTTCGCATTGTGTCACGAAATGTTTTTAGAATTTTGTGCAGAAAACTACGTTGAACGTGGCATGAAAGAATAGAAAACACGCATGGCAAGTGCCCTGTATAATGTGTGTGTCTATGTCTATATGTGTGTGTGTAAAGGGGTGGGGTAATGCCACTGTGTGTGTTACATTTTTCAAGGCTGTCGCATGATGTTCTGTAAGCGGCTATTTCATAAAATCTGGGCATTGTCTACAGAATAGCGCCAACTAAGGACACGCCAACTGCAAAACAAATCAACAAAACATCAAAAACAACAACGCAAATAAACAATAGCATGTCGTCATCAAGTAGCAAAATAATATATGAACATATGACGTGCACAATTAGTTCAAGTTTGTCTAGATGAAAGTAGACGTCACTCAAAGCTTTCACATGTTCAAATTAGGTAGCAAAAGACGTCCGGTAAGCTTGAAATTTTAGAAGTAAGTGATAATTTAGTCAAAGAATATTATATTTCTCAAATTTAATGCATTGAACCATGAACAGATTTGAGCAAAACGTTTAAAAACTAAAACAACAAATGGTTATGAAACATTTTATTAAATTTCGCTACAATGTTTTTGGGAAAAAAAATTATGTTTCCTGATTTTAAAAGCTTTAATGGGTTGTCTATAACCCGCAGCATTTAACAGGTTTGCCGATGAAAAAATTCCAATTAGTTGATAGAGCAGTACGTAAAACATTAACAATTCTTCGAAGTTCCTGATGCTAAATTGAGTTATTCAATATATTTACGAAACAGGCCAATGTGTAAAATTTCTTAGAATTAATTTACTAAAAATGCAGTATAGTTTAAATTGGTCTCCAATTTAAAAGTATGGTACCAAAATCAAGAAATGCTGCTCAAACATTCCAGTAAATGCAGCCAAATAAGCTTTGGGAACAAGCACGTTACTGCCAAAAACGGAACTCTACAACCATTAAATTTTTGAGTATAAGCCGCAGCTTGATATAATGATGATAAACACAATAAAACGAATCCGAAACGCATCATTCTGTGTATTTATTGCGTTTGGCTGAAAGAAGTCAGGAAATGAAAACAAAACGATTCCTATTGTTGTGCGGAAATGAAAATTACATATTACTGTCTATTAAACAATCATTAGGGCTTCTCTGGAAAATTGTAGGCACTAGGCACTCGGCGTTTAGGCACTTGCGGACTGAACATTTATTTTGGGAATTGGCTTAGAGTTTTTGGGGCTCTGGGCATGCAATTAGCAGGAGCATTGACTTTCAAAGCGTTGTGCACGAAACGTGTCTATTGATTTTTTATATTTTTTTTGTTCCTCTTTTTGTATTATTATTATTATTATTATGCAACCCGTTATTTAGCCAGTTAGCTGTTGTTGTTGTGATTAAAGTCAATGCGTGCGCTTGGCTTAACGTCCCAAAGTCGATGGGATTAAAAACTCAACTAGAAACTGTGCCCAATGAGCTGATCAGCTGGAAGAAAGTGCTCAGTGCGCAGTATTGGCAAAATATTGCCATATGAAAAGCATAAACTTAAGTATATATAAAAGCGTGCGAGTATATACGCTCTACAGACTTGGACTACATATTTTTAATAACAGTTTAATTTGTCTTTAAAATGTGTGCCAAATTCACACATCAAAGAACACTGAGTTTCCCAGAGCAATAAACGAGGCGACTGAAAATCTAGTTAAACAAAGATACTTATATATCATGTATGTGTCTTCTTCTTCATCATCTTCATCTTTATCTTTTTCTTATGTAGATTTTTATTTTTCTGCCCTAATGGCCAAAGTTTGTTCATTTCATTTACGCTGCCTTTTTGTGCCTACGCCGATTTGTTTGATGTCCTCCATTGTGCATATGGAATTTACTCAGTATTGCATGAAAAACAATGCTCATTATAAGAATTGTACATGTACATATGGCAATGCCGTTAACCAAGAGTCGAATATACAATACTCTTATACAAAAAATAAATAAAAACTCCAAATAGAAACAAGAAACATTAAATAAGTCGATTAAATCAGTGGAATGGAAAAAACATTCTCATCTAATATTTTAATAGTCTCTGCCAGAGGATTAAACGAACATAACAAATTCTGATTGTAAAAGTGGGCTAAGATGTTAAGGCCAAGCCTTGAGGGAATTGCAAATCAAAAGAATACAATACATGTCGTTTGTGTGTTAACCGAATCAAATTGCACTCCGACTTTAATTCAGTCTTTAAGGAATGTGAAGTGATGGTCAGATGTTAGCTTAAATTATTCACAGTATATTAAATTTTATTTTATATATATAAATATTTTTTATGGTTACTTACATGGGTATTCTATGCTATAAATATATTTCAACTAGAAGCTACAGAAATGCGCTTGGTTTTATGTTAAAATTTATGCTTGGGTTTAAGTTACAAGGATTTAGGTTTCACTTTAGCAGCTTTCCCTTTAACTATACAGAAGTCAGCTTAGTTTTTTTTTCTTTGATTTTTAAAGGTATTTTCATAAGTTTTGTCAACTAAAATGCTTGAATTTTTGTTATTTTGTTAAACAGAATTTTGTATATTAACATGTCAAATTTTTCACTTAGGTTAGGTACTATTTAGGGCTCTGTTTAAATTTATTATATATTTATATTATAATTTATTTCGTTTTATGTTTATTAATGATTTACCGAGTGCAGAACACAAAAACAAAATGCCGACAAAAAATGTGTGTGGTTATTTATAAATGTTGTTGTTTTTTATTGCCATTTTTGGCAACTGAAATTGAGTTAGACACGGGACAAAAACGCACAAAGACAAACAAATGATATCCGCTATTTGCCAATATATTGCCAATTTATTATTATTTAGTCAGGAGTTAAATAGACAATGATTGCATGATCATTTTGTGTACTGTGTAAACCAAAAATCAGGATTCAAGGACGTCACACAAATTCTACACGTTTAGAGTTTTGAAAATTGTTTAGCAGTTAAAAATTTGGATAAAATTGTACGTAATATATTTTATTTAATTTTTGAGCAAACCAACTACAAACGCTACGTGGATTACATAACTTACGCTAGAAATTATCAAATCAGATCAAATCAAATCAAATTGAATTGAGTTGAAATAGAATTGGAATTAGAATGCGAATTAGTTAAAATATATTTTGAGGGGACAAAACTTTAAGCTACGCACAAGTTGCTGAATGAGAAATAACAAATATTTATGTGTCCAGATGTGTGTAGTTTTCTGAATTTGTTTATAAGCAATTTTGGAAAATTAAACTTACCCTTCGTCGTCTTAAAGCCCTGATTAATGGCCCGCGTGGTGCGCACGGCTGCTCGATAAATGCGCCAGTAGAAAAAGAGCATTACGAACATGGGTATATAGAAGGAACCCAGGGCTGAGTAGAGCACGTAGCCACGATCATTGGTCAGTTCACATTTCCAGGGACAACTTTTAGCCGGTTGTGGAATATTTTGAACTGGTGCATTTAACAGATCGTAGTCCATATCCGTTACTGGTGAATTTGTTGTTGTAGTTGTTGTTATGGCTGCTATATGAATCTCAGCTGAGCCATCGATTGGCGCAAAATTGGGATCATATGGATTATAGGCATTTCCAATGCTATTTCCATTGCGATTTCCATTCCGATTTCCCTTGCCAGTTATCTTCGATAAGGAGGCTGGTGCCTCCTTGTGCTTAATGCTATTGCTATCTTCATCTATTTGCTCATCCTGTGTGCTTGACATTGTGGTGGCATAGTAAAGCGTATTATTTCCCCGTGTATAGGTCGGTTGTACCATGGCCTGAAAGAAAACACACACAAACACGCACGTAAACAAAAATATGTCAAGTATAGATATATGAGATATATGTGTGTGTGACATTTGATCGGGGTTATATTGTATGTATATTAGAAGCTTTGTCAACGACTTTTGCCCATTGAAATTCTAGACTCGAACACGTACACAAAAAGAGAAAAAAAGAATAAATTCTCCAACTCACACATTGCTCACAATCAGCCAATAAAAATGCAACTTAAAGCGGTTTATTTTGCAAAAAAGATATTCAGCGACGTGTTTGGCATAAATATAATATTAAGCGAAGGTGTAGCATACATTTGGGCGCACGACTGCAAAACACTCTAACTTAATAGTTTTACAGCTCAAACATATTCCAAATGAAAGGTTAACGTAACGATTTGCCTCACTATTGATTTGTTATAGCTGCAGACTGAACTCAGCTGTTTGTATAGGATATACACAGTTCTACTTGATGAAACCCTTGGGGTATTTCACTTGATACACTTTATGGATATTGCCGATAATAAAGTGGAAAGTGGAAAGCGTATTAATAAAAGCCACCCTCAGCATACAGTTTAAAGCTGCGCAGAGAATGCCAAGGGCGACATTTAAGAGCGAGTCACATACATATGCATTCTATATAAGGAAATGCTCTGTCACATGCAGGTGGCAGAACACACCTGACTTTCAAATTGATGGAGAGATAGTCGTATATCACTGTATTATATGAATAATCAATACGAACAGCATACGAGTCGAGGTTCGTTTAATGTTATGCAATGGGAGAAATGCATTCAAAACGGTTTTTAGTTGCCCCAAAGGGAGTTTACTACTGTTACCAGTTGACTGACTGATTTCGGTGCTTAGCTTTAGGCTAACAAGATGTGTGGAACACGGTTACCGCCTTAGGCCATATAAGATTTATGTGTCTTGGTCAACTCAATGTCTCCATTAGGCCACAAAGTTGAAACAATATGGTCAGAGAATTTGTTATTGCCTGACCTGAGGCATAATTGGACTACAAAAAGCGTAAGACACTATCGTAAAGTGTTGAAGGAAGTCGTAATTCGTTGGCCCAGTTAGTGGTTCAGCTATATCAAAGAGGTCTGATTACCAAAAAAACAACACACGTAAATGATGCCAATGTTGTCTGGAGTCGTTTTGTTTGTCACACATGTGTAGCACATTATTGTCATTGTCTTTATGTTACATACGAGCGAGACGAATGAGAACGAGCCCAAAATGTCAGAAAAAGGAAGGGCGTATAAAAACATGTTGTTAGGGCATTTTCAACATTTTCCACATTTTCCACCCATGGTTATTTTGGCCTGTGGTTTTCGGCCAGAACTTTAACTTGTAATGGTGTCAATGACAGTCTTATTGATAACTTTCTTGTCCCACAAAACGGAGGCAAAAACGAAGTTTTTCTCTTTTGTTGTCGTTGGCGGTTTGCATGCCAACAACAGTTTTTGTTTTTAGTTGCTTTCTTTGGGCAAAAATAGTTGGCAGTTTAATTTTTGGTAAATACCTGCAGTTTGTGTTGTGGTTTTCACTTACCTTTTGGTCCTTCCAGCCCACCAAAGGCGGAAAGCATATAACAAATGAGAGTACCCAAATGCCAGCGATTAAAGACTTGGCCTTCTTCGTTGACATAATGCTTGGATAGGTCACTGGTCGCGTGACTGCCACGTAGCGATCCAAAGATATGGCACATAGATTCAAAATCGATGCCGTGCACATCCAGACATCCACGGCCAGCCAAATGCGGCACCAGACATCGCCAAATATCCAAACCTGAGCGTGTAAAAATAAGTTATTTAAGGAAAGTATTGTGTATAAAATAAACGTTGATTAAATTTCTGTTAAATTAAATGAGTCCGAAAGTTTTGTAGATTGTCTGGCTAAAATAACCGAATTATAAAATTAAAAATATAAATCTCCTTAATTTTTTTAACAAAACTTTTTGTGGAAACAATTTTATTTCATTAAATTTTGTTTCAATAAACATTAAAGTGTCTGTGAAAGTGGTTTTTCAAACAATTTGAACTTACTTTGAACACCTCCCAGGTGGCCGAGAATGGTAGCACCGCTAGGCCTACAAGTAAATCGGCAACGGCCAAGTTAACAATAAAAAAATTGGTAACACTACGTAATTTGTTTGAACAGAAAACGGCGGCAATGACAAGACAATTGCCACCAATGACCAAAACGTTGATGAACTCGAGTATGGCCAATGAGATCAGATTCGCCGGTTCCGTCCATTTTACAGATTTAATGAGATCCTCACACTCTGTCTCATTCATGGCGGTACTTTTGTGCTGGGTGTATCTTTGTGTTCACCACCTGCAAAAATATAGAAAGAACACCAAGTCAAATCAAATAAGAATCAGTAAAGTTTATGCATAATTAGCCATGTTCCATAAGGCCGCAATGAACTACGTATATTGCGTGGCCGGCATGCCTAATTAATTTATGAAAATCAGAAATAAGCGCCAGCCAAAAAAAAACACAAAGGCATTAAAGCCGAGGTTAACTTTTGGGCTTTGGCTCATAAATGCGTCGTAATTTTACTGAAGATTCGCTAACAATAGACAGAAAAGGAGAACACAACTTTAACGCTTAACTCTCTTAACTCTCTGAACTTTGTCTAGCCAAGTCGTGTAACTTGTTTCGCTGTAGGACACACATAGTAAGCCAAGCTAACAAATAATTGCAAGCTGAGTGCTAACGGAAACGGAAGCGATGACATTTCAGCAACGCAAAAAACTAGTGAGACTCGAGTAATTTGGCATTCAGTTGATGTGTACATTGCAATTTAATTGCGGTTATTAATTGCCATCATTTTGTCAACTTTATTAAGTTTACGTAGCAGTATTTATGAATGAATTCAAATGCTTTTGCCATATCGAATGCTATCCGCTCATCAAAACATGCTATAAAGCCTTAACAATTTGCTCAATACAATGCTTGCAAACGGGCAATCAATGTCCATAAAACTATCACACAATATATTCAAAAAGCTAATCAATATTTGCAGCAAGCAGTATTTAAAATTATTTTTGACTCTAATGGTGACTGCCAACTGCGAAGCACGCACATAGCTAAACAACAGAAACAACAAATAGCACCAATACGTTGGGTTTGGGTAATTGCCGAGCATGGAAAATTCAAGGCACGCAATAAATCGATTAAAATATATATTAGGCTTAAGTATAAGTCTTGGCCTGACTCTTAAGTTTCGAGTACTTTTGAGTAGGTTGAGCACGTTTGCTTTCATTTTCATTTCACATCGTTGGCACAAGTAAACAAAATACATGTCTCTACATGTCTATGTGATAGAGTGCACCTGTTATTCTATAGTTTTGTTTATACTAAAATGCACTACTCGCATCAGAAAATTCATAACAAAACTGGGTCCTTGAAAAGGTCAACCGAATGGGTAAGTGTGTAATTCGCTTGTTGCTGTAACTACATTTTCCAACTTTGTAGTACTTCGTGCACTTCCCACAACAATCGATTTAGATTGAAACCATTGTCAAGGTAAGACATGACGTTGGCTACCTCAACAATTACGTAATTTAAACAAAAACAGTAACTTGTCTAAAAATGTATATTCTCTCCACTTCATTGTGGTAATTGGCTTGTGTGCAGTTCAAGCACTGAAATTTTGTGCTCAACAGGCACTGACTAATTTGCATTTATAACCAACAAGTAGGTTGTGCTAAGGAAGCTCTGCAATGCGTCATAAAGTGTCAAAGGAGATATTAAAATATGAATATGCTCGACACAAAGTCTTCCCCTTTTATTTTTTTGGTTGTTATGTAGCAAGCTCAAAGTGAGCCGCAGTCTCACAATAAAGGCAATCAGCCGGATTGAGGCTATGTGGGAGCCAGCATAAATTACTCACATGACACAGAATAAAAAAAAAATCACAAAAAAAAGCGTATTATGAGCACTAAAAGAGAAGCTGCCTTTGTGACTCGGCTTGCAAATTTTTTGATGGGTAGACGGGCATAGAGGTGAGGCTGAGAGCTGTGTGGATAGAGTGTGGACTGTGAGGTATTCGCTATCAGGCAATGGCAAAGGGATTTCACTGTTCTCCACTGAAATTTAAAATAAAAAAAATATATACATAAAATATATGAAGAAGCTCACGTCATAGCGGAATATTTGACATTTTGCATGGGAAAAGTTGCTTTACGGCAGCTAATAATGAAAAATGGTTATATTAAGTTACAAGTCAAAATTTGCTAACATTAAATTGTTGCGCATGTGTGCAATAAATAATTGACATTTAAAAGGAGACGCGTGTGTGTGAATTCCAAAAGGCCTTTTTACATTTTTTTTCTTCCCTTTTTCCCTTTTTTTATTTGAGCAGCCATACGCGACGCATACGCAATTTTGTACTTTGCGCTACGCATACGCACTGTTGGCGAAGGCTTAACAGGCAGTAGCACATTAAACGCGTAGGCATGTATTAAATTTAATTACAACAGCGTTAAAAAGGATGTCGGCATGCCGAAACGGCTATTTAATTGAGAGATTTACTAAAGAGACATAAAAAAAATGAATTCAATAATATGTGTATGCATTCATATTCCCCAGCATTTTACAGCTTATAAGCATTACTCATGTATGTTAATCTTCTATATGCCAGCCATAAAAGGTTGAAAAATAAAACACATTGAATTCAATCGAGGTAAATACTATGGACACATTTTAAAAAACAGTATAAAGTGGTGAGTGGTGAGTTCATAAAGCTTTAATGGAAATTATTTATATTTTATGAAGAATTTCTTTTTCTTGCCGCATTTTATTAAAACTGTAGCTATTTGCCGGTAAAATAATTGACTGAGTAACGTTTTAACTGTGAGTTCATGGTCACGTTATGGCCAAACTAATGGACACAGTTGCCCTTCAAAGGCAGACACACATAAGTTCAGAGACCCCACAACTTAATTAAGCAGAAAACTTATTTAAGCAAAAAAAGCAATGGAAAATCGCATTCAATATTTGCATTTCACACTTCACAAACATTCAATTTGCATAAGAGTTTCTACTATTTGCTTTTGAAATCAAAATGAATGAGTAAAGCAGCAAGAAATGGTAGATTTATAAATGTTGGTTTTAATTAAATGAGTTTCATGTTTTCCCAGCTTAATGTTTCTAGTTCTCACCCAATGCTAATGCTCTAAATGGTCTGTTGCCACAAGGGTTAAGCGTGTTAGTCACTTTCTCCCCGCTGCCATCAACCCGATCACCTAATATCTAAACCACAAAATGAGCTTCACGGAAATTAGCGCAATATGCAGCTCGCACATCATTGAAATGAGCCAAATTAAGTGCAAAATTTGCTACAATTTTGAGCGGAACAAACCACGATGAAAATGCCGCAAAGCGCACACAATTTACAAAATTTGTTGGCACTGTAATTTTGTGGCAACTGTATTTGGCTGTTAGCAGCCCGCAAAAACTTTTCATTTAATGCTGATAATTGCGCAAAAAAAAAATTGAGGAAAAATTAAGTTAACAAAAATAAAAATGAAATGAAATGAAGTTAAATAAAAGCAAACTACTTAAAAATAAAATTCTGTTGACTTTCAAGTTGAACTTTGTTACTTGCTATTTTAGCAAGTGTCCTCACTGAGAACGACAAAATCACAGAGTCCCAATGCTGCTTTTGTGGCTAACTGAGAGCTCTTCACCAAAATGCAAATGTAAGCCGCTTAATGACTCGGTGCTCTCAAGCACAGATTTGTCTGAATCGTTTGGCTTAAAGCTATCACGTTAATTAATTATACAATTTAAGTGAATCCTCGATGTACAAAATAGTTTCAATGGAAGCACAGACAAATTGATATTGTGGCCTAAAACTTGGTTAAACTAATTAAATGTATCTTAAAGATACAAGAGCAAAGTAGTTTAACTATTAGCGCATTCCTGATGAAATCCCACTTGAATCGCAGTAAACATTTCGTTGCTTTAATGCTCATTTTACGAGCTGACATGCGACGTGTGTGTCTGCGAATCAGTGGCGTATACGTAATGTTTACGAGCAACTCCCCCACACACGCGTTTCACATAAAAAAGTAGTTCAAGAAGAAGATGAAGAGCAAGATGGAGTGCAGTTTGTGATCCCGCTGCCATTTGTCACAAGTGGCATGTAGATTCATTCCAAGTTAGAATGTTATTCCCACTTGCCTCTTATTGCAATAGGCAGTCGTGCCACCAAATGTGTCTTGCCGCGCCAGCTGTGTCAACTTGTAACCTTGACAGTTACAATATAATCAATGTCTTGGGCACGTATCAACATGTCAAAGTTGATTGCAACATGCACAGCAATGCTACAAATACAGCATTGCTGAAATGTGCATCTCAGCAAGTGTAATTGTGTGTGTGGGAGTGTGTGTGTTGTGTATGAAAAAACTACAAAAAGCTGGCAAGTTGCCTCTGTCTTTCAATTGCTGTTGACATATGTGTCCCACTGGAGGCCTCAGTCCTGCCGTGTCCTACTGTGCTTAGTGTAGTGTTCAGGATGTGCGTGCCTTCATCAGCTGCGGAAACGGCAGCGGAAATATTAACAGGAAATGTTGCCAACAATATTTTCAACACGCCAGCTTAACTAATTACACACACGCTTAGAATAACTGCCTAACATATGACGTATGATTTCTTGTACCAAACACTAAATGTGGCAGTCATGACTGCTCGGCCAAATACTATCCTGTAGTTATTTTTAAATATAAGTATAAAATAAAATCAATTGCTTGTCACATCTGCAGGTGAATTTTATTGGCTTCCATTACAGCTACTACTTTTCTGGACTAATCAAACTTGTTGTTTAGTCTTTATTGAACAAATTTCTTAAATCGATCGGAACTAAATGGTTTTTAATTTAATCTATCTTGTTGTTAACAAAATATTTCAATTTACTCCAAGCACCCTACATTTCTTGCTAAAAGCTATTCTAAGTCAAACTTATTAATTAAGCTATATAACTCGATACCAGCTTTTAACAAGAATTATAAATATTGTCATAAGACAAACTTATATCAGATTGTCATTTTCTTGAAGCTAAGTTATTTCTTTTGCTTACCAGTAGCAGCAGTTTGTTGGGTAGTTGTAACCATGAATTACATTTAGTTCGTTGCTGTTGCCTTATGGCCATATTGTTGTTCTTGTTGTTGTTGTTTTTGTTTTTGCTGTGCTTGATATTGACAAACACTTGCCAATGTTAATGCCCCAATAGCGCCGTCTTCGTCACGAGGCCCCCGGCATCCACTCGTCGTCTCCATTCAGAATACACGAAACTGCCTCTCAACTTCGCCGGGAATTGGAATTGATGTTGTTGTTTTGGTAAGTTTTGTTGTTAACACATGTACTATATAGTATAGTGTAGTACGCTATGAGTCACGCGTCACTTTGAACTGCACTTGCACTGATATCCTTAGCACTTACAGCAGCTTATTCATCAGACGAAATGTTTACACGATTTTTTTACACTGACTGTCTGTGAGCTTGGCGAACTTCTTTTTTGGCACGAAATCGAACGTGTTCGTAGCTTTTGGTTTTTTCAAATGAAGGAATTTCACAAATCTACTGTAAATAAAAGAGAAAATTGATAAGGAACGACGCAAACTAAAGTGAAATATAACACATGACGTATACGTTATAAAATGAAAAAATGTACAGCACACAAAATATAACCTAGTGCTGCCATTTAAGCTATTTTACAGAAAAATTAGTTATATCAGCTATTTTCCTACGTATAATGTGTTCTCTTCAGTGCTATTACAAAGGTTTTTGATGTCCTATATACGATTGACACGCCTTTTTGGACTCAAGCGGTACTGGACTATTTATTGGCATCAAAATAATGAAGTATTATTGAAAAAAAATGTTAGTCGATTTTTAAAAGATATGCAAAGGGGTTACATCATAAATTTTGTCAAAAAATAACAAATTTGGAATATTTTTAAATTTATACAATTTTGATTCCGATTGATTGTACTAGTTGTTTAGAATTCAAAAAGGTATTACTTTTTGAGATGACACTTGATTTGACTGAACTATGGTATTTTAAACTTTACAAAAGTATAAAAGAATTTAAAACTATTTGAAACTCACTATTATTTAAAAAACTTCTTAATTTAATTTAAGCTTCTTCAACAACTACTTTTCCAAGAAACTGGTTATTTTGGCATGAGAAAATCAGACAAAACCGACTTAAACTGCAATGTAGTTGTCGCATCGAGTAACTTATCAACAGTTTTTCTGCTCACAATTCACTTATTTGACAGGAATAGAAACAGCAATCAATAACTATAAATTGCCATTAGTAAACTTTTGATTGCAACTATGCAGTTCTATTGAAACTCTTTAAAACTTTGCCAGGTTGGTAAAGTAAATTAAATTTTGCTTCATATTGGATGTAAGTTTTATTGAAACTGAAAATCAAAGTTTCCTTCATCTTCAGCAATTTCTAAGTTATTTCTGATTAATTTGCCTTTCAGGCCGCAATGCGGTTGCATTTTTTGTGTTTTACATATTTTTCAACCATCCCAATTTCAATTTTATCCTCTTATTTCATGCGCTGTCATTTTCCAAATGGTAAAATTTTTCACTTGTCAGACAATCTCTTGCTTGTGCTCAGCAGCTACGAAAATGAAACGTCAATGTGCAGAGTATGACAAATTGCATTTCCATTGTTAATTTGTATGCAAAGCTTGTTCCTTGGAAAATGGAAATTACTTTTAACGTTTTCTTTTCATTTTTTGGCTCATCGTATTCAAAATGCAAAGAAAACTTTTTCAATATAAGTTTGCTGAGCCTATTGCTGAGCCAATTGATTACTGACCAAAAAATCAATAGTGTACAAGTAATCAACAATATTTTAATTACGATTGGATTTTGTACTTTGAAACACCTGCAGGAAAAAAGCGATATTTTTTTGTAAAAACTCCCACTCAGTGGTATTTGTAGCTCTATTTACATAAATGGCGTGGGCAAACTAGCTCAATGAGTCATTTTGAGTTAAAAGGTCAAAAACCATTCCAAAATGCTGTCAGTAAACCCAATTTAAATATTTCTGTCTGAACTTTGACATATAAAATAATTATGCCCATATATTTTTTATTATGATAAGACTGACGTAATATTTCAAACCACGCATATATAACTTTATTCACGAAAAATCAGAAAAGAGAATAAATTCTAATATTCTTTGTATAATAACTTATTTAGCTTGTCTGCTGAATAAGGTTCTGTACACAAGGGTGCGCCTACAATTTCTGCCTTTGGTTTTTCTTTATTGGTTTTTTCATTAATAATATTCAGCCGATAGGGGCTTTTGGCCCTCAGATAATTTCATTTGAACAGTTCAGCTAATGACTATGGTCGAGAAGGGAATGCCACAAAGTGAATATCAAAATAAATGTTCTAATTTATTAAAGTAGATTAAAGCTTATGGCTGCTTAACATGAAGGTGTATGACATTGAAATAGAAGTATATATTTATACTTTTTTTGATAAGTAAGAAAGCATTTAAATATGGAGAAGAATCATATTGAATCTCAGCTTTCTTCTTTCACAGAAATTATTTGCATACTTTTAGGCTGCTCTTGAAAATGGGGCAGTTTCTCACCTTAGCTTATATTTAATAATAATTTGTGATTTATGTGCACATTAAAAAAATTAAAGCATAGATAAAAAAGATATATATGATGCTACAATCGAGATTTATAATATTTGTGATATATGTATAGCTGTATACATTCATTTTACTTGAGTGTTGAGCTAACTGAGTGAGAAATTTTAAAACGGGCAATCTGTAATAGGATAACATGACATAAATATGGCCATTATGACCAAAAAGTCCAGCTTAACTGCCAAGCCAAGACACGACAAAATGTCAAAGTATGTGTTAGTGTGTGTATGTGTATAAGAGCCGTTAACAAGGCAAAATCACTCGACTGCAAAACAGATTGAGATTTAGACTCAATGTCTCTTAAGTGTTGAGCACACAATTCCCATTTCCCCACCATTTCCCCGCACACAAAACACAACCCTCCCCGCAGCTGTTTTCGTTCATTTGTGCTTTATTTATTGTATTCTCGCTTGCGTAAATAAGTATGTGTAAAAATTCACAACAAGCAGCAACAACTTGCAACTGCAAGAGCAGCAACAAGAACAACAACAGCATAGGATGCATTTGGATTTAGTGTGTGTCGACGAACGTGTGCTTTGTATCAGTGTGTGTGTGTGTGTGTTTGTTTGTGTGCGTGAGTATCTGTGTGTGTGTATTTTATGGCTTTCATGCTTATTGCTTTTCCAACTACACACTCACAGCATTCACACTCGCGACGACTTCGCCTGAGACCAACAAAAGGATTTATGTGCCATGCACAACAAAATAGAAAAAAATATTCTACACCACTCAGAGTCCACACACAACACACCCACACCCACACACTTACAACAGCCTGTATGAATGTGTGGCGTTGTCTTTAGCTTTGCATAAAAAATTGGCTGTGAAAACGCTTTGGGCAAATTTTGCTTTCAGTTTGCGCACATTTCTCACTCTGCTTGAATTTCCACAAGTTTTCCTTTCATGACGGTTCATGTTGCGTTTTACTGCCATTTTATTGCTGTCTGCTTTTATTTTAATTTTAGTTTTTTTCTTCCTTTTCGTTTTCTGCTTCTTGTTCTTTATGAAATTCTCCACATTTAGTTTTATGTGGCCGAAGAAAATGTTTCGGTGGCCCAAACTAAATTGCTTTAAGCATTTCAATAATACATTTTCTTTTAGCACTTTTTTAAACACTTTGATACTATAGAGGGAATGTGTTTTTTTCTTAGATTTATTTGCGCATTTTGACTCCAATTATTGCCAAATAGGGCGTGTCGCAGAATGCTTAAAAAATTGGCTAATGCTTAAGCGTCTGAATGGTTGCCAAGAGCAGACGTCGCGACGTGGCCATAATCCAAACAGTTAGCAAGTCACATAAATTAGAATTGTATGTTCAATTTAACTAATTGAAACTAAAATCAATAGGTATAGAAACTGTGGTAAATCGATTAATTTGTTTATACCAAAATACACACCCACCTCAGAAAAGAAAAGCAAAATTCAAATTGAATTTGTTGTTTGTCATTGTCATTGCCAACTCAACTATAAATCTATATAACATATAAATAACAGAACTCAGAATAACAGAATAGTTTTTGACATTGAGCATTGTAATGGGAATGAAAATTGAAACTGAAATTGAACAGAGAGAAAACACAGCAGACAAGAGAGAATTGCCAAATAGATGAGTTGTTGGCAATTCGAACTGCCAATCAACATGACAAAACAAATCCATAAATTGCAATACATATAATTTGAAATACACTAAGAACAACTAAAGAATATGGCAAAGTTTGAAGCACTTGGAAGTGCAAACAAATACGAAATTCTTTTGGTCTAACAAATCTGAATTAAAAGTAGTCTTGACTTGGTAAGGGTATGACTACTTCGTCTATTTTGTACAAGATGTAATTTATTTTTTTTGCATACTAATGGAAACATGCAAATGCAGTTTGTTATCGCTTCGAGAAAATAATTTAAAAGCCAACAAATTTATACGTATGAGCGCCAGAGGCGTGGCTAGTAACCCCCAAAAAGGAATTTGATTTATTTGTCTGTCTGATTGTCTTTCCGTTCGTATGTTTGCCGTTTGACAGCTTTTACATTTCATATAATGGCAGATGACTTTGACAACAACGATCAAAACAATGACAAAACTAAATGACAAATTATTAAAGTAAGCAATAAAAAGAAGAAAAACAAAAAAAAGGAGACAATCATGCAAAATAACTTCCTTGGTGTGCAATTAATTTTGGGGCATGACATGAAAAAGTTACCGTCATTAATAAACATTTTCTTTTTCGACTCCTTTTCTTGCAGCACTCTAAAGTTGGTCCATAAAAAGTAGAAAAAAGCAAGAGAATGTAGAACCAAAATAATTGTGTGTGCAGTTCATTTGGCACGTTTTGGGTATAATCCCAGTCCGAGTGTCATTCGTTAGATGTAGTGAGAAGTAGGTCGACAACTGTTGGGACATCCAAATGCGCTCAACTGTCTGGGAAAGCTCATTTCCGTTTTATATTTAAACACTTGAGGCTAAAATGTTTGCTTTCCCAATGCCCCGAGTGTTGCTGCAAAATCATCATAAAAAGGCAAGAAATGAAAAAGCAAACCGTCGGGCAACAGGCAAAAGAAAAGTTCCTGCCTATGGTAAATACTTACATATATATCTAGGTGAAGATAGAACTTAATATGAAAATGGGAGATGGAGAGTGGTGTTGGCAATGCTTAGCAAGTGGATTTTTAAATTAGTTTGTAGACTCTAGCAGGACTTATGCAACTAAGCGTGGAACTGAAAGCTCAAATACGAAGAAGAATTGAAGAACGAACGAACGAACTCTGTTTGGCGTTGTCCTTTGGCCAAATGGACTTTCACATCATTGGCTCTGACATTTTGGTGCTTATTTAAATGAATTAAGTGATTTTTCAAGTGCTAAGCTCGCCACGAGCTGCAAACTCATTTCCGTTTCTGCTACGAGTACTTTTTTTTTGCCATTCCAGCTCTTATTTTCACTTCACATTTTCATTTCGAATGTTTGGCTCTTTAAGCTTCATTTGGTATCCATTTTTTATGGCAAACATTGCAATGAGCTGTTTATTTACAGGCAATCAGAACTTTAACAGCTCACAGTTTGAACAAATTTGCAGACACTGCTTTATGACAGTCCATCAATTTTGAGCAAGAAGATATTGTTTTAACAAAATGCCAAAAATAAAACTAAATGCTAAAAAGTTTGTATATTGCCAGCGAAATAACCTATAACTAATTTTATGAGTAGTATTTTAAACAGGCTAAAGTGAGACATAAAATTCTCTGCTGATTTGCTAAAATTATAAACTTTTGTTAGCTATTCGGGTCCAAGAGCAAGTGGAATGTTAAGAATATAAACAGAGGTCTACTAAAAATTAGCTCTGCATACTATAAAAAACGTGCCAAAGACACTCAGCAGACTCTTAGACATGTGAGTACTTGTTTGAGTACTCATACTCGTACTCGTAATTCTTCCTTCTACTTAAATCGTTTCTTTGTTGCTTCTCAGCAAATTTGTATTGTATGGTTACCTGGCCCACGCGTCGTATGCGCAATGAAGTTTTTGGGAGGTCTCAGTCATTGTTTGTTTGTGTTTTTTTTTTTCAGCTTTCGCGTTCGCCTTTACTTGCCAGCTTGCCAGCCTGAATGCTGTTACATTGCCCATACGACACGTGTGCCATGCGAGCCGTGAGGTGACAAAACATTGCAATAAAGTTGCAAAGTGGCACGAAAAACGCGAATCGTTTGAAACAAGCGTACACAATTCGTGAAAAGGGTTCGCTTTGGGAGCCACAACCCCCTTTCCCTCCCCTCAGCCCCTTTTCATTCTGTCACCTTTCGCTTTGTTGCCTGCTTACCAACTTTGGGCGAGTGTATTCGTGCTCGAGCCGTTTTATTGTTATGTTATTGTTATTTAATGCCAGCACACAAACTGCAGACACCTAAAACAATTTTATAACCACCTCATAAATAAGTAGATTTCAACTTTTCAGCTTTCCATATATGTATGAACATCCCCACACTCCCCTTTTTAAATGATAAAGACCGCTGCAGTCTGGGCAGCCACCCAGTCACCAGTTGTCAGTTTACCGGTTACCCGTTTCCCAGTCAGTAGTTTCCATTTCCCATTCCCACACAGACAAACACACACTTAAATTCTCCCTACATTTCTCACTTTGTATTTGAGTGATTTTCATTTAAGTGTTTTGTTTAAGTGAGCTTAAGAATCTCAGGTTTCATTACCTTATGCACGTAGGCAGAATCTGTCGTCAAACTGGCTCTAAACAAAGAAAATTTTGAAAAATTCTAGCATGCGTAGCCGGAGATTAAAGTAGTTGAAAACACTTAAATTCTGTCATTTAAAATATTTGGTAAAATCAGTGAAAAGTGTTTTAATGCTCATTAGCATTGTTTATTCTACATTATATATTATTAATTATTTATAATACTTTCAAGCTCTCACCTATGACATTGACAATTTCAACGCCTGACCTTTTCTGTTCCAAATGTCTGAGCCCTTTTCGACTGTCAATTACAATTACCTGATCTACGTCACTGTCACCAGCGGTACGCAAAAGTTACATTTCTCTGGTTAAATTCAACACGAGTGGAACGAGCAGTAAAATGGAATTTTTTCTCACAAAAATTTCATAGACTTTAGTCAAGACTTTTCTTGGGAAATTTTTAGATTAACCGTCACAAGAAATTTAAAAAAATAATTTAAGAATACTCTGCGGACTCTTCCATAAAAATTCTTCCAATACGCGAGTGTCGATTTCAGTTAATGTTATGGAAACTAAATCACTTTGTCAACTAGCTTTTGTTTACGGCTGTCAAAGCTGATATATCAGTTGTAACTTATATTGTGCTTACTTTAGAATGATTTGACGTTGAGAGCGATGAAAAAAAGGGGAGCAACTTTTGGATAATGAGCTGGCTTTATGGTATTTAGTGCATGGAAAAGGGCACTTTAGTTAATTAGACTACTGGCAAAATTGTAACAAAATCTGTTACTAAATGAGCACGTGCCCAGATTTCAAAGCCGCAAAATTGTAAAAACAACAATACGCGTATTTCTTTAATGGCATTTTGTAATATGCCCTTCTGCCTTGTTGCTAATTACGCTGTAAGCTGTGTCAAAGAAAATATATAAAAAACAAAACAAAACTGACTAAAAGTGCTACAGTCGAATGTATGCGACTTTAAAATGCCCTGTAAGAGGCATTAAAAATAACTGCTCGTAAAATTAAAATGCTCAACTTTATAGAGTTGTTTAATATAAAATAAATTAAATTAAATTTCTAAAAACTATTCAGCACAGCAGGTAGTTGTCATAAGCCTCTTTTAGTGGATTTCAACAGAGGGTAAATAACGTGTGCTGCCGTCATCAAAACTTAAAAAATTGTAATTAGTTGGAGTTAGCGGATTTATGACTGAGTGCAAAGCGCAATAAAAATCATTCAAAATAGTTGCACTTGAGAGTTCAGCCCTGAAAACGATTCGTAAAACCCAAAAAAAAAAAAAAAAAAAAAAACACTAACACAACAAAAAAAACAAGAGACGCCTATTTGAAATATCAATTTGCATATTTAAACGCCGTTGGCAGCTGAGCAAAATGTGCGTTTAAATTGAGCTCAAATCGCGACTTACCTGTATAAATCATAGCGATCGCGAACGCAAAATCAAAGGCGATTCTGGGCGAGATTAGAGACGCCAAATTGATTGAAAATTCGGTCAAGTTTTCAGCAGTTGTTGTTGTTGTTGTTGTTGCTGTTGCTGATGCACTTTACTGGCGGTAACCGGCTTGACAATTTACTTAACAATTTTTGTGTTGTAAATTTCATTAAATTACTTTATTTTTTTTTTTAATTTAAACTGTTGTCTCTTTCGTTTTAGTTGTTGCTGTCGCGCTCTTTTGGCAATTTATTTGTTGTCACGCATTGAAAAATTACGAAACGTACATATTTTATAGTTAACTGCTCAATAGCTCAAATTGTTTACTTATGCTACAAATACAAATAATTTATGGCAATACATTAAAATATTGTCATTTGACAATTTATTAAAAACAATTCTCTGTTATCTGCAAATAGCTACAAGTTTATTAACAAGCAAAAAAAAAGAAATTAACTTTTGCTATTGTTAATTTATTCGTTTAATTGCTATTCGAAAATCTATCTCTGCTTTGTTTCACGCATAATTATCAGCCATTATGCTAATTGTGAAACATTAAAAGCAATGAAATTATTTTTAAATAATGCTAATTGCAGAAAACAAAAGAAATAATTGTGCCACACACACATGCACACCACTCACAAACACACACACACACACACAATGAGTATTACAAAACCCGAAACATTATAAAATCAAATAAAAGACTTTTTACACACTCGACAAACTCGAGAACAAACAAGTAAATCTGAGTGCACTCACAAATCTCATTCTTTTTTTTTGGTTTTTGTTTTTTGCAATAAATATAATTATTTTTCTATACACAAGTATGCATTTGGTTTGTTTTTTGTTTTGTTTTGTTCGGTTTTTGTTGTTGGTTTTGAACTGTTGCTCGCCAAGATATTTGCCGTCTGGAGCACGTAGCAGCTGTTGCAGTTGCTGGCAATGTCATTGGCCGAATAGTGTTGGTCACATTTGAATATCATCTGTGAATAGTTGAAACACTCTCATGCACACATTATTTACACATTTTTCACTTTGAATATCTTTAAATATCCTTGCACTCTTGCTCTGTACGAGGACTCGTTGGCAACTGAAACGAATGAAACGGAAATTTGCTTGCGATCACGACTTCGTTTTGTGAACGACTTCGGCCTCAGCACGCACGCACGCACTACAGAATTCCATGCACACCCACACAAACGAAAGCCAGTCAGTTACACGCACGTAACGTTTTACCGTTATGCACTACAATTTTTTTTTTTAAAATGGCGACCAACGTTAAGGTTTTGATGCGTTGCACAACCAACGCGTCGGCATTTTCAACACAAACTGATTGTCGCTTCGATTCTGTTTGTCGCTTCAACCGCTTGCGAAACGTTCTGGCAATGGAACACAGAATAGAACGCCGTCAGTTTTTCCACACGCACACAACCAAGCAGCTGGCAGCAGCAACAGTCGCCGGCAACTGCGCTGCTTGCGAATGCTACCAAATATATCGCATGCGAGAAAGTGCGTGTACTAACGTAAGTATATCAAAATCAACGCTAATTAGGCCGAGACTTTGCTATTTTTTTCTTGTGTTGGACGTTATTGTATCGGATATATTGGCGGAGTTTCGAGTCAGAAAATTTACTTTGATTCGCGGCTACTTGTTAGCCATTTGACGCCGCTTTTTGGCCGCTGAAGGACAGCAACTGAACGGATGCGCATCGAAGGGACGCATAATAAATTGCGAGCATCAAAAAATTTGCTTCTATTTCTTTCATTTTTTTCTTTTGCCGCTTGCCCAGCAATGAGGCAATAAGAAGCTGGTGGAGGATAAAAAAAAAAGGGAGCAAAGGACAAGCACCGCTTGCAAAAGTGCGAATTGTGTGGCAAATTGTGTTGGGTTTTCCGTTTTGACGCTCCCTTTGCTATATTTGCAATTTTACTTGATGATAAAGTTGACATTGTCAATTTAGCAAATTTCTTTTCTGTTTTTTTTTTCATCTTTTTTTTTTTTTTATTCTTTGCGCTTCCTTTCCACCGTTTTGTCACTGCTCTTTACTACTTTTGTTAAGCAGTTTTCCATTAGATGGGGAACGCTTTGATTGCGTATGTTGCCTTTTGGGTTTTGGCAGCCGATTTGATTGCATTATGTGGCAGTGGTTTACAACTAGTTTGAGAACTGCTGGAAGTCATTCCGTAAATTAGCTAAACAACTTATAGTTGGGAGCATTTTGAATAGAGTTTGGAATTAAATGCATAGACAAATTTAAAAATATTATTTAAAAAATAATTTCAAAACTATTTTGCATATACAGAAGGTTAATAAATAACTTTATTCAACTTTAATTAGTTTTTATTTTAATGCTGTTGAATTTTCTGTAGTTGAATAACAATTTTGTGTTATGTTAGCAAAAAAGTTAAGATGCTTTGTTTTAGGCAACATTTTTTGGACTTCATTCTTCTTTTCAATGTATAAAAACTGACCTATAGTTCTAGAAATTAAATTATTTTATTTTTAAATACAAAGCAAAACTTTTATTTGATAAATATTAAAGTAAAAACCTCTGATATCTTTTAGTAAATATTGTAATTTTATGCTTTTTAGCTTCCTCAACAATTAGTTTAGTAAATCATTGACATTTGTTTGTTTTGATGGCCCACGTGAAGCCTCTGAAGCGATAAATAAGCACAACTCGTTTCAGTCACGCCCACTCGCACACACAGGCACACTTACACACACAAAAGCACACTCCCAAAGACTGAGGAGGGTTTCATCTCTAATTAGGATAAACAGCTGTTGCTTAATTAATTACATACTATGATGGGCACATGAACATAAACACATGCCGCCCATCGTTCAGTAACAATTGTAACCTTTTTATCCCCACCGCCTACGCCCCTTCCCGTCACTTTTCCAGTCGTTGAAAATCTAATTTCTCAAATCAAAATGGCAGACGAAACCTAACTCATTCACATTGTATCTGAAGCTGGGAATGCTCAAGGCAAACGCAATAAATCTTACAATCAGCTGTCGCACTCTAAGATACTTTGCCAAAAAGTGGAAAATTCTCAGTGCAACTACAGTTTTCCCAACATTTGCATAAGCAGTTGGGGAAAATCCACTCGAGCGCTGCAGTTGGCAGTCGTTTCTGTGTGTATTTGTGTCTGTGAATCACCAACGAGAAATACTGACTGTCTTTTTGGCTCAGCAGAGTCAAGTAGAGCTTTCTTAACTTACCTGGCAGGTGCTGCACAGGTGCACTGTGGTATATTTTATTTTAGTTTTAGTCTGTGCAAAAGTCAACGCTTTGATTTTTATGCACATTGCGAATGAACTTCTTGAAATTTCAATTCTTTTGTTGAAAAAGAAGCTTAATTTTGTTCCAGAAATATTTGCACAAAACTGTGTTGCACTCTCTCAGTCTCTTCCCTGCACTCCGTCTCTCTTTCTTTCTCCATTTTTATTTATTTCTGCCTATAACCCAAAAATTTCATATAATCAACTTAGCTGGCGATTTCTGGTGCTCAATTTCCACAAAGCTGATTACACAATTTCTTACTTTCCTTACTTATTTTTCCTTTCTGTTGCTTCAACTCGTAAAAATAGCAAATATACAAAACGTATTTGAATTTTCCTTCTACTCTGCTATCGATTTGCTACTTAACATTTCAGGACCCAGACTCAGACCCAGTCTGAGACTCAGACTCCGATTTGTACTCGCTTAATCCTTGCTACATTTGTTCTGCTTTCCAATTTTGTTCTTGCATTTGAAGCACTTCGATTTATGTGCCCAAAAAAAGAAAGGACTTTAAAGCTTATCTCTGCGTATGTCAGCAAATTTAAGAAAACATTAAAATTCACTTTAAATTGAAAGTTTTCCCTGGCAGAGACAGCGACAGTGCCACAAGTGTGTGTGGACTCATGAGTCACGACTGATGATTGTATAACAGATATCGGATACTCTTACATAATCTTGGCAGCAATGAATGACTTTTGGGCGCTTTTCTGTTATTACTCCGAGGATTTTGTACTTGTATTTTTTTGGCTGAATTTGTATAGTTCTCTGACAGCATTTGGTCTTTGCAATCTTATTGAATACCTTTGCCTAATGCGGCTGTTTTGCTGTCGCTGCTGTCACTCAAATGCAAACACCTGTAATAAATATTCGTTTGTCGTTTCTGGTTTACGCTTTTGCTTTCACTTGGTTATCCTGGCCTGGCTTCTTGCTTCTGAATTCCTTTTTTCTTTTCTGGCTGCCTGCCAGATACATTTTGCTTGATTTTCCAAGCCAGTGCACAGCAAGAAAAAAAAGTAGAAAAGTACGAGACGAAAGAGAGGAAAGATTTTTGTGCCTTGCTGGCACATTTTCATATGGAAACTTAACTCAATTTCGAAATCGGGTAAATGGCAGAAAAGGCTGACTGAGAGGCCCATCATCAACATGAATGTGTGGGCCAACAGCTCGAATATAAGTGCAGCCACGCACTTGATGTCAGCCCGCAGGGCTAAGCGAGTTCATTGGCCAACTGGTTTATAGGGCCGATTAATGTTAATGTTTGCACATGTTGCACATAGATACATCATGTGTGTAGCTACAGCTGCAAAAAAAAGGATGAACATATGCAGGTGTTTAGTTGCTTCTTAATTTAGCTCAATGGAGCTGAGTTTTTGCTTCCTTTCCGCTAGAAATTGCAGCTGGCGCACTTTCACAATTTGCGCACATCTGAGCACTCAGTGTGTGTTATTAATTGCGTAATTTGTTTATTAATACACAACTGAGCACACACACTCGCACATACACACACACATACACACACACACATATGGCCACTATGCATAATGCAGCTGTAAGCGGGCCAAGGCTGTGCGCGCCCGAAGGATCCACTCTATGAGATAGAGAAAAGGACATAGAGACACTGTAGCACAGAGACACAGCATGCAACATTAAGGAAGTGAGAGGATATGTTCATGCTGCAGTCATAGTTATAAAACGATTTTCAGCCACAACTTGTGGCTTATTCAACGCAATTATGCTACTCACCTGCCTTCATGCCACAAAATTTAATCACATTTCAACTGTGCAACATACACACACACACTCAATAGTAGAGTGTGCACACTACACTGCCGCCAAGTGCTTGACTTGCAATCGAGAAATGCTTTGCCTTCTCTCAGGAGCAAAATGTTGTGCTGCTGTACTCTGCTCTGTTGTGGGGCATAAATCAATTTTTATGTACTCCTGTGTTGGCACTTGAGGAAAACCCTCTACTCATTGCTATTTTGCTCCCTTTTTTTGCTGCTTTAATTGCTGCACATGGAAAATTCTAATGGCAAACACGAGCGCGCTCGCACTTCCGTTACTTTTGGCTTGGGGAAAATGCGAAAAGCTGGCAACACTTTAATTAAATTATACATTAATTTGCGAGCGTCTTATTAGCACAATTAAAGGCACTGCCACAGCGGTGTGGCAAGCCAGTAAGGACACGTGTCATTGCTCAAAACACACATCAACTTATTAACACTTCAATATTTTGTGAAATTTCTTAAAACAAAATGTCAGTGACCTTTTTGCACTGAAATTTACTTTAAATCGGCGTATCCATGTGTCTCCCAAATTCATTTACTTTTCATTTTAGCCATCGTCATGCCAATCAAGCATCAAATTAAATCATTTGTCAATATGTGAGACAACAAATTGGCCAATCTTTGATTGACGAACATTAAATACCCAAGTGTTTTGTTTGTGTGGGGTAGAGATATTTAGTTTTCTTATTGTTGTTAAGTTAAAATAAATATTTAAATAGAATCTCAGTGTTACCTAAATTTCTCAGAGAAAAAAGCTAAATTAATTATTTATAACCAATAAGCGTATAAGAAAAGTTAAGAATTAACTAATTAACCCAACTAGACCAAAACTAAGCTTAGTAAGTGTTCTACAACCTAATAATACCGGAAAATTTAAATATAAAATAAATTTAAATGTCAAGAGCAGTTTTTGAATTTTTTTTACGATGTTTTCAGCAGATAAAGAGCATCTCTTTTCTCTTGACACTATCACTCTTTAGAGCACTTCAACGGAAGGCCCAGCTGGACTACAATAATCTTTTGGCTTCCCAAAAATAAGATTACTTTTATTTTTGCTATAAAACAGCTAAAATGACAGCACTAGGAAAGCCCCAGTGGCTGACAAAGAAAACTAATAAATCATGATAAGAAATATATGCAGCAAATGGAGTAATTTATTCCAAGCATTTATTTTTATCACGTAGTCCTGCAGCGTTGACCAATGCGGAAACTATTTGCATAGCGAACACTGATTAATCAAAGCCATAAACCACAATAGCAGCAATAACTTTCCAACAAGCTAACGTCAATATTGTGTATACGTCACGTGCGCATATGACTTGCATGCGAGCTGTGTTGGCCAGGACTGGCATATCAATGATTACCGAACAAAACAGCACTAAACACACGCAGGTAGACAAACACAAGTACGAGCACATGCACTCACTTAACATTCACAAACACTCAGGCATACACACACAGGCACATGCACACAGGCACTGCACTCATACACGCGCATATCAGTTGCAGCCTTATGGCCAAGGGTTTTCAATTGCAGCATCTGCTGCTGACTGTTGGCCAACAGCTACAGCAACAGCAGCAGCAACTACCAAGAAAAATGAAGCCAATACAAAAACAGACACCCGAGGCGTCGAGTGCATTAGATGAATATTAAAAGCATTTTCCCTGCACATCTCCCCAGATGCACTCAACTGTGCTCGGACTTTTCTTGTGCAGACGTCAGCACGGAGTTTCATAATTTTGTGCATTGTACAACCAAAGTAAAGCTGCAGGCTGACATATTTGTTACGGTCCATAGTACA
Organism: Drosophila parthenogenetica; assembly: GCA_035047505.1. Lineage (NCBI taxonomy): Eukaryota > Metazoa > Arthropoda > Insecta > Diptera > Drosophilidae > Drosophila > Drosophila parthenogenetica. The sequence continues at coordinate 8,532,781 of JAWNPM010000183.1, forward strand.
AGTAATTTACATTCATTTGCATTGACTTGCCATCAAGTGAAAGCCTAATTTATTTTACGGTACAAGTGACTTTCGTTTTGACAAGCGATGAGTGCGTGAATATTCAATAAAATCACACTTCATGAAACTCAACGTGAAAACAGATAAATAACTCTTTGTCTGTCGCTTTTCCATCTCCCTCTCTCTGCATTTCTTACTTTCTGCTTGACAATTATGCTGCGTAATTATGGCAATCGTTTTTTGCAAAAGTAAAATTGTGGTTTGTGTAATTCAGAGCGTTGTGTTGGACTTTTGAGTGGCATTGTGATTGTCACTGGCAGCAAAAACACAATGGCAGCCACAGCTCCACAAACGGCTCGACAAACGACTCGACAGGCCAGCTTGGCTGTCATTGGCACAATACGCACACCTGTTGGGATTTATTAAGGTACTGAAATCATTGGCCATGAGCATCTGCAGCTGATGGATGCTCCTGCAGTGCTCAAGCTTTAACACAAAGCTAGAATGAAGGCATATAAGCAACAGAAAGAGACTCTGTAGCTGTTAAATAAAAAAAACATTTTTTTCATAAAAAATATGAAAAATAAAATCTCAATTTCGAGTTTCTGAGGTTCCGCTGCCTCTTTAACAGCTGCTTTGTGAACAACTTATATCACCACCAGTGTGTCTTTAGGTACAGGGCCTGTACCAAACAAATAAAACCTTATTTTGTGGACATCATGGCGATTTTATCCGAATTAACCTTTTATTTTTGCTCCCACTTGTTGCCACATCCGTGCCACAATGTGCTTGCTTTTTGTTAATCAAATCCCGACCAGAAATGTAATTTATTAAAAGCGCACAAAGGACAAACAATGTCTACTCGTATTGACAATGTTAAAGCGCTTTGTTGGCCAAATACAGTTGGGATTACATGTGGCCAGTTAAAGAGCGGCAGGACGTGATGTCATCGATGGGATAAATAAAGAGATATCGTATGTTTCAGGCTCTGAGCTAAATCTGAAATCCTATTGTTTTATAAATAATTTGTCGAAAGCAATTTGAAAGTCAGTCGAAAGATGAAGTTAAGTAGCATAAAGTATAACTGAATAACTTGAATGTGTAGTCATGTGTGTATGAGGGGAGCAATACATGTGCCTCAAGGACACTTAAGGCAAACTAGCAGCCCAACTGAAGCTTTAAAGGAGTTGGAAAAGGAAGGCTAAGGGAGCCAGAAGCAAAGACAATAATGGCTTACAATGGTGGAGGTAAAGGGCATCGAAAATTCTTAAGCTTATCAACGAGCCAGCGCCGGAAGCTGTGAAAACATTCATACATATTTACACGCCTCGGCAGCTGGTGTATTTGAGTTGGAAGGTTTGCAGCATTGTGTGTCAAGCTGGTGACTTTGTGTGTATCGTGTGCTCATCAAATTACGTATTCAGCAGACAGACAGTCAGACAGAGAGACAGGCAGTTACACAGACAGACAGTCAGTGAGTGCAGACAGGCAGGCAAGCAAACAAGCGACTAATATAAATTCCTTGACTGGAAATTTGCCTGCACTTTGTTTTAAGCAAAATACTCGTCAGCTTTTGAAATATTTATTTAATCTATTTATTTAACTGATCGTTAGGCAAGTTCTTGGGCTTGTTTGTTCACAATTAAACGAAATTAATTGTTTCAATATTCATTCAAGAATTGCATATTCATCAGAATTGTAAGAATTCATGCCATCGAACGTGTAGATTGGCAGGCGACAAATTCAATTGTCGCTTCATAAAAACGTTAAAAAAGAAAAGAAAAGGAAATTTCCATTTACAATTTTGTAATTACAATGTTAATAACTTAATGCAATTGACATCAATTTCTTGAGCCTGGAAAAAGTCGCCTGTCGTTCGACGTTTTTCGTTTCAATCTTAACTCGATTAACGCCACGGCAACAGGCAAAGTCCTGCAAGGAAATAGGCATGACAATTTTCCCTCCCTCCCAAAACTTTTCACAGCAATTTTCGCTAGCAGAAAACTTAAAAGATTGAAAAGTTTTGAATTAGAAATTTTGTTATGGTTAGAGAAAAGTTTAAAGTTTGTCATGGAATTATCTAGGCTTTGTGCATTTTATTTTTAGCCTGAAGTGTACTTGATTTAGTACTTGATATGGCCACATTAATTTGCAGAACTGAGCACAAGTAACGAGTCAGTGTCACGTAATCAAGCAACTCGTTACAAGAACAACCATCTATCAAACAAATTGAACACGCCTACGAAGCGTCGAGTGGAGTCAACTCTTTAACGGAGTATATCAAGTGCATGCGTTGCCAAATCTGCACAGCGTGCGTAGACTGACAATACGCACTGTAGCAACCTAATGACTCGTCATAAATAAAGGCACACAAAAAGTGTGAAAGCCGAAAGGGATTTCAACTGTGTTGTACCCGTTTGAGACTTATTCGAAAAACCATTGCCTACTTCTAGGCGCGCATGTAATTTTAAATGATAATCTGTTTTTAGCCTACTAGTCTGCGAAAATATATAATAAACAAATTAAATGTTTTACTAAGCAAATAATAAGTTTATTTACTTTATTCTAAGTTTAAAACAAAAAACTTCTCAGGTTCTGATTCAATTTACCCTTTCAGCCAAGAACTAACGGGTATGCAAAATGGTATCAACCTGTGCGCTAGGCTAGTTGACGGATCAGCCTAAGGCCATCAAGAAATTGAGATGGCAACAGATCCTGCAGCGCCAAATGTCGCACTGCCACAAATGGTGGCATGATAAAAGAGTGGAAATGAAGCATGTGACCTGGAATGGGGGTGACTGATGGCACAACATATAGCACTAAAATGTCAACGTGTTGAAACGTTGGGTAAGCAAATGAGAATAGACAGTCAGCCCAAAAATAAGCGGCGTTTGTTGCCATTGCCAAGTTTAGAGTCACGACTCTTTAAAGCTAAGCCGCAGACAGGTCATTAGCTGGAATAAACTGCCGCAGAGCGCTGTACACACAAACACTGCTCATACACACACACAGTTGAGGGTCCAAATAAATGACCTCTGTGGACATTGTGCGATAATAAATTTCAGCAATTTATAGAACAATTGCGGTTGTCTGGCTGGTTCTAAATCTGTGCTGAAGATTCTGGAATTCATCATTTCATTTGTAGACTCGACTCGGCAGCTCAAATGGCATAGATTTTATTGCGGCTTTAACGGATGCCACGAAAGCGACCTATAAAATGGTACTCATGTTGGTCAAAACGACTAAAGGTGGCTAGAAAAAGTAAGAAAAAACACTCAACTACAATGCAAAAAGAGATGGACGAGCACTAAAAAAAAAAAATAAAATAATAATAATAATAAAAATCGATTTAAAACAGGCTCCAATTGAAATTGAATAGAGGTAGCCAGGACAACGACAACGACAACGACAGCAACAACAACGAGAACAACAGTGTGTGCCACTAGGCACTCTAGTGTGTCTGCCCCCAGTACAGCATCCGCCTTGTGGCACGTTGTCATTTGATAACCCATTGTGGCAAACGTTTCCCAGCGAAAGCGCAAATTGAAAAAATAAAAGAAGAAAATAGAAAAAAAGTATAACAGTGGCATTGAGTGCGAAATGGCAAAAGGGAAAGGATGTGGCCTTATCCAGGCAACTAAAGTGCGACCAGAAGTGGAAAGTGGCAAGTGGAGAGCGGAGCGAGGACAGAGAAAAGTGGCAAGTTGAGAGTGGCAACTGACAAACGATGAACGTGTGAAATCCACAAAAAGGATACCCGCTCGCTGATGGCGCGTGTCCATTTTGTGGCTGTCATTGAACATGAAAACCTAAGCAGAATATAAAACCACAAAAAAGAAGAGGAACATGAAGAAGAAATCCAAACGAAACCCAATGAAACCCAACGAATCCAAACGAATCGAAACCTAACAAAACAAGACAAGACGAGACGAGTTGAGACGCGACGAGTTAAGACGAGACAAACTCGTTTACGTAATGCCAATGTCATGGACCACGATGATGAAGTCTCAATTAGTCTCATTATTGAACTTTGTTGCAAGGGTCACAGTCGCCACGAGCAGTTGACCGCAGTGACATGAAATGATACTTTGATCGAAATGTCTATCATTAAGCTCCAAAGTCCTACGATTTGAAATTCATGAACGGAACAGCACCAACAGAAATTAACATTTAAGCCAACTCGCCAGTGAACTTTACTGCCAACTTTTGGCATTTTGCTGTGCTGCACAGACAACGCAGTCAGCTTTAGTCAGGCGTTAAGATAAAGGGCAAGTTTCTTTTTGGCCATACCTTTAGGCCATAACCATGTAAAAGAGCCAAACTGCAGTTTCTGCACAATGTAGTTGAAACACAAAAAGCAAAAGAACAGAGAAGGGAAACGAAAAGGAAAATGAAAATGAAACTGTTACTGTTACTGATACTGATACGTGCCAGCCAGAAAATCGAGCTTATCTAGCCTTTGTTTGCCGTATGCACGTTGGCCCACGCTGCGTATGCGTAACACATTTTAAGCTTATTTGGACGCTCGAGAAATTTTGAAGCGCTTAATGAGCTCAATCAACACACGTGGAGAAAACACTCCGAATTCGAAGAAGACTTCGCATATCTTTAACGAAGTTTTCAAATTTCTTAAGCGCGTGCTCTTAAATCTCAACGATACACACAGCATGGACCAACATTTAAGATTTAAATTAAATATTTTTCTAGTTCAAATCCATTTCAAAACAAGCGTCAGAGTATTACGCTTGCCATCAAGCCTCTCCTTGCCCGCCGTGCCTTCGCTTGCCACCCCCACCAATAACTTTGTCTAGAGTTAAGAATTGTGTTTATGCATTAAGTGAAAGGAGCCACGGTGGGGCAACTTTTTTGATTGGGTTATGGTGTTTTTCAGGGCCGCGTGTGCCGGCTGTTTGGGTTAATAAAATATGCAAATATCCAAGCATCCAAAATTAAGTTTCGTTTTCGGTTTACAACAAACCCTTTCGACTCGGGTTTCAACTTTTTTATTTCATGGTGGGTGTGTGACAGACGATGGCATCACAAAGGGCGTCAGAAAAGTGAAAGTGACATACTTGTTCGCACTTGAACAACATCACACATACGCACTGTTATCACAGCCAACTCACAACACTCACAACTAATAATCAAATTATTTTAAAAAGCTTTAAAGTTTTAAGCACTTGTCACACCTTTTGCTAATGAGAAAATCCTGTTTTTCATCTACACTTATGTCGTCTGATACATTTATAATGAACACGTTGTTTAACTAATGGAGTAGATGTTAATCAAGTTAGGTGCATGTGTAATATGTTAACAACTTGTTGCCAAATCTAACAGCTTAAACTATGACTATGGCAAATCGTTTACACTGATGAAAATGTATGTGTTTGATGGTAAGTAGCACTATGCTGCTTTAAACTTTAATTTAATTACGAATATTAGATGAATCTTAAGCATTCCATTGGCTTTCAGGCTGAAGCAGGCAAACAACAAGCCCAGCACAGGATGCGGATGCTTACGGTGCCCAAAGAGGCATCATTGGCCTTTGAGATTTTCAACGCAGCTATGCGGATGTAGAAAATACGGAAAGCCAACAGCATTCTTCTTTCTCCTCTGCACTTTTGAGGAAACAATTTTTTTCTTCATTAAAACTGTGAACTAAACTGCCGTAAGTCTGAAATAAAACTTTAAAAAGTGCAAAGAAAAAACTTTACTATGGCTAATTAAACTTGTAGCTAAAGATGTGAACTAACTAGCAAAGTAATTTTATTAAATATGTTAATGAAGCTTTATTATGTGACTGCTTTGACCAAAACTTGCCCAACTTACAATTTGAAGCCATTATTAAATTTTTATGGCTTCACATTGGATTGTTCGCCAGAAGTGACTGAAAAGTATGGTAAATATGGTAAAAAGTGTCAGTAATTTCGAGTCCCCAAGGAAATATGTAAGAAGCAGCTCAAAATACACACATACTACACACATCATAAGCACAAAACATGGACAATAATTTATTTCACATTTGCCACACGTACAAATAACGAAATTCTATTAAATAAATTGAATATATGTAAGCGAGATGAAGTGGGAAGTCTTATAGCAAAAAGAGGAAGCAAAAATGAGCCTGAATGAGCAGCAAGAGTACAATACAGAATCTCAGTAACATACACTCGTTGGCTGACTTTTACCCAGTCAAAGGCTATCTCTTTCCGACACTCGGTGGGAGTATCAGGCAAACATATACATGTAGTGTATACATATATATTTTGAGCAAACGAAAGTCGATAAGCAAAAAATGCCATAAAACGAAATAAGCCTAACCAAAAAGTCAAATGCCTTTTCATTTTGTTTGATTGTTGTACCGCATACTTAGACACACGCATACACACAAGCATGCGGAGACACGCCAGCATACACTCACACACACATACTTGCTCACAAACTTCTTCATGTTTCGTCATTTGACGTCTGTCAATAATTTCATACCTGCAACTTGCCAAGAATGATGTATTATTCATGTCTGTGTGTGCGTGTGTAAATGTCTGCTTGTGTGTGGGTGCGCGTATTTGTATTGAACTGAAATTGAATTGTTATTTGTGGTTGCCGCTGTTTACACGTGCCTTATGTAGGCATCACCACGCGCATAAACTTTCTTCTGGTTTATTAATAATAGCACCAAAAATAAGAGTCGAACGTGTTTATGCCCCAAATGAAGTACTTTAGATTCAATTACATATACCGTATAAGAATCTATAAGAAAACATAATGGAATCATTTTAAAGGCGACACTTGGCAGCCATTTGTTGTTTGCCCAACACAATCTTCAATCAAAAACTCGGCAGGCAACAGGTAGCAATAAATCACTTTAAAATTCCAAATTTCATTGCATATTTTAGCAAATTCTCTCTGCTAACCACAAAATCTGCAGAGCTTTGCCAGCAAACCAGCAAACCAGCAAACCATCAAACCAGTAACCAAAAAAACCAGAAAAGCCAAATGACATTTGAGAGCGGAAATCTCCTCGTTTTATTTTCTCGGTTGGCAGTGGTTTACCAAAGTCAAAATAGGATACAAATTCAGCACTTTAAATGGATTTGTTAGCATATTTAAGTGGTCAGTGTGGCTTTGACAGCAGCTGCAGATTTGACTGCAAATGTTTATTAATGATGACTTCGTTATTTATCAGATTTTATTCATTTATTTCTGCCATTTCATGACGACTTTTCACCAGCACACCCATACCATTATCTCATATTACCCACATTACTCATACGCAAGCGAGTACGCTGTGCAGGCAGCGACGGTGGGCATTAAAATCAATACTTTGGCAATCAGTTTAGGGCTTACAAATGTAAGCAACCACATGGTCCAATGACCAGCCAGGAGACAAGACTACAAATCCCTGTTAATGTGCCAGCAGCCAACAGCCAGCATTCAATGACCCAAAGTTGAATAGAGACTCGTTGGCGTCGGGAAATTCGAATCCCAGACACACAAAACTGACCCTATCTAGGCGACTCTGTAATCGAAACCGAACAAGAAAAATATGTGGGAGAAATTCTTAACATGTTAACGCCCCAAAACACAGACAAAATCGCGAAGTCCAAATCCATTGAGAAATTAGAAATTAGTTGAGCAAGTTAAGGAATTGCCTATTCGCACTCACTACTCAACTTGTCAAGTACTTAAACACCATGTATCGAGGGCTTAACAGGCTGGTTAAAAGTTGAGGGGGGTTAGCTAAGAAACTCTTGAAGTAGAATAAAATAAATCACAGGCAGAGTAAGAAGTAGAAGCAGCACTTTTGGTTTGAAGACTTCTGGCTATTGTAGTTAAAGCAAGTTAAGTTAAAGTTGGCTTGCCTTCCTCAAAAAATCTACCAGATATTTAACAGATATTTATAAATGTATGCTCTTTAAATTTAATTGGTATTTTTTAAATATTTAACTGAAATAATTTTAAAAGCTTTAAGAATTCAATCAAAAATCACTGAGCAACTTTTGTTAAGATAATCGACTGCCACAGGGTATTTAACGGTCTGTTGAACTTGGCATTACATTCCTTCATAGTTTTTTTTTGATTTTCCGACTTGAAGTAGCTTAGCATTTACCCAGCGTTTAGCGAAACACATTGAGTATTTTGGTATGCCTGTCTGTGGTCAGGTGCCAGTTTAAGAGGACTGGAGACTAAATAAATTCAGGAGCGCCTACGTAAACAATCAAATTGGTTTACAAATCCGTTGAATTGGGGGCGGAATAAAAAAAACCAATCCAAACGAAACGAAATGAAAATGTCCATTAAAAATTGCCACACGCAACATAACGAGGAGCAGGACATGCGTCAATGTTTTCTGATGCTTCGCAATGAATGAATGAATGTAGGTCTTGAATCTTGGGGACGCAATAAAAATCAATCGTCACTGACGTCAACGAGACAGACGTCTTGCACAGTGGCTGCCAAGTCTTCTTCTTTTGCTTCCACTTCTCTGACATTCGTCAGCGTTTGACCTGCATGACAAACTGTGGAAATGTCACACTTTCTCTCTCGTGTTTGTTTTGGGTGTAAAAAAGGAAGAAAATGTAACTTTTTCCTAGTTTTAGTTTCAGTTTTGGTTTCGGTTTTGGTTGCAAATTGAGTGTGGTCGTGAAAATAGAGCTCAAACACAAACTGGACACTGTGTCTGTGGTCTAAAGTCTTTTCTCTCAATTTGTTGCAACATTTAACTGAATATGCTGCTAATGAAATATAGTAACACAGTCAAAGGACAAGACGAGCCAGCTCAATTCAATTACGGGCAACTAAATGCAATTACATGCAACTAAATAAACACAACTTGCATTTTTCACTTTGCTCAACTTGGCAACTGGAGACAGAAACAGAGTAAAGTAGAATCAGTGAAACAGAGAAACTTTCACAAAATAGGGATAAAGAGAGTAGAGTCTGAGTTGTTCTTCGTGAATAGAAGAAATTAGAAAGCAGTCGCCTCTCTGGTCTCTCAATCAAAAGGCAAAACAGCTCACTGATTCAATTACAAAACTCAAATTTGCTTAAAGCCAAACTCAAAGCCAGAGCCGGAGGCAGTAACAGAGACGAAGCCAAGCTAACAAACAGCAATGTAAAAGCTCCTCAAGTAACTGTCATTAAATCATTAAAGCCTTAAGAGCAATCGGTTTAAAAGGTCACAAAAATCAACACCTGTTAAACGCTTAACTTGACCATTTCTGTGACATTCTGTCTCTCTAATTCAATTTGCGATTTAACGAACTGTTGAATCAGCTTGTCTTCAGTTGCTTTTGCTTTGTTTAAACACTTGCCTTAACTTTAAAATGAAATTATTTAGGCACTGATTTAGTTGAATTTCTAAGGAACGTTAGGACTTTATGTTGAAGAGAAAACTTGGTGAACTGGGCTTATAGTGGTAAGAGAAAGTTTTGAAAATACATAAATATTCTTATGTAATAGAGAAAGAAATTTAAGCACTTTAAATCTGTAAATAAAGGTCGCTCTTTAAAAGTTATTTTTAATATGTTTATCGAGTTATGCCTGGCTTGCAAGACAGACGAAGGGTTTAAATTAAGTAGATACTATTTATAAAAGTTAGGTACACATAACCATAATTAAAATAGCAAAAGGTTTTACTGCATTTTTAGTTTACAGCATAAAAATTTTAGATATAAATAATTAATGCCGTAGCTTTACTTAAACAGAAGTATTAAAACATTTTTATACACATGAAATAAATATTGAAATATTTAAAGCTCTTTTGATTCAATCTACGCAAATAGTTTTATTTATATTTTAAATAATTGAGTGTATCGTCCAATAGTTAACATTTTACAGCAATATTGATTGGCTTTTAAAATATTTAAAGCCCAAAATGGGCACTTAAATATTCAATTTGCTTTCAGTTAGTTGTTGGCTTGTCAATTTTGTGGCACATAATTGAATTTGTCGACTTAATACGCTGAGCATTAACAAAGTAATTACGCGCATTATGACAACCACATTGGCAGTCAGCCCAGTTACAATTACAGTTACAGTTACAGCTACAGATTCAGTTACAGTTTCAGTTACAATTACAGATACAATTTCAGTTAAAATTTTCGCATCTTACATTTTCGGTTACTCCGACAATCTGGCGAGTTGCCATGACAAAAGAGACTGTTGTTGGCTGACAATATGCTTCAATTGTTCTTGTGCAGCTGCGGAAACGAGTGCACTTAATCAGACACCAAGCTCGAAAACAATTTTTAAATTAATAGCTTCCTTTATTGTACAAGAACAACACACAAGTTGTAGTACACGAAATGGCTGTCATGCTACACAATTTGGCCAAAGAAACTTTAGCAACAAACCAGCCATTAATCAGTTAATATTTTGTGGTATTTTCCTTTTAATAAATTACCATTTATTTTCATTATACGAAGTGAAATGTTAGCTAATAAACTATCAAATCAGAACACAGCACAGAAAACTTATTTATAAACTTATTAATATGCAAATGATAATGAAGTTTTAAATTAAATTTTTTAATGTATTCCTTTTCAATATTATAATATTTTTTAAGCCAACTTCAAGTAGTTAATAGCAAACACTTGCTGTGGATTTTAGCTCAAGCCTAATTTGGGTTTTTCCGTTAGCAAATTAAGCTAATTTTCTTGTCATTCAGTCAATAAGACAGGCATATTACAAAAGATTCAAGCTGGCTTTTATTACAACCTACAACTTGACATTTGAATGGTGACTCCGAAGGCAAATCTCTTCATTTAATTTGTATTTTCTTTCGTTTATCCATCGGACCATTTGTTGTGTCAGAAGATTTAAGTAGGAGAAAGACACAAAAAAGAATATAACAGCCGCTGGGCCTAACACAAAGCACTGCCAAAAGCCAAACACAACAAACGAGGCATTAAATGAAATAAAAAATACAAACACTGTGAAATGTCAGACCCAAAAAATAAAGAAAAAACAGTGGAAAATGAGGTGCAGCTGCTCACATTAACGAAGGTAAAAAGAATAAAATAAATAAATAAGAATCCAATAAATTAAAATCGAATATAATGTGGAATAAAACAGTGGATATAAAAAAAAAAACAAAAAAAACAACAACAACAAACACAACAAGTACAAATGTGTGCCAGACAGCTGTTAGTCTTTACTCAGGGGTTCAATCAATTGCTACCAACTGTTGTTGTTGTTGCTGCCAACGAATGGCGCACGTTCAGAGATCTCTGCTGCTATTAAATACGCATACGACATGGTTGCCATACCAAGCAATTGGCAGCACTTTGTAGCCTGTTTACAATTCCTTCCTGTTTCACACTCATACATGTATTTAGAATAATTTCGCATTTAAATTCGTAAATCGTAAGTCGAAAGTCGGCGGTGCAAAGGCTAAAAAGAAAAGACGAGAAAGAATTTCATGCGCAGTAGCAGACGATGTTGGTTCGTTGGCTGCCACTTACCAACTGGCAAAGACCAAACACGTTTCAGCCATGGAAATTACAATTTCCAGGAACGTGTTGGCATGGGGAACGAACGGAATGGAACACAATAACACAATACACTGTGGTACTTGTAAATACTCCCACTTGCATAATACAAATATTATCTTGGCTTATCTGCGCCTAAAAACAAAACCAATTTTCTTAGAATTTATTGGCATATTTAAATTTTAAATATTTTTTTAAATTATATTTATTAAAAATATGTAAGTATATGCAGTCAATTGCTGGAAATTTGCGTCGTATTTTTGAGATGTCTTGTGGCTTGGGCTTTCCACAAATCACCTGTTGCTGCCACATTCCATGGCCGAGGGCCTTAATTAAGGTCTGCCTAACCGTAGCCAACTTTTTCGTTACTTTGGCAAAACTTTGAGCTGCCTGCGGCTCTAAGCCAGTCAGAGGCAAAATAGAAAAAAACTTTGATTTTCTGTGTATGTCCAACTGGCAGGCAGAACAAGCTATTGGTTGGAATTAAATAAATTACATAATCCACTTCACTGACATTTGTCAAAGTAGATATGAACAAGCGAAAACCGAAACTAAGCAAACAACTAGAAATTGTATTCAATGTGACATTTGATTAACAGCGAAAGCAACAAGTAAATTTCCTTTAAATCGAATGAGAAAGAAATCTACAAAGAGAACTTCGTTAAGAGTGTTGAAAAATTAATTAAAGTTAAAGCTCCTTCAGTGCTCGATTTCTACTCTTCTCCCAGAGTTTTTTGTGTAATTATAAACTCGGTTTCTTTGCTAAAAATAATCCCTTAATTAACTTCCATTCACAGCATTGTAGAAAACATATTTGAACTAACATTTTTACTACAACTTCGAGTAAGTTTTGTACAAGAAAAACCTTTTATCCTGTTCTAGCTGTTCGTAGTAACAAGTCGACTGTAAAAACCCAATGTGAATGAAGCAAACAAAATGCAAGACATACGCAACTTAATTGTGTGTAGGCGAAGCTTAAGTGGAAAGTGGTTAAATGTCGTAAACAAGAAGAATAAAATAAATGATAATAAAAAAGAAAACTAGTTGCCAACAAGGTTATTACAAGACTTAAATGCTGCATTGGTTAGAGGAGAAGAAACGAGAACAAAGCAACAAAAAATAGCATCACTTCACATATGAAATATACGAGCTGGCTGTCTTTGATGGCATCCCCATTGTTGCGCTAATGACACTTTTATAACTTTTTATAGATTTTTCACACTTAATGTGAACTTGTGCCATTTATCGTAACGTAACTCGTCGCATCCCCGGCAGTGACAACAATCCTTTTATTTTTTTTTTTGTTCTGCGCTGCGTCGCCTATTTGGAAAATGCCTCCATCGCTTCTTATTCTACAAACTTATTTACGAGAATGTGCGGAAGATGATGCCGGATTTGCACAGGGACCCAGAGTCGGCGTCATTATGCCCATACAAATAGATATATGTATATGTGTACAGTGTACACACGTCTAGCTCTGTCTGACTGCTTGGGGTAAGTCTTCGGTTGTGCGGTGCGTATACGCAATGTGGCGCATACGAAACAAGGCAGAACACAACCGAACGATGCTCTACAATATTGCAACAAATCCCAAATGCCAGGCATGAACAACTTTTAAACTTTCCCCGTGCACACATTCACATACATGTGTGTCTCTGTGTGTGTGCGAGTGTGTGAATGGTTTGCCTTAGAAACATTGATGCGTGGCATGTTAAATTCAAAGGGAAGATAAATTGTGTCGCGTCCCTTCTCGAGCTGAATCAAAAGCAATCATGATAATATTTGCTCAGCACATACAGATTATGTTTTAGTTACAATTTTTTATCCTATACTGTGTGTTTATATAGACAAACGGCAGCGATTAAGATTACTTCAATTTGATGGGGCTCATGTGTTTTGACTATTTGCACAATATTCTTAAAGGTTTCAAATCGATTTAGTTTCAACAATAAATCTTCATTAAAAAGTTATTACTAGCTGTTAGGAGTGCTGACTTGAAGATACTTCGATAAAACTATCAAACGAAAAATACAAATATTATTTAAACATTATCGCAATTCTTACTTTTTTACTAGCTATAAATCGAGCAATTTTTAATCATGTTTTATCGTATATTATGTATCGTTCATCTTAGCTTCGTTCAAATTAAGTACTTAATATTTTAGTTATGCGGATGATTAGGTAAATATAAGAAGTCTTCTCTTTAGAATAACTTTTATGTCATTTTATCCAAACGACTTCGGCTTGCAATTTTTCAGTATTGGTACGTCCGATTTTAGCTTGGTTAGCAGACTATCGATTAAAAACATTTAAATCAAATATTGAAATAATAATACTTTCATCGATTTTTGAGAAAAATGCAAAGGGGTAACATCATAAAATTTTGAAAAATTCGACAAATTTTAAAAATCTCCAAATTCATCCAATTTTGATTACTAGCAATACTACTAGTTGTCTATAGCTTAAAAAGGTATAGGTTTTCTAAATTTGACATAATTTGGCTGAGCTATGATCAAGCAAAAATAAAACAAAACTCTAATTGGTTGTGCTAAAAAATTTAGTTAAATTTTTTTTTAATTTTGCATTTTTTAAACGTTTTGCTTTTCTTTTCACTGAACTTAGTTTTGCGTAAAATTATAAGCTTCTCTGGCGAACTGACAAACTTATTAAGTATCAATTAATATTTAATTAATTAAAAGAAAAATATCACTTTACGTATTAAATTAAATAAATTGAGTGAAAACAATGCAATAATTGTAACTAAATGAAGTGCACAATTTCTTTATTGATTTCTTTATTTTTCACATTTTCATTTTCAATATTTTACAGCTGGTTATCCTTTATGTAATATCGCTGCTTTTGTTAGGAGACGCAGCACAAATGATTTCCGCTTATCACCACAAAATATTATGTATTTTCATTTTCATTTTCCTTTTTTCTATTCAGACTCATTTTCATATAGCTTAAAGTTTAGAGAGAAAAAAGCGGGTTATGACTGCTGTCGCTGTTCTGGACGGACATGTAAAAAAGCCGCCATTGGGGTTTACACACGATTGCTCACAAACATACATGCACACCCACACACACACACACACATGGGGATGATGGAATGACAGGCGTTGTTAAGCGCAATTCAATTGGAATTAAATTTAACCGGCAGCATTTGCTTCCAGCTTTGACTGCATTTGTTACTTTTGCTCTATTGTCGTCATTTTGTAGCTTAGCTTTGCTTTTGTCTGCCTGTAAGTCTGTGTGTGTATGTGTGTGGGAGTGTATCTGTAAGTGCTTATACACTCATATCTTTTATATAGTAGTTTAAGCGCACTTTGCAACTGTTGCTTTTGTTCAGCTTACAAGTTAGATTTTTGCAGCCATTGCTTAGATTTACATATTTTTTCTAGTTTATGTTGTTTATATTTTTTATTATTGCTGCTGGTACTTTTATTTGTTGTTCGTTTTTCTACTGATGCACCTGAATTCACTGTGTGTTCAGTTTCTATGCCATTTGTTGTCAACAGCTTTAGGTGCTTATACCTGAGCAAAGCTGCATCAGTTTGCACGGCAACTTTACCTATTGACCCCTTTAGTTTAGAGTTGCTATGTTGGCTTTAAGTCTAGTTATGCTTGACAAATGCGTTGCTTCTTTTAACACTTAAGAAGTCAGTTAAACTGATTTTTAAACGGTTTTATATGTGAAGATACATTTGGTGCTATGTTTTTGCTAGCTGCTCTCCACCTAGTCTTTCTCTTTAATAACAAAAATGAATATTTAATTTACTTATTTTGTTTATCTTTTGCTATTTATTATACATAAACTGCAGTAGCTGCATTCCAGTGCATATAATTAAAATTAAACACACATTTTATCAACCTACGAAACCACAGAAACAAAACTGAAAATAATTAATCCGATTTGCGCATAATTAGGCAATTCAGATAAAATGAGATTGCCCGTAATCTATGCGTAAATTGCTGCAATAAACCATTTAATTATTTAAAGCTTTATAAATGACAGCATTTAAATCAAATAAATAATAAAACACATGCTAAAACGCTGCAGTGAAGCATGCTTAACTTGATAGGATACTTTTGAAGTGGAATTTTCTGTATAAATATTTTAATGGAGCCCCTCAATTGAATTTCTAACGAACAGGACAGGAAGACAACACAGATGTTAATTATTGTTAACAAAATTTTAATATTTCAAATATACACGATTAAATGTTGCAGAAATGAGATTAATGCATAATTTGCTTGGACAAAAAAAAGTTTTGGGAATACATAAAAATAGCAAAGCTGGAAAAGCGTGTGAGAATGGCGCAGTTTTCATTAAACTGGCATCCCGTTGTGGGTGCTGCTGCTGGAGCTGTACCTTCATTTCTTTCCTATTGTGCCGCTAATAAATTGTACTCTCAAGTTATTTACTCAAAGCGACCCATGTAGCCCTAACCCAAATGCATAAATCACACGGAACTCGCTACAGCGAGCGGTGGCATGGGCTTTGGGGTAAAGGACCCCGAGAACTTGGAACTTTCGCGGAAATAGGGTTTGTGTGCTAAGGATGCTTATTGTCGTTTCGCTGCGCTGAAAATGAAATTTCTCACTCTCACTGAGTGTTTCGCGTATAACTTTGGTCATTAGGCAAACCCAACCTTTTTTCTGTTTCTTTTTTTTTTTGTGCTGCTTTTTGGTTTGTGCTCTCTGCTGGCCATAAGGACTGCGACGAGATTGCAGTTTTTCACACACTTTATAGCATTTTTTGGTTTGTCGCGTCGCAAAAACCTTAAGTACATATCAGCATAGTATAATTTATATTTGGCGCTGGCAAACATGTTAAACGAACTTACCACCCACCTGCTCCTACCTCTACCAACGCCAGAAACTGCAACCTTATCGACCGGCAGCAAGCACTGCAACTGGAATATGGAAATTACCCAATGCTGGCGGCCATAAATATAAAGCTCAGAATACGCTCTGTTACCAGTTACCAATGGGGAAATATAAGAAGTAATTTCTAGCACTCACTTGAGTTGCCTTCCAAGGGTGTTTACAAGTTGTTGGCAGCATGTTTTCCTTTAAGTCATTGCTAATTGTCGTACCACGCTGCGTATGAGCAATGTGCTAGGTGGTTGTTGGGCAAGTGAAGGCGTTTAATGAAGTCACCAAGTACACCAAGCAAATGGCTGTTAGTTATGAGTTGATTATGTGCCATGCCCCCTCTCGCCTTGCCACCTCTGTAGTCCTTCTGCCACATTGCCTGCTCTCCCCACTCTACTTTAACCCCCATGCAGTCATGATTAATGTGCCATTAAATGTGATTTTGGGGAGCTTGACAAAAACAGCAAGAACAACAACAACAACACACGCGTGGAAAACATTTTCAGTTAGTCACAGCACGCGAAGCGTCTGTCAAAGCGACACGCAAAACACTTGCAACATGGGAAAGGGGCAAAGCGACAAGTTGCCCCAAGACAAAACACATTTTTATAGCATTTTTATTGAAACACGTAAAACGCAAATTGAGCAGCTCGCAGCTCACCGCTGAACTGGGAGTGGGTAGAATCAAGCTTCTTTCACTCTAAATCAGCCAAAAAGATTTGAATATGAAAATCGAGTATTGCGGGAAAATGGCAGCTCAATTTAATTTAAAATTAACCTACATTGTAAATCGGGTTTATGATTTTTTACGCAACTCCTTTCTTTCTTTTAATATTTTTATAATACTTCCGCATTCAACTTAAATACCATTTAACTAAAATCATAGCCACTCTTTAAATATTTGTGTCATTAAACTTCAACTTGACCTATTTAAGATTGCTTCAGCAGTTGCACTGCTTACAGCGAGTACACTGCTTTCTTTACTGCACTGCTTGTACGACTGCTTTTGATTTAGTGGCAACATTCTGAGTTATTATAAATGTTATCGATTGCAATGATATCGAACAATTAAAAACCCATTATTATAACTCCCACACTTATGTATTTTCCCAATAATATCAAAATCATATTTATGTTTAAATATAAAAAACCATATACTAATTCACAGAGACATTATTAAAGACATTATTTAATTGACACTTTTTGTCAATTAGACGTACAAGTAAATTGCGAGTATGTTACGGCTCTTGTGCGTTATTCGCTGTACTATGCCGACACAAGCATTTGCCAACACTGTTTATGCAATTAGAACGAAAATAATGTTTGAACTTACTTGTAGTGGGTTGGTAATTATACACCTTGATCTTACATAAGTGCGATAAAAATATTACAAATATCATATTTAGTATTTACACAACAAAAAAAAAACTGTTTGTTTTGTCACAAACGGCGTTCGCAGGTCAACCACCTTATTTCAAATAACGCAAACACGACTATGGTTGTACTTAAACAACTATCGATACTTGACGATGGTTATGACAATCGATGACGATATCAAAGGCTTCGATTTTTCCCTCCATTTTTTTATGCTTTCAGCATAAATGAGATTGTTGACTAACAAAGTACGTTCCACCAATGCAAGAAGTTCTTGATAATTACAAACGGGCCGAGAAAATTGGCGAAGGTACCTACGGCATTGTATACAAAGCGTGCAACAGTCAAACCGGAGAGGATGTGGCACTCAAGAAAATCAGGCTCGAGGGGTACGTAGTGGGAGTCTCAGTTCCAGCCGCAGTCCCAGTTCTAGTCTTAATTCGCGTTCCTGGGCCACGCTCAACTGGATAAACTGCCAATTACACAAAAAATCACATGATGTATAACGTTTCAAGTGGGAAAGCAAAGTGATTTCAATGTCTCCACATCTGGTGGCAACTGCGTCTTGTCCTTGGTGTCCTTGATGAATGTCAAACGGATCAAAGCCACACTACGAAGCCCGGATTCTGTGTGTGCTGCGCTTTTACTGCTTTTATACGTAGCACCACATGATTCGGCTTCGTGGTGCTGGCAAGTGCAGCTTAAGGACTTTTATGAAAGACTATGGATGGAAAGCGTTACTAATGACTGCATCCTTTATTCGTTTAGCGAATCGGAGGGCGTCCCATCGACTGCAATACGGGAAATATCATTGTTGAAGAACCTTAGGCACAAGAACGTCGTACAACTGTTTGATGTCGTTATATCTGGCAATAATTTGTACATGATATTCGAGTATCTCAACATGGATCTCAAAAAACTAATGGACAAGAAGAAGGAAATCTTTACGCCACCGTTAATCAAGGTAGGTATCGTTACATACATTCCCATGAAATCCGTCTAATTCTCTATATTCCTCAGAGCTACATGCATCAGATATTAAATGCACTAAACTTTTGTCACACGAGTCGCATATTGCATCGGGATCTCAAACCACAAAATCTACTAGTTGATATACTTGGCAATATTAAGGTAATTTGTAAGACTATGTGACACTGTGAGCATATACTAACCTTAATTAAATCTTTTAGCTAGCTGATTTTGGTTTAGCACGCGCTTTCAATGTGCCCATGAGGGCGTATACCCACGAGGTTGTTACACTTTGGTATCGTGCGCCTGAGATACTTTTAGGCACCAAGTTCTACGCAACGGGCGTAGACATCTGGAGTCTGGGCTGTATTTTCTGCGAAATGGTGAGTCTTGGAAACAGTTTCCAAGCCTACTTTTTCTAAACCGTCTGTTATATAGGTCATGAGACGTGCTCTGTTTCCGGGTGACAGTGAAATTGATCAACTTTATCGCATTTTTCGCACGCTGAGCACACCGGATGAAACTAAGTGGCCCGGAGTTACGCAGTTACCGGACTTTAAGGCCAAGTTTCCCAAATGGGAAGCATCTAATGTACCTTCAGTGATACGTGAGCACGAAGCTAACGATCTGATTATGGTAATAGTTTTCACAACTCTAATAACAAACTGTTTCTATACTAATTGTATCTATTGTTATAGTCTATGCTCTGTTATGACCCAAACATGCGGATATCTGCGAAAAATGCATTAAAACATAAATATTTCTATAGTGTCAAACATATCTGCCCTGTGGCGTTACCAGTTGATCACAATGCTGGAAGTGCTTCACGGCTTACCCAACTCGTATGACTGACAATATCATATTTTATGATGTTTAGTATAGTAAGTTATTGTGACCGATTCTACCTCAATTTAGCTAATTCAAGTGCAATTATAAAACGTCTAATTAAAATTCTTATTTTACTCTTTTTGTTCACAGATGTCAACTTCATTTCATTTGTATACAATCCACCACAGATTTACATACATCATCATCGCCATTATCATGCAAATACACATCATTTTACATCAGACAGTAATACAAATTTTATTTTTATTTCTACTACTACTTCTATTATTTGTTTAATGCATTTAGCAGGCGTGCAGGTAAAAGAAAACCATGATATTTTCGCGGTTTAATTTTTTCTGACGATGTTGATTCCACCTGACGTTCGGATTGGCGCTGACGTTGCCGATTCCATTGATCGTCACGCATGTACGTGCCAATTGCATTGCGCATGCTCTCCGAGAGCATGGCGGGGGCGGAGTCGTCGTTCATTGAATTAGATTCGTCTACGTCTTCGGGCGCATTGGCATTTTCATTGGTCGTTTCGCTAACAGTGTTTTCGCTGTCATCGTCTTCGACTGGAACATCGCTATCCGCGACTTGGAATGCCAATCTTAATGGATGCAATACAGTGTACTTTTTGCTCTGACCCTCCTGTTCGGATGTTATGTATTGTGGCTGCTCATCATCGACTGGTGCCTCGTAGTGGTATTGATTATAGTAATCGTTAAAGGCCTGCAGCCGCCGCAGGTAATAACTATCGACATTGGGACCGTAATAGTACATAGCTTGCTGTTGTCTCAATGCTGAGTCGTAGTAGTCAATTTGATCTTCGTGTTCCACTGGTTCGTAGGACGGACGCCGTTTCGTTTGTGTTCGTCGCCTGCGTTTACGCTTGTTGGGACTCTGTGCTGCCGGTGCTAACTGATCTTGGTCATCTTGATTGTCATCAGCTTGGGTTTGGGATTCCAAAGGCATAGTTTCCACAACGTTATCGTTACCATTATTAAATAAGTTCGAAAACGGATTCGTTAGATTCCGGAATGCAAAATTGGGACGTACACTGCGCACAATGTTATTCCAGATGGCAACAATGGGTCGTTCAGTCGTTTCAGCTGTCTTGCTATCTTTTTTCTTCACCTGACGACGACGATTGTATCCACCGTGTGAGGAAATATCTTGGCGATAGCTCGGATAATCACTCTGACGTCTGTAAGAAAGGCTTGGAATTTTTAGTAAAGCACAAAAGTACTAAGAAATAGTAGTATTCGGTATCAATAACTTACCCGGGGCTTAAAACCTGCACTGACTCTGGATCCCACACTTCTATCAACTCGTAGTTTTTACGCCTGGCTGCTTCAATTTGATTTGCCGCAAAAATCCATGTCAGTAGCAGGACAGCTGCCCACAATTTCCACTGCATTTCAATCTTCCAAAAGGATCACAAAATCACAAATATTTGTCAACTGACGGCCGCGTTGCTTAGTGGCCCCAAAACAACTGATATGCGAATCGCTGTGAACTTGGGTTGTCAATCCAAATTTTAGCAAAGACTTTATTAAACATTCTTAGATTTCAGCTAATTTAAATTTTGTTTTGGCCTAGCCATTGGCCAGTGAAAGTTTTTAAATCAATTTCGCATTATTCAACGGAAGATGAAACAATACTAATGTATGTATGTCAACCCAGTTCTGTAGCTGTTGAAAGTCAGCATGTGGGAAGTCTTTGGGCTTGTTGTCATCTACCAATCATCATCTTGACCATTGATATGTTAATTTTCCGTTAACGATATGTTTTTGCCAAATTTTTAAACCTGTTTGATTTACAAGAAATTTGATAAATATGAATGTTTAAGGCGTTAAGACGACCGTTTAAGTATTTTATGGCAGAAATGATTGGTTTAGCTCAATTATATACTCTTTTAAAGTACAAGCCTTAAGTTTTCACTACAAAAATTGGCTTTAATGGAGCTGAACTGAATTTCCTTGTAGAGGAAACTAAAAGTTGGTTTTCTAATTTTTGAAAATGAACTAATATACACGAAAAAGTAGTAAATCTTTATGGACAAATCTTATAATGCAGCAATTATAATATTTAATCTGATTAAAGACTAAGACCAGCTCGTTACGAAAGGTTCATTGACACCAAAATCATTATATTGATTTACATATTTGAGCTAATAAACGAACTGGTGGTCAGGTAAAACAAAGGAAACACTATAATAAATTGCATTAATTAGCCAAGACATAAAGGAAAACAAAAACAAAGGTAAATATTATTAAGTTGTCAGTTTATGGCATTTAAACGGATTTTGAACATCAATAAAGCTAAGAGGCCTTTAGCAATATATATAAAGCCTTCAATTGCGCTTATCGAGTACGATCTAAAATAGCTGACATTACAGAACAAATTTATCGAGTCCTTCGAACTGTTCGCGGGTCTAGAACAGGGAGAAACCTGGGGATTTGACTGCATGGGGCCTCGAAAAACAACTTCCGAACCAAATCCAAAACAAATAACATACAAAACGTAAGGAAATCTCTAACAAGTGTCAACAAAAACCTAAACAAAGTGAGAGAATGGGGACAGTTAAGAGAGCGGGAGAGACCGTGAGCTTAAGCTTTTCGTAGGTGTTAAGAGCGAGCTTTGGCAGAGGAGAGCCTGAGCAAAGCTTTTGGTAATGCTGTCGGCTAAAGGCGCGCTCAGAAAATAGTTCAGTCGACGTTGAGATTCCTGGCCAGAAACGACCGTGTGCATTAATTGGTCTCCGTCGCGCGCTAGAAAACAAAAAACGCTGGAAAAACGCCAGCAGCACTAACAAAACCTAAAACCCAAAAAATAGAGAAAGAGAAAAAATACTACAGTTTTTCCTCGGCCTAGGAAAACTAGTGAAAAGGCAAGTTTAAGTGGCAGTTGTGAGACCCAAAAATACCGAAAAACTCGAAAACCAAAACCCATGCCCTACAATAAGCCTTGCCTCCGAGTGTGTGCGTGCGTGTGTGTGTTTGTGTGTATCTATGTGCGTGTGCGTTTTGTGTATCCGTACAGTGTTCAGTTTTTGACTTGCTCCAAATTGTATGCAACAACAACAGCAAACAAATTGATGTTCATATATGTAATTGAATTAAACAAAGGGCTCAGACTCAACCAGAGTGTCGCCTTCAGTATGTTTTTGTTGTAATTTATGTAAGGAAATGTATGTGAGTGATTGTGTGCGGGGGTAAAGGGAAAAGCTGTAAGAATTGCGTAAAGTTTCATGCCTAACACACAGCCACAAGCACATGCACACAAATGCCATTAAGCGCTTAAGTAAATTATATAAAATCATTTAATGCATCAATGAGCATTCATAACAAAAATGCTAGAACATAAAAGTTGCAAAAATTCAAGGCACACACATTTTCTTAACTCTTTTCTTTGGACACACTTGTGTGTACATAAGAAAAATTTGTAAGACTACTTACCCTATCCTATTATGCTCCTAACAGATACAGATAGACGCCAGGCTCAGGCTCGTTGTGTGTGGGAGTGTGTGTAGTTGTGTGTGTGCTAAATTTTGACAAGCTTCAAGACTGTGGCAGCTGTCAAGGTGTGCGAAAAGTAACGTAGAGAAACTACTTGACTCAAACAATGATAAACTCAGTTCATTCCCTTGTCTCTCCCCTGTCACCATCATCTACACCGGTGTCCTTCTCTCAGCTGGCAGGACAACCAACTACACGTACAAATTGAAACATCTTGGCGGGCAACATTTTGAAGTGCCACATTTTTACCACCCACAAAAGCACTCTATACCTTATTGTTATTATTGTTGTTGTTTTTGTGCTCTTTGTTGTTGTCAGTTGCAGGTGTGTCTTTCTCTGTGTAAGAGTAACAATTTTTGGCGTCACTTTCGTTGCTAGTCTTTTTTTTTGTTTTTTTGTGCGCTATTTTGTGGTCGTGCCCTCGCTCAAGCGTTGTGCTTGACCATAACCACTAAAGCTGTCACATTGCGTATACGCCGTGTACGCCGTGAGTTGTCCTCGACCGTTTACTTTTTCGTTGCTCGTTGTTCTTTTTTTTTTTTGTCTTTTCTTTTCACTTTTTTGGCCAGCACCCACGCGACTCAGCAAGAGCGCAAGCTCTCTCCCACGCTCTCAAGCTCTCTGACTCTCTCTGTCGCTGCTCTCTTTCAGCTGTTTGGTTTTTGTTTTGTTTTGAATCGCATTTACATTGCCCGTAAACAACCTGAACCTCACACCAGTAACCTAACGACTCACCCATTCCATCTCCCGCTGCCGCCTGTCAGTCTACTTGCTCCACCCCCTTTGCGGGTTATCAGTCTTCGCATTTGTGCACGTTTTTTCTTTGCCCTGTTTGGCAATTTAAATTTTATTGTGCTTTTAATGCAGCGTCGAAAGCAGAGCAAGGCAAACAAACAGCGCTGACAGGCTACGTGCTGGCATCTTTCTTTCGTACTTCCATAGAGCGATTTGGCGCCTAAATGTAGGCAACGTTATTATGTTTACACGATTATTTGCTCTTCCTGTTTACTACTTGTTTTTGTCTGCGCTTTAGACTAGCATAGCCGAAAAGTAATAGAAATTAAGCGGGCTTAAGCATAATAATTGTAGATTTTTTAAGTAAACATTATCAGGAATTTACATAAATTAAAATTTAATAGGACTCTAAAAAGATCTCTAGTTATTTAATAATTTAAGTTTCCTTTAACGCCGTGTTTACTCAAACACGCTTTTACTTTAACAAATGCTTAAAGTCTTTCACTCTATCAATAAATTTTTATTTCATTTTTATGAGTTCCATTCAGAAAACAAATAAAATCTAGTGTGACTTAATTTCCCCAGCGAATATCCTGATTCCTCTGATTATGCAGAGCATTTGTTATTAGCTTTGATTTTCACCTGCTGCAAAACCCATTAAAATTTACCTCAAAACAAGTTTTTGCCTGGCTTGCAAGTGTCTTGGCAAATGGCCAAAAGTGGCGACAGAATTTCCGCTTTTCCTGCCCCAAAGAAATGACAAAATTCTTTAGTTGGCTCGTCCTTTTTCCCCTTATGTTTTTTTTTTCGCTTGTTGATGTCGCCTGTCGCTTGTCTGTTTGTCAAATTTGCCGTCAGTGTTATAGCAGAAAAGTTTTTGGAAAAACCGAAAGAGTTGGGAAAAAAAGAACAGCTGCAATTTCCATATTTCTCACATTAGCTATTAATAGCACGGTAAACAATTTGCATTTTCCATGAACACGAAGCGAAATTAAAGTGGATTTCTTAAGGCCTGACAGGGGCAGAGAAAAAAGGGCAGAGAGAGGTATAGGGAGAGAGACAGAGCGTGTAGTTGTGGTAAGTGAATAATTAATACACAACCGACCTGTTGGCAGCTGTTTGCTGTTTTATTAACGTGGCTCGGGACCAAAAGTTCTTACAATTAGGGATTCAGTGTTGCGCTTTATGAAATCATTATAGGGTCGAATATCCAAAAAGCTCGAGACAATCCGTTCACCCGAACGAATCTTCGAGTCAATGAGTAGACCAACCAAATAGAAATTCTGCACCACATCCGATTCCACTTGTAAGCCCACTAAGGGAGCACCCTGATAATAGGTCTTTGTACGATCCTGATAGCCACAGACAGTCGTTCTGCTGGTAATCAGTGAAGGATAAGTCTTTTGGCAGAACGGTCGTCCTATGGTATTGACCCAGGTCTTGTGTTTCAGCGGATCCTTGATGGGCAAACCGGCAACAACAAACATTTGACCCACCAGCGATTCCTTGGCCAACGATGGTGGTGGCATACAAATTGGCATCACTGTAGGCGTCACTTTGGCATCACGCTGTAGGCGCAGCACCGCCAAACTGTGCTTAAGTGTCAAGGGATCGTACTCGGGATGCACGGCAATAGAATCCAAGGGTATGTCCTGTGCGGGCAGCACACAATAGCCATCCTGATCACAGTTCACCTCGTGTGCATTGGAGCTCTTGTTCCATACGCCCAGTTGCACGGAGTACGCATCGGCCTGTCCATCGTACTGCACGAAACAGTGGGCAGGAGCAAGCACATTACGCTTAGAAATCAACACACCCAAACAGCCATCATTGGGCAACTTGGCCTCGTGTCCTATTTCAATTGATTATTATTTGATTTAATTACTCCAGAGTTCAGTTTACTCACCGTTTTCATAAGTAATGCGAGCTAACCATTGATGTTCTGTGGGCACAGCAAAATTGTTTTGTTTAAGCAGCTGCTCCTCGTTGAAGTAGCCACATTTTGCTTTCTGCTCGGAGCTCACAAAGGAAGCTCGCAGAAGTGTAAGCAAACCGCATAAGGCCAGAAATCGTTGCATTTGTAAGCTTGTCTGAAAGTCAACTAAACTGGAAAATCATCAACGACAATGGCGCATGTAAAATATGGTAATTAATTGTAGAAGCGAGGGCTGTACTGTCAGTTGTTTGAAGTTATAGCCAACTATTTATGTTCATAATTTCCAAGCAGCTTTAGCTTTGATTTAACTTCGAGTGTTGATAAAAGTAAGAAGCTTCTTTTACTATTTTATAGACTTAAATCTGAACAAATTCTTTAAACTCCCCACCCTATCAATAGTTGCATTTTATAGCTAATGATTAAAACATGAAGCAAAACCA
Organism: Drosophila parthenogenetica; assembly: GCA_035047505.1. Classification (NCBI taxonomy): domain Eukaryota; kingdom Metazoa; phylum Arthropoda; class Insecta; order Diptera; family Drosophilidae; genus Drosophila; species Drosophila parthenogenetica. The sequence goes on from JAWNPM010000183.1 coordinate 8,558,954, forward strand.
GTTTCCAATGCGAGACAGTGGGCAATTCACCTCACGATATAAAAGTCATCACGACATTGTAATCAACGAAAGAATCAACAACAAATAATTAAATTGGGGAAATTATTATTAAGTACACAGTAAATTATGACTTAAGCCTAGGAGCGGGTATTCTCCACTAACCAACTGCGCCAAGGGCCCACATCTTGAAAGTCATAGACTGTGGTTTGCCCCACGATCACCACATCAGAGAGCAGACCAGCGAGATAGAAACTCTTGGGCACACCATTCACTATGTTCATGCCCATAAGTGCAGCTCCTTGGTAGAACTTTGTACGCTTCACTGGATAACCGCAGAATTGATTCTCCGGTCGGGCACTTGAGGCCCTGCTCAGGCTGGTACAGTATTTACGCGTTAGGGTGTACGCCAAACCTTTGCCTTTGATAACAGTGCTGTGATCGAAGCCAGCGAAATGGTAATTGCGGCCAATCAGAGATTTAAGCGGTGAAATGGGCTCCAAGCACAGAGGTTGCATATAATTCGTAAACTTAATGCGCTCTGTGAGCCTTAAAAGAGCCAAATCATTGTCACCCGTATCCTTGTCCACCTCGGGATGCATTAAAATCTCAGCCACACTATGTTGCACTGGTCCTGGGACACAAAAGCCTTTTGCATTGCATATGTACTCCTCGTCGGGTGTATGTGTCTCATTCCAGATGCCCAATCTCACGGCAGCCGTCTCCGAGCGATTGTTAAAGCGTCGCACACAAAATGCCGTGGTCAATACATAATAGTCACTCACAATAACTACACTACATCTAGTGTTCTCAAAAGTAGAGCCTTTCAGTTGATACAGCAGCCCCATCCAAGGATATTCCGCTGGCTCCGTGGAGGTATCTGTGCTGTAAAGCAGACGCTCCTCTAAATTTCCGCATTTCTGCTGCTCACCGGCAGCAACTGGAAACACATAAAAAGTCGTTGAAAAAATTAATTATTTAACTAGCAGTTGGCATTCACCATTCAGCAAAGCGCAAAGTAGTAGCACAACTAGTTTTCCCAGCATTCCCATGACTCAGTGTTGATTATCCGCAGCTATATCTGTTCTAACTCACAGTTCAGCGCAAACTGCTAAGCAGTTTCAGACAAGCAGCAAAAAATTAGATTAATTAGACAATTTCTCAAAGCAAAAAAAGTCTTGTAAGTTGTCAGCAACGCTGCGTATACGTAATGCGCCTGTAAGTATGCTTTGAAAAAAGTCTTGACATTCTTTAATTGCTCGCAAAGTGGGACATTAATTAAAGAATTTGATATTGCAAAAATCTTGTAAAAAAATTCTATAATTCCTAAAGCTTAAGTAACCTGTCAAAGCAGCTTTGTGGCTTAAATAATACTCTTCCACTTAAATATTACTGAGCTTATAGCCATGGCCATTAAAAAATTAACTGTTTACTGATTAAACCATAAAATCCCAACCAGTTTACTTCAACTTAAACCCATTATGCAGCAATACAAGGTTATTAAAAATCAATACATACCATAAATTTGCAATATTTAAAAATCACCGCAGCCTGTGGCAAATTTCAGGCTATTAGCCGTATATCAAATTAACGATGGGGAAATTCAAGCGATTACTGATCATTAGAAAGCTATTAATACTCATCGATGTCTGGCAAATATTCGTAAAGTTATGTATTTGCGTAGGACGTGCTCTTAATATTTAATGTTTCAATTAGAATGTCATTATCGGGGACAAGCTGAATGCCCAATGGGCTGAATGGCTCAAAAGACAATTTGAAGGACGCCAGAACCATTTGGGATGACCTTGAAGTGGGGGAGAGCGAGAGGGCGTGGGTGGTGGCTGTCGAAACTGGAAAGGGCATAGGCCAAAGCACAGGGGGCATAAGGTAGCGGGGTCATATTTAATGCTGCACTAAAAGTTGAACAAATTGCCCCACTTGCTGTGGAAGTGGCAGCAACAACTGACTGTTTATTGTCCGCTCAGACGCTGTACAGTGGGGCAAAGTATGGTTTGGGTAAAAAAATATATAAATTAGTTGAGGCTTTTATCAATTTTGATGCTTTAATTAAACTTATATAAATACTTAAGTATTTAGTAATTTTTAAGTTTTTTATTAATAATTATCAGTCTCTCGCTCCACTGTGCGCTGTTGACTTTGGCCCAACTTGACCTGAACATCGCATTCATAATAATGCCCCATTGTTATGAGGCAACCCTCTTCTACACACACCACCACACACATACATGAAGCACATATACACATGTGTGTGTGTGTGTGAGTGTGTGCAAACTGTGCATTTGAAATCAATGTTATCCTTGCTTGTTAGAAACCGAGTCGAGTTGAGCTTTTAACAAGGCTCCTTGCCTTGAGATTGCGACTGACCAATAAAATTGTTTGAGGCGTACATGCAAATAACACAAATTCTTCGTTTCTCCCTCTCTCTGTCATTCTTTCTCTTTGACTTGTTGTGTGCGTGATTTTTGGGTGTGTGGATTCGCCCTTTACATGTAACAAGTCTTTGGCATTGCCTGCAAGTTGGCCATCAAGCAAAACAGCCGCGTCTTGGCCAGTTTTGCTTTGCGTGCGCGTCTTCCTCTTATCGCGGCCAGCACGTGAACCTCACGTTTAACGGGATTGAGTGAAAGAGTGGAAGGCTCAAAGAAATATTAGACAGCAAAGAAGTTGCAAATGAAATTTCAAATATTTGTACGCCGTTTGCCGTTTGAAAAGGAGTCGAAATGTGGTGACTTCGACCTATGATCAGATTGAGAACTACATGAACTGAACATTATTCCAAGTACTATATTCAAATGCAGGGTCTAATAAGTTGTGCTGACTTCATAGAGTCCATCGTTTACCCTGTTAGGTTTATACTTCTTTTAATAGTTTTAAAATTATTTCAAATTGGGCAACCCGCAGTCGAGCATTCCTCATTCACTTATTTGCAATGTTTAGTCCCTTCCTACGCTCCCGGAAGCACCTAATGCCTAATGATTGTGTTAATTTGTTATCCTTAATTACAGCACAGGGACACTATGAACGTCAGCGGCGATTGGCAATGATAGCATGACGCGCGACGGCGAAATTCCAGCCATCTTTAATCCGAAACGCGTTCGCACGCCCTCCGTTGTGGTCACCGGCGACAATTCGACAAATGGTCCCTACAATAACAATAGCAGCACCGGTGGTGCTGGCAATGGAGCTGGTGTTATACCCAGCAGTAGCAGCGTGGGCGGTTGTGGGTTTAGCAATGTGCTAACCTCAAGTAATCCACAAATAACCCACCAGGACTCGATATCATCGAGCCAACAGGATCCCAATGAGGTCATTACCATACAGGCGGACACGCCCCCAGGCACACATGGGTCACAGCATAATTTTGGCGTTGACTCCAGTGATACACAGACTGGACAATTGGCCATCGATCAGCCGGCAAATGGACAGGGACAGGCACATGTCGAGGATGGTGAAGTGCGTTGCCGCAAGCTCAAGGCCTGCCAAGAGTCCTGCTGCTCCGAATTGGCCAAAAAGGTACCTAACCTGTTAACTCAGGTAATACCAATACTTATACACTTTATGCCACACACAGATGTACTTTGGCGTTTGCGTTACGATACTGGTAACTGCCTCCTGGGTGGGTGCGACGCACTGCATCAAGTATATGTATCTGTATCGAGCGCCATATGACGATGAGCTGGACGATGATCTCGATACGTCATCAAGCAGAGCTGAGCTCAGCACTGAACTGGAGGATATTTTGGCCATAAGTGATTCATCGCTGCATCATGTCGAGGACGCCACCGAGATGTTCAACATACCACCGCGACAGCCCGTCTACTTTAATGCACCGTTCTTCGCTGCCTGGTTCTTTACCAACTTCTCGTTACTCTTCTTTCCCATCTATATACTGGGCCTCATATCGGCCCGCAAGTGCGACAAGCTCAGCGAGATTCTGGCGGATGTTTTGCGAGGATTTCGCGAGCGGGGTTTTACAATTGGTAAGAGAGGGAGAGAGAGAAAAGGGGGGAAAAGTAAGACAGAATTAGAGGGCGATAGATAAAAGGAAAGCGAAAGTAGTAGGAGGTAGAGGCAGGATAAAGAGATTGGGTCACTTAGTTTCCACATAATGGGACTAAAAAAGAAATAAATATAAACTACAGGGTAAATAATGTCTATCATACTTGAGCGTAGCCATTTTAAAGTCCCAAAAGTCACTCCCTTTACGACTTTTTATTCATCGATTATTTTCCTTTTTCATGTTTCTAGAGTATTTAAAAGTCTAGCATGCTCTAATGCAGTACTCCCAAGTTATCAGCTTTTCATGCGAATTCTGAGTATTTTAAAGTCTAGCTTACTCCAATTTACCCATCTTCCACACCCGATTTAGGTCACTACTAAAACTCTTGTTACTTGCAGGCCGCTTCCTTAATCGCTGCCTGTCCTTTTGCATCCTGTGGCTGGTGACCACCTACCTGTACACGCTGTCGTTGCACGTGCTCTTTGCCACAGATGCACTGGCTCTGTTTGCCACAAATGTTGCCTGCGTCTATTTGCTCTCCTGGGTAATACTCCACGAACAGTTCGTGGGTGTTAGGGTGAGTATATAGCCAAGATTACCAACCAATTGAGTTAACTATATACCTTTATAGATTGTGGCTGTTATCCTGTGCGATACGGGCATCGCGCTGTTGGCCTATATGGATGGCATCACGGAAAGTCGGACATTGGGTGGCGTTGTATTGGCCACGTTAGCTGCTGCCGGCTATGCCGTGTTTCGGGTAAGTTTTTCTGGTCTATTACAAACGTATTTCGTTTCATGTCTTGGCATGTTATGCTCATGTTCGTGCTTGCACCTGCGACCATACACCCCCTACTCCCTTTTTTTTAGGTTATGTTCCGCAAGGTGATGGGCGATCCACCCGTTGGACAAATCGCGTTCACATTCACCGCACTCGGGCTGCTCAATGCTCTGCTGCTGTGGCCCGTCGTGCTGGCGCTGTACCTCACGGGCACCGAGAACCTAACATCGGAAAGCATACCATGGAATATATTGTTGGCAGCAAGCGTGCTGTATTTGGGTAGGCCATAAAGCAATAAAAAGGAATTAGCTTTGTCAAGCCGAAGAGTTGATACCTTTGCAGTTCGCTTTTGGCAGGATATGTCCAAGTATTTGTTTAGTAAAGCAATAATTTCATTCTATAGTTCCTATAACAGCTATATTACATAGCAGTTAAATCGAATAGTATTATGTTTCGAGCTGTTCAGGTATCTTGTAGCTGAATTAGCTCAAAATACTAAACATTTTTTTACTAAATGTACTATTTGCAGCAGAGTATTCCGGTAAATCCTATAGTTTCAGTAGCTATATGTCAACATATACACTCCACAAACATATATAGTAGTTCGATCCAGTTGATTTTAAGTTTTTGCAGAAATAAAATTAATTTTTTACCAACTTTTCTTCAAACAGTTCAGAAAGTCTAGTTAGCATAAAAACTAACGGACAGACGGACATTTCTACAACTACCGATCAAGACCATAAACTTAATGGTATCCGCTAGGCTTCGAACAAAGCTTCCCTCTGCAAGGGCATCAACAGGAAAAATAAACCCAGCTACAATTTCAATTCTGTTATGTTATAAACTTTTATTGTTGTAATTAATTTTCATTGCAGTTTTTCACGTTCTAATGCAGTTCAGCGCTGCTGTTACCTACAATATGTTTGTGACATTGGGTCTGATAACCGCTGTGCCCGTTTCTGGTGGTGAGTACAACACCCTCGAACTTACCCATTTCGTGACTATATATTTTATTTGAAATTGCAATACAAATAGAGTATGTTACATATAGAAATATGGGTCACTTTTTCTTTAGTTCGTTTATGACTTTTTCCCAAAAACTGTACATAAGAAACTCTTTTTAAATTTCTTCTTAAATGCAATTATTTATAAACATACACAATACAAATTTCTGCGATTTCATTTACACAATTTACAACAATCATCACAGCACTCGACGTCATACTGTACAGTGCGACATTTGCGGGCATGAAACTGGCTGGGGTCATTCTAATTGCCATTGGCTTTTTCCTCGTTATGTTCCCTGAAAACTGGCCCGATTACATAACACGTCTGCTACGGTAAGTGCTCAGCTAATTTCTATAATTCTTTCTTAATTTTATTTGTATTTTTTTAGTTTATTTTAATAAAAACATATTAATGCTAAAGTATTTTTATGCTAATTTTACTTAGTGCGTAAAACTTGTGCGTGTTTTATTTCAATAAAAATTTACGATTTTTATTATTTCATTTTAGTGATTAATTTTACTTTGTTATTGCAACTCTTTTTGTTTTTACTTTTGATCAAATTTACTAACTTAACAAAACTTAAAGAAACGCTAAAAAACAAAACCAAAAAAATAAACGTAAATTTTGAATACATATATATTTGCTAATATACAAACTTTATTTAACATAACATAAAAATATATATTTAATTCTATATAAACAAACATCTTGCAGAAAGAGCGTTCGTGCCATACTCCGTTACCAATGTTGTTGTGAATTAGCCGAAATTCGCTATGCTCATTCGGTAGGCCAAAACCAACTCCCAAAAAAAAACAAATAACCAAAACAAATCACCATATAAATTAGTTTAAAAATATTTAGAAATTTTTGAACATACAAATGTTGGCAAAAATAAGTTAGTAAATTACCAAACCAAAAAAAATATTAATAATAATTCCCCTTTTTGAAGAGATTTTTTAATAAGAAACTTGACCAGATTTTTTACTGACTTTAATATATATACTACATATCTTTACATTATAGTTAAACAAACATGAACATGAACAACAACAACAAAACACCCTGGCTTCCAAAAACTTTTGCGCTCACCCCTCTAAAAAGTTCTATATATACAAACGTACATATATATACCCAACTATATAACTACCTATAACTCTACTATAAACTTTAGTCACCCAATTGTATACACCTAAACTTAAACTTAAACTAATACCAACTTTTGCCTTGTTACATGACACCCACATACTCAATGTTAACTACTTCAGGCTGTTGTTGTGCAGTTGTTGGCCAATAAATTCCCAATTTTTGCTGTTACTTTCTTAATGTTTAATTGTTGTTGATACACCTTTAAAACAAAAAAAAAAAAAAAAAAACAAACAAATTATTAATTATTTCGTTTCGTTATGACAGATCTCGATTAAAGGATCTAAAGTGTTTATAATTTTTGGAACCGCCTTTTGTGTAAAATATTATAAACTTTGTATATGGATGTTGTTGCCAAGGGTTCCATAACTGTAGTTTTTACACACACACAAAATATATATACACTCAACACAACACACAACTGAACTGCGTAGCTTGACTTTCGCTGGTGTTGCGATATTTTATATATATTTAAAAAATAAAAAATAAATATTTTATAGCCCCCAAAACAAAAGAAATGGAAGATACACATACTTCCAGGCTCGTTTTTAATTTTAATTTGGCTGCTTGTTGTGCGAACGCCGCTTATAGTTTAAACAAATTAACTTATCATTTTTATATATTTTTTAATTAAAAAACAAACTGTAAATAATTGTAATAAATTCAGTTTCATATTTTACTGTGTGCACTTTATTGAAATCAGGGCGCAAAATAGAAGTCCAGTTAGAGTAATCGGTGTAGCATGATTGACTCAGGGTTTCTCTCAGTGTACGGTTTTGTAAGCTGTGAAAAGCAATTAAGAATGCGACCTTTTTATAGTGTATGTGTATGGTATGGTTACGGGAGCACAACAATTAATCAAGTGCATTAAAACCAAAGAAAAAACCAATCAAACCCCTATAAATAAAAACAAAAACGATTAAACTAAAGTGTTTAAATTATTGGCATGTTTTTATAAACTTATATGTTTTATATATATGTTTAAAGATTTATCAGATTGGCCACACTTTTTCCTTTTTCAAAACTTCATAACTTTCTTTCGGTTTCTCTATGATTTCAACTATTTCCCAGTCTCTAAACTTCAAAGAAAACTAAACTAACTATAACTATACTCTACTCTTTATGCTATATACTCTACTTATTTCTAAAATAAAAAATGGTGTCGACATTTCTCAATTGTATTTGCAGAAGCATCATAATGCTGGGTCACAATGCGAGGTGAGTTTCGTGAGTTCGTGCAAAAAAAAAGAAAAACTATTTAAAACTACATTTAATTTAAGCATAAACTAAACGATGCTCAAATCTAAAAGAGACAAGTTTTTGTTTGTTTCTGTACAATTTAGGTGAAAAGAAAAACAAAACCCAAACTCAAAAAAACTTAAACCAAGTTACTTAAAAGAAAGAAACAATACCTAATTTAAATATTTAATTTTTATTGATTTCATTCGTTTGAAGTTTTTATCCTTCGGGTTTGTTTTTGTAATGGCCATACAAATTTACATAAAATATAAATCTAGAAGCGATTTACCAATTAACATACACAAGTATGACATGATAAGTATTTTTTTCAAATATCCAAATATTTAATAATCAAACAATTGCTTTAAATAGGGATTCAAGTTCTTTACTTTTATTCCTTCTAACTCAATTCATTTTTTTCGTTATTGCATCGAAACTTTTATAATTTTAGTTACTGCAGATAAAGTAAATTTTATTGCTAATCTATTACGATAAATACTAGCTAGTTTGCGTAGTTTTGAGACAAATCTTAAGTACTCGTAGCTTAGGTACAAAGTAGTTTCTTCTTCTTCAGTTTTAATTTCCCAAAAGTAAGGTAAGTTTTCTTCAGGGCTCTAATGGAACCCAGTGCTCAAAAAAAGACTAACAAGCACGCAAATTTTCAACTACAAATTTCAATCACCGCACCAAGAAATCGATCACATTTATGTGTGTGACAGAAACTGCAAAAAATACCACGAAATTTGTTTACAGTATGTATGATTTGAGCAAACTAAAATCACACAAAATTCTCATTTATTTTGTACAGAGAAAAGAGTAAAGAAATGTTTAAATATTTGCAGCTCTTTAGTAGTAAATCGTAAAAAACTTTTCTGATTTGTATATAGTAAACACCGCTAATCTGTACTATTGCTTCTTTTTCTTCTTGTTTTTCTACTTCACCTGTACCACGATCCGACTCTCTACGACTGTCTCCCCCTCTCTCTCTCTCTCTCTCTTTCTCTCTGTTTCTCTCTCTCTCTATTTCTCTCTCTGTAACGACACGAACACGTACACACATCAAACCTGGCTTAAATCAACTACAAACAACATTTAAATATCATTGCAAAAAAATCACAAAATTATAAATTCAAAAAACCACATAATAATTTTGAAAAAAATATATATAAAAAAAATACTACACCAAGTAGCGGTAGGCCAGCGCTTTGTAAACGAGATGCTGCAGTCACAGGACCGTCCACGAGATATGCGCAAAGGCACATCACGCGTTCGTTCTCGCACCACATAAGCTAAAAGTTGGACAAATCACAGATATATATACATAGTAAATCTGTACAAATGACATGACATATATATATATTTTGTAAATGATTTTCCCACTTTGAACAAGTTGTAAAACAATTTAAGAAAAGACCACAAAAAGTCCTGCTGGGGTAAGTACCGCTAAATCCTACTACTTTTATCTATAATTTGATGAGTAACTCAGGTATAGTGTTCCACTTGGTTGAGTGATAAATACTAGTTATTTAACTAATGCTATTGCTCGATATTTTTTTAGTTTTCGAAACTTTCACCTGATTTGTTTATGCTTTAAGTCCTCTTCCTAAATTATATGTTGTTTTCTCTCTCTTTCTCTCTCTCTCTCTCTCTCGTTCTCTTTATTTGTTGTGTTTTTTTATTCACAGATCGCAGCATATTTATGCGTCCCATTATAAACATAAACGAAAATATTATGCTGTCAATACGAACTCATATGTTGTTTGAGCCAAAAAGCGCATGAAAAATAAATACCGAAAAAATACCAAAAATAAAAAACTAAATACCCAATCCTACTAGAGACAGCGTACGTTTTGTAGCGAGATTGTGTGCGGCTTTAGGCGAATTTTTGTTAAGCCCCACGGCCCACAAAATGATTTTTTATAACTGTCGTATAACTGTTGAACAATAACAATTTTTATACCCAAAAAAAAAGCTAAGAAAAAACTATTTAGTAAAAAAGTACAATAATATTTCAAATCGAACGAAACGAACGAAACGGTGAGCGCTTTTTACATTTGTCTCTTTCACCCTCTGTCTTTCCCTACCTCTCTTTCTCTCAGTCCACTAGTTTACCCAACTTCACTAGCTGCCCTCGTAGCACATACCCTACACAGCATTTGACTAATATATAAACTGTTTATTGTTCAACATTTGCTTAGTTACACTGTAAATAGCTGCACTCTGCTTCAAATTGTTTCGGTTTTGTTTGTTTGAATTTTTTTTAGTGTATTTAGCTGGAATCTCTGTGTGGCACCGCCTCCGCTTAAATCCACAAATATCCTTAAAAAGAAATATAACTCAGAACACACACACCCACACGAAACACACACAGAAACCTATATATTTTGTATATATTAAAAAAATACTAAAATAAAATACGCCAAACTTAAGAAACATCAGTAAAAAATCAGTAAAAAAAAAAATATAAATGCTAGCTAAAAATTTTAGACGCCTACAATATTAGTGTCAACTAGTTAGAATCCCGTAAATGCAGTGCGTATCGAGTAATAAATTAAAAAAAATACTATCGGCAAAACTATCGCGGAGAAAATTTGTGCAGCAAATAAATGTAACGATAGTTCTGCCGATAGTTATTGCAGCGCACTCCAGTGGAAATACTAAAAAATATGCATACATATATGTACATATATATATATATTTTTAGAGCATTAGAATTGAACAAACACGAAAATGCCTAGAAAATCGAAATAAATCTCAAATTAATTCCACTGCTAACAATTAACAAATTCTTTTTCTATTAAAACCGTTAAAACCAACACACAATATAAATAAATATATATAGATGGGGTCGCGGCCCTCGGAGCGGTACTTCAACAGGTCAGCATCCCACCATTATCGACTATCGGACGGGATACATAAGGTCCCATCTTCGTTCACCCTCTGGCCGTGTGAGATGACTGATCTATCGCCAACTGCAACAGCTGGGTTTCTGCATGGCAGTGCCACCAACGCACACCACCCCCACCACCATCACCACCATCAGCTATTCCAGCACCACAAGCAGCAGCAACAACAACAGCATTTGCAACGACAACACTCCCATACATCACTCACCATGATCCATCGGCAGAGCAGTAGCCACAGTGTTCATGGCAGTCGACGTGGCAGCGGCGGTATACGTGCCCCGCCCACCGGCACCGGACGCCTCTTCTCCTACTTCGGCAATGAGCACGAGCACGAACACGATCGCAAGAAATCAGAGACGTCATTCTTTAACTTGGGTTTTCGACGCAAATCCACAGTGGTTTACTATGCACCCACAGAGTAGATCTTCCGTAGGAGGTAGGCTGAAGCAGTGGGTGTGGCCACGCCCCCTATATCAAGCAACTAACAATCAGGCACTTTAGCAAAAGCAGTTCATAAGTTTAACTATATATCAGCTAAATAGCTTAGAGGCTAAGTAAATGGTCGTCGTTGTTGTTGTGAGAGTTAAATAAATACACACACAAACACCCACACTCACACACACTCGCACACACATGCAGTTCGAATTTTGCTCAAATATTAAATAATTAATTAACGCTACAAATACAAAGTTTACTTAACAAATAAAATCACAATATAACCATGTCGAAACCCGAGCACACTCAGACCACAACCAGTAGCTATGATAGAGCTCAATAAGCCCAAAAAATACCAGATTGAAATAATAAAAATATTTAAAAATTAACAACTAAAAATACAAAAATTAAATGAGATATCGAAGCCAATTGTTTTTAGCAATTATATACATTTAAAACTAAAAACTAAACAATTAACAATTATATACCAAAATATTTTAAAGTAAACCCACACTGCGGCACATCTTGATTTAAGTGAATCTAAAATCGTTAAAAATATAAAATAAAATCTATAAACAAAAACCGTTCAAAAGTTTAGGTATTAAGAACTGTAAGGAATATTGTTCATAGGCATCACCCTAAATTTTAGATACACCTAGCTGATAAGCTCATTTTATAGCTATTAGTGAGGGAACCCAGATATAAAGATATATACTATATATATCGAATTGTTTTAAAACTCTGGCTTTTGTTAATGTTTAAAAAAATGTGTGCGTGTTGATTTTTTTAGTTGAAAGCAAGAAACTTAGCTAAATGTTGTGTATAAATTACTATTAAATTATTATTGATTGTTGATCGATCCTGTTGTATTATTGAGTCACTGATTGAATCCATGCAGACGACTCAGAGGCTATCCAATGACTGATTCATTCGATTGATCAATCATGCTCGAATCATTGCAAATCGATCGGTTCGTAATTGTATTGAAATTGTGTAGCCACATCCAATAATTGATTTGTGATAGTTTTTAATGATGATGTTTGTAAACCAAATTCTGTATTTAGAAAATAAAAATAAAAAAGAAAACTCTACAAAAAAAATGATTTTAAATAACTATGGTAACCTTACCAGACTACAGACGGACATACATTCTAGTGCAAAATTTTCCATACAAATAGGTAATTTTCGACAGAATTATCGTATGGGAGCTATATGATATAGTAGTCCGATACGAACCAAACTAGTTGAGTATAGTTATAATCGTGATATGCACTTAATGTGTAAGTTTGATTGCGATAGCAATACTATTACTAAATGACTTTATACAAAATTTCAATTTTCAACCTTTCTGTCCCTCAAGAGTAATAAAAGTAATAGGATAGATTAGTCCGATCGGCACAAAACTTGGTAAGGATAATTATAATTGTGATATACACAAAATCTGGCAGTTTTGTTGCGTTTGCTCAACTATCACTACATGTCTGCATACAAATATCCAGTTTTCGAAAAATTTGCCCAAAAGGAACGTATACCTTATAGTATTCCGATCCGCATGAAACTTGGTGAGAATAGGTATAATCATAATATACACATAATGTGTGAGTTTGGTTACGTTTGATCAACTAACACTTCATGTCTTCATACAAATATCCTCTTTTCGACCTATTTGTGAGCTGTATGATATAGTAATCCGCTCCGGCTATTGATGAAGATCCCAAATATACATACTTTCTGGGGTCGAAAACAAACCCAAATATATTCCTTTATAAAACCCCGTTTCGAAGAGCCTTTCACCTACTTTCGCCAAATCTCCGATTCGAAGCGCCTTTCCCCTACATTCCCCCAAAGTTCCGACTAGTGCAATCTAGTTGGCCGTGTAAAATTTGCCCGCCTTACCGAAATATGTCAGCATAATAGCCACAACGTTTTGCTCAGTACAAAAACATCTCTCATTCAAATTGAAACCCTTCCAAAATTTGTTAAAATTCTAAAAGGATCAAAAATAAATCAAAGTTCGAATTAACGATTTATTCTTCATATTTCGCGGATAGCTTGGGCCGATCGCAACTAAATCGTATCAGTTCAGCCGTGCATACAACTACCGCGATATAAGAGAAACGTGGCGCCCAACGACAAACGGGCGGCAACTAACATATTTGGTTTTTCAAAGTTCTTGTGTTTTGTTTGTCTTTTGTTTTCTCTCAAAAAATAAAAAAAACCAACGATTCAGCTGGACGAAATTGTTTGCGATCCCAATATGAATAAATTTGGTAAGTTTTTCATACAGTTTATATCATTTTATTGAAACAATTAACTGTCTGTGTGTGTAGATATGTAGAAAAAGATACATTCAATTCAAGCTTAAAAATAGTGTGGTTATTCGAAAGTTATTCGTTTTGTCAAGGCACTTAAAGTATTTATAAAAAAGAATACATAATACAAAAATGAGAGACAATATTCATTATACTTAGTGGACGGACTTACGATTTAGTCTATAAAGTTTTCCGATTTGCATATACAAAAGTTCTTAAGGCACACAATTGTCTTTTTTAGTTGTTTTTTGTACTGTCCTACAAACTGATATGTTTCAAAAGAGTAATATGAGAGGCTACCACTTGAATGCGTTCCCGCTGCGTTGGCTTGAATCTTCAGCCGGCAACGGCACAAATTGAAATGGAGGAGTCGCCCAAGAGCACAGCGGTCGTCACTGCCCATTCTGTCCGTTTTGCCCATTGATATGACGATGAAAAATGTGTGAAAATAATTTTTTTTTTTGGCTATACTGCTACCTCTACCTCTCTGACCATATCATTTTTTAATGAAAATCAAAAAAACGCCAGCAGTTGCCCTGGCAGGAGACCAAACCAAACCAAAGTAAAACCAAGACCAAGTGGCTGATAAACTGGTTCCCCTGTCGCGCATAGAAAAAGTTCTCAGGGTATATAGATAATAAAAATTCAAGCGCATATGATAATCAAGGCGCAACAAAAAAAAAAAATGAAATGAAAAAAGACAACAGCCGAAAAAAATAAGAGAAACGACGGCATATTTAATTCAGGCAGCGCGCACACAAAAAAAGCAGTAGCCAATGGACCATCGGACCCCGCAAAGACGACGATTTAATATAAGAAAAACACTAGGTCCACGGCAGGAAAGGTGTGCGTGTATGCGAGTGTGTGTGCGGCACAAACAACCCTCTATGGGCGAGGATGGGTGTAGGTACTACGGTTCCTAACTGGGTTTTGATGTTAACAGGTTTGAGATCGCTCTTTTGCTCTCTCACTACACGCACACACAGCTGTGCGTCTTCACGGACATTAGCAAAAGGAGCACAATCGAAAGCGGCAGAAGCGACAAGAAATGCGGCAAAGTTTCGCAGCAGCGGCAGCGACGACGACGCTTCCGTAATCTGAGCACAGTAGGCGCGGCTGTTTGCGCTTTTCTGCTGCCGCTGCTGCCTCTACCGCTGCTGCTGCTTCTGCCGCTTTTGATAGAAATGACAAATAACCAGATTCATTGTAATAGATTATGTCTACAACTTAATCGCCTTGCAGATAAATGATGACAATGTTCGAAGAGCACACAGCATACAGACTGGACTTGGTTTTTTTCCTTTTCCTTCTTTTTTTGTGCTTTTTTTTTTTTTGGGTTTTGGTTTGGTTTGCTTGGGCAACAACTGCGCGTTTTGTTTTGGGTGTCAATTTTGTGTCTTTCAGTTTGCTGTTGCTTTGTCAGTTTTGTCTTTTTTTGTTCTATATAGTTACGTTTTTTTTTGCTTTGCTTATTTATCGAATGTTGAGTTTTTTGTGAGCTGCTATTGGAGGGAATTTGTTTAAGATATTTGGCTTATGGACGGTGCTTAACTAAAGCGATAAACTAGCGTTATGGTTAGGCCAAACAGCGAGATGACCAAACCCAATGCTGATTGCAAGCCAGCTGCTCCAGCCAAACGGCATTTGAACATATCATAGCGTGTCTCCTTATCGGCCACAATGTTCTGATATTCAGCCTCAACCAATTGACCATCGTAGTAGGTAATCAAATCCTCAAAAGGATATTCATAGCCTTGCAGACACTCGCATTTGTAGCCGCCAGTTTCGTAGCCACGGCCCATTATCGGCACACACTGTAAATAATATTGGATTAAATGAGTTCATTATGGAATATGACAATTTACTCACATAGGAAGTCTTCTGATCGCACTTGTGCGTGTTCTTAAAAGCATTTGGCGTGTAATACCAATCCGGGCACTGATTAATGTCCAACTGGAGCATGTCCATGGATACAGCCACGACACCCCTGAAACACACAAGTCAACAAATTAGTCAATTTAATTGCTTAAATCTGCATAACAAAGAAGAGTCACAAGTCACAAGTCATAAGTTAGGCCATGTCAACACTTGAAAATTAGACAATCAAATAATAGAAACTACAAAACTTCATCAAATTTGCATGAGAATAAAAAGTGCGAATGGGACTGGCCCCTAAAAATACAAATAATAAAGAGAGGGGTGATCTGGTAGGCCCGTGACAGACTCGATCCGAACCGGATACGCAAAGGACCGGGCCCAAACCAGCTCTAAATGATTATACCTTTTGTAGGCCTGCTTCTCTGTCCCCCTTTGTACTCACTTGAATTCCAGTTTGACTTTGAGGCTATCCCAGCCAAAGAAGGGCGCCGCATAGGTCACCAGCCACTTTTTCACATAACCATCGCAATCAAATTGTGGTTGTGTCCAGAAACCATGCTTCATGTTTGCCGCCCTGTATGAGTTTGGATAATGCTCATACTTTTGCTGGTATTCACCTGTCTCATTGTGTCGTATTTTGATTTTTAAATAAAACGTTTCAAGATCATCAAAATTGGTATTCCAACGTTGTTTCAAAAACTTGAAGTACTTCTTTTCGGTATACAACTCGTGAGTTTTATTCAAACGTGCCAGATCCTCCACCTTGAACTTGCGTGTATTCAGCTCGGTTTTATAGGCATAGGGTGCAAAATAGGTGCGATTTGTGAACTTATTACGCTCCCAGAGCGTCGATGCAGACCAGACTTTGCTGTCACCCATCAGAATGGCAAGAGTTTCGCCAATCATTTGATCCTCGGTCAATGGTTTGTCCGCCACACGTTTGCCAGAGTAGACCTCATTGGGATCCGATATCTGTAAGTATATTAAAGCGATTATTGGGGATTCTGTTGAGATATTTCCCCCAAATTCTACCACCACTATGTATATCTAAAGCATTATATATATTTCCCCCTGTGTGTGTCATTTAATGAAGACGACGCCTTGTGGCGAACCCGTTTTTCGTGTCCTAATGAATTTAGCATTTTGGTAATGGTTTGACACTGAATATTTAATTCATGAAACTGAGTAGAGGAACTGGCATTGCAGGAAATTCGAGGAAGTTGAATTACGCGTGGAAAATTATAATTTACACTTGAGAAGTTTTCAAGAGCCTTCTGTTCGACGTCGAAGGCTCCTTAATAGGTGTCGGGTTTATCAATTATTGCTCTTCATTTAGCGTGAAGTTCAACTCGATGGGAAACTTTATTTTAGGCAGCTTGGCTTACCTGTAAAAAGGCGCTAATAAAGTTGGCCAGACGCACAGCCATTTTGGCTTCGTTTTCAAATTGTTCCTTGGCTCCAGAGCTAACATCGCCGCGTAGTATCAAATCTTGTGGATGGAAGCTGAAAAAATTTATTTTAGTTAGTAAATTCATTTTTTAAAAATCCTTTTTTCTTACTTTTTGCATGTGCGATAGTTTACGCCGTGTATATACTTCAAAACCTGATCAATATTTATATGCTGTGCGTGCAAGGATCTTGAGCCGGTTGTGTAGTTGCGATAAACTGGATGCATATCCAAGTACTTTTCACGTATGTGATACGGCGCCTTCTCCCAGGTAATCGGTAGCTTTTGTATCCCTGAAAAGTTCATAAATAATTTAAGCTACTCCAAAAACAGTGGATTGTATAACAACTTACAGCCAATTTTGAGACAGTCGTATTCGTTGTAATATTGCTCTGCCGAGGCGCGCTCCACAATCTCGCCTAGATAGGGACGCCGCACCACATTGGGCAGTCGAAAACCAGGTTTACAGCGACACTGATAGCCACCACGTCGAAAGCCCCAGCCATGTAAAGGTTCACACTCCGTTGTTTCCTTCTTGCAACGCGCCGTGTCCGCAAAGTGATTGGGTCCTTTGTTGCCCTCGCCCAGCGGACACTGGTTGATGTCTATGCGCTCAAAGTCCATTTCCAGCACCGAAACGGCAGTGTACCTGAAGAAAAAGTTATTGGGGATTAACTACAGGTTTTAACAGTGTTGGAAAGGGATATTAGAAGAATGTCAATATACTTTTTAATCTAGAAAACTTTGTGATTTAAAGATTGTAGCCAAATTTAGATCAGTATTTATACTTTTAGCTAAAAAAGTTGAGCTCTGTTAATCTATGTATTAACTAGCATCAAAATAAATTAAATTTAGCACAATATTTAGTAAGAATATATAATACTTAATTATGGTAGGTTAAGTTTCTTTCGGACCGGAACACGAAATATTAGACTAGAACTGCGTATTTTGATTTTATATAAAAAGTTAGCTTTATTTTGTGGATAAAGCTAATGATTTTATATTTAGCAAACGAATTTTTATAATTTTCCACATATTTTTTGATGATTATTTGCTGTGTAATAGTTGAATTTTCATTTATTAATTCATTATCAGTAGCTTCAATTAAATACTTTTCACTTGAATTTAGTGCTTCTGAGAAAAATACTTTTTGGAACACCCTGTATGCTAGTTTTTGTTCACTTCAGAACTATTTAAGGTACAAAGAGGCCACAACTTGCTACTCACTTGGGGTATTCAATGTGTCGGAACTGGGTGTGTCTGGGATAGATATCGGCAATGGGTACTACAGCAGCCACAAGCCATTTATTGGAGCGTCCGCAGTCGAAATAGGGGCGTGTCAGCTTAATTGGTCCGGGATTCTCTTCAGATCCAGGCGGACCATGGAATGTATAGGTTTCATTTGTATTATTCGCGTAGCGTATTTCCACCTGATAGGTAATCTTAGTGTCATGACGACCAGCCACATTGTCCGGCAACCAGGCGCGATACCATTCATTGATTTTGTACAAATCGTGTGTATAATCCTTGGATATAGTATCTGGATGATGTGCACCCAAGTCCTGAACATCGAAGGTATTCCACGTGGAAATCTTTTGCAGATGAATGGGATCATTGAAATCATCTTGACGGAAGGTACGTGGTCCAAAGCGTGGGAAGGTTTTGTTGAAGAAGCCACGATAAGATGACGAGTACGAGCTGTTGGGTGAGAAGTATATGGCAGAGGCGTTGATGCTGGGATTGGCTGAGACATCGGCCACTGTGGAGAGGAAGTAGTACATCATGCCGGGATCATAGGTGTCATTGATTGCGGGACGGATGAAACGCGACTGGAGTATGTAACTCCAGAAGAAGCTGCGACTCAACGCCATGTTTTGTAGATGCAATAACGCTGTACGATTCGGGAATACTGGATTCACATTCACCTCTTTGATGTCCGGTTTGTGGGAGACTGCGTCCATGGGCATAAACAAGTCCGCATGATGCTGAATCGGGCAGTTATCGGCGTTTACCTTATCGAATTGTATTTTGATCTCGTCGAAGGAGTCGCGCACTTGCCACTCATGCTGAGCGAACACGCCCACGATGAGCACCAGCACAAACAGCAAATAGCTGCGCCCCAAAATTGTTGACGGCACAAACGGAAACATTTTTGTGTGTGTTGTGTTGTTTGTTTTTAGGTGTTGTGTTGCCGCCTGCCTCCTGGGCAGCTAATCAATAGGTTTGCAACACTTTTTAACTCAACAAAACGAAACTAAATTAAATGAAAAACAACAATTAGAACAGACGCAGCCACATGCAACGCGATTAGTAATACAAATGATGCTTTGCACTTGTTGGAACTACGCCCTCAAAATCAACAGTGTTGCAAGTTGATGTGTTTACGTTGTATCGATATATCGATAGCACGATATTTGACATAGCAGGTAGTGTTGCAAAGTGCGGGCGTGTGTGGTGGCCGTTCGATTATTTAGTATATCTGAACTAGTTCCAATAAATAACTCGGGCTTGAAAAAGTTTAAATTTTAAACAATTTACTTTTGTTTTTCTTAAACTAAAGCGTTTAATGCCATATATATAAATTATAAATGCGTTCATTGCACGTTAATATTAAGTGCTGTAATTTATGATTATTATATAAAGTCGGCGGCAATTTAAGCGCCACGCGCGCAATTCACCGTTAGAACTTGCCGGTCCCCACCCCCATTCTTCCGGAATTTTCTTGAATTGCATTTTTGTGTAATTAAAACTAATGTTTGCATTTCTCCGCCCCACTCAAACCATGATCATCTCGTATGTATAATAATAATCGTGCACATATCGCAATATGCATTTGACACTAGATTTATTATAGCACCGCATGTGCCAGAAAATGGGCTGCAGTCAAATATTTTGGACGGCTGCCAATAATAAAGGCAATGCCCTATGGAATAACATCATAGATCGGCATTGATATTGCTGATTGCATTATTCACGTAGCGCGCTCAGAAACGGTAACCGCATCGAGGTCAAAATACACATCTACAAAAACGTATATGAAAATGTATTTTTTTGGTAAGTTCAACTGTCGTGAACCGCAGCCATTTCCTGGCTGCTCCTATCACTGTCAATCTGTTGTGTGTGATTGCTGTTGTTGTTGCTCCTCTTCCTTTTTTTTCTTGTGTGTCGCCACCTGCGCTAAATGACACGAATTAGCGAATGAACAACTCGCTGCAGGGTCCCCTTGCTTATATAGCTCTCCCTCTCTCTCTTCCTATACCATTCCCATTTGAGTACACTTTTGGCACTCTGCTCTTGATACTCTTGCAGAGGGTCACTCGCTGTATGTGTGCTTGTATTTATGTATTGGTGTAAACTAAAGTACTGTTACTTTATCGAGATAACTGTCTTAGAAATAATAGATTAATCTTTCGTTGTTTAAAGCTTTTTTAAATACAAATTGCAATTTAAATAATACATTGTAATTAATTATTATCTGATCTTGTACACAAATCAAGATAAAGTAATTTTCTTAATTAAGCTGAGTATAAAGAAATAATTACCTTCCAGTTGATTTATTTTTATTTGCGTGAAAAAAGCACACAAAAAATTAAATTAAAGTATTTCTGGAAGAATACAAAAAAATTACAGTGAAAAATTATATATTATATACTTGCGGACAGCTCCCTCAGGCGGACAGCTCTATTAGCCGGACGAATTTTATAGTCCCAAGTTTCATAATTTTTATACAAAATCCGTTCACTTAGGCGGACAACTCCATTTGACGGACAAAAATACTGGCACCGTGGCTGTCCGGCCAAGAGAGCTTTCACTGTATATATATATATATAAAAAATGAATCTCAAAAATATAATTTCCTAAAAAGTGCATTGATTCTTGATTTAGTATAGTCTTGTTTCAAAATCAATCTTTTATGAAGTGTCTTGTATTTATGCTACATTTACCCTACTGTCCCAATTAAGCATATCATATCCTTTATAACCCATACAGTGCCCTGCAAGTGTATCAAAACTTCAGCTTGTATTTATTTTCCTTGGTGCATGTTTTCTCGTTCACAGTCTGACCACTTCACTAGGGTTATTTATTACACCTGTCGTTTTGGTTTTTTGTTGTTTTTGTGCTCCCCCGTTCGTTTTTTACCCAGTTGGATTACAACGCCGATGCTACGCTGGCCAAAAAAAAAAAAAAAAACGGCCAAAAGGAGTAGCAAAACTTAAATTTGGCACAAACATAATTTTCAGTTTGTCGACTGACATTTCCGTGCCAGTGTGAGCCGAGTGTGTGAGTGTGCGAGTGTGCGAGTGTATGAGTGTGTGTGGTAGGCACTGTTTATCCTTGTGGCGCAGCCCGTAATGCAGATAAATCTACGCGACGGCGCTCGCATTGTTTTATTTTGCACGTGGGAATCGACGGCACTGAAAAAGCAACTGCAACTCACTGAAAATGTTGCAGTTATTTCACTCCCTTTATATTTTTTTTGTTTTAGTTTTACATTCGCTCCTGTAATTGAATGCTGTTGTTCTTGTTGTTGTTTCGGTTCCTCTTGCCGTGTCCTAAATGCCAACGGCAATTGAGTTTTGCCAAAAAGTTTATTTTGGGGATTTTACGCTATAGTCTAAAAAAGGGTTGAAGAGAAAGTGCGGTAGCGGGGCGGGGTTGGAGCGATTTACCAGTTAAGCTCCACGAGATTAAAGTTTCATTTGAAAAAGTGCCAAAGCATTAAATAGTTTTGTACTTTTTGTGCGTTTTTGGCCCCTAAAGAGGCATCAAATAAAGTTGGCAAACTTCCCATCAAAAATACATCATGCTGTCTCATTTCTAGTTATAATCAAATATTTTTAGACTAATGTGTACAGCTTCAAAAATAATTTAAATTTTGTTATACACAATCAACGCCATAAAATTAGCTTTCTTTTTTTTTATGTTGCTGCTGCAGAATTTGAGATAATTCTTTTTTTTATCAAGCGTCTTTGCAAATTCCTCACCAAGAAAATAAAGTATATTATATTTAAATAAACAGTCACACATAAAAAATATTGCGCATTCATTGAAATCTTAGCGCAAGTTCAAAAAACCACAAGCCATAAAAGCAAAGCACAAAAAAAGAGCAGTGAAAAAGAAAGCAAAAAATAGAAAGAAAAAAGCAAAAATTCAAAATAAAGAATGCTCTTTTGCATGCTAATAAACAGACATGGAAAACAGCGTAGCACAGAGCGTAGACAATAATTTAAACAAAATCAAATGGCAATTGTTAAATATACAAAACAACAAACGAAAAAATCTAAAAAGAAAGGAAAAAAATAAAAAAGGATTTTGGACATATGCAAAACACTGGACTCTCGTTGTCTGTGATCTTTCGATTGCATTTTGGCAATGCTTTTCCAAAAGAGAAGTGGCTAATGGGGCAGTTGTTGAGAGAAATCGACAGTAGAAAGACTCTGTACTTGGTGAATAAGCTAACTTTGTGAACTCTAGTGAAACTTTTGCTGCTGATGCACATCTTAGTACAAGTACAGGGTTTAAAGGTAGTACATCGGTACAATAAATGGCCTAAAATCAAGAGTTGACTTTACATTGTGATTTAAATCGATGTACAGCCAGATCGAATCACTAGATGTAAGCACAAAAAAAAAGGCATTTTTGACTTTAAGTTTATAGCACCTAAAACTGCACAGCATCTCCTTTACACTAGCATTTGCTTTTTGACAGTATAAAGAACATGTTCACACTTTAACTACAGGGTCTAACAAAATTTTAGTCATAGCAGCTCCAAATTTGGATGCCTGTACGTGCTGGGCGTCAGCATCAGCAATCTCGCCAGCAACAACAACAGCAACGGCAACGGCATCAACAGCAACGGCAGCAGCAGCAACAATGCAAAGCACTTCCATCCCAGTCAGCTAACAGCAAGCAAAATAAAAAAAAAAAAATAAAAACACATACAAAAGCGGCCTAACACAGCGCAAAATTTTTTATTTTGTCAAGGGTGAATGACCCAGAATCAAAATCCACAACGTTGTCGCTGCCTTGCTGGCTGCCTGGCTGTCTCCGTCTCTTTCTGTCGCTCTTTTTCTCTTCTACTCCGCTGCTCTTCCTTGTCCCGCCATCATCTTCTTCGCATGCAGTTTGCTGCGCCCCCTCTATTCCACACACGCCCCCTTTGCTACGCCCCTGCTAGCGCTCTCTAACAATGTTGTGGCTCGGTCTCGGCCTCGACGATTCGGTTTCGGCTCCTCGGGCTGTTATGATTGCCGTTGCCAGACGATAACCCAAACCAACAGCAGCAAAACCAACAACAACAGCGGCAAAAAACTGCTGAAAAAAGCTGAAAATGAAAATGCGAATTTGAACATTTTTGCAGCATTGCACACGCGACTCTCGCGCGCTTGTTCTCAGCCAGACAGTCTGTGAGATACAGCTCCACAGCCAGAGCAACGACTACAGCTACAAGATACAGATACAAATACAGCTAGCAGATATCAGCTACAAATGCAGACGCCGTTGGACGCTGCTTTTGACGGTTTTTCTTTTGCTTTTCTCTTTCCTCTTTTTATGGTTTATTGTAAAATGCTGCAAAGAGCGTTAATTGCATTGCTTTATACGCCTTGCTTGGCTGAAAAAAAGTTTGCCATTGCATCCGTTAGATACTTTTTTTTCTCGTGTTGCGCCAGAATCAATCTTCATTTGGAGAGAGAGAACACGTCGACATATATCAGCATTATGATTATGCCTCTCAACAGAACAACATCCAAAGTAATTTGAGCTGCAGCCAAAAAGCTTTCAAGCACACACACACGCACACACGACACTCACACACACACACACACAATGGAGCAATTAAAGTTGACCCAAGTTGCTGTCGTTTGCACAGTGGTTTAGTACCTTTGACTTGCACGAACTTTATGAGCTGAACTCTAATCAAAAGGTTAAACTCTGTTGGATCAATTGTCACCAGGGTAACACAAAACTAATTATAATGCAGCCACAGCAAATAGCTTTTGACCCACCGTGCGTGTCGTCGTTGAGGTTTGCTTGTATACAAGGAAAAAAAAGAAAACCTGTCTTATTCACCGTCTCCGTCTGGGCCTGTCACCTAATTTCCGTTTTAAAGAACATGTCCTTTGGCCTGCCAAGTGGCCACTTGAGAGAGTTTTGTATTCTGACATGTGTAGCGTCCCCTCCCTACCCCTGAACGCTACACACCTGACCTGCAGTTTGCTGCCTTCTGTCCTGGTCGAAAAACTATACGTAGTTTCAAGTCATTGCTAACTTTTATTTGCGTCTCGTAACAACAACCAACGAAGACAGGCAGTAGCAATAAAATAATTTTCTAAGTTACCTGTAATTTAATAGAGTAAAAGGGTTGTCTGGGCAGTGGTTCTAGTAGTTGGCTTCTTATGTGTCCAAAATATATAAAGCTTAGTTTTTGCAATATCCTTAATTATCCTACTCTTCAGCCCCGAATCCCCAAATTTCTGTGTCTTTGTCTTATATCACATTATCTCTGGAAACACCCAACTTTCTTTCCCACCTCTGCTAAAGCACAGGGCTGCTTACAGTCCCCCTAACTCTATTTTAGACTGTTCTGCTAGTTTTGTAATTCAATTGTCCTTGTCGCATATGGCATTTGTCGTAGTCGTTTGTCGGTTGCCGGTTGTGTTGCAGTTTCTTCTGACCAACCTGGCCACAGTTTGCAGGCAAGAATATTCTACATAACAACGTTGTGCCCGACTGAGCTCAAGAGTTATCCTGCTCCCTGTTCGAGGACCTACGACAATAGCACACAAAAAAAAACGCTGCTGAGTGCCCAGAGCATAAAAGAAATGACCCGAGAAGCAGCAACAAACTGAGCACACAGCTCACCGCTCACAACACCCCGCAAAACGCTCCTTTCCGCAGCAATTTTAGCAATTTCCAGTTCATGGATAGCTAAAGGAATAGAGCTGGACTAGAAGTAAGCTTGGGTATAGAGGGTATAGGTTTGGCGATAGGAATTGGCATATAGGCAGTGCACCCAGCTCGTTTGATTTTTTCAGACTGTGTCAGCGCTTCAAAAAGTACTTCAAAGTGGCCTACAATAGTCAATTTTTTTGCTAAGGTAATTGTTAAGAATTTTTAGAAAAGAAAATTTAAAACTGCTTTTAAGTAGGAGGAATTTAATGAACGAAGCTCTAAAAGAAATAAAATTGGTATACCTTTAAAGCATTCAACAAACCCTTTTCAATAGATAAATAATTCTTTAATTTCAATTTATAAAAACCAATTTGTTCTTAACATTATTTAAGATTTTAAACTGTGAATATGTACACTCATGGCCAAATTAATAGGTGTGAAAAAAAATTTTTTTTTTTTGCAGAATATTATTTTATACCAAGTGTTTATTTTCTAGAAATTAATTTTTTTTGGTTTGCCCACACTGTCTTCATGTGATTTAGGTGGGTTCCAGAAAAATCAATTCCATATAAAAAGAAAAATTAATATTTATCTGAAAAAGAAGCAATTCAAGCTGGACACATTAATAGGTGTATATTTCAAAGTTTTAAAATATAAATATTTCATAAATGGCTTTAAGGATTATACATTTATCATTAGTTTTTCTTGTGAAGAAAAGTGAAGAAAATTCAAAATAGTAAAATGCAAAAAAAATGCTTTCTTATTCAACGAAGGTTTTAAATTCCCAAAGAAATTTTGTAAAAGATTATTTTTTTTTCTTTAAGAAACTATTCTTTAAAATAACCAACTACTACTGACAAGATTGCTTGCAATCACTGCAGTTTGCCATTGAGCGTTTCAAGATATTTTCCAATTAAAAAGATAATTGTTGTGTCTAGTAAAACGCATCCTTTTGCTTATCTCAGATGATGCATTCAGTTGCAGTCTGTTCCCATGGACAGTTGCGTCCTGTTTTAACTCGCCGCTTATCTGGCATGTAATTTATGCGTATTAATTTCATAGCTGGCCTATCCCGCTTCCTGTCTGTCTGTCCAACTGTCTGGACACAATGGGAAAATGGCGTAAAAGGATTGGCAAATCCTTGCACGATTCGCTCCGGCGTTGCAACAAAAGATATCGAAAAGGGATTCACAAAACCAAGAAAAATAATAAAAAAAAAGGGAATGCAATGCGAGGATTGCATTGGCTGTGGATACGCGAATAATGGCGATATGAATATAATGCCATTTTGATATGTAAATAAACAAACAAGGCATTGGCATCAGGAGCAGAAGTAGAAGCAGAAGCAGCAGCAGCAGCAGAAACAGGAGCTTAAGTTTTTGAAGGCTGCGTTCTAATTGCTGGCAAAGGACCTGCCCGGCTGGCAGGCATCCTGCTAGGCTTGGACATGCAATTGCATTGCATTTGCCATTGTTTTTTGCACAGCATTCGTTTATTTTTTATTTATTTGTTGTAGTTAAGGGTTGAGTTTCAAGTTCTGCCTGCGTCACGGGGTTATCGCACGATTACAAAAGATTTCCTCTGGTCAACGAAATAATTTGAATGCAGCGGAAGTTGCCAGCCAGCCAAAAGAACTCAAAGACTCAACACTCGGGCAGCTCAAGTCGAAGAGGTAACGCTGCAGTTTTGCTGCTAGTTTCATCAACAACTGAAGTACAACTTAACTTTTTTATCTATGAGATACTCGTTGGCAGCAGCTGTTGTTTGTGTTGCATGCAACAGGGGGAATGGAAAAAGCACTCAAAGATATTCATCATTCGAGTGCCTAGACTCGGTGCTGCACTCCTTGGCAGAAATCGAAGTCATATATCAGCGATATCCTGCATGACAAAAGGATAACAAGAGCATCCCTTTAACCCTCTCACTCTGTCACTCTCTCTGTCTCTCTCTGCTGCGACCTTCGATGCTGTCATTGAACCCAAACACACACACTTCTGCCGAGTGCAGGGAAAAACCATTGCACTTATTATGTACTCATTATGTGCTCATTATGTGCACATAATGTACCTCGAGGCACTTCAAAGCACCGCACGGCAGTTTTCTTATGCTTTTTTTTTGTTTTAACATAAGCACACTCAGTTATACACACTAGCACACACACTCACACACACCCTCACCGTACTGACCTATTCCTCTGAAAATGTTGTATGGGTTGGCTGCACAAATGGCAAAAAGTAAATAGCACAAAGCGATTTTTTTGCATTTCAAACCAACTCATGTGTAAACATATTTAAAGTTTATGTTTCTCTGCCCCAAAGGGTTGTAGTACTGCGGGGAAAGCGCAATAGGAAGTGGGATAACAATGCAACTGCCTTTGGAGATCTTGGATTAAATGGAATGCTAGATTAAAAGGCATATAGCTCGGGGTAGTGCAGCTATTCAGCTGGCACTTTAAGGCGCTCTTTTTGATTAAAAACAAAGAGGTTAGAGCTCATTATGTTTGGCCCAGAGGAATAAGATAAACTTGGCTTACGGCACAAAGTAAAGACACATATTTAAGACAGTGGGAATGCAGTTTTTAGGCATTTTCTGTAAACTTGTAGCTACATAATTCTTCTGCCAAAATTACCCGCGATTTCATGGCAGAACTGTACCCAAAAGGAGCCTTCAAAGGTAGATCTTAACTCTAAAATTTCATAACTGCCAAAATGCATTATAATGCAATCGAGTGCAACTGATTTAGCTGCAGCAGGCAAATATGATCCCTTTTATTGGGGAGCAGAGAGCGGTAGGTGGATCAGCATAGGGATTATTGGCAACTGAGTGAACTTTCTGCTTCTTCTTGTTTTTCTTCTGCCTTAACTTTATCGTCTGCTGCTGTGCCAAGTTAACAAATTGGTTTAACACCTTATTAAGGGCTACTTGCGAGAGGGTTTTTGGTAATCGATATTTGCCAGGCTATAGCAAGCGAAAAGGGTGTTGGAGACGGGGCAGGATAAGGGGCGTGGTTGGGTATTGAATGTATTTGTAATTAAAAAAGGAGTTGGATTACAGAATATAGCACAACAAGGAATAAGAAGAAAAAAGTAAAAAATAACAAACAGGACAAACTGCTTCTTCTTCTTGGGCTTTTCACTTAACACAGAAGTGAAGCAGAAGAGGAAGAAGTAGAAGTAGCAGAAGTGAAAGAAAAAGAAGCGACCAAGTCGAGCAGCACACGCTACGTCTTCGCGACGCAATCGTCCTCTTAAAATGCACTTTAAATGGCAGTTTCCGGTCACACACACCGGCACATACTCAAACACACACGCTCATGCATAGAAATGTATGAGCATAATAAAAAATACAATGCGAAACGTTAAGTAAAAGCTAAAAGGAGTCGCGCTGTGCCAGGAGCAGCAATGCACCGCTTGGTACATACTGTACCCACACACACACACATGAACACACAGAAATAACATACATGTACATGCACAAGCATGCATGTACACGTACATAAACACGCGCTGTCATGTATGCCATTTAACTTTGTTCTCGTCCTTCTTCATGAATAAAGTTGCATCAAGCACTTTTTATAGGCCTACCCTTTTGTATGTGTTCAAGAGAGTGTGTCTGTGTGTGAGTAGAAGGTGTGTGTGTGTGTGTGTGTGAGTGTTGCATTAATGCAACGCATGCAATTGTGTCTAGGCAGAGTTATGCCTTCAATGCGAACTGCAGTTTTTGTAAACGACGATCATCCAACGTCCGAGTTGGCCAGAACTTTAAACTTCTAAGCATACCCTGTAAAGTAGGTGTATAAAGAAGTCAGTACTCTTAGTTTTCTATATAATATGCAATAACCAATCGAAAAACCAATTTACATTTGATAGTATAATCTATTTAAGAGTTTAAAGTTGTTAGTAGACATTAATTTTCTAAACTTACCTTTTTACAGTGTATACTCCGCTTGTACTTAGCGTTAATTTGAGCAATTTTGAGCCAAATTCAGTTTAATTTCCTACACATAAAATTTATTATAATATTTTACTTACAGGGTATACGCTACCCTTTATTTAAGTACCCATCTTAATTATTCCATATACTTTTTTTCTACTTGCAGTTGCGCACAACATTGCCCGGGGCACTTATCGGCCCTACAACTCCGAGACGTACACCTCGCGGGCCAACTCCATGGGTCAACATGGCGGTAAGTGGGGTAATTCAATTAATTAATTCTGTTACCAAAAGTGTTGGTTGAGGGGAGATAGCGGGTTTTTTTTTTACTTCTTAAACCAAACTTTCGGTTGAGTACAATTTTCCACACACTTCAACGAAATTGCCTCTGACCTGAAAACTTCAGCAAAGTCACTTCACAGCACAACAAAAAGATACTTACTAGCGTGTGTGTGTGTGTGTGTGTGTGTGTGTGTGTATGAGGAAGATAAAAAATAGTCAGTCTTTGGTTGCGGAAATGTTTTTATTAGTTAGCTCACCTCAGCTCTTGCATCCGTCTGCACAATTTGAGGTTAGGTGATGTCTGCTGTCGGCGGCACTTCAAGGACTTTTGCTTACCGCAGCGCCAAGGGAGCGAGAGATGGGGAAGAGAGTGTGGAGAGGGAGTACGCGCTGCTCTGCCCATCTGGAGTCAGTTTTTGCTCAACTCTTGTCTTCTCAATTGCAGACACGACATCTCCAAGCGCAGCTGTAAGTTGTTCTTCATCAAGTTCCTTGCACTCCCTGTGAATACTGTTGGTCCACGGTGCTGTAGAGTGTTATAGGTTTGTGGTGACGTAGGTATTAATACATCGCGCTGCGTCTAGCGTGGGTATCTCGCTGTCTAGCATAACTCATAGACACTCTTGCTTATAAATTGCAGTGTCTAAAGTATCTCACTGTCTAGCAGACTCGTTGGTAGCCTATTTTGCTGTATAACTTCGCTTTCTTTAAGCTCCTTGGGCTTCTACAACTGCTAACTTTTTACAAGCATGGAAAATAACTTTAATACAACTAAAATTTTTTGGCTAAAAGTTTTTAAAGGCAAATGTTTCTTGATCAGCTACTTTTCTGCTACCAGGACGGGCTTTAAAAACGGTTGAAATATATATAGCTGTTGAAGGATTTATAGAAGATGACACTTGTGTGGTGTTGAGGTGTGTTAAACTCCCTCTTATAAGCTGATTGAAATAGTTGTGGCTGTTTTAAAATTCGCCAGTTTATTAATTATATTTAGTGAAGGATTTTTATGTACTTCTTTATAATAATTTTATTTATTAATAATAATTTATATATTTGATTCTACAAAACAAAGTATTTCCCTGTCGATCACAATCGCTTGTAGCTCATCTCAACTCTGTTTTTATACTGTTGCACAGTGGATGTTGGTGTAGGTCCAGCCGGTTCCACATGCATGTCGACCACATGCCCACTTTTCGCACCGACTGCGTTTACATAATGCAAAAACATGTATACATCAACATGTATATTATTTTATATATATATTTAATATATATATGTATATATTTTACATGCACTTCACGCCTTTCGGCACATGAGCCTGCTCTCTGCCTTGTCAGCGCCTTTTTTTCGACTGTTGCCACTGCAGAATTAATGGGTTAAGTAAATAGCTATGTAATACGCTGCAGTGCCCCGTTTCAGGTATGATGATTTGGGGTGGCAACACCAGGAATGAAGAAGAGGGGGCAGGTAGGAGGTGTCAACGCTTGGCTGCCAATGCCACCGGTTGTCGCTTGTCGCTTGTCGGTTGCCTCTTGAGGCCCCTTGAAAACGCTTTACGCCTCACGTTTCTGCCAAGTGATGATAATGTAAATAGCATACACTTAAGAGTCTATGCAAATGCAGGCAAGAACTCGTATTAATGAACGCCATGGCGTTATTTCAGCAAATGCATAAAGCTTTAAACTACCCTCGTTTTTAATGCTTTAATAAAATATTTTTTAAATTAATAACTTAATGCAAAGAGCAACTTAGTTAAATTAAGCGAACAGTTTAGTTTTCTTGAGCAAAGGGCTGTTAGCTTTATGAAGAAGGTACAGTGAGCTATCGTTTATGAAAGCTACTAGATTGGAAATGAATCTGATTAAAAGAACAGTGTAAAAACAATTTTTAAATATATTAATTTTTCCAAATTTCAGACTGATTATTGTCCTTATTTTTGGGCTGCATGTTTTTACTTTTCGTAAAAAATCTTTCCGCAATTAAAAGCCTTGCAAAATCTAGCTAAAAAACGGCTGTTCCCTCTGCGCATTTCAGCGCCGCTTTTGAAGCTGCCACAGCTGCAACTTGCAACCTGCCACTGATTGGTGTGGCACCTTATTTTTTTTATATTTTGTTTTGTTTTCGTGAATGTAGGTGAAACAATTCCCATTGAAAACGCTCATTGCATTTTAACTACGAGTGTGTAATGCACGTATAAGCAAAAACAAAAACAACTAGTTGTAGTGACGGCAGACTGGAGAGACAGCTCGACTGTTGCAGACTCTGTACAGTACCTTTTAAGCAGAATTTAGGCTAGAACTACATTTTTAAACAGCTGAAACTTAAGTTGTTATTTTAAATATGTATATTAAAACAAAAGCAACTTAAATTTGAATTTAATTATTTTAAGCAAATGTTTCCATGTATCTCACTCGAATTTGTACTCAAACTTTCAGCTTTGTTTACTTACCAAACTCACCAGATTTTCAGCTGCTATGTGGAGTTTATATTTCTTTTTATTAGTTCACAAATTAGTAAAATAAATGTTTCTGGTTTGAAGTCTTAATTGATTAAAATTTCAGAGTATGCTTTACCACTTAATATACCCACTGCACTCCTTCCGCACAGGGTCTTTGAAGTAAAAAGTGGTTCAACTAAATGTGAATTTCGCTGTCGTCGCCATGTGCGCTGAGAATTTTTGCAGAGATTGCGTTTCAATGAGCTTCCTTCTCCCCTGTGAGTGTAACTCGGTGTGTCTGTCTGTGTGTGTGTCAAGCTGCACCATGTGCAAGCTGCATTTGCAACAACGCGATGCAGCCTCTGTGGTCGTTGTTGTTGTTGTTGTTGTTGGAACAACATGCTTCGTTATGTTAAGGGTTCGCGTTTTGTTAAAGAAAAACAAAAGTAGGCCAAGTTAAAATTGATTTAATGCGTTGATTGTTGCAGCTGCAATGTGTCGCCCCCTGTATCTGTCTGCGTATGTGTGTGTTGATCTCGCAGCTGTGCCACAAATCTTAATCTTGATCACAAAATAGTGCGTGAGATTTGTGCGGTACACGCGGGCGTATGCGTAATTTGTGCCTGCGGCAGCTTCAGACACGCACAGTGGTACATAGCACATTGACCCAGGACTCGCACACAGACAGACTCGTGCACAGTGCCTAGAAAAAGTTCGTTAAAAATAATTGCCAACCCTTAAGCGTCAAGTCGCGTGTGAGAAAAACGGAAAAGCAACTTGAAAAACAGTTTTCTCCAGCGCTACTTTTGCTCTGCTTTTCCGCTCTTTTCAATTCCGTCAAGTGGACAACTTTGACGGCTAATTGGATAAAGGAAGAAAGTCGAAATACTGTTTACTTTCCGGCTCTCTAGATCGAAACGAAAGTCAATCATAAAAATTAATAAAATAAAGAAGTTTGGCACACAACGCCGCATCCTTTGTTTTTTAACACCTTCATCCAATTTTCGCTTATTCTAGTCCATTCTCTGCTGCTGCTTCTTCTTGTTGATCCTTTTTTTAGCTTAGCTTGGCTTTTTGGAACGCTGTCAGTTGCTCGAGGCTTAATTTATGGTCTTTGGGCCATTTTTTTCTTGCTTACATTTGCGCATCATTTTATTTTCCAAAAAAGTGACGACAAAACATTCCACAATATGACAAAAAAAACACACAAGCAGCAGCAAAAAAAAAACTCTGCTGCTGAAAAAATTATAGAAGAATACAAAATCCTTTTTTTTTTTTTTGGAAAGGAAATAAAATAAAATATAAGAAAAAACGCCATCGACAATTTAGATAAATTTTCCCACCAGCGTTTTTGGGCTTAAAAACAAAGCGGACCTCGAGGTCCGTCGTCCACCCCATATGTGCGAGGGGTGCTGGGTCGCCTCCCTTAACCTTCTGGTCAGCCTAGAGAGGGTTGTCTCCTTACTCCTGTTTTTTTTTTGGGTGCATCCGTTCCTTTTACAATAATCACACTCTACGCTCGATATCAAATGATAAACTCCAACTGAACTGCAGCTTGCCTGCTCTGTCTCTCATCAACTCTCTCGCTCGCTCTGTGTGTGCAGAACGGCTCAGTGACGGCTCGGCGCATCCTTCAGGTACAACTTACTCATATATCACAAAAGGATATCGCAGCGATTTCTGTGTGTGCTTTTCTGCTTAGCTTTTCTACTTTGTCTTGTCTGGTCAGTATGTGCCCCTGTCTCCTGCCTCGAAGGTGACACCGTGGCGCACACACAATGGCCAAGGCAACTGCTAAAAAACTGTATATTAAAATACGCAAATACCAAAAAAAAAATACAGAAAGGAAAAAAATTAGAACCAGTAGCAAATGTGTACACAGAAAGAAATCAAAGTGGAAAAAAAATCAACTCGTAAAAAACTGAATTTTATTTGTTGCTCTCTGCATTAAAAATGCAAATGTCGCATTGAGTTTCTTTCTGCTTCTTGTTCTTTTGGTACTGCTAGCCCAGCCACTTCCTGTGCTCTTAAGATTTTGGGTAAACAATCTGAATCCGCCGCATTCGAACCTGAATGAACCTAAACTCTGCCTCGATCGTCACTAACTCGCATTCAAATTGATTGCTTAGCACAGTTTTTCCTATCTTACACCTTAAAAAAAATAGGAAGCAAAAAGAAAAAGGGTTTCCGGGTTCAAGTCCTTCACTCGCTTGACTTGTATTTGGCTCGTTTTAAGTAATGAGCTTAACTGATTTCGAAACCATTAAATAACTTTATAAATTGCAATAATTTGATTAGCAGAAGCAAAGAAAAAATGGAAAAGTTAATTTATTTAAAAAAATTGTTAATTTTTGAAAATTAAATTGTTAATTTTTTCAATAACATTTTGTTATTTAAATTTTAATAAAAAAGAAAAATATATAATAAACATTTCATTTTAAAAAACGTACTTTAATTTTCAAATCTTTTTTAACAAAATTAAATTATTTCTAAAAATGTTTAAAGCTTTAAATTTTTTTTTTATTTAATTTAATTAAATAATTTTTTATAGAATTCTTTGATATTGATAATAATCCTTCTATTTAAGCTCTTTTATTGTTAAAAACAGGGTAAAAATTGATCTTAAGTTATTATTTTGAGAATATTGTTTATTAAATGATTAATACTTTCTGGGTTATAAACTCCAAAGCTCCTTGAACGACCTGCTCCATTCTTTTTTGTTTTCCTTTGCGATCTAGAAACTTTGAGGCATATGACAGCGTTAAAGAGCTGCCAAGCTTAAGACCAAGAACCACCACCAACACGAAGCAGGAGCAGAAGAGGAAGAGCAACTATCATCGGAGTGCTCAATAGATTTTTTGGTCACTGGACAATGTCCATCCTTTTGTGGTTGTCGGAGCCAAGAGGTTCAGGTACATTCGAGTACCTCTACCTACATTCATTTGAATGGAGACAAGTCCCTGGGTCCTTTTTTTTGCTCGCTCTCCTCCAAGACGGGGTTGAGGACGCGGACGATCTTCAGGCAATCCTTTTGTGTGGCCAAGTGCGCCGATGTCTGCCTTCACATAGGGTTACCCCTATGCCCACCCCTACCCCTAAGTTTGCTTTCTGGTATCTGGGGAATGAAATTAAAAGCACGCAGGATAAAAAAGTTTTTATTATGCGCGGAGCGAGATTTTATTTTATTTTTTTTTTGCTTTTTATATAAAAATATTTGGAACGGACTGCGGTGCAGGGTTGTACCGCTGCAGAGGTACAGCGGTATTTGGGCTGGGGAGGTGAGAGGGGTGTAAGGTTGGGTTAGGGCCTTGCGCCTTGAATTCTGCCTGCGCTCTCTCTCGGTCTCGATCTCTGCAGAAGTGTTGGATGTCATCTTATTATTTTGAGACCACGACGATGATGATGACCATGCGCCGCGATGACCAGCCGCTCTCGGGGTTACTATATAGACTTGTCCCCCGGTCAGTTGTTGTAAGCCTCGCACAAAACTGTGGGAATAAAAACAGGATTCAATGCCAATTTTTTTGCATTTCATTTCTTATTTTTTATATATTCTGTTGCTGCGCAAAAATTGCGTTATCGCTACGTTTTTTGATGATGCCTCCGATTTTTGTATGTTCATCAACTTTATCCTTGCTTCGCCTATTGGCGTTTCTCTTTTAATTTTGCTTCGTACACGTTCTCCCGCTCTCCAACCTGAGTGGGAGTACTTTAGTTACGCCCCAAGCGACGGGAGCTTTTTGGAGATCTAACTATGATTGTGCGCTCTTCTCGCACTGATAAGCTGATAAGTTAAAAGTAGAAGAAAAAAAAAGTGAGCAAGTTTGTGCATGACGGGGCATAATGGGATTACTCATTGAAGGATCTATAATTTGTGCAGTTAATTGGATGATCTCATTTAGCTTTTAAGCTTTCCCTAACGGTCAACGCACCTGCAGCAGCGCAGCGCACACACAATTGAGTTAGCAGCGCAAAAGCACACACACTCGCACACCCAGTGTAAATAAGGCAGACAGAGATGACAGATCTTATCGATGCAATCTCTAGATTCTAGATACGCTTGTCAGTCAGGGACAGACTTGAACTTAATTAAACTTGGACGCCACAAAACTAAAAAGCGAGCGAAGCGAGTGGATCATTAAAACAGATTGCGATAGCTTCAAGCAGAAGCTGAAGCAGAAGAATTGCAGTTAATTGAAATGTTCCTCTAAAGCAGAGAGTGAGTGAGAGCAGGCAGCGCATAGCGACAAAAACGCAACGCCAAACTGAGGGGTCAATTCTGAAGTAACAAAAAATACACACAAACAAATTGTCTGCATGTGTGTGAGTGTGTGTGTAGGTATGTAGAAATAAAAAAATACCAATAGTCTATTGCAAAAAAAAAAAAGTGCTAGAGATGCCAAGAGAGACACAGTGAAGAGAGTCCATCAGACTGCGAGAGTGCGAACGTGGTGGCGGTAGAGTAGAGCAGAGAGAGAGAGGGAGGGAGAGAGAGAGCGAACAAGCTTCGAGCTACAAAATGTTTGACTACAAAACGACTGCGGGCTCTGGGTGGTTGCTCTCGCTGAGTAACTGCCCTGCCTGACAACGTGTGCAAAAACTACAAAAAGCACACACAGTGAGCGGCGTCGACTGCGGCTGCGACAGTGTGTGTGTGAGTGTGAGAGAGCGACGACTGCATATATGCATTGCATACCAATACCATTACCAATACCAATGCAGACATCGCCGCCTTTTGCCTACTGCGAATGCCAAAACAAAACAAAAAGGAAACGCACGCTGCGCTTGTGTGTGAAGCTTTGCCGGCTTTATGAGCGTCAGCGACAGTTAAACCGATGCGATGTCTGCATGCATGTGAGTGTGTGTGTGTGTGTGTGTGAGTGCGGGTATTTGTATATGCGAGTGTTTGTTAGTTCATTTTGTATGGGTGTGCGTCTGTGTAGCTGCAAGCTTTTTTGTCGCTGTAGCCGAGTGTGCGAGACCGTCGTCTGACTAACTGAACGACCGGGTATCTGTATCTGTATCGCATCGTCACTCCACTCGCAAGTATCGCGGACGCGCAAACGACCATGCGAAAAATTCGCAGTTATAAATCTGGAACTTTTTACACAAACGGTTAACAAACAAAAAAAAAAAACGAGCAAAAATATAAAATTATTTAGCAAATTCAAATTTGGAACTAAAATAAAATAAGAAACGACTTCAACATTTTCGGTTTCCTACTGCAACACGTCAACTCTTTGGATGCAATAAAATTTATTTCGAAAAATCAAAAACAACGCAAAAAAAACGGAGTCCGCGCATACGCTTCATACATTGGATAATAAATACAAATAAAAATAATAATAAATATTGAAAACAACAATAGCAAGGAAAAACCATACACACACATACACACAAGCGAAAATAAACCAATATTCCGAAATTCCATATTATTGTTAGTGTTATAAAGATTTTTCATAGTGTTTAGTGCAACATTTGCCAGTTTTTGTTTAAGTTTTCTTTATTTGCAACGAGTATAAAACGGTAAAAATCTCTAATAATTAATTAAACTAATAATATAAGCCCAATACGCTTCTATTTATTCAATATAACCATAAATAATAATAATTGAAATAATAATCGTAATAAATTAATAACAAATTAAATAAGCATAAGATACTTTCTATGGGCACGAATTGCGAACTGTAAAAGCGCATTAAAAATGCAGCGCCATGTTTGGAAATGCATTAAAATTAAATATAAAATTTATAAATTGCTAACGAGTGAAATAAATACAACCTGAAAAGCAAACAACAAAAACAACGAAGCAGAAGCAAAAACAAAAAGTGAATGAAGAATAATTAAATCAAGTGTTTATCGTGCAAAAAATAATGATCATAAAGTGAAAAGGATTAAACAAAAAAATAATTAAGATTACATAATATTTAAAGACGACTGCGTTTAACTTCAGATACATAGTTACATCGGATTAGCACTGCAACCTAAGCAGAGCATTGGATTGAATTGGATTTGGAATTGCCCCTCGAAGAGAGAGTTCATCTCTTTTTTCTCTTATTGCCCCTCTCGTGAAACGCAGTCCACAAAATTATTAAATATAGCAAAAAGGAAAGGAAATTGAAATCAAAATTGAAAATACCCCAATCAAACTTGACTGCAAAAAAACGTGCCTCAATACTAAGATATAAAAAAGCTACAAAGACAAATGTAACTTGTAACTCGTAAGCTTTAATCGAAGCTCATAACAAGCATTTACGTAACTCGAGATAATTGCTGCAATTACCTACAACTGCATACACACACACACACACACACATACGTACACACATTGGAAAGTGCATGCAAAAAAAGCTTATAAACTGAGCTGGACCACAAACGTGTAAATGATTGACGATCACAGCGCTGCTTGAAAGCTCCAAGAAGGCAGAGAGTACACGCCCAAGCAACAAAAACTCGAGAGCAACGCACTGCAACGAGCAAAAAGAGCGCCAGAGGCAGAGAGAAAGACCAAGAGAGACTGCATAACTGCAGCAACAGCAACAGCAGCAGCCGAGGAGCGTGTCGCATTGTACTCGTAACTTGTTCGTGTCGTGCTCTCGGACAACGCTTCGTGCACTTCCTGCGCCGCAGCCCCCAGCAACAAGCAGCAGCAGCCAAAGCTACTGAGCGACGACAACGAGATCAGTTCGTTGGCGAATGCAACGCTGATTGCATTTGACGCTGCCTGCATTCTTAAGCGAAAAGTGAAAGAGCTCGAACAAGGCAGTGCAAAGCAGAGTGAGTGAGAGAGACAGAGACAGAGACAGAGAGAGAGAGCGACGTGCGTGCAACTGAGAGTGTGTGTGTGTGTCTCTGACTGATCATCATCATCGTCATTATTCGCTCTACTGTACGCCGGTCACTCAGCAACGTCGCCACTTTGCCAATTTTCCCCCGCTCCTCAACGGGGACTACAAAAAATTATAAATTATAGAAAACGACTTTTTTTCATCGAGTGCAAAAAACAAGAATTTTCTAATAAAACAACAACAAAAAAACAACTTGAAAAACACGTAGAGAAAACATTAGATTTGATATCTTTAAGCATTTTATAGTAATCGAGTGTAAACGTTAATAAGTGAAGTGAAAAAAATACAATATAATAATAGTTTAATACACACACAAATATACACTATATATACTACATACACACACAGATACAAAGATACAAACTTATTCGTAAGGCAGTTTCTCGGATTAATTATCTACACCTGCTGCAGCCAATTGGATACAATACTCTCATTTGGATACTCAACCACAGCTACAGCAACAGCAACAAAAGCAGCGACTAAAGCTACTGCTTCAATTCGCTTGAGTAAGTCACTAAAAACTAGCACTAATACTAACACTAAAACAAATCTCATTTATGGCAAATGCATTTTTATAAACCTCATTACGGGTGGTAACTATAAAATCGTTATGCTAGAGTAGAGTTTAAAAATTCAGAAATATCTTTCGAAATGGGCATTGTAGCTTTTTGATTAATACACCAAAAATAGCTGGTTTTTTACAAGAAAAAAAAAAAAATTCTTCTTTGAAAATATAGTAAATTTAAGAATATTTTTATATTGTCCAAAATTTCAGATGAAATATTTTTTTTCTAAATGATATTCACATAATTTCCAAATATTTATATTAAAAATAAATTACAACCAGCAGATTTTATATTTTTTTCAAAAATAGCTATGTTTATAGCTAAAATCAGTCATAGCTCATTTTTCTAAGTATTTCCACTATAAAATAGCAAAGTAGAGCCATAACAAGCTACCCAATGAAAAATTTATTGTTTTTTAACTATTTGTATTTTAGAATATGCCTTCAAATTGTATATTGAAGGATTTATGAAAGGTTTGGGCTGTTCTTTAAAGAAAAATCTTAAAAAAAAAACATTAAATAAGGAAAATCGTTTTTATATTTAATTTCTTAGTTCAGTGTAGTACTAATACTGGTCTATTCTCTGTGCTCGGGGCTATAATATAGCTAAAGTCTTAAATAAATTTTAGAAACCAAAATTTGATACGACCTTTAACTAAAAATTCCTAAAATTCTTTCGATTTGGTGTTTATTTTTTTAGTATGCAACTTGTTTCCGACTTTAGATTCTTGGTAAATCGGCAAATTGCTAAAGAGCTTCTAAAGTTACGCTCAAAAATTTTACTGTTAGGACGAGTAGTTCCCATGGATTCCATTAGCTAACCAAGTGTGTGTTTGTGTTTGTGTAACTTGAGAGCTTTTAAATTCTGTTGCTCTTTGGGAGAGTAAAATAAATAGAATGCATATTTTGATTAAAAATGCGAAATGCTGAAAAAGGAACTGAAAACACGCGTGTAGGCCCCCCACTCACCAAAAAAATGAAATGCAGAATTTGACGAGGGTGTGGAGTGGGGTCTAGGGAATGAAACCCAATAACTAGACGAGCGAATAAAACCCACAAGTTCATGACCAAAATGCCGCATGGCGGCGGCAACAACAACAGTGACGGCGACGTCGACAGCGACGACGGCGACAGCGACAGCAACTGAGAAGGCGAGCCCACCAGATAAGCGTGGGCGCAGGGTTCGGCCAGTCACTCGTTCGGCCACTCACAATGCTCACACAAACAAACAAACATAGATTTGCATGTATTGTGTGTGTGTGTGCTACGAAATGCAGCGGTGTGCGTGCACTTTATTTAACGTTGCAATTTGGTTTCATTTCAATATCAAAATAATACGGAGAAATTAACAGACGAACTTTTGCTAGTAGTTGGATTGTTTGTGTGTGCGTTAAGTTAACCCCTTCGAAGGAATGCTCAGCAGTTGTTGTTTTCCTTTCCTTTCCTTTCCTTACTTTTTTTTGCACAGACGCGCAAGTAATGTGGCTTCTGAGTGTGTGTGTTTGTGTGTGGATGGCATGTGGAACGTCGACGGTGAACGATGTTTCTGTTTTCCTTTGAACAACAAATCCTTTTTGCTTATGTCTTAGCATATTTCCTGGCAGTTTTCACTTTTATTTCTTTTACTTGTAGCTGAAGTTATTCTATGCTTTTCTTTACTTTTTTTCGTTAGAGATAGCGTTACGTTCCACATACACACATATAAATAAACTTGCGTTCCACACGCGACAACTTTGCCCGCCGACAGTCGAGTTTTTTTTTACACGTTTTTGCATTTCAAGACACTCACACACACAGTCACAACACACACAAAACGATCTTCTGCAGTCAGAGTGGCGAGTACTTGTATTGGTGTATGTGTATGTGAATGTTTGTATCTGTGTCTGCTCATGTTTTTTCGCTTTACGTTTTTGTGTGCAAATTCTGCCGCCACTCGCGCTGCTTATTCTCTCGCTCTCTCTCAACGCAGCCAGCGTCGGCGTAAACTTCAAAAAGCACGTTCTCTCACAAAACTTACGCTCTCTTGCTCCCTGTCTTGCTCTCTCACATTCTGTCGGTAGTGTACCGCTCTCTCGATGCTATTTTTTTTTGCACGCTTTGCAAAACTTTTTGCCTGCTCCGTCTATCTGTGTGTGTGTGCATTTGTATCTGTATGTGCATGCGTCGACGTCTGTAGCCGTGAGTGTGTGCATTTTTGTAGCCGTCGTCGTCGTTGCCTTCGACGTCGCCGTCGTCGTCGTCGTCGTCGTCGTCGTCGCTGCAGCTTTCGATACGACTTGCGACTGCGACTCCACAGAGTTGTTTGTGGGTTTTGTTGTGCGACGCAAGTGACGACGTGAAGACCAAACAGAGAGCCCAGCAGTAGTAGCAGCAGCCAGCGAGCGTCAGACGTGTGCGAAGAACCGAACCAAGAACCGGTGACGTAGACGTTGCGTTTCGTCCGCCATTAAATTACAACAACGAAACGGTTCTGCAATACGAAAGTTACAACAAAAAATCAAATATAAATAAATAAATCAAATAAAATATACATAGCCACAAATATTCGGAAATTAGCAATAGGAATCAACTGTGTGCAGTGCGGCAATTTACTAAATCAAAATAGAACAAAGCGTTCACATAGATACATACATACACTACTGCTGTATATATGTGAGTGTGTGTGTGTATATTTTCATTTGATGCTCGTTGGAGAATTCGCAAACACACTCACTCACTCTCACACACGCACACAGTCACACCGAGTTATGTAGGCAGAGCGCGCGCGGCACGCGAAACGTTAACGGAACGGAACGGCACGGCCACTGTGATCTCATAAATAACAAAAAAATATAAATAATAAATAAATAAATAAATAAAATAAATAATATAATATATTATTTATATAAATGTAAAAAATGCAAAAGAGCTAGCAATTAAAAAATAAATACAAAATACAAAAAAATAAAACAACGAAATCTAGTGCATAAAAGTGAATTATTTGTGAATTTTAGTGCAAGCATTATTAATTAAAAGGTAAATGGAGTATAAATTATTTGGCTAAAGATTGCAACCACTCGCTCACTCACACACACGCACACACACACACACACACACGTGCAGACACAATCGACAACACCAACAACAACAAGCCGTCTCCATATCAAGTGCCAGTGTTGTGAATGTGTTAGTAAAAAGCACACGGCGCGACAAACAGAAACAGAAACAGAAACTGCGACCAAGCGACGGCATTTCTTGCCGCTTGTTTTGTGACAGAGCCCCCCAAGTGTATGTTTGTGTGCAAGTGTGTGTGCGTGCAATTTAGTGCAAAAATTAGACAGCAACATTTAGTATACGAATGTATGTATGTGTGTGTGTGTTTGTGTGTGCAGATATATTTAAAGGCAAACAGCTGACATGTGGCGTGAAATAAAATGAAATTAAATATACGATGTGCGTTCAGGTGTTTCGCTCATATGCAAAAAGGCAAAGAGCAGGCGACATAAGCAAAAAATAGAATAGAAGCAAAGCTTGACAGCAGCAGCAACAACAACGCCCCACTGTCTGCGTTTTTCAACACTGCAACGAACACAGACGCACGCCATAACAAAAGCGGCCCCAAGTACACATACACATACACACACACACACACGCACACTAAACAACACAGACTTGCAGCTTTGACGGGGCTACGTACTTAAATTTTTTTTTTTTTTTTGTCTGCGACGCTTCGCTTGTCTGAACATTTATATCTGTGTATATGTATGTGTGTGCATGCGTGAGTGTGTGTACGTGTGTGGGCAATGCATTTAACATCGTCACAATCGCATTAAAAGCCGCTGCGTCTTCGTCACCAACGTCTCTTGGCAGCGCAGTGTCGACGTCGCAGTCGCCGTTGCCGTCGCATGCTGCTGTCCACCATTTTGATTTTTGCCTTTGCATCGCCCTCCGTCGCCGCCACCGCAACAGCGACAACAACAACAACAGCAACAAGAACCACAGCAACCAAATCATTAAAAGTGAACTTAAAATAAAGAAAAGTCCAGACAAAGTTGCCCCGCATCTGTGTTGTTGCCGTTGTTGTTGGTGTGCGAAACCGGTTTGCCTCGTCGTCGTCGCCTTTGCCTTTCCTTTGGCTTTCGATCTTTAGCTTCTCTGTTTGTTGCCTTACCAAGTTTGATTTTACATTCTCCTTTTAATGTTTTCTCTTGCGCCTTTAGCCTCACGTTCTCTAATATTTTGTTTTTGCATTGCATTTACATTTTGCTGGACTCCACGTCAGCCACGTGTCAACCAAATGGCGTCCACACACAGACAGAACTCACACTCATGCACATGTGCCATTCTCTCCCTCTCTCTCTCTCTCTCTCTCTCTGTCTGCCTGTCGGCTTGTACATACGTATGTATGTATGTGGTTGGCGAAAACCGGCCGGCGGCATCGTTGCATGCAATGAGGGGCATGGGTCGTCGCGGCACAGAGCGTACGTTGAGCGCCGAAAGCTTTTGCTGCATTGTCTGACTACAAAAGCTTGCGAGTGCATTGCGCGCTCTCCGAGAGAGAGAGAGAGAGAGAGAGGGAGACAGAGAGTAGCAGAGATAGAATGGAAGGGAGAGCAAGACAGACAAATAAATGCGAGAGAGGTACAGCTGCAATTATTTGCAGTTCTTGTCTTGTTTCCGTTTCTTTGCCCAAACTGCTTTGCACTGTGTGTTGCTTGCCCCCTTTTCTGCCCCCCGCTCGCCTCGTCCTCAGCGTTGTCGTTGTCGGCATGTGTGGATAATTTGGCGCTTCGCCATGTTTTCTTCGTTTCTGCTTTGACTTCGCTGTCCCCTCAGGAGTTTGAGGAGTTTCTTTTCATTTGGGTGTTGCAAGGGAAGTAATCGACAACGTAGAGCGGGACGGGACGGGACGCACAGCAACTGCAGTTGCCAAAGGGGTTGAGGGGCAGCGGGAAGAGAAGGGAATGTTGTAAGTTTGGATGCCGGAGGCGGGACACAACGAGTTCGTTGCCGGCAAACACGTTTTCATTTCGCTTTGGCGCATTTGTCGCTCGCTTTTGCCTCTTACATTTGACTTTTCATTTGGCCCGTTGTTGTTGCACCTTCTCTCCATCTTCCTCTGCTCCTTGGCCAATTTCTGCTGCTTGCTGTCGTTCAAAAAGTTTGACAGCTAAAAAGTTGAGCCAAAAATTACAAATTTTTAGTACAAATACATTGAAAACTAATAAGAAAATGAGAAACTTGGGAATGTGGCATAAGCAAAGTTTTGTAATTTGTAGACAAGATTAAAATCAAGCTTTAAATTTAATCAAAAGCTTAAGAAGCAGCGCATAAACACAAATTAATTTTATTTATTTATGTTTTAAAG
Source organism: Drosophila parthenogenetica (assembly GCA_035047505.1). Classification (NCBI taxonomy): domain Eukaryota; kingdom Metazoa; phylum Arthropoda; class Insecta; order Diptera; family Drosophilidae; genus Drosophila; species Drosophila parthenogenetica. Next base: position 8,603,426 of record JAWNPM010000183.1, read on the forward strand.
CTTTGACATAAATAAGTGAATGCAAATCTAAATTTCTAGTGCTTGCCACATGCAGCTGACTTGTACGACACTTGCAACCAAGTTGTGCATCTCTTTTTGGCACCACACTGTAATTTCCTTTCACGGCACACAATTTATGCAACATGGCAGGCGGCATTTCATGTCGGTGGCGCAACCACATGCAATCAGCGGGTTCCAATGTCTCCCAGGGCAGTAGTAGTAGTGGCAATGTTGGTAATAGTGTTGGTATTGGTGTATGCCTCGTACCAGGCACTGACAACTGCCGGCCACAATGTCCTCGGGTGCTCCACACACACACACGTACAGAAAACACACACAGCGGGCGGCCTAAAGCGTTGGGGGAAAAACCATTCAGCCTAATTTCGCAAATAAAATATGCAAAATGAAAACGCGAGAAATCCAACCGAGTCAAGAAGCATCCTTCTTTTCCGCTTACTCCTTTTCCTCTCGTTGCTCCTCCTTTACTGCCAATTGTCTCCCATTCGGGCTGGAATTGAGCGGCGCCTGCTGCAGGCACTTTTTTAATTCGCCATAGAAAAGCGCAAAAAGTTAAGCCCTGTAATTTAGCAGTAGTCAAAGAAGCTGCAGCAAGCAGTGGACGTGATATTAATAGATCGGTTTGGTGGTAGAGATACTCGACTGCTGTGAGCCCAATTTTTGACCTTATATAAAAAGCCTCTAGGGGAATGGAACTCTGTAATTTGTGAAAATTCAAGAATTCTACAGAGTAAATAAGCTGTAGAAAACTGTTAGTCAATTTATATATAGTCCCAGAAGCTTGTAGAATGAAAGAAAACTAATTTAGAGGTGCCCGACTGTTGGAAGACAAATTCTCACCGACTTAAATCACATTTATGTTCGTCTTACAGAGTCTAGATTTCTATTATCCCCAAAAGAAGTTCCCCTAAAAAGGTACAGGGTTCTTTGCAGTCCTATTTACTTCTTGTTCTGTCCTTCGAGTGCCATTTATTTATTTTCTTAGCCAAAAAAACATACCGTTACATTTTCTGGCTGGCAACTTTTGTGTATTGTTTGCCTCCACTCGATCTTTGTGGAATACACTGAGAGAAACAAGAATAGTATTGTCGTAGCGCCGCCTGTCAACGCCTTTGAGCACATTGGGCCAAGCCACTTTGTACGTTGTCCTTTTAGCCAAACTTTACACTGCACAAATACAAATACAAATACACATAGTAAATACACACACACACACACACACACTCGTTGCAACGAATTGTCGTTGCATGCCCCCAAAAGTGCTCCCTTTACCTTTGTTGCCTGCTTCCTGCCGCATTGCAGTCAATTTTTTTACGGCCTGACCAGAATGTTGCACGTGACTGTGCGCCCTATGCCTCCCTCCACCCCTTCGCCCTTATATTTGTTGATGTCCGTTGAGCATCGTGGAGCGTGTCCTGCGCTTTTGGGCCACAAAATGTGTGTGGCCTCAAATATTGAATGTTGCACGGTTGCCAAAAAAAAATAAAGCAGAGAACATTTTGCAGTCTCCAACGCTTGATTGGTTTTTTGGCAGCAAAACTGGCCAAGTTATAGCAGCAGAGATAGCCTTTTTCATTGTTGGCACTGCTTGAAAACTGGTTTCCAAATCCCAAGAGCTCAAAATATGGAAAAGTTTTAAAATTTATGAGCGCAGTGAATTTCAAAGAAATTTTCAATTTTCATCTGAGGTTTCTACATTTAATATCCTTGTCCGTTGTGCTGTTTTTCCGCTCTCCTGTTTTTCTTCGTCTAGCTTTTCATAGTCGCCACAATTTGCCTAATGGCCAATGCATTTTGTCTGTCTTATTTACCATAAATCACAAGAACTTTCATTTTATTTCCCGGGCTTGTTTGCCTGTCTCTCTCGCCCCCTTAACCTCCCTCTCTCTCTTCCTCTCTTTATTTCTCTGTGAAAATTCTCAACGTTGTCGCAATGGCATTAATTTGTGCAACTTATGCGGCCGCATCGATCCAACACGAGCCACCTGCCGCCTCAGCGCCCCACTGACTCTAGTTAGACCCTGTTTCAGCTGACATTTACTTACCAAGTTTATACTGTAAATTTCAACTACAGGGTCTTTTGCTGTCTGCTTGTTTTTTACTTCAAACCTCTTCAACTAGCTTTTGCTGCTATATGATTCTAGCCATAAATTACAGCAAACATTTGCCACACTTCCGCTTGGACGACCCCAACCCTCGGCTCTCCCACTCCACCGCCCCTTTTGTGGGCATGGCACATTAGAGTTTTCAAGTGGCATGTCTGCAGTTTCAACTACTTGCAGCTATTTTCGTGCCTTAAATCGGCTTATGCCACTCGGATCGGGTGGCTTATCTGCCCCAAAGGGTTGCAGTGTGTCCCCATTACCCCTGCCTCCACCCTGTACTGCCCTGTTTCTGCTTTAAAGGAGTTGCCGGCAAAACGCATTGAAGAAAATCAATAACGAAGCCGTTAGTTTTGCTCTTTCTTCTCCTCATTCTCTTCCTCTTTCTCTTACTCTTTCTCTGCTCGTCTTTCTCCTCCTCTTGCTCCTTTTCAGTCACTTGTTCTCACTTCCGATGGACGCTTTGTGCTTCTATTGTTGTCGTCGTCTTCGTCGTCGTCGTTGTTGTTGTCGTCCATAGCAATAGTAATATTTAAATAGCCACGAAGTCCACTAAGCCCTGCTCTTCTTCTTGCTCTTCTAGCCAGACCCAATCCCATTCCCATTGTGTCGGCTGCCCTTGTGCAGCTTCTTGTAGTTTCAGTGACACTTTGGTTTTAGCTCAAATTTAAATATTTTAAGCTGTAAATAAAAAATCAAATTAAATTGAAATTTTCTAAAAAAATTAAAAATAAATGTTTGGAAACTATAATTAAAAAAAAATACAACTTTCCCAAATTTGTAAAGATGATTAAAGCTCGTCTAAAGCTCGTTGAAGCATGAATCCACACTTTTAATCCATAGTACCGATAAAAGCTTTCATTTTACCTTTCACTTTATTACTACATTTTAATTAAAGCTACAAATTTGTTGTCTTTATCTTAATATAGCCAAATTATAGCCACAAGCTTGCTTAAACTGTAACTAAAGCTCTGCTAATATTTTGCAACAGCTTAGTGGATTAAAGAGCTTTTCAGCTGGTGTCATTTTGCCGGCGGTAAGCAAACAACCCCCAAATACCGTTAGCTGTTAACTGTTGGTTGTTGGCTCTTCGTTGTTAGCTGTAACTGCAGAGCTCAGTGAAGCCAACGTGCTTCCTTTTCTGCCCTTCCCCCTGTCTGGCATACTCGGCTGCATTGTAATTCCCAGTTCCAGACACCAAACTCCCCATGGCCCCCATGCCAACAAATGGCGACGTAATGTCTAGCGACGCCCAATGTAAATATAATAAAAAAAATGAAAATAAAAGCATAAAAAAACGAAGCGATTTATTTAGCTTTATCAGCAATTTTGATTCTCCTCTTTGTATGTGTGTGTGTGTGTGTGTGTGTGTGTGTTATTGAGAGCTGCATTAAATTGGTCGCGTCGCTTCAGACATTTGTCATATCGCTGATTTACTAACCTTACACCAGGCATTATCTCTTGGCCCAAAGTGACAGAACGAGAGCTCTTCGGCCCGGGGCAGCAGCAACCACCAGAAAAAGCAACAGAAAACAGCAGCAGGTTTCCACTTAACGCTGCTGCAGCTGTTTTTTTTTAAGGGTGCAAAACGGGGGAGATAAAAAATGAACAAAAACAAAACTAACTAACCCGACACGGACACACGGACACGGCTACAAGTGCAGGATATGTTGAGCTCGTTGTTTGGTTTGTCCGGGTTGCAACACGAAATTTATTGAGGTAGTTACCCAAAAGCGGCTCGGCAAAAAATGCAAAAATTCTCGAGGGCGGTACTTGAAAAACACGGCTGGGTTGCCACAACAAACGGGCATTGAATATACAAATATGATGGCTGAAAGGGGACAGGGTGTTGGCACTATGAATACCGTTACAAAAGCAACTAAAAATACTGCAAATATTATAATTTTCAATTTCAATTTGACAGCAGAGTTGCACTTTGTGCTGCAGCTGCAACTCTAGTGTCTCCCCTCTCTCTCTCTCTCTCTCTGTCTAGCAGTGCAGTTGTCAGAGCTTGCAGGGTTGTCAGCTTTCTTGAATTTTGCTTTCTCACAAACGAAATTTTGAGTAGGCTTTGAAGGATTTGACATTGGACATTGAGCTATCAAACACGAGTTCTCTCAGTTGTGAAAAATTAGCCGTACGTGAAACATTTCGGAACAACGAAGCAAAAAATAAAAAACTCCTTTTCCGAAAAAAGCGAAGCAAAAGATTTTCATTAAAAAAAAAAACCAAAAATCAAAAATCAACCAAGAAAGCTAAATTTATTAATTCGTGATGCTTGCAAATATTACGCAGCTTGTCGTTCCCGGCATCACCGGGCGCAATTCTAGCGGTATCGCAGTGGCAGCGGCAGCGGCAGCGGCAGCTGCTTCTTCCACAAAAGACTACGAGATTAAGCCCCAAACCCGGGGCGCAAGTGAGTAACAAACGACAGCAACAACAACAACAACAAGAAACTGTGCAAAAAAATTATTTCAATGTCACGCCAAAGAACGAAATAGCAGAAGCAATGGCAAAGCGCGCTGAGTGAGAGCCCAAACTGGGTGAGAGCTTTGCTGCGAGCGAACGGAGCAACAAACAAAAAGCAGCGGCATTAAGAATCGCACACACACACGCATACATATACACACGTACAAAGCATAACTGCACCCCCTACGCATGCGACGCCCGCTCCCACGCTCTTTTCTAGTTTGCAAACTCTCACGCTGTGCCGCACTCTCTCTCTCTCTGTGTGCTGCTACGCTCTTTCGTTTGCGATCGACGTTTTTTTTTTTGTATTGCTTAACATTACGCAATAATTTCTGTAGTTCTATTCGTTTTGTGTGTTTGCAGCTTTTGTGTTTCGCATTTGTTTGAAATACATGCAAGCACACAACACACATACACACACACACACACAATACTTATTGCTGATAATATAGTTTTTGTTGGTTTTTGCATAGATTGGCTTGGTAACACAGCACTTCGTATAATTTTCATTTGCATTATGACTTAGCAAAGCAATGCACCGTGATACCACACACATTTGTTTAGCAACAAATGTCGCATGATTATAGCATTTGTGACAATTTATAGCTATAATTATGCTATCAAGCGAACTGTGTGGTCTGCGTCATTCAATTGACAGCTAAAATACCAGTTTTACGCTGCGTCCTAATGACACACAACTGATTAAAGCACACACAAACATACACACACACATACGAACGCGCTCGGCAACTGTCAGCGGCGTCGTCACAGTGTGCGACTACGTCATGACTAACGCTGGCACGCGTGCCTTCACAAACGGTCAGTGCGTGAAATTAGTGCGACCGAACGGGTAGCAGCGACGGGACAAACGCACAATTCGCGAATGCGAATGCGAATAGGAATGGGAGTGGGAATGCGGCTTTTCTATTGTTTACCTTTTAGCTTTTATGTATTTTCTGCTCTCTGGGTCTTTGCTGATTTTATCTCTCACGCACGCACTTATTTTGTGCGTGCGAGAGACCACGCTCTCACTCTCTTTTTCACTCTAACCCACTTTGCTGATCATAGGCGCTATTTGTTTGAAGTCAACGAACTTTTTGGCAAACTTCTGCCTACGCTTCATTCTCGTTGTTACTCTCCCACCTTCCGCGCTCTCCACCTTTGTTGTCTGACACAGTTGCGCGCTCTCTTAGCGCTCTCTTTGTCTTGGATTCATCATTGTGCGTGCGTTGCGTGTATTGCGAATTCCCATTTGCAAAATACTCAATTTTGTTAGCATTATTTCATTCGTTCATTGAACTCTGTAAGGTTGTGAATGATTACATGTCGCTCTCTTTTAAAGCTTTTTCACGTGCATTATTTAACACTCTCCCACTCTCTCGCTTTGTTACAGAAATGGCGGAAGGCAATGGCGAACTATTAGATGACATTAACCAGAAAGCCGATGACCGTGGCGATGGCGAACGTACAGAGGATTATCCCAAGTTACTGGAATATGGTCTGGACAAGAAGGTAAATTATTATTAATACTCTAAAGATGCATGAGCTAACAAATTGGTTAATTAGGTCGCTGGTAAACTGGATGAAATCTACAAAACCGGTAAACTTGCTCACGCCGAGCTGGATGAGCGCGCCTTGGATGCGCTCAAGGAGTTTCCCGTCGATGGTGCCTTGAATGTGCTTAGTCAGTTCCTCGAGTCAAATCTGGAGCATGTGTCAAATAAGTCTGCCTACTTGTGTGGGGTCATGAAGACCTACCGTCAAAAGAGTCGCGCCAGTCAACAGGGTGTGCCTGCAACCGCCAGCACCATACAGGTTAAGGGTCCCGATGAAGATAAGATCAAAAAAATTCTAGAACGCACCGGCTACACATTGGATGTGACCACAGGTGTGTATTACAGTTGTTCCCTAAAGGATTCTTCTATGAATCCGCTCTCCTAACCACCCTTTTCCTCGACTCTTTGACAACTGATTTATATATCCTTCGTTATATTTTTATAGGACAACGGAAATATGGCGGCCCGCCACCAAATTGGGAGGGCAATGTGCCTGGTAATGGCTGCGAAGTGTTCTGTGGCAAAATACCCAAGGATATGTTCGAGGATGAGCTAATCCCGCTGTTCGAGGACTGTGGCACCATTTGGGACCTACGACTCATGATGGATCCAATGACTGGCACAAATCGTGGTTATGCATTTGTCACATTCACAAATCGCGATGCGGCCGTCAATGCTGTGCGACAGGTATTTATGCCAACCTTCAGTTCTATACGTCTATATATACATATGTCCTCCACTTCCCCCTTGTCTCCCCCCTCTCGACCCAAAATCTGAACACAGAATAAAAAATAAACAACGTCTGACCATAAAACGCTTTACATAAAACTATACTTTAAATATATATCAAAATTTCTGTATAGTAGGTAAATTCGATAAACGTGTTTTGGTACTCAACACAGCCGCTTGCCTCCAAATTTCAACAATCGATAACTTATCGACTGCAAAATTCGTACCATTGATAAGCAACAACAACTACCAGAAACAACTACAACAATAGATCAACTACTACCTGAATTATACCAATTCGGCGCTTTGAGACCAAACCAAAAAAAAATTTAAATACAATCGATAACTTTTTTTTAGTACCGCTGTACCACTAGCTTTTTTCACTCACTCTGTCTCGCTCTGTCTCTCTTTTATGCTCTACCTTTATTACATTTTCTAACTGTAACTTGTTATGTATGCATGTCCTGTCTTAAATATAGATTGTAATTTCGTTAAGCGTTAGCATCGATATCGATATACGATAACCGATAACCGAAATTTGCAAATTTGAAAAGAGCTCTCTCTGCGAAACAATTTGAACTGCAAAAAATAAAATCCTCTCTACTTTTATTTTAATTACTTTATATTTTTTCTGCTAATCTTAAGTCGAAACTAGTCTATAAATATTTTCAGTAGCTTTGTAGATGATTTATCTAATGCATAATTAGGGGTACGTTTCGAATTGTCTGGTTTTATATTCAGAAAAAAGTAATGAAAGGCCGAGCATGTCCTACTGTACTAACTTTAAAACAGACCCTTAATATAAACTAACAAAAAGAACGAAACTAATCGCTCATACTCACTAACTAAAACTTTTACTCTAATATTTCAAAACGCGGCCACGCTACAACTCTACAAAAAATCTCATTTCGAAATCGGTAATGCAAAATTATTAAAAATTTACTTATAATTTTTCCCCCACAAAAGATTTCCTGCCCTTTTATTGATTACTTAATTTTACTTATGATTTGAATTATTATTTATTATGATTAACATTGAATTGGTATTGAAACGAAAAGAAATCAAACTCATTTTACCTTCCCACCCAACATCTAGCTCGATAATCACGAAATAAAACCCGGCAAGTGTCTGAAAATAAATATAAGCGTACCGAACCTGCGCCTTTTCGTAGGCAATATACCCAAATCAAAGGGTAAAGATGAAATTTTAGAGGAATTTGGTAAACTTACAGGTAAATTACAAAAACGAACAAATTTAAAAAATTTAAAAAAAAACTCTTTAAAATTTTCCAACTATCTTGAGCTTTAGCGAAAAGGTTGCGTTACTTCCACTTTCATTTTCACGCACCTTTTCGGCCTAAAGCTACTTAATCGGCATTAAATTGTAAACAAAAATCCAATTGGCTCACAAATAATTGGCTAATTCAACAGGCAGGCCAGGCAGGTTTTGTTAGGGTTTTAAATTTATTTATGTTTTAAGTTATTTGAATCAATTTTTATGTTATTCCTTCATCACATCCCATATGTCATTATCATCCACCAAATGCAGTACAAATTCATGTCATAACAACAACAAACAAACAAAACAAACCCGTGTCCATTTTCCAAATTTGAAACTGAGACTCTTTTCAAATGAAACAAAAACAAAAACAAAAAATACACAAGATACAAAGATACAAATACCACATGGATGCACTTAACCAGCTCGAAATGATACCATATATATATGTATGTAAAAATTGTATTTAGGTTGCACACAGTCCACACTCAAACACCCACACACACACACACACATTGAGACACGCGCCCATACTCATAGTTAGACGCCATTGTCATTTCTCATACGCTTTAACGGTACAAAACAGACTATCTTTTATCTCAAACTTGTTTATATATAATCTCCAGTCATTAACTTTGCGTACTACAAAATGGAAGAGTTTAAAAAACCTATTTAAAATTTATTGCAAAATTTCTACGCATTTGCATATTTACTTAATATAATTACTTATAGGCTGCATTTTTTTTAGTTTTTCTATGCTATAAGGTCATCTGAAATTGGTAAAAATAAATTTCTGATAAACAAGGTAAGATGTGGTGTACAAAAAGTGAAACTTCGGATGACTTTTGAGCGTGAAATAAATTTTTGGTAGTAAACACACGTACATATAAACAACAATTAGTTAAAATAGCTAAACAAAAGTTTTATAAAACTATTTAATAAATTCTTTTTTATTTGGCACGCACTCGATGAGAACTCATAACCAAAGAACTTAATTTAAAACTATACTTACTAAGGCTAAGCTTAGACTTTAATTTTTTTTAAGTCCACACCGACTTGACTTACCATATCCACACCCACTACACACACACACACACACACACACACCACTTTCACCCCAAAAAACCAATCCAAAAATTGTGAAAATATCAAAAAAGTACCAACCAAATGGATACAAATTTTTTCATAGCAAACCAAAATTTTCTTTTGTTTTGTGTGAACTTTTAAACAATTGCAGCTAAATGATTTTGAAATTCGGAAAGGCAAAAAGATTGGTGTTACGATATCATTTAACAATCACCGGCTATTTGTCGGCAATATACCTAAAACTAGAGATCGTGACGAATTAATTGAGGAATTTTCTAAACATGCACGTAAGTGATTCAAAAAACAAAATAAAAAACAAACCAAAAAAAAAAAAACCAAAAACAACAAAACAAATGAAACCAGCTAAAAACCAAACCCCCAGAAACTCCCCAGCGAATTGGTAACAAAATCGAATTGGTAAAAAAAAAAAAAAACAAAGTAAGACAAACTTTTTAGGGGCGATACTTGCAGACAGCCTGAATTGGAAACGAGTGTTAAAAATTGGATTTTTGTTTTGCAATTTTCGCTTTTAAACTGCTTACAAAATCAAAAACAAACAACAACAAAAATATTAACATCATCCAAAAGCGATGGCTAAAATTTCTACAGTTGAAAACTGTGGAAATTTTACTCCATCGAGTGATAAACTTAACCCCTCACAACCCTCTCTGTCTCTCTATCTCTATCAAGCTCTGTCCTATATTTTCTGCTAGCAAATACAACAAAAAATTAATTGTAACACATTAAAAATATTATGATTTGTTATTGTGCCCAATTTGTTGACATTGAAAACCTGTAGCCAAAAAAAAAAAAATAATTAGGGAATAAGAATTATGGCACACAGTTTTGAATATTTTTGAAAAACAAAAGAAATCCCAAAAAAAATGCCTCATAACTTTTTGATTTTTCTTTAGCGCAGACCTCAATCATACATATAAAACTATATAATATACTTACATATATCTCTTACATAAATATAAATCTAGACAATTGCGCGCACACAGCAAAACCAGTGAAAATTTCCATAATTTGGTTAGCTTTTTTTTGTACTCAAAGAAACAATAACAACAATTCGTATGCTAAAATCGTAAAAAATTTAAAATCGATATCGTTAATCGATAAACGATTGTTCTGGCCAATCATATATACATATATAACTGTGGTAATGACTGGAGAAAACACTTTCTGTAAACGTGTAACCCTCCTTCCCCCTCAAAAAGCCCCGCCCACCAACAATGCTCTCAATTCTCAAAGAATTCTCTCTCTCTCTCTCGCTATATACTCTTTCTGTCTTTCTCAGTGTATACTATACTCTTTTTTGTTTTTATAATTATATACCCACAATGTGTGCTCTACTTAAACTAAGCGTATTTGTTTTTAGTTCAAGAATCGAATTCAAGTTCATTTTTGTTTACTTTCTAATGTTCTAAGTGTGTCTTAATCTTTCTAACTATATCTCTTAATATATATATATATATTTCTATATATCTCTATGTGAAACAAACGTCTCTCTCTCTCTCTCTCCTCATACACAACAAAACTAAGTTTAGCTTAGCGCATTTATTTATATATTCAAAAATATTTAAAAGCAGGAATTTGTTGGCATTGGTTTTCAAAATCACAAAAAATAATTTTCCTTTTTATGACGGTACTTGATGCCGTCTTTATCATTCATACTAAACCTCTATATCTTTTTCACTCACACATTCTCTATCTCTGTCACGAACACACACACAGACACAGCTACACATACATATACTTAAATGCTGTCAATACAAATACTTTTTTGTTGTATTTCTCTATTTATGTGTGTGTGAACAACTAATCATAATCATTTAGTAGAACTGCATTTTAACAAAACTTTCTCTTGCTACAAAAAGATGAAATTTTATAAATAAATTACATATTTAATAATTATATTTATGTGTATATATAACTGTAGCTGGCCTCTACGAGGTGATCATCTATAGCTCGCCGGATGATAAGAAAAAGAATCGCGGTTTTTGCTTTCTCGAATACGAGTCACACAAGGCGGCTTCTTTGGCCAAACGAAGACTTGGCACTGGTAGAATTAAGGTGAGTTAATCTACCAAATATATGAAGTTTATTTATTTTATAAGGAATACTTTTTACAGGTTTGGGGATGTGATATTATAGTCGACTGGGCTGATCCACAGGAGGAGCCGGATGAACAAACAATGTCCAAGGTTAAAGTGCTGTACGTACGAAATCTGACGCAAGATGTTACAGAGGAAAAACTGAAGGTAATTTAAACTAATTAAAAATATATTTTATATATATTTAAATATATTTTTAATATGTTATAGGAACAATTCGAGCAATATGGCAAGGTGGAGCGCGTTAAGAAGATTAAAGACTATGCCTTTATACACTTTGAGGATCGTGATAGCGCCGTCGAAGCTATGCGTGGCCTTAATGGCAAGGAGGTCGGCGCCTCGAATATTGAGGTGCGTTAAGAACCAAAAAACCCATTGGTTTTAGCTACAGCATATACAAATCTAATACATTTTTGTTCATAAAATATTAATTCATTTGAAAACAGGTCTCCCTCGCCAAACCGCCATCGGACAAAAAGAAAAAGGAGGAAATTTTGCGCGCACGTGAACGACGCATGATGCAAATGATGCAGGCGCGTCCAGCAATTGTTGGGTAAGTAATTGGTAACTAAAACTAACTAAACACACAACTACACACACACACATTAACGTTCCTTGTCTAGCACAACAACAAATTGGCGCAAAATTCAAAAAGAAATTAACAAAACTATGCAAAATCTTTAATTGCATACCAATTGGGCAAAGTTTCGAACTAAAAATTGTTAAATGTTTGCTTTTCAAGTCGCCATTTCAATTCAATTTATTAATTTGTATTTTCTTTTTATTATGTTTTCTTTCTTTTCGTAACGTATCGGCCCTGTGATCACATTGGATGATCCATCTCCCGCCCCACAACACACAAATCACAACCATTAACTGAACAATTAATTAATTAATACTTTCAACTTGTCATGACCATTTTGGTGCGCCTTGTAAAGATTTGAAACATTGTCTCCATACAGAAACCTGTCGCCGACACATCCCAGCATGATGTCCATAACGCCCATGCGCCTTCCAGGAACGCGTATGCCGCTGCGCACGCCGATGCCCCGTGAATACGGTAAGTTGGGCAAACACGCCAATAAGTGATATCGTTTAAACGAGTACAAAATGATTCGATCATTCAGTAAAATGATTCATCTCTGAGAGATAGAGAAAAACGAGAAACAAGAACGAGAATGCAGGATATAAAAAAAATTAATTTGAATAATTTTTTATAGCATTCGTAAATATTTGTTGTAGTTAAATTTATAGCGAAATCGAACGTGATCGAAGCGGTATTGTGTGAGGATTTTATATACTTACTACTACTACGTTTAGTTAAACCATTAGTTAAATGTATTTGCCACTAAGCTAACACAGCGAACTACTAACCCTTTATCTTGAACGTTGATCAAGAACTAAAAAAGTAACAATCACTAATTGGTCTGCAGCTTACAAATTTAAGTTATCATCCAATTAATCTGGACATGTTTGTTTATAATTTTCATCTCCATTACGTTATCATTTGATCGTCTCCTTTCTCTCTTTCTCTCTCTCTGTCTCTCTCACTCACTCTGACTATTCATATCATAAGTATATCTATGTATACTTATTTTAGTTAGTTATTTAAGGTTAGTAAGCGCGCTGCCCACTAACTTGTACGCTCGTGCCCTCCGCCCCTCCACAAACACACACACGTACACCAATCACACTTACACACACCCACACATTTGCACCACCTCAAACCACTTTAAGTCTATATTAACACAGCCAGTATCCAGCTAGATTGAGTCTAAAAAACAGAAATAATTCTCAATTGGCCATAATGAAATTCGTAACCAACTATTTGTGCACACAAAACCAAACATAACCAAACATTTATTGAACATAACCTCAATAAGTTTTTAGTTTCAAGTTTTTCGTTTCACGTACAAATGTTTTATATTTGCAAGTTTTTGATATGTCAATGCTCTTCTACTTCTTTCTCTCCCTCTCTTTCTCTCTCTTTTTCTCTTTTTGTATACATTTTTATCGTTTATTTGCATGTCCGTTTACTTTGGTTTCCTTTCCCTTTTCCCATTTTTCGTTTGTAAAACTTCGGCTCTCCCAAAAAACCAAAAAAAAAAAAACCCCTTCCTTCTCTCGCTCTCTCTCTTTCTCTCTCTCTGTTTGTCTGTCTCTTTCTGACAACAACAATTACTAATTAACAGTACATTTAGTTAGACTTAACCTCTAAACGTTGTTCATAGCTGTGTTTTATCTCATAATTGTGTGTTCTCTGTGTAGCGAATGTTAAGCACCCTGTATACTGTTTGATGTTTTATCACCGGTAAGTAATCCAACCAAAATACCAAAATAAAACAACCTACATAAGTACATAATAACTGTCTGTGTGCCACGCCCCCGCCTCCCCCCGTGTCTAGCCCCAGCCGCATAAGCGTTTAGCACGCGCCCAATTCGAGTTGTGATTCGGTTAAAAGAGTTAGGACTATTCGCTCCATAGCAAACACACACACACCAGACACCCACACACACACACACTAGACACGCCCACATACGTCATGCTTTAACCTTTTAATTAACCCTTTAATCCTATAAAATAATTTAACCTGCCACTCCTCCTCCTTCTTCCACCCCCCCAACGCCATAACCTTTGTCAGACTACGATTATGATTATTTTGGCTACTCGGACTATCGGCCCGGTTTTGGTGCCGATTCCTACTATGATGACGTCTATCGTGTCTATGAGGGCGATTACAGTTATTATGATTATCCAAATGGTGCGAGCGGCAATGGAGGTGCCGGCAGCAGCGTTAACAGCGCTGCTGTTGCCATGCCTGGCAATTCAGGCGGCGGCGGTACCTCTGTGAACGCCTCGCAGCGACCATCAAGGAGTCAAGCTGGTGGCACGGTCAATTCATCGGTGGTTATGGTGCGTCATCCCAAAAAAATCTAAAACAACACAACTCAACAAACAAACATCAAAAAACGGATTACATCAGTCACAGTTACAAGTAGCAGTTACAGTTAAAGTTGTTGTCACTTAAGCAGTTGCTGTAAAGTTCGCTGTTATGGTCACTTTAGTAAAGGAAACTTGCTAGAAACTATGTAGTAGCAGCTAGTGTTGACTTAACATTGAATGTAACATTAACAGTGGCTCTAAACGTTAACAGTTACAGTTACAGCTTGAATAAAATCATAGTAGCTAGTAACATTACAGTACAGTAACATTAACAGTGGCCTTTAACAGTAACAGTAAACAGTTACAGTGACAGCAACACACACACGCACACAGAACACATGAAATTTGTAGTTAATTATTGAAACACATAGATTTGTTAACTACATTTGTTTAACGATTGTTTTTCCAACAATCTTAGCTTCGTTGATTCTTATTAAAGATTTATATACTTATAAAGAAAACTGCCTTGATTTTGACGTTTAAATGTGAACCAGCTTCAGCTAGTGTCAATTGCTTAAATTACAAATTTACTTATTTTATTCAAGTTTTTTTCAGCTTATTTTTTTACGCTTTAATTCCAAATTTGATAGAATTTTTTTTACTTTCAAAATTCTGCCACAACTAACAGCACAGCAAACACACTCACACACACAACTACCAAACTGCACGCATCTTTTGGCCAAAAAAGGATACATTTTTATCATTTATTGTTATTTTATTTATACGCTTTGCTTTCGCTTTTTGTCATGGAAACTAACCAAAAAATATATATTAAAAACTGCGCTTACTTATGCTTAAATTATAATTTTAAATGCTTTTTGCTGCAACGCTTTTTTTAAGTTAATTAAATATATTAAAAAACATTATTGTTTAGTGTGTAAGATAAAAATGCTTTTAGTTTTAATCAACAAAATTAATATAGCATACTTTTAAGCACTGCCCAACGCTTTTTATTTAAATATTTATTTATTTTGATACTTTTTTCAATACAAATTTGACAAATTTTAGTAAAGTTATTTGAAATTGTGTCAATCGCAAGCAGAAGAACGCTAAACCAAACAAACATTTAATAAACGTAGCTCAAAAGTTATAAACAAAAGTTATAGTTTATTGGAATTGAATTCTTGCCACAAAAGAACAATATTAGCAGCAGTAAATTGCTCAAAACGAGCTTTGAACAATTAATAATACACAATACATATTTTATATATTATTAGCATTCGTTTCTCAATCAGACGTAATTTTTCATATACATAAATAAACAAAATAACATATATATATTATTGTATGTAAAATACAAGAATCTAACGCGTTTATTTCGATTTTTCTTTTCTTTCTTTTCTTTTTTATATATGTGTTCTTGTTATATACTCTTTATATATACGTATATATATATTTATATATATGCAAACAAATTTGTTTTTCGGTAACAACCAAAATTATACAAAATTTTGCAACAAACTCAAAAAAAAAAAATTATATATATGTTCGTCAAAAAAAAAAAAACAAATACCAAAATTCCTAACAAATTATATATATCTCTGCCTACAAAAAATAATATCCCCCAAAACAATCCAAAAAACAACCAACCAAACAACGACCAAAAATGAACCAAAAACTATCGACAAAACTTTTCGATTCAAAAACCAAAAAAAAAATCTAAATATCGTTAAAAACCCGTTTTCAAATTGTTTGCCCAAAAAAAAAAAATACAAAACTGTCTCACTCTCTCCGAAAAACTAAATTCGAAATTGCATTCGACTTCAAAATTCCAAATCCAAATGTTTTTAATTTGCTTTCGTTTTTTTTTTTTTTAACTGATTTGAAATGACCAAAATTTGAAAATTCTCTTGGCGATCCATATATATACTATATATATATATTCTTTATATATATACACACGATTTATATTATGTTAAAATATTGTAAAAACTGCAAAAATTCGATATCGAAACCAAAAACAAACTCGACGCTGGAAATAACTATGGAAATGAATGGAAACGCTCGCTGGATATCGATCGATCGATCTATATATAAATATATATAATCGAAAAACACACGCACACACACACTCATGCACACACACATACACAACACACACATGCATGCATGCCATGATGATGATAATGATAATGATGATCACGTTGATGACTGATGATGATAATGATTAGGGGGCTGGTCGTGGCCATGGAATCACAGTGCCGCGTGGCCGAGTCGTTGGCCAACGTGGCAGCATCAATCGTCTGGGGGCCCAACCAGCGCCACAGGCGGTGGCAGCGGCGCCGGCGGTGGGACAGGCGGCGGCGGCGGTGGTGGCGGCTCATCGGGGGGCGGTGGTGGCCACCGCTCAGGGGGCGCCGGCAGCAACCGGGGGGGTCCGTGGGGTGGCACCAACGCGTCCCAGCGCTCCTGGCACCCAGCACGTCAAGCCGCTACAAAATTTACCAGGTGAGCTCAACAACCACAACAACAAAAACAACCACAACAACAACAAAAAAACCACAACAAAAAATAATAATAAATAAAAACTAAAAAACAACCGACCAAGTCAATCAACAACAAATTCAAAATCAAAACGACTACAACCGCAGCAGCAGCAGCTACAACAACAACAGCGGCAGCAGCAGCAACAACAAGCATAAAAATAATAATTATAAACAACACAAACACCAAATTCACATAAATTAATAAGTTGAAGCCAAGTTAAATTATTTAAAAAGAAAAAGAATTAAATACTCTTCCCACTTCCCTTCCCACACACACACTTATACACATACAAAGACTCGCACACCTGCCAAAAACCCACAACAAACACACGCACACACACCTCTACTTCCCTTCCACCTTTGATCTTTCTCCCCCAACTACGCAGCACACGGGGAGCACAGCACAAGGTTTTTTTTTTTAACATTTAAATGTCGTGTGTATGTGTGTTATTCTACCTTATTTGTATTTCTTTTTAATTTCCAAAAAACATGTTCTATTTTCTGCATTTAAGCGTGTTTTAAATGTTGTGACCTTTGTTTGACATTCAGTTCATTTTAAATTTTAATGCTTAAATATTCAAATATATATGTCTAAACTTAAACTTAACTGTAGTTTTTTGCTACTTACTGACTTTTTGGATTGTTGTCTCGGTGCAGAGAGGTCGAGTTTTTCTTCTGCTACTTCTCATACACATGCATACAACATTCTCCATTTTGTTTTGTGATTGCGCTCAAATGTATGCTACAGTTTTATTTGCATGCAACTAGTTTATCAGACGATCAGCCCAAAAGCAGTAAGCAGCAGCACACAGACACCTCAACCCACACACACACACACACACAGACACACACGTACACACTCACAAACACATTATGTATATGGATAGAGCCACTATATAACAAATGTAAAGCATATATATGTATGTTTGTATGTATATACGGATATGTGCTGTGTAAACGTTTATGAATCGATTAGTATTTAAATACCGCCAACAAAAAAATACCAACAAAAATTATTAAAAATGTTGTCTTTAACCTTTTTAACCCCTAATAATCCCCTTATATATCGCAACTACGATTGAAGTCTATATAAAATCAGTGAAGAGAGTTGAAATATCCCCCGCGCCATCAACCCCCCCTGTCTCTTAGTACTTCCCTGCTCAGTCCCTGCAAAATTTTTGACGTACGTGTATATAATTTTTTTTTCTGTACATAATTTTTGGTTACACACATACTGAAACACACACACACACACATACATGAGGTTAATAACTTTTTGTAATAATTGCGATTGCACAACAAAGAAACGAAATGATGTGAATAATTTTTCTAAATTTTGTCATTTGTTTTTAATAATTTAAACAGAAACTAAACCATAAAAATACCACACACTGTTAAATATATTAACCAAACATATATAATTATATATACCGATATATTAATACGTAACCTTTAAAAAACACACACACACACACACTACTGTATTTATATACTTACATATATATAAATGTTTTTTATTTGGTTGTATTTCCATGTATTTATACAAATACTAATCGATTCGTGTATTATGTTTACCACACACACCCACACATACACACAACACACACACACACACACAACCACACTATATGTATAGACGCTTTTGTGTCAACTTTTGTTACCTTTACCATTTTTTCACACGCTTTAAATCCACAATTTTTTACATTATTTTTTTGTAAGCTTTAGCAACGGCTTTTTATTAAAGTTCATTCAGCAAACAGACACAAAAAAAAATCACACAAAATTTGTTGGAATGAAAATTGCAACTAAAATCTGTTTCTAGCTGGATCTGCACTCAAGACATTCATGGAGGGCAACTAAGCGTAGCTCCTCGGTCGTCAGCTCGACGCGCAGTGACAAGAGTCGCTCGCCGAGCAAAAAACTGAAGCGTCAGAGCTCAGCTCACAAATTACACAAGTCCAAGAAGCATTCACGCAAGTCTAAAAAATCTCGTGCCGATAAGAAATCAAAGAGGAGCTCTCACAAAGAAAACTAACGAAAAAAAATAAACACACCCCCACACACACCCACTCACACTAGGAAAAACAAATATCAAGAACGCAAAACAACAAGAAACTAAACAATTTAGCAACATCAGCATTATACGATATCAATGCCTTGATGTTGCTAAATTTGTCTTTAATTGACCAAAACCAACCACCGCAACAAGCAACAACCACACACACACACCCCCTTTCAAAACCCCCGAAGAGCAGATCAGTTCAAACACAACTTCAATATTTTTACTCAAGCTTAGGCAAAATTCCAAATTCTTTGACGAAACTAACAGGCAAACACAGGACACTCAGCAAATAAATTACAGCGCTCCATTTGAAGATCGGTCGTGGGAAGTACGGTGTCAAGAGATCTATAACAATCAAGCACGCCACCCCCCAAAACCCACTACTAGACAAATAATCGCCCCCCCTTAATAAACACCCCCACCACACACCCACTCATAACACAACACAAAAAAAATACCCAAAAATCAACTTAAATGTTTCATGTTGTTTACAAAGCGATAATATCATGTCCAACGTTTTATCACATAATGCACTCGTACACACGAATAACACACTCACACACACATATAAACACACACCACACACACACACACACACACATCTGTGTAACATTTGTGTACGAATATAAGTCCCTGACGTCTATGTTCCAAATAACAAAAAAAAATACATTATATTGTTGTCTAATTTGTACGCAAAAGAAAAGCAACAACAATAAATCGAGCTAACTAATAAAATCTATTAAATTTGTGTGTGTATTTTTAACCAAAAGAAGAAGCAGAAAAACAACAAATTAAAAATTATAATAAATTTAATAATAATACAAAATGAAACCATCCCATAGCCCAGCAAAAAAAAGATTTGAAAAAATAGCCAAAAAAGAACTCTGTTCCATTTGTAGTATTAACAACAATTTTAACTCTCTCTTTTTTCTCTTTTTAAAACCGTTCCACCACAACAACAACAACCGTATAAACACACACTCACACACACACACACACACACGAACACAACTACACGCGCATACCATCAAACACAATCTCAACTACTACAAAATAAAATGGCATTTTTTAACGGGATATCCGCAGTAGTCGGTAAACGTAAGTTCGATGGAGGTCACCAAAATCCGGCAGATGTTAAGCGACGTTACCAGAGCGGTTTAATAGGAAATGGCGGCAGTTGGGGCAGTTTACCGCTACCACAGCAACCGTTAGGCACAAATGGTGAACAGTGGTACATGGATACGTTTTCGGCATGGAGTTAAAACCACAACCAACAACAGTTAATCACAACCAACAACAACAACAACAACATGGAATTTAGAAGCACACCAAACTACAACAACTACAACTACAACCAACAACAACAACAACAACAGCATATATGTATCTATCTATCTATAACTAACTATCTAAAAACTTCATCTTTTTTCCAATTCAAAAAACTTAAGCAAGCAATAAATTCTACTATATAAACAAAAGATTTAGCAATTCGGGCTTATCCCTCAAATATTATACACATATAAACATTTTACTGCTTTGCACACACACACACACACACTCTTACACACACACCTACTTTTCTCTTCTACAAATCCGCAAGAATTGAAGCATTATAGCATGCAGTAGTTCATCATTATAATAACAATAATAATAGACTTGCCGCAGCATTTTAGCAAATTAATTTTGTTAAAAAATGAATAAAATCCTAAATAATTAGCATTTTTTAAGCAGAATTGTGCAGCAAACCCGTTTTAAAATTCGAGAATTACATACGTTTTTAACTTGAAAAGTCGATACAATAATGAGCATATATAACAAACTAAAACTATATAAAAATATATATACATAAATATATATATATATTTATATCAATATACTGCAGTTAGGCTCTTATTGATTTTTAAAACTTAAGCAAAAACACACACTTTTTTATACATAGAAAACGCATAAACAAAACTCTAAAAAAAAACGTAATGAATTCAATGATATAATTAACATTTTACTACTATTTGTATAAACATGAATCAAATTGAAAATTAAAAGGACTTAAATTATGAAATGCACACAATATAAACAAAAATTAGTCCCCCAAATTTGTAAATAGGAAAAAAAACGCTCTAAAAAAAGTAAACAAAAAGAAGTAATTCAAAGCAAAGCTTAATGAAGAAACATTGACTGAAAAATTATAAAACAAGTAAAGCTAAATTTACAAAAAATTAATAATAATTAATGCGCAACAGCAAACATTATTATATAATGTCTGATGGCATCGCAAGTTGGCAAGACTTTTCGATTTAATAGCAGAACTCTAGTTTAGGCAACTTGAAATCAATTATGAGTAAAAGTTACAAAATAATAAAGTAGAGCTAAGAAATTGCACAAGAAAAAGATACAAGATACAGCAGCAACATCAGATACAGATACAGATACAGTCGATCGATAAGCAACGAATTAGTAGGAAAAAAAACAATAAATTTACACACTCATACACACATACACATCACATGCAGTCAAAGTAAGCGATACTATATAGGGAATTTAATAAACAAAAGCATATAAATTATAAATAATTATATGAAATCAATTAGCCAACGCGCGTGTGTCCCCTTAAACCATTTAATTAACTAAAACTACAACTAATACTAAACAATTTGTGTTTTGTTTACTTATGTGTGTTTTCGTTTTAAAAACCTAAAACTTACCCCTTTTATAGAGAGATATATATGCAACTATAAGCATCCTTTAACTGTAACTCCATGCCTAGACTACAACAACAACAACTAAGATACACAACAACAACAACAACTTGCCTGAATTTTTCAAAATTTTGATTTTCTTTCGGTCATAGTTTTTTTTTTTTTTTGCTAGATCTCAAGTAAAGCAAAAAGTAATAAAAACAAAAAATGTATAAACAAATGAAATTAGTTTTAAACTAACAACAAACAAACTTCCAATTTTTAACTCAAGAACAAAAATAATGCTAAAAACATAAAGGTAAAAATAATGTTGGAGAAAAAGGCGTGTGTTTTTTATACCTAATAAACAAAAAAACAAGTAAACGTATCTACAAACATTGTTCAGCAAGCGCCTAAACACAAAACGGTATACATGATATTTTAAAATTAGACACACTCAAACACACTCATTCACACACACACACACACACACACACACCAAGCAGTTGCCTAACAAAAATGGGAAATAAAAAAATATAAAAAATACTTTTAAACTTGCGCAGAAATTTGCAACACCAGCAAAAAACTTTAATTAATAATATTTAAAAAAATATATATATACCGAGTAAACACACTTATATTAACAAAAATGAATTAAAACAAAAACAATAAGAACTTTTACGACAAATTCTAAATGACCATAGTTAAGCTTAAATTTAGTAACACTCACACAAACACAGATATATACACACACACACAGTTACACACCTAATAATTAGTGGTACACCCAGCAGCAAAGTGTGCGCCATTTTCTAACTACATAAACTACAAAAAACAGTAAAAAAAAAAAACAATTTTAACAAAAAAAAAAAAACAAATTTTTGTACTAAGTTTCGTTATGCATTTCATTTAATTTTTTTCATTTAAATATTTGTAATTATTGTTTGTTTTTTTTTTGTTCAACACACACAAACATATTGTATGAAATTTATATTTTCCAAACGCCGCCGCAGCGTTTAATAATTTCTTTAAAAAAAAATTCCCTTGTTTGCATGATAAATTGAAATTCTTGTTTTTTCGAAATTGTTTTTGGTGACTTTGGAAATAAGAGAAGAAAAAAAAAGTAGCTAAAAGGAGAAATTTATACCTAAACCTGAACCCAATTCAAATTGCAAATATATATGTATACATATGCTTAATGATAACGTTTTGTTTAATTTGATACTGTACTGATTTTATATTGTTTTAAATTTGTAATCTTAATTTTAAGTCTTAATTGTTAATGTGTTTTTATTGTAAACTACAAGACAAATTGGCAACAAAAAAAAAAAACCTGTTAAACAATCCGTTCAAGTTTAAAACAAAAAACAATCAACAAAAACTGATTTAATTATGTAACCGTTGCTGCCTTTGCGGTCTTAATTAATTAATCGATTACATATTTTTTGGAAGCCCTACCCCTACCTACCCCCCCTATATAATTTGTGTTAATATGTATTGTAATTTGTAATTTTGTTTAATTTTTTTCGGGAAAGCAAAAACGTTTGGCAAAATTAGTTTATAATTTGAATAATTAGTTTTGTTTTGTGCGCTTAAGTTTTCAATATTATGTTACATAATTAAAAAAATATATATATAAAAAATAATTATATATATATGTTTAATTTTAAACTATATGAATATTAATTTTTAGCAAAATATTTGTACGATCGTAATCTTAGAGTCCTAATGTTTTAAATAATTACCGAATACCGAAATAATTTGTTTAGCTCTTTAATTGGTTTTAATTGCAACATTTTTTTGTGTACTGTGTAGAGAAGCGCAAGCAAAAAATAATTTTAATTACCTTTGAATAATACCACTTATTACTTACATATTTACCCAAGCAACAACAACAAGAACAGCAACAACAATAATGATTATAACTGTAAACGTGTGTAAATTGAATTTCATGAAATAAATCTTAAAAGCAAACACAACAACCACTAATAATACTACAAAAAAAAACAATAAAAACAACAACAAATTGCTAAAGGCGCGTGGAAACTGAGCAAAAGCAAATTATGAAAAATTTATAAACAAAGCAAAAAAAACTTTACATGAATTGTGATGATGCAAAGGCAAGATTTAATCATAATTACTAAAAATCTATATATACATACATATATATATATATATATATATATAATATATCTTTCTCTTTATATATATACAAAAATATATATATCGGAGTATATAGTGTACATGTAGACGTAGGCGTGTATAATCTAACTTTACTTTTAAACAGACTGCGTACGTATTAAAAATTTTTAAAATTAATTTGTGTAAAATGTTTTAAGTTTTTGAAAAATTGGCAAATAAAGAAAACAATAAAAATTAATAAATCAAAAAAAAAAAAACGACGTAATTATATAGCACTGGGAACTCCCTCCGAGTGCTTCTAAATCTTTTCCAAATTTTCAGCAAGATCAAAAAACGTTAATTGGCTAACGCGCAGCTGTTTAGGAGCGACTACAACAGATCTATCTATATCTTTAGCAGACTACAGTTCAGAATTGAATACTATGGAGTCAGTTTCCCGGGCAGACAGTTGTTTATAAAAAGATTAAATCGGTTACTACCACATTATATATTAAAATACTGTTTACTTTATAGTTTGTGTGTGTTTCTATATGATTTTTAAATTAATTATACATTTCTTTTTATTTTTACAACTCATAAATGTTAATTTTTGAAACGAACATCACAACAGAACACACGTACTATGTGAGGGATTTTTTTAAAACCGTGAACGTAACGTCGCCAATTATGAGAGAAAGTTAAGAACAAAACAAAAATGTAGAGGAGCAGCAAAAAAAAAGAAAAGGAAGCAAAACTTTAACGTCTTACAAAAAACAATTATTGTTAATGAAAGAAGAGAGAACAAAAGTGAGAAGCATATTGTACTAAAATATTTGATATACATACATTTGTTATTATTTGTAATACAAAAATTAAATAAAATTGCATCCAGATAATAAATAAACAATGCAAGACTCGCCTCATTTCTTTACAAATAAAACAGAACTGATTAAAGTACATCGTATATATATATAATTCTTTATTTTGTCTGGTTTGGGTTTTTAAAAACATTTACTGCGCGAAGAGGATTTACTGCTGCGATTGATGAGGCTGCTGCGTCTCGTGGAGCTGCTCACATTGGTGGTGATCATGTGCTCATCGAGTATCGTTTCATCCACGCTGGCATCATCTGCTGGAATTTCCTCATCGCTGTTCGTTTCGTTGGCAAAGGAGCCGGCAGGTGTAACAATTGCATCGCCATGCAGATCCTTGTTGTCCAAAATACTGATATGAAAGGCGGCATGACACTTGTTGGCCGCCAGCAGAGCCTTCACGCGAAACACCAGCGTTTCCAAAGTCTCCCTTAAACTGGGTATATAACTGATGATGGCCGTGTTCTTAATCGACTTCGAGTGACAGCACAGATTATGCAGAAACTTGGTAACTGTCTGCAGTTCGTGTAGAAACTTGATAAGTCGTTCCGGATTATCGCGTACAATAGTTTCCAGCACACTTAGACCGTGCTGCAGCAGCAGTTTCAGGAACAATTGTGCGTGCTTTAGAAACAATGCAAAGTTACGTGGCTGCTCCACTTTTTGTACAATTTCCAATAGGCCATTTAGTAAACTAATTGTGGACTCCCAAAGTTGGAAGCGATCACCGTCGCTGATGCCGCTGCACTGAGCACTTAATGTGGTGATAAGAATCTCGCACAGGCCACGAAACAGCAGCGGAAAGTTGGCTCTAAAATAGACAAACTTGAATTAAATCGAATAAATACAAAATGAGCAGTTTCAAAGTACTTTTTGATGTTGGGAAAGGAATTCAAGGCCTTGTCTTTTTTGTTTAAAAGTCCGCACTCCTCCTTTAGGTCACTCAGAATGTCCTTTTGCCGCTCCAGCGGAGAATTTTTGAGGAATCCCTTGACCAACTCATCTAAATGTATGTTACACTGAGCTCCTTTCTCAACGGTGCCCGTGTAGTGGTACCATCTGCGTTGTAGTAGTATAGTGCAAGTTTTTCCTAGCAATAAATGAAAAAGAATATTAATGTTAATCCGTTAAAAGTCATGACAACTACTTACGTATTTCCTCTGCTTGCTGTACACTGCGTTTGGCAGCACTGTCGCCGGAAGCGCTCAACTTGCGCAAACTATACAACAAACGTTGCAGCTGCACAGCTATGCTCAGACTCAGCACCGATTTCTCGTACTTGAGGAAGTAATCAAATACCTTGGAGGCAACAGTAGCCAAGCTGGTTTGCTGCTTGATGGTTTTGCGCTGTTCCCCAGGCAGAGCATTACACAGAGAAGCTGAAAACATTAACAAACTATAGTTAATTTATAAATCTTTCGATTTAGAGATTAAACTTACAGTGCAGCAACGTTGCCTGTGACTTGTCGCTCCACTCGTTCCAGGAGAAGTACAGCGCAAACAGATGAATACACAGACCAAAGCAGGTTTTCACATAGTTGAATTTATCCTTGAACAAATCCAAATTGCTGTGCACATTATTAACCTTTTCCAGCTGCTCATCAATGTGCTTGGCCAAGGTGATTAAGAGTGTGCTGATTTCTCCCAGACATTCCTGTAAATCGCAAATGAAATGCTCGGGTTTGGCTACATGTGATCTCAGAGAATCCGCTTCGCTATCAGACTGATGTCCATTGACAACTGTGTCCAGTTTCTGCACCAAATCAGTGAGTATAAAACGCAGCTCCTGTAATCCCAAATGGGTGCCCACTTCTTCAGGTTCCAGTGGATAATTCAGTGTATACGGTTCCTCCTTCAACAGCAACAGTATGCCCACATCCAACTGTCTATAACGCTCCAGTGGACCATACAGTTGCTCAAAGTCCGTCTTAAATTTTACGGGTTTACAAGATCCCAATTTGATGGTCAAGTCACCCAATTTCGTTTGATTGCCATTCAGTTGTTCCTCCGTCTCTGCAATGGTTACATTTTGGCTGGCCTTAGCTTTCCCCGCCTGTCGTTTCTCACGAGCTCCATGTTGGACCGCCTGGGCCTTCTTGGGATTGCCGAGGAACTGACACGATGGCGGCACAAAGCCCACAGGTGCATGGCTTAAAAGTAGCTTCAATCTTTGCTCAATGCTTATTAAATCGGCAAGACGCATAAGAACTCGCTTGCGAGTGGCTCCATGTTTTTGGGAGGCAAAGGCACAGATTGTCACACGTATCCAGTTGACAGTGTGGAAATAAATGTTTAAAATCTGCTTCTGCAGCTCCTCATCGTAGTTATCAAATATGGCCATATAATTGGCATTATCAAAAAAGGAGGGCAAGATGATGGCACAGCCAAGCAACGCGTTAATCACCTCCAGACTGTACTGATAACGCTGATTGTGCAGCACGCTGACCAGGTGAAAAAGCGGCGCTAGCACAAATATCGAATCACTGGCACTAAATAATGAAAACTAAATTAAATTTGTATACTTTTAAATGGTTTAGACAATAAACTAACTTGTTGTTCGACACCAGCACCAATTCAGAGATGTTGATGCCAATATTAAGCACTTCGGATTCAGTGTTAACGTTCGTTTCATCTAGTTCATTTATGTTCTTCTGATACTCCAGTTGTATGCCTCTGTGTGGAGTAAAAACATGTAATAGCTCTTGTAGTTAAGAACTGCTACTTACTTGACGGTACTCGCTTGATGCTCGCTAACGAAACTCTGCTGAAAGCGATAGGTCATTAGCTCGCACAGCCAAATTAGAAACTTATTGTCCAGCATATAGGGCGACTCGGCATTATAATAACGCACGGTCAAAACGCTGGCCAACTCATCATAGAACAGCGCCAGCAGTTCTGGAGAGTTGCGTATAGCTGACTGGGTGAGCACTACAGTTGGAAAACAAATTTATAAATAGAGTTTAAGTCTACTTATTCCCCTGCTTACTAATCAGATTAGCTGCTTGCTTGCTGCGTCCATCGGGCAACGAGGTAATGCTCTCCACGCTGGTCTGCAAGTCCTCGCTTTCCATTAGCGCCGTCTCGATACGAGCCACTGCGTCTATAAGCTGCACACAGCCAATGATGCCCTGTTTCTTGACATACTCGCTGCAGTTTATTTGCTGTTTCTTCACCACCATCTCGATTTGATCCTGCAGTGGTGCACACTCTTGCAGTTTGGGTTCGGGAAATGCAATGTGACATAGTAGATCCATCGCAAGACGTGTTTGTGGTAGGGTCAAGTCACTCAGTCGATCTAGTAAGGGCAGCAATAACATGGCACAATTCTGCACATGTTTAGGATTCTTGCGCTGCAGTTCCCGCATGAGAATTAGGGCCATGGTGGTCACATGTTGAGCGGACTTGTCGAAGGTCAACTCCAGCAGTTTCTTGAGTATATTCTTTTGTATCGTGTTGCAAATCTTGAAGAGTATGCTGTGGAGTAAAAAGGAGTAAGTAAAGAGTATGCAAAGGTAGTGGAACTTTACCTGTAGGCAGATTTAGCAAAGTCTGCTACAACGCGGTTCTTCTCCCGCACGAAATCATGTAGTATGTGCATCAGTACGCTAATATGTTGTTCCAGAACATGTGCATAGTGTGTTCTAGCTACATCCAGTATGTCCACCGTCATGTGCTCCAGTTTGATGCGTCGCCGTAGCTGTAGAAATGGGTAAGAAAAGCAGTTTAAAAGGTATATTTAAGGTCTGCTGTTCCCTTACCAAGTTCTCAATGTACAGCGTGTTGTCCTCGTTGATGTGGATCAGTAGCAGCAGCATTATAAAGTCAAAAGCACTGTGAAAAGGTAATAATAAAGATAACCTGCTAAAACCAAGTTAATGGAGCTAGGTAACTACCTAAATTCAGTGCCCGGCAGTCCACCTATGGTACGCTGCCACATCTGGTAGAAGCGCTTGGAGCGTCTTAGACCTTGTTGCAGAAAACCAAATAATTCCAGCTGGGATTGCTTGTCCGTGGGTCTGGCCATTTCCCTGGAGTCATCGTTTTGGGCCTTTTGGCGCCAATTAAAGATTTCGCGCAGTGTAGCCACCAACTGGAAGCAGGTAACCAATTATTAGTTTATGCAAATTTAGTATGTTTACTTTATTTGTTTACCTCCTTCACGACATCATCTGTATCCTGATTGAGGCTATTAAGCAGCAGGCGTATGAGATGTGGTAGTATCTGTAGATATAAACATTTGAGCAACTACAGTAGTGAAGAAAATCAATTTCGGGCTCACCACATTGGAGCAGCTGCTGTCCTCCATGATGAATTCTAAAATGCGCTCCCGTAGCTTTCCCTGAGTGCGGGCATTGAGTGACAGGTTGCTGAGCATTTGCACCGTGCTCAAGTGGAACAAATCCTTGCTGCTGGCATAGTTAATGCTGTAACAAAAACTTCTTAATATGAGGATTGCATATACCAATTAAAAATACCTACATGAGCAGCTCGACGAACTCATCGTGTTTGCTGCCATCCAAGACTAACTCTGCATTGCCAATAATATCCAATTTGGCTGACTCCGAGCCTTGGTTAAAGATGCGTTCAATGAGGCTATAAATCTGCTCGCTGTGTGAGAGCGTCAAATAACGTAATTGGGCCAACATCAGAGGTAGCAGCGGCAGACATCCTGGTGTCGTTAGCACACGATCCATCTTGGCAATCTCCTCGATGCAACTGAAGAGCACCTCCAGACAGGGTTCACGTAGAAAGTCAATCATTAAAAAGTTGATGAACATGCTGTTCTGGGACTGGTACGCTTGCTCCTCTCCAGCAGTGTCTATGGTGCAGCCACTGAGCAGCTTCTGTGCAATCTTTGATTTGGGCGCCAAAGCTGTGTTCAGTCCGGTTTTAAAGGTTTCAATATTATCCGGATATTTGGGAGAGCGCACAAGTATATTGCGCAGCTTGGAAACTATGGCAATATGATCACAGGATAGCACGAATGTATCCCCGTTGTCCAATTCCACGCCTGCGTTGAGGAGTACCATTTCGAAAAAACTATTTGGTTGGCGGGAGCAGTTCATCCGTGACGAGGATTGAGTGCGTCCCAGTGTGGCGGCCAACGCGATGCTCTGCTGGGAGAGATAACGCTGAGTATGCTCCTGCGAGGCTGGGATTTTATCATCCTCACTATCGCCAGTAATTGAAACAGCTTCATTATCCGACTTATCCGCCGAGGATATGCGCTAATAGATAAATAATTAAAGGTAACTTATTGAATCTGTCACAAATGTTTATGCTCACTTACAGGTAATTTATATGTTGTATTCTCATCAATGGCATTGAGCGGCCTTTGTGGATTAGCACGTTTCTTAAACTTGCGATACATTATAAGAGTTTGTCTAAAACAAAGGTTTTATCTAAATTTATTGCGATCTTTTTAAAAGAATTCGCCGCGTTGAGGTAGAATAACTATTTATCGATATCGATTTGCTGCGTTATTGGCGTTGGCATTGGCGGTAAAGTGCTACCATAAATTTATTCATCTGGCAGCGCTATTTTCAGTGCTAACATCCTAGCTGTTTTATAGCATTTATAGCAAGTTTTGCACAAGATTATGCATAACAAGCTTATCTTACCTTAAGATCAGACAATTTCGAAACTTTTAAAAAGAGTTAATAAATTAATAATTTTAAAATTTATTTTCCTATTATTTAGTTGCAATGGTTCGTTAACATCTGGCAACACTGTTTATTGTGCTCAAATGGTTCTGTTACAAATTTGTGTATCTGAAATGATTCGATTAAAGCGCTGTTAAGTAAACCATTGGCGCCAAACTGTTAATCCCAACGATTTATTTGAATAGAAAAAAATTTAATTTATTAAGTAACTTTAATATTTATTAAGTATATGCACTTTAAACAAGTTTCTACTAACTCTATTATTGTTTTTATACATTCAAAATAATTAATCGTATTTTTTAATATAAAGCAACTCTCCTACATATGTATTTATTCATTAATGATCGTTAATATAACTATTAAATATATAAATTTTAATGTGCAAATATTGCAATTACCTACTTGTGAGTCAAATTGGAAAAATTCCATTTAATACTTAAATATTTGATTATAAACGTGTTTTTGGTTGTAAATTTAAAGCCATTTCTTTTGAGTCAAATATTAAATTTGCTTAACTTTAACTTGCATAATAAATAATCTGTTTAATTTTAATGTTTGATCATGGCATGACCTGGATATAAATATGTATGTGTTAAAATTGTAATAAACTCTATTCGATTATAATAATATATAGGTATCTATGGTTTCTAAAAAGGAAGTACAAAATGTTATTAAGTGATTATGTCAGAAATTGACGTATTTATGAAGAGCATTTGTTTGCATATCGCATTTGTTCTTAATCTATAAAAATCACTAATTTGGCTTCGGTTAGTATTGCTATATAAATTGTTAATTGCTTCATTTTTTTGATGGTTCTGTAATCACATCAATGCAATCCATAATGGATTAATATGCGTTTCAACATTTGTTTTATGTCTTTCCAAAACTCCTTTTTCCTTCTAAAATTGTTCATGTTTTCCAATTGCTTCAGTTGTTTCCATTTAATTACTAAATTATTGCTTTTTCGCGCGACGCCTTTTAAAGCCAGACATTGACTTTAATAATTGAGAGTTCTCATCATCCATATCCATATGGGGTTCCCAGAGACGAAGTCTTTTCGGTATGTAGATCAAGCCCAGTAGAGTAATTGCTATGGTAAATAAAAATAGGGTAATGTATTGTTTATTATTTATTTTCATGTTATACTTACAGTTCAAGACGCAAGGGAAGATTACGTAAAAGTTTAGAGTACTTGAGCGAAAATAGAGTGCTTCCGATGCATAGAAGATCATGGTGAGGCCCAAGGAGCAACCTCCCATGCTGACAACACTGAGTAAGCAAAGATATAATTTAAGTTTTTAAGAAGACTCTGAGTTAATGTCCTTAAACTTACGGTCTGTAGTGTATGTAGAGCGTACAGTGAACCAGAGCAATGGCCTTCAGAAGACAGTACATGCCAATGATGCGTGAAATGGTATAATCGCCTGAAAGTTTGTCAGTTATTAAATTTAAGTTTAAATTTTAATTAACTTTTCACCTCTTCTCACCTTCAATAAACTGCGTGTCGCTGTGATCGCCTAGAAAGCTACGTCGCTCAATATAACTCCGGAAGGCAGTGCCCATATCCATAAAGGCGACAAATGCAATCCAACCCCGGAAGGCATAGAGCAAACGCTCACGGGGGCGATTGCTTGAAATTTGTATTGTAGCCCTGGGCATACCAAAAACAAAAATTTATATAGTTAACACCATTTTAAACTCCTTCTTAAAACGAGTAATAGAATAAAATATGTAAATTCTGCTTCTTGTCCACATAGTTTCCACACTAACTGTAAACAGCACGCAAGTGGAGTTATGCTAATGACGAGAAAGCATTCTCGTGTTTCCTATAATGCCGGCCGGCAAATAATGAAACTTCTTGCCCCTACTTCTCCTCCTGCCATCCTTTATAGCTTTTGCCTGCGGCAGCCATTGCGCTAGGGCAGTAACATGGGCGGCATTGGACGGGACAGCCTGGGGCGCTTCGTGCAAAATCGATATCACACCCAACCTGGCACATTTGTTATTTATGAGCTGGCAAATATTTATGTACATAGGCCAATTTGATGCCTGCACGCAAGCACGTGCTCCCGGATACGGCGAATCGTTTGCGGCTATTTATTTTAAGTCAACAAAATCACCCCGAACAACGGAATTCCTGGCAGCCCCCATACCCCTCTTTCGTACGCAAACACTGTCATGCAATTCATAATTAGAAACTAGCGCATTTTTTATGCACTTGATTTTCTATGTAAGTGGGTGTGTGTGTGTGTGTGTGTGATTTTCTGCTTACATTGCAAACACTCAATTGGGCAACCACAAATTAGTTTACACACGCTGCGTTTGTTTGTTTAAATTATAATTAGTTCACTTTTGCATGCGGAATAATCGAAACTTTTTGTTAGTGTCCGTCTTTAAACATTTTCTTTTAATCAACACATTCTGCTCTCTTTTTACGCTCCACTCTGCTTTGCTTCCATTCGCTGCGACGCTTCGTTGCAGATTGAAGCAAAAGCTCTCGAGGAGCTTTTATTTTGGCATGAAAGCTTCGCGGTATCCAGCCGGCCAGCTGCTTTGTTTGTTTGTGTTTCATACCGTGGGGAATGGTTGGCTTGTCAGAGGATAATTTTTAGTTCAATTCAGTTTTATTATGAAAAAGTAAAAAAATTATAACAAATGCAAATTAACAACTAGCTTGTGTTTGAAGTACTAAATCTCTCTCTACATATGTTTTAGTCTTTGCCAATGTCCGCTTCGGTCTTTCGGTACTCAGCGTAGTCCACATAACCATCGTTATTCAAATCCATTGATTTGAGTACATAGTCTATGGTCTCCTCTAGGGCCTTGTCGGTGTACACAGCGCCCTTGTGCTCTGGTTCGGCGGGTTTCTCTTCATGCTCGTGATGAGGTTTGCTGGGATCTTCAACTGAAATGGCAAAATAAAAGGCAATTAAGTTTATTAACTGGATTTAATTGAAAGTTAACTCCACCAATCCCTAGACTAGAAGACGTTGTTAGATATAGTTTCAAATTTTGTTTTCATTGTTGTGATTTTTATTCGCTAAAAAACAAAGTGTTTTACTTACAATGAATTGCATGCGTCTATTAAGTAACTTTTATATCAAATTAATTAGTTCATTTGTTTGCTTACTTCCAGGCTTTTGTTTTTTGTTTTCTTTTTCTTTTTGTATACAAAACAAACGTTTACACGATCAGTCTGTTATAATGTTTATAAATCTTGTTTTTTTCTTTCTACGGAATTTTCAGTGACGCTTAAAAATAACTATAAATCATAGAAGAAACTATAAATTATGAGAAATAGGAAGGCAAACAAAAACAAACAAATAAACATTTGAAATTGCACAGATTACCAAGGGAAAGAGAGATTCCAGTGTGCTATTCGAATAAAAATTGAAATCATAAATCATTTCTGGAAATTAGCGTAATAAATTACAATTTGTTCAAATTAGTTGCCCGATTGGAATGCTTGCAGCATTATCAAACTTGTTGGAAATATATAGTAGTAGTTACAGTATATTACAATTTGCGCTGGAAATGTGTTGTGCCTTAATTTCAATATGTGTGTGTCGTGTGTTGTGTGTGTATGTGTGGAAAGGACATGGATCACAATGCGGACCAAAACTCTGATGTTGACATTACTATGCTTGATTGATTGGCATATGCAAATTGATATCATAATCATTGAACTATATACTAATGCGTTGGTTGCTGTTGTTGTTGCTGCTGCTGTTGTTGTTGCTGTTGTGCTGGTTGTTGTTCCTGCTGCTGTTGCATCTTCTCGGCAGCCTTTTGCTGAGCTTTGATGAATTCTGGATAGTCAATGAAACCGTCACGTGATGTATCATCCATCTGGAGTATTGGATCAATGAGAGCGACTAGCTCTTCATCCGAAAACACTTTCTCCTCCACGTGAGGCTTCTCGCCATTAGGCTGCTCTTTGCTGCCTTGCTCTGGACCAGTGCCAAGTTTTAAATATGAATTGTTATTAATTAATTAATTTTAATTGATAAGCCATTGATATGCGAAATGGATTTATATGATGTTGAGCATGAGCAACCAAAGACCACAACCAATAACCCGTTGAACCGGAAACAGCCAAAAATGTGGAATAAATAAAGGTAAAATAAAAGTCATGAGTCAAAAGAAGCCAAAACTTAAAATACTTAGCATAAAAGCTATGATTAAGTACAAACACATAAAAATATTCAAAATAGTTAATAATAAAATCGAATTATAAATTTTAGTATATAAAGAAGTCAATGTTTAAGCTTAAAATTTGATAATTTTGCTATAATTTTGAGCAACTCATGTCTCTTAGAGAGATTTATTAGTATAGCTTACCGTGCCAGTGGATCAGAGACTTGATCAATTCACAGCCATCGAGCTTATTGTTGTTGTCCGAGTCGTGCATTTTGAAGTAATGGAACTGCAGCTCAGCTTCCGACATTTTACTCGTATCGATTGGCACCTGCATATGCTCCTGAATGTGGCTGTAGGGTATACAAAAACAATGAAAATTGATATTAAACTACAAATAAAGTGCGAACGTTGTCAGTGGGTATAACTGTGATAAGATAATGAATGTTATATGGCAACTTGTCTTAAGCCCGATTTGATTAATTGCCAAATACTATGATGGTTAACTTACGCGCGTTCCTGTTGAATGTTTCCTGTGTTTAGCACCTGCTGTGGTTGTCCATGATGATGGCCACCAGCATGCTGCTGCGGATGTTGCTGTTGTTGCACTTGTTGTGGGTGCTGTTGTACTGGTGGCTGCATATGTTGTTGCTGTTGTTGCATTTGTGGCTGATTTTGTTGCTGCTGCATCTGAGGCTGGTGTTGTTGCTGTTGCTGCACGGGCACCTGCTGATACTGCACTTGTTGTTGCTGTAAGTATTTTATATGAATTTCAATTTTGCTACGTAGACGTCTCCTTGGTTACTTACATATTGTTGGGGCGGCACTCCAGGCGCTCCATGTTGTTGGTATTGTGGCGGAGGCGGTGGCTGTTGGTGGTGTTGCGGCACCTGATGCGGTACTTGTTGCTGTTTCAAAATTAAAATGTGTCGTGGATTATTTCATAAGACAACTACCAGCTGGTTGCACAATATTGCAACTGTTTTAAATATTTATTGTTTTGTGCACTCACGTAATGCTGGGGATTTACGCCGGGTGCAACTCGCTGGGCACTGCAGCAGGCCACTAGAGCGAGCAGCAGGGCTGCTGTTAAATCTGGCAGATGCATTTGAATAGAACCGCTAATTTCTTGCGAGGATTTCGAATTCGGTGGCACGCACAATCACCACGTAGCTTAGCTTTAGCTATCAAAACACACACGTACACAAATTGGTTCTGCTTCTTCACCTTTTGGCAGTAACACGGTTCGACAGCTGTTAAACAGGTAACACGGCTATCGAAAGTGTTATCGACGGGCTATTGACTAGGTGGCAACGCTCAGTTTATGTTTCTACAACCTGTTTGAGTTTTTTCTTCGTTTATTTATTTTGTTGGTTTTGTTTAGTTAAAGTGCAATATCTGAATATTAATTATGGTATGTATAAAACTTAAGGACCATTGATTAATTTAACTTAAAGTAAAACAACAAATTATAAAAGCCACCGAAGTAAATAATTTCTCTTGCTACTTTCCACTCGACTGGCTGTGTTCCCATTTTCCCCATTGAAATATTTATGCTAATTACCAACTAACGCTTGTTATGACTTTCTTTTCCATAAATAGGCTCGTTACTTTAAAGAACAGGATATTGACGGTAAATATTATTTAAGTCTCTACTACATAAAGTGATTTCATACTGATAAAATTCTTATCAATTGCGACCTTAGAATTTCGTGAGTGCTTTTATCTTTTTGCTCGCTCCGGACAAATTAACAACTTGGACGAACTAACTGTAAGTATTAGTCATACTTAATATGAACACTAGAATAACAATGCTTTTCACCAGGTTATTATGCGTTCCTTGGGCTTATCACCCACAATACAAGAACTCGTCTCGTATCTGAAGCAGAAGAATGGAAAAATGAGCTTTGCCGACTTTCTGGACATTATGCATCAACACTCCTCGGTGGAGAATTTACCAGATGAAGTAATTGCTGCATTCAGAGCTGCCGATCCTCAGAACAAGGGCACCATATCAGCCAAGCAACTAAGGAATCTACTGCAGAACTGGGGAGAGGGTTTGTCCGTGCGGGAAGTGGACAATATTTTCCGGGAGGCAAATGTTAATAACAATAGCACCGTGCGCTATGCTGACTTTGTAAAAATCGCCTGTGCTCCAGTTCCAGATTATTATTAGTTTAAATTGGGACTACTTTCTGCTCCCCACACAAATTCAGACATTCCAGTAATTATTTAAACAGCTCGCACAATGCAATAAAAAATTGACAAATCTTATTTATGAAAAGTTTGTGGTTTTATTTAAAAATGCTAAACTTTTCATCATATGGAGAAGGTTCGTCTGAGCCGTATTTAGTTGGCAATGGTAACCTCAACCTCTACTCCGGGCTCGATGTTGATCGAGGTGATCTTCTTGACGATCTCAGATGGAGAGTGCAAATCTATGATGCGCTTGTGGATTCTCATCTAAAATAGGAAGATGAAAGAATTATTATTAAAGCAAAGTCAAAGCAATAACTATTAGCTAATTGTTATGTTCAAAGTGATTTGTAGAATTCGGAGAGCCAAATTGTGTGGGTTACCAGCAAAGTGGACTATGAGAATACGTTTAATCTGGGCAAATCGGCGATACTGAACAATGGCTGGATATATACCACAAGCACGATATCAGATCTGCCCAATATCTTTAAATCATCAGCTTAATTAAGATAACTCACCTGGAAACGATCCCAGGTCTTGGAACCCTCACCGCAAGGAGTCTTACGGGTGGTGATGCGTAGGGTCTTGGTTGGCATGCGCACTGGGCCCTGTAACAAAAACATTTACAATTATTTATCGAAAAATATATAAAAATATTAAACTGTTGCCTGAATCATAAAATATCTTCACACCGGCTGTATTCAGTGTGAACATAATGTCCAATTCAAGCATTTTAATCTAGCATTTAATAATGACTAGGCTAAGCGGCAAGCAGGCACACGAAGCCTCCAGGTAAATGCGGCTGGACAAAAAAAACATTTGCACGCGGGAAGCATTTTGCGTCTTCTTCTTACCTTGACACGCAGGTTCTGGTTCTTAGCACCGTTGATCAAATCGCGGCACACATTCTCCAAGGAGCGAACGTTCCTGGATGTAAGGGTGATACGGATGCGGTGCACAGAAGCAGAATCGCCGCCATGGGGCTTCTCAATGTCCTTAGGAGCAGCAGCCTGTAAACAAGCAAAAATATTGTGAGGTTATGTTGTGTTCGGATGCACGTTCGACACGTGCAAGTTTGTTGTAAAGAAACCGTTGCGCATCCCGCATAGGAAATGTGCTACGTGTCCTGTAATTGTAATATTATGTATTATTTACCATTATTTAGCAATTTATCTGGTCGAGATAGTCAAATCTTTTTATTTTGAGCAGCGCTGAACCAGTTAACTTGCTGGTCAAAAACGAAATGGGAAGAGTGTAAGTCGCAGCGTTGCCATCGTGAATTTCATCGAGGGCTGCCGGACCGCAAGAAAGAAATGGTGGCAATACGCCCGGAATGCCATTCACAACAATTGCACAACACTAACAAAATTTTTAAAAATCAAAAACGCTTTTTTGTTTTGTTTATTATATGTTTTTATTTCGCATTTTCAACTAATTTGTGACAAACAGATGCGACTGACGGACCAATCTTCAAAAATATTTAAATACAGATTACAATTAAAATTATACAAGTCAAAGCACAATGTTGTATTTAAATATTAAATCAACGTTAATTAGTTATTGTACAATAAGAATATCCGTTTCACTTTTACAATAGAAAATAAAAATTGAAAACTGCACCTGACGATCCTAAAAACTAAGTACGTCTCAACAATGCAAAATGAATGCAGTTTTTGTAAATGTAAATCATAATAATGTTGATCATCAATTAATAAAAATTACAACTTAATGAAGCTAAAAGTTTGTGTCCAAAAATATTTCATAGATACATAATCGGAATATTACTTTATAGTGTGTAGTTAGGATATTTAAAAGCCCAGACTGTCTAAGCCTGTGCGTATCTGGTTAAAAGGTTAAATGGATAATTAAAGCGTCTCTGTCTCATATACGCAATATTCATAGATAGTAGTAGGTGTATGTGTGTGTATGTATGTATGTGTATGTATGTATGGCTAACTAGTGTACATTAATTATAGATTCACGCCCCTTGCCAACGCCCACCCAGCGAACAGGCACACTCAGATGGCTCTCCAAGAAACGAACATAGTTTTGTGCGTTCTCGGGCAACTCCTTAAAGTTGCGTATGTGCTCCGTCGACGTCTGCCATCCCGGCAGCACGGCGTACTCCACTTCGATGCCACCCAGCTCGCTAATAGTGCCAGGGAAATGATCCAACTTCTCGCCATTGCTACGTTTATAGCTAACACCCACTTTGATCTCCGGCAATGTATCAAGAATGTCCAGCTTCGTTATGCAAATACAAGTGTAACCGTTGACCAAGGACGTATATTTGAGCAGCGGGATGTCCAGCCAGCCACAACGACGCTTCCTCTTCGTGGTCACACCGACTTCAAAGCCACGAGTTTGCAGCAGTTCACCGATTTCCTAAACGATAACAAAAACATAGCGTTAAAAAGAGCTCAAGTTACAACAAACTTAATTCCTCTAAAGAACACTCACATTCAACTGCTCCGTGGGGAACGGACCGTCACCCACACGCGTCGTGTAGGCCTTGACAACGCCAATCACCTCGCCAATTGTCTGCGGTGGCAGTCCCAGACCGGTGAGCACACCTCCAATGCTGCAGTTGCTGCTGGTCACATAAGGATACGTGCCAAAGTCAATGTCCAACATGGCTGCATTGGCGCCTTCGACCAGAATTGTCTTGCCATTGCGCAGGGCCGTGTGCAGAAAGCAAATTGTGTCCTTTACATAGGGTCGCACCTTCTCAGCGTAATCCTTGTACCTCGCCAGCTCCGCCTCCACGTCCACCTTAATCGATGGGAACAAGCGCAAATGTGTGTTCACAATCGACTTGAATCTGCCAGCAAAGCAATTAAAACAGTTAAAATAGGTACTACCAAGAATTCCTAGGGTTTAGCTTACTTCTCGCTGAACAAGTTGAAATCTCCTAGGAGTTCGCCCACGCGAATACCGTTACGCGTAGCCTTGCTGGAGTAGGCCGGGCCAATGCCCTTCTTGGTGGTGCCCAGCGACTTGCCACCCTTCTCCGCCTCCTGCATGCCATCAACATGCTGATGGAAATCAAAGACCAAATGCGCACGATCCGAGATAATCAGACGATTCTCCAAATGCTGCAATCCCTTAGCCTCGTTCTTCAGCACCTCATCGAACAACGATGGCAAATGGATGACAACACCGTTTCCTATAATTAAACATAATTATTCAATTTAATTGTGGGTATATAAAGTGGTGTTGATGATGTAGACGTTATTGCATTGCTCAGTTTTATTGTTCCCAAGGAAACATAAGCGATTTGATATATTTAGACTACGGTTTTGAAAACCACTTATTAATTTATTGTATATATTCTTATTCCTACCGACTAAACAAATTTAAACACTGGATATATTACCGATTTGCCAATTTAAGACATTTATTTTCGAACCCTTTACAGCTCATACTCCCTTTGTTTCTAACAACATAACATTTTTTACTCAAACTGTTTGTTATGTCTACATATAAATCACTTTTTATCGCTTGAGTTGTGATATATTTTGAAGACACTGTAAACATTTGATAAATTATAGAAAAGTAACTTAAGGATTTTCCGTATCTTATCAACAGAAAAGCGGGCACTTTCTGACTAATACGCGTCTTAAATCTGTTTTATAACCGGTCATAAAGACACGTGTAGTATTATATCACACTTAAGTTGGCTTTTTTTCAAATGTAATCTTTAATTAGTTTTCTACTCGATGTATGCGTGAATTTCATAACATTCTTACAAATTAGTTAAGCTTGTTTCAAACTGGATTCAGTTCAAAAGTTTCCGGCACGCGAGTCATATTAATGATGAAATGCTTTTACACATTAAATTTGTTTGTTTTTATTGTTTTTTGTATGTGTAGAATCGAGTCGGAAATAATAAGTTAATTGCTTGATTAGAATAATTTGCGATAGAGTATGTGTGTTGTGTGAGAGTTTGTCAGTGTGTGAGTGCTATACAACCCTGAGCCAGAAATGGAAATATCTAAATTGCACACGCTTTGCGAAGCTTTTTTTGGACAAGTATTGGTGAGATTGTGATTATCTCATAAATTAGTCTTGTGACAAGCGATGACAGGCTAACATACACTTATAATAGATTGTTGTGACAACCAGCTGGAACATCGATTAAACTTTAATCAACAATCCACAATCAAGATACAAACTATAAGATACAATTCGCGTACTAAAAGTTGCAGAAACAAATTGTTATGCGGCACAGACGACCTTGCAATAATAACAAACGACGTAAAGCGAGTGCGCTACTTAAGTAAATCACACTAATTAAGTTAACAGTTAGTCAAGTAATTTTGTTGACAAACAAAACTATTGGAAAAGAGTGAAGCGTGACCTTAAACCTGGGCTGTAAATCTACTTTAAAGTAAAGTTTAATAAACATTATGTACTTTGTCCAAGCAATTACTTGACCCACTGTCATTTGCGGGGAATCACAGAATTTGATTTAGTTGAATGTTAACTGACAAGGTCGAGAGTCATAGACCAAAATAAAAGGCCTTTATCCCAAATGGGCAGATGTCAAAGCCAAAATACGAAGCCAATGTCAATGATGCACCAAAAAGACTTGCCAAAATCAAACAAATAAATAAAATATATACTTCTAGTTGTATGTAAACATAGTACAGTGTGTATCTAAAACTAAATAGGTGTGTTTGTGTGTCCAACAC
The DNA here is from genome assembly GCA_035047505.1 of Drosophila parthenogenetica. NCBI lineage: Eukaryota > Metazoa > Arthropoda > Insecta > Diptera > Drosophilidae > Drosophila > Drosophila parthenogenetica. The sequence goes on from JAWNPM010000183.1 coordinate 8,644,631, forward strand.
TGACTATATAGTATATTCCGTTCTATATACGCTCAATTTCACTTTTGCAATAGAATGAAAAATAGCTAAAAACAAAGCAACCAAAAACAATCTCACTATACCTTACCTATATAGTATCTATATAGAAATGTATGTGTGTTTGTGTATCTTAAAAACAATATATGTATTCTAAATCTTAATTTATATTGCGAATGATATGAAGAAAACAGAAAGCATTAGAAATGTATACGAAAGAAAAGAGAAAGGAAAATAGATGCTTACTTTCATTTCAAAATATTGACTTGAAAAACATTTCTTGCTTTCTTTACTTAATAACTTGAGCAGCGTAATTAACAGTATCTTTTAGTTTCTTGATATCCCTGAACGATCCATTAGTGTATGCTGATAAAGGCCACTTCTTTGCCACTTACCGATGACCGAAATGCATTTCTCATTGACGACTCCGCTCGGCAGAAGATGGAAATCGAATTCGGTGCCATTAGCGACCACCGTGTGTCCAGCATTATTTCCGCCCTATAGATAAACAGAGAAATACATAGAGAATTAGAAAAAGTTTCTTATATATAAGTAGATAAATATGTATTTATTATATAGCCAAGTTTTTGCTGTTTGTATACAAAATTAGCATGTTTGTTTTTGTTTATTAAAACGCGTGTGATAAATAAATAAATTTTGTTGTACCTCAGGTATTAAATAACAAATAAATAAATAATAGACTGACTGACACGAGCCTGCATACAAAGTACAAAATCATTTTGTATACTCGAGAAACTACACTTTTTTTTTTTTTTAGCGATAAAGAAAAGCGAAAACTGAATTTGTTTTCTTGGCAACTGTACAAAATTTGCCGTTTGTCATTCGTTAATCTCCTATACGTATTATGATGAATATTCGAAACTTTTGAAATTCAAAATACGCCAAAAAATAGTAATATAAAATTCTGGAACTATCCCCCCCTAAAGGCACAAAAATAACTAAAAAATTCTGACTTTTGGCAAAACAAGATAATCAAAAAAAAACTGCGCCGTATACTATATCTCTGGGTTCTACGTATGTGTGTATAGATAGTAAACTGAATGTTGATAAGATTATAATGTGAATACATTGCGAATTATAGTTCCATATAGAAGAAAGAACTTTCGCTGCGCAGTTTGAGTAGTATGAGTATACTGAGTACATATATTCGTTTTGGAGGCGTGTGCTGTTGTGAGTCAGGTTAGAAATTAGCTCGAACGGGGGAATTACATAAGAAACCAGCACAATAATGTTGATAAGAATTATGAAAATTATTAATAATAATAATGCTAATAATAATTAATAATAATACACGTTTATTAATTAAGACAGTAAGGGCAAATCGTTTAAGGAAACTAATGCAAAAAGTTTCGTCACTAAACTGTACTCTATATAATCCTCATTATAAGACGACGCATTCAACAGTTGGTTGCGCCATATCCAGGCAGAAAAAAAAAAGGTTTCTATAAACAATTCAGTTAAGTGGAAGCCTGAGTTATGGCTGCAAATCGTTTCTGAGAAATCTGTACAGTTATGTGGTATATAGTCACAAGTCAATATAGCAGAACTGTATGTTTGTTTATACAGCTAAAATACGTATGTGTATGCTACGTTGCGATTTTTGAATAATGCGCGGGACATTCACAACGCTTGGGATTATGTAAACCTAGCGTTTTTTTTTTTCTGAGAAGGCAATACATGTGTGTGAGTGTGTGTGTGCGTATATACACGCTTTACATGTATGCCTATATGTGCGTATGTTTGTTTGTATATCTGTTCTAAAGAACGGAGGAAACAACTAACGTCAGACAGAAAGCGAGAGAGCCAGACGGAGAGAGTGGGTGATAGAGAGAGAGAGAGAGAGCGCGCGGGTGACAAATTTGCTGAAAGCAGCAGTTGTTGGCAGACTGACTGACTGAGCGAATACACGTCCATACAATCAAATCTATGTACATACATGCATATGTATTCTGTGTACACATACAGAAAAACGCGGCGCGCTCACCCATACACACACACACACACACATGTACATAAAATAAATGAAAAAGCGAAGCATGCGGTCGCCGCGATAATAGCTGATTCTGAGAAAATAAGTGTATCTACTTGTGAAATTCACATATGTACGTGGTTAAAAACAAGGATTTATAGTGTCCTGTTTTAGATGCGTGTCCTTGAGACAAGGATAACTGACTACTGTTACTGTTATCAGCTGTTCATTTTTTCCGCTATTCGGCTTTGATTTTTTTTATTCTTATTCTTGTAGTATTTATCACTGTGCACTGTGCTCACCTGACACCTGCAAACAATGTCCACCTCGGAGGCCAGCATGTCCACCACCTTGCCCTTGCCCTCATCACCCCACTGGGCACCCAGGACGACATCCACTTTGGACTTATACATGCTAGTACGTCCTTGATGCAATTGCTCGTAGTGATTTCCGTTAGTTGCGCTTGTTGTTGACATTTTCGTACCACTATCAGGTAACTCTCGGCACGGCCACGAACGAGCACGACGTTGATCTCGCTTGAAAACGGAACACGTTCTGTTTTTATAATACAAAATTTGATATGCAGCTGTCACCGGCTGGCGTTGCCATCTCAATTTTTTTTTAAGTTTCGATTGCTGAGGGACTGCCAGACTGCACTCAGCTTGTTATCGGAATTGCAAATAATATTTAAAACTTTAATTGTTAGCGAGTTTAGAAACCCCAAAACCATACGGAAATTGAGATATGGTTGTGCGTCAAAATAAAAAACGTATAAAATGCTCTTCCATACTCTGCGCAATCTTGAACATAGTCTGGCAACATGTGGTAAACAGCTGTTAGCGGCATTATTGTTATTATGGTAAAAGATTGAGCGACAACGCGGTTTTGTTTCGTTTAAAAATGTCTGAAACCAAGGAAACCTGCCAGTTGTAAGTAGAAAACAGAAAAGTGGGTTCATTGCAACTAACAAGATTTTCATTTGCAGCTGTAAAGAGGCGCCTTTTAAATATTCCTGCCCGAAGTGTAATGCCTTGTATTGCAGCGTCGCTTGTTACAAATCAAAGTCACATCTTAAGTGCTCTGAGGAGTTCTATAAGGCCTGCATTCAAGATGAGCTGTCTAATGCCACCACAACGCCAGAGAGTCAGCAGGATATGCGTAAAATATACGACATTTTAAAGAGAATGAGGGAAACAGATGCAGGCTTCAAACCCGAAGATTTTGATGCCGATGGCTTGGACAACCCCTTGGACTCTGACGATGAAGCGGGATTAAATGAAGACGAAGATGGGGCTGAGGATGGAGATGAGGATGAGCAAGCTGATGGCACACAACAGTCCTTTGTTGAGGAAGCTGATGAGGAAGGGGATATTGGTGCGCGGTTGAAGGGAATTGACATTAACAATGCAGAGGATGTTTGGAGCAGATTAACCACAGACGAGCAGCAAGAATTCCAGAAACTTATTGCCAGTGGCGATATTATGAAACTCATGCCTGATTACAAGCCATGGTGGAGCAAGCCGAAGAACTCAAAGATTGTAGTTATAGAACCACCTGTTGGCAAGCCTGAAGTGCAAAAGAATATCCCGAAGTTCTCGGATATATGCAAAAAGACACCATCACCATGCCTGCACTATAATCTTTGTAACATACTTAGCTCATATGCGTGTGTAGCTCGTTTCTTTAGCGGCGAACAGCGTACGAATTCCAGTGAAGCAGTTGCTCATTTGGTAAATCTCAGTGCGACATTGAAGTATGGCACAAACTTTGAGGATGCAGAAGATGCCATAATTTCAGTGGAAATGGAGGCATGCACCACAGGTAATGGAGCAGCAGGAGCTGCGGCAGTTGGTATAGGAACGGGAGCTACCTCCGGAGCTGGTTCCAATTTCCTGGTCGAGAGTCGTGAACAGCTGCAGGATGATGCTCGTCAGCTCATGTCCACAACGGATAACAAATTGGCCGCTTTAAGTGATATTTTACAACTGATGCAGCAATCCAAAGCATTGAGTAAACGTAAAAATACTGAGGAAGCGGAGTTTCAGAAACTATTTGCGCTTGCCAGTGGCAGTGTTGAGTTGAATCGGGCGAAGTTAACGCAATTAATTAAGAAAATTGAATTCATGCTCTCGTATGTGACAAGAGAGGAGGTTCTATGAAATCTCTGTCAAAATAAATACTAGTTTTACAAAAAAATTATCTTTACAATTTGTATTACTCAATCCAATATGAATATATTGGAAACGGGCATTAATCACTATGCACGTTTATTCCTTACTAAATCATTGCAAAGTGCTTTGGAATACCTACAACAAAATGTAAGTCAATATTGCATTATTGTGCTAAGCAGGTCGAACATGAATTTAGTTCTATCATTTAGCTTAATCGCTTAGAATAAAAATGTATTACGAATATTTTGTTGTTTTCAAAAATACCAAAAAAAACAAAAAAATTAAGACGTTAAATTTATCAATAAAAGCAACTCTGTTATTTGTGAGTATTCGATCACTATTAATGTATCGATAGATTATAAGAGGAACCAGTTACGTATGCAGCCCTCGCCAGCTCATATTAAGTTGTTGCTTGCCAGCCCTGCTAGTTTTTTTAGTTGGCGATTTCAGACACACACGCAAGTTGTAGTGCTTTTTACGGCTATTTTGTTTTTTGGTATGTTTAACTAAACGCCAAGGCATCTAATGTAAATGTTATTCATCTGTCGCATTTGTATAAAATACCTAAAGTGTTTAAGTATTAGAGGTGACACAACAACAAAAACAACACAACTGCAATAAGAACATTACATAGAACGTTTCATGTTAACGCGTACATTTTGGGTGCGGATACGGTGCGGGATTGTGTAGCGGAATTTTGAATGCGTTTGTGTGTGTGATTAACTGTGTACGTTGTATGTGTATGTTTGTGTGTGAAGTGTTCTTCTTCGCTGAGCTGCTCGCTGAACGCTTCACTCGCTAAATTAGTGCAAAAAGAAGGAAACAATTTGTGTGCGCTTGTGTGTGAGTGTGTTTGCTAGATGGCCATTAACTTTTTTAAACAAAACATTAATTTGATACAGAATTTTGTGATTCAGCACTTATGTAAGGTGGATCTGGCTAGATATACAGGTGCAAATATTTGTTATTAATACTTAAAATTTCAATCTTAGCCAGATAAACGAGTTTCGGGCCTTGTGCGCTTGCTTATCTTTTTGGACTGCTCTGCTCCTCCTTACCTTTGAGCGTGTGTGCGTGTGTGTGTAAAACTGTGCGTGTTTGTGTGACTTGTCTACCTTTATTCGTATGTGTGACTGCTTATCTATCTCAACAAATATGCGAAGTATGCGTCAACCTGTTTGTTAACTTTCTGTTTAAAATTTCTACTTCAATGCTGGCTGCGACGTCGGTGACCGCGACGACATCGAAGACAGTGACAGTGACAACAACAACAACAACATCTGCAACAATAGTAATCAAATTAATAAACAACTCAACTGCCCATATACACGAGAAATCAAAGTCGCATAACGTGTACAATGCTAAATAAGTAGTTATGACTGCATGCAGCTAAATTTATACCAACAAAACGAATAAAAACCCGATGGAAATAAAACACCGTAAGCAACAGCGAAGCGACTGCGACAGCGACAGCCACAATGATGACGATGTCAAAGCAAAGCTCTGCAGCCATTGGCTCTGCCCGCGCCTCTGCCTCCAGCTGCCACTCACGCTTGACAGCTGCTCGCTGGATGCGGGGCGACCTTTGGCGGAGTATCCCGTGTGGCTGCTGTGAAAGCGTTGGGCTACCCAACAAAATGCCGGCACAGTCAGTCCATTGATAACATTTAAGGGGTGTGTGTGTGTATGTGTGTGTTTGCCTGTGTTTGTGTGATAGTGTATGCATGTGTTTGTGCAATTGGATGTGTGCGTAGCAACCTTTGCATTGTTTACAAACAGCTGATGATTATTCGATTTTACTTGTTGTTTCTCGCTGCCTGCAACTCCCATTGAACACTTACCCAAATCAGCGTATTGCGCCAAGTGATAAACATGCGTCTTGTGATAACGCAACTGATAACAGTTTACTCCCAAAACTCTTATCAACAGACAAGGGAATTCATAAAGAGGTCACTGCTTAAAATGGCGCCAATAACTTAAGGCTCTAAAAGACGTCAAAAAACTGCCGCATAATGTGTTTAAGTTATTCAACAGTTACGAGTATATAAAGAAAAACATTAGCTAATATATAAAACTAAAAGTAACAAATATTTGTAATTTTAGTAGACGAATTTTCTCTGTCTTTATCAATCTGTTGTTTTTCTCCTTTGCGTCACAATTCTCCACTTTTTTTTAAAGGTTCCTTATGTCATACAGGTGAAACAACACGTTTGATTAATTTAAGAACAATTTGCTTCAATCAGTCGTTGAGTTTATTTTCGTCTTGCTTGTAAGATGATGACAACGTTGTGTGTATTTGATCATTTTTCATGTCGTTTACAGATTGTTGTTTGTTGATGTTGTTAGTAATTTATTTATTTACTACAATTGTTATTTTAAAGAATTACAAGTGTTTATTTAACTTTTTAATGCGTCACTGGTTGTAAAAATAGTTATTATTTATCTGCAGGAAATGTCCCACCACAGCGATGATCAGCTTTTGCAGGCTGGAAGTGATTCCTTCTGGGAGCCCGGCAATTATAAACGTACCACCAAGCGCATTGAAGATAGCTACAAGTGAGTCAAACTTAAGAAATCTATATAGAAACAGATCTATGTTGACCTTTAAAAAGACTTAAAATCATATTCCAATCATACTCCATACTCAATTTATTCCCCAACATGATCAAGTATAAAGTCTGAAGACAAACAAACGTAGTCAATTTGTTGTCCTGCCACGCCCACTTTAAAGCTTAAAAAATATATTCAATACAAATAAATAATATTGTAAACACTGTTGGGTCATTGCCACCAAAATAAGAAAAAAAAAATGAAACAAAAACACAAACTGAAACCGGTTTAAAAGTCTGCATCTTTTTCCCACCGTCTTTGGCATCTCTATCAACAACAACAACTTATCCCTTCTCTCTTGCTCTCCCTCTCTCGCTTAACAGACTCTGCAATGACCTACAGCAACTGATACAGGAGCGTGCTGATATTGAGAAGGGATACGCTAAAAACTTGCGGACCTGGTCAAAGAAATGGGGTGAATTCATTGAAAAAGGTAAGTGGAAATCTTTAGATAAAGATCTATCAAACTGTATCAACGTCCCTAAGTACCTATTGTATAGGTATGTGTGTATACATGAGTAACTGTGCTATTTGTTTACACATTCATTCACGCCTCTTTAGAGCAACAACAACAACAGCAAGTACATCGAAAGCAGCGCGCTGGCAGCGCTGTTGCAGCGATGACCCGTTGCTCAGTGGGCTGACTGCGGACTTCTGTGTTCTTCTTATTCTGTGTACATTATTCTTTGTTATTGTTGTACGATAAGTGGCTTAAGCTATTAATGGGCTTTTTTGTTAGCTCTTTTTATTTTTCTATGCTGTAGTTTTATTTTGTTCTTCCTGTCTTTTACCTGTTGTCATCGTCCGCCACGCACTGTGGTATCATTAAAATGTTAAAGCTTTTTACTAATATTAAAAAAGTCTAAAAATAAACAAAATATGTATTTAAATTTAATATTATTATATATAACATAATTCTTAAATACTTTTGTTTCAAATTAAACTTTTATTTGCACATTTTTTAAACAAATATAGAAATTCTTTTCTTAATTCAAATCTAAACAATGTTAAAATTTACATTAACAGTGCGCTGTGATGGCGCTAGCTCGCTGTTAATGTTAAGCTCAAGCTGTAAAATAAAATCTTTGACTTGACATTTAAAAACTTAAACTATTAGTTCAAATCAACATTAAAAAATATAGGAATGGTTTAGAAAAAATTCTAAAAAGGTTTATACTAAATTTCTAAATTATTTTCTTCCAATTTGCTCCACTGTGCGCGGTTTTGCGAAATGAAATCGAGTACAGAGTGAGCAGAGTTGGCAACAGTTTTTGCTACTGTTGTTTTTGTTGTTACGGATGTCGTATTTATTGTTGTTGTTGCTGTTGTTGTTATGGTCGCCACCGCCTTTACTCTCTGTCCACTTTCACAGTAAGCAATTGCGGCTTCTTCGCACACAGTTGGCCAACAATTTGGTATGGAATTTGCCTAGTTTTGCTTGCGTCTAGTCAAGAGTTATCATACAAACATACAAACGCACATTATACATATATATTTGTATATAAACCCCAAAGACCCACTCAACCAATTTGTAGAGCTTGTAAAGCAGAAACCGAGCAACAAAAGCGTCGCATCGCGTAGCGTCGCTCAAAATGGTTTCAAAAATCAATGCGATGAGAAAAATAGAACGTGTTTATTTTTCTGTGTTAAGCGCTTCAATTTAGTGTGCTATGTACTCACACACACACACACACACACTCGTACTGACTGCCAATCACACCTGTGTACCGGTGTCTGTGTGGGGTGCCAATTGAAAATAGTTGAGTTGAGTTGAGTTGAGAGACCGTTAGTCAAAAAATGGTCAAACAAGTTTCATGCATTCCCAATTTGCAATGATTAAGTGGGCATCGTATATAAATTTTATTACAGTTTATTCTCCACATTTTGTTTAGCATTCAATAAACATTCCAAAAATGTGCCTCATACACACAAACACGCACGCACACACACTTTAATTACGTTTAAAGCTGATTAGATAAAAAAAGCACATTGCTGTGCTGTGGGCAGGGCTGGCAGAACTTTATGGCATAAAATAGCTAGATTGTTAAAAATGAATTGCTTAAAAAGGTTAAATGAAATTAAAAAATCTTAAAAGAAAGTTGCAAATTTTTATTAACAATTTAAGATTAAAGACAATGAGAAAATGCAGTTAAAAAATTCTTAACTTAATTTTTTTAATTTTATTGTATTTAAAATTCTTCAGAAATTGGCATTTCCCAAAGATTTCTAGCTATAATTAGCCAATTCATGCCATAAATTAGCCAAAGTGTCAACACTGTTTGAGGGGCGATGACATCAGCGAACAAGACGACATTACCTGTATGAAATCTTTTAATAATAGCATTTAATTGCTACTTTAGATGCAAACATGTTGATAATCCACTTTAAAACACACACATTCATTATGATACGCAGGTCCAGAATATGGGACCACAGAGGCGGCCTGGAAGGGTGTATTAACCGAATCGGAGCGTTTATCGGATGTGCATATGAAAATTAAGGATAATCTTTGCAACGATGTCAACACTCAGATTAAGACATGGCAAAAGGACAATTACCATCACACGCTGATGCAGATCAAGGAACGCAAGGATATGGAGGATTTGTTCAAGAAGGCACAGAAACCATGGGCCAAACTGTTGGCTAAAGTGGAGAAGGCCAAATCCGATTATCATTCGGCATGCAAAACTGAACGTAGTGCTACCAATCAAGAGCGTAACGCCAATGCGGACAGCTCGTTGTCGCCAGATCAGGTTAGAAACAAATATATAAACTACAGTTGTATGGCTTTACTAATACGTTTGTCTTCATTACAGGTGAAAAAGATGCACGATCGCGTGCAAAAGACCAAAGATCAGGTGCAGAAGTGCCGAGAGAAATACGAGCAAGCCATTGGCGAAATAACCAAATACAATTCCGTTTACATTGAGGATATGACATCCGTGTTTGAAAAGTGCCAAAATATGGAGAAGACGCGACTCTTATTCTTCAAGGAAGTTCTGTTTAGTGTGCACGCCTGTCTCGATCCCACAAAAGTGCAAAGGTAAACAATCAACTCAATTCAGTTCTTATACACAACAATCTAAACTTTGTTTCTTTCTGTTGTTTTAGCCTGCCCCAAATTTATGAAGAATTCTACCATACAATTAACAATGCGGACCAACAAAAGGACTTGAAATGGTGGTCAAATAATCACGGCATTAACATGGCCATGAACTGGCCAGCATTTGTGGTAAGTCAGCGTTTAATCAAAGGCTAAGTTATGACAATTTGCTTACTTGATTCTGCTTGCTTTGCAGGAATACACGGAGGAATTCCGTGATATTGCCAAGGGCAACAAATCAAAAGAGGCGTTGCCTGCCGCGCCCATAACGCTTATTAATCAGCGACCAGTTGCCGAGGATGTGCATGTAAGACTAGTTTAGTAGACTTACACTATCTAATAGAGTTGTTTATTTTCCATGACTTTTCAAATTTATAATGTAGCATAGTAATTTAGTTGTGGACTGAAATATGAACAGAATGGAAACTTTTTACGCTCTTTTGGTGTTAACAAATGAAACAGACATAGTTTATATATAGAAATATATATACTTATCATCTTTAAGTTGATTTTAATATGTAGAGACATAACTAACTAGGTTTAGAAGAGCGGTATATGTCATTACAATGCTGATTTAAAAGCAATAAGTTTAGTTTGGGTAACATGATCAAAAAGTTAATTTAGTTAGTAAAATAAAATAAAAATTTTAAACGAATAATTGCTGTATCGTTATCATATTTTTGTTTAATTAAGCAGGAATATCCATCTACAAACAGTCTGAAGAAGAACGCAAGTGTTAACAGTAAAACAAGCGGCAAGAGCAACCAGCAGGAACAAGCAATAACTCAAACCTCTGCCACAACAGTTGAAGCCAAATCAACGGTGTCGTCAACAACAGTTGCTGGCACTGCGACAGCAACAACAGCAGCAACAACAACAGCGGCAGCAGCAGCAGCATCGAATCGCAATTCGAGCGTAACGTAAGTTGAAATAATTGTGAGCAACAATTTTGTATTGTTTTGAATTACACATGAGTGGTCACTCGTGATTGTAGTTGTTGTTGATTTTGTCGCTCAGTTTCATTGAACTAATTGATATCAATTGTATATGCATGTATAGCAATGGCAACGGCAAAGTCGATTCAAATCCATTTGATGAGGAGGAGGAATGGGACGAAGCCGACAATGTGCTGGTGGACAACGGTGAGCCGGGTGTGCCGGTAAAGGCGTTATATGACTACGATGGCGCTGAAAGTGACGAGCTAACATTTAAGCAAGGTACGCTTTAAACACTTATTAATGCTAATTTTTTGCATACGTTTATAACAACTATATACGATCTTTCAGGTGAGGTTTTTGAGAAACTAGAGGATGAGGATGAACAAGGCTGGTGCAAGGGACGCATGAATGGACGTGTGGGATTGTATCCAGCTAATTATGTGGAAATCTTTCACTCGTAAGCAGTGCAAAATTGAGAGATGCATGCGGTCGGGAGGATTTAGTGGTTGAGCTAACACATAGAATATATTGATATATATAGATTTACACCGATAATGCAGTTACAGTATGTATATGTACTACTACGAAAGAAGTAAACAAGTCGTTGATGAAATTATTACCAGATATATATACAAATATATATAAATATATATATTAGAATTTGTTATGAGCAATCGCTCACACTTTGGTGTGGCATCTTATGTATTAGGCATTTCAGTTTGTAATGTGCAAAAAAGCAAAGCAACCTACCAACAAACAGATAAAAACATTTAACAAAAGAAACAAGAAAATATTGCAAAAAACTCACCCACAGTATAATAAATAAAACTAAATAAATAAAGGTCGTAAGCAGTAGTTGAGGAAACCGAGCATAACTTAGATAAAAGCAAACAGAAATAAAATTATATAAAACAATGTCAAGATGAACAATAAGTGTAAACGTCAAATGTATGAAATAATATTACAAACTAATATTCATATTTGTATTTATGCTATAGCTGACTATAGCTTAACACCGAAATGAACCATCTTTTTTGATGAAGTACGCGTGTTTTTTTACCACAAGTTACTGATGCTGGCCCGTTCAATTTTGTGGCCAGCACGTGATCTGCGTACAGCTTAAGAACAACAAACAAATGAAATGAAATTGAAGCATATTAAAAGTGAATGATGTGCGTAGTATTTGTAATGCGTTTCATGAACAGTTTTTTAAAAATATTATTTATGAAGTTTTCTGTGTATACTTGTGTTATAAAAAGTATACGTATATTATTGTATATGTACATTTTTAAATGACTTAAATTATTGAAATAAAACAAAAATACGAAACCAATGACAAAATGATTTATAATTCCCACAGTTTCCACTAGTAAGTTAGTTTAAAATTAAACCGTAAAAGTAACAGAAATACAGTTTAGTTAAGGCATAACTAATTCTGCCTTAACTAAACTATATTTCTGTTACTTCTCAATATACAATTCCGAACATTTATGTTAATTTAACTGATAACTTCTATGACTGTGTTTAGCTTCCATGTCGAGATAATAAGTATTTCGAATCCAGAGCGTAGCCATGAAGTCCAGAATAAATCAGGGTATCAGTATTAGGCATGAACTCGCGACGAACGGAACTTGGAATTGTTTTGTTCAATGGGAAACTTTAAGTACCAGCTTCTTGAAGCGGAAGACGCGTCTCCAAAAAAGTTTTCCATCTGCCAATGTGCGCTTAAAGTGCTGGCCATAGTTGCTTTGTTCGTGTTAATCGTTTACTACCAAAGTCCAGTTAAAAACGAAAGATTCGATTTAATTTTAAAGGTTTTGCAAAATAATCATGCGGAACCGACGGAGGAAAGTGAAGTTACCAGCCCAACTTTAAAGAAAATTTCCACATCGACTTCCACGGAGCTCCTAAGTACAACAACTACGACTAGGCCCATCATAAGTAGTCATAACTATAACTAGAGCTTAGTGCTGTTCTCTAATCTGCTGACTCCCCAATTAGACCCCAATTTCTATGTGTACACGCCCCATTGTCAGATGCTTGCTATAAATCCTTTTACAAAGGATGTTGCCAAGATTTTTAGGAAAATTGCCTACAAACCCTGCGATCCGAGTAAGGACCTTATAAGTGTGGACTATGAGCCAAAGGAACGTGTCTATAGACTCCATCTGAACGCAGCCAACATCACTTGTTGCTATAAACAAATTCTGCGTGCCGGCAGTGGAGATCAGGCGGATAATAAAGTTAGGTAAAGTGAATAAATTTCTCTAAGAAAATAAATAAATAATATAAATTACTTAAATAGTCTTCTGCCATGCCGCAATTTCACTCAGGACTTTGTGGTGCCTCGAGACGTGGACGCAATTCTAACCGAGTGCCGTGCATTGAACGCCTCAGAGATTACCCAAAAGGATGCCTTTGGATTTGTGCAGCCAAAGGATACAAATTCAACCAATAGAGTGGAAAGTGACCCCATTAAGCGAAGACCCAGTGTGCTGCTTTGGGGCATTGATTCCATGTCCAGGATAAACTTTAAACGTACCATGCCCAAAATGCACAAGTATCTAAAGGAGGAGAACTGGTTTGAGCTACAGGGCTATAATAAAGTGAGTAAATGGTTGAGGTGTGCTCTTTTTTACATCAGCTAAACATAGTTAATTTTATTTTATCTCAAGCTATCAGACTTAATTGGTTGATTTTAAGAGTTTTTTAATCTTTTGTTTAACTTCAGTTTTAAACGATAACAAAATATTTAGAGCAGACTTACTCTTAATTTCATGAGCTTTGGCTTAGTACAACTCGAGATAATTAGTTAAGCAAAAAGTAGTTTCGCGTAAAAAGCGTTTAAGCACGTCAGCTATGATTTTAGGTGACTTTATTAGTTAAATATTTAAAGTAAGTTAAAAATACCTTTTAGTAATAGCGTTTTTAATCCTTGCAGATGGGTGACAATACCTTTCCCAATTTGTTAGCCGTATTGGCCGGCTACAACAACTCCAGAGCCTATTCCCTATGCAATCCGAAAGTGGTGGGTGGTTTGGATGTTTGTCCCTTTATGTGGAATGACTACAAGAAGCGAGGCTATACAACAGGCTATGCGGAGGATTGGAGCAAGAGTGCCACATTCAACTACAAGAAAAAGGGATTTGTGAAACCACCAACGGATTATTACGGACGACCCCTAATGATAGCCGCTGCCCAGGAGCTGAAGAACGTCAAGATCCTGAATGTACCCTACTGTGTGGGTCGAAAGCATTATTCCGATTATGTCTATGATGCGGCGGTGCAGTTCACCAGTGTCTACAGAAACCAATCCAGTTTTGGTATGTTTTGGACTAACTCTTTTAGCCACAATGACTTTGCCTTGCCTACGTCAATGGACGACAGAATTTTGGAATACATGCGATTATTGAATGCGAGTGGAATCTTTGAGGAATCCATTGTTTTGTTCTTCAGTGATCACGGCATGCGATTTGGACAACTGCGTAAGCTAGCCAGTGGCTTTCTAGAGGAACGTATGCCCATACTATATATCTGGTTACCCAAATGGTTCACTCGGGAGTATCCAAAGTTTGCCAGGAATTTGAAATGGAATCGAAATCGTTTAACGTCCCCTTATGACATCCATGCCACCTTGAAGCACATACTGGAGCTAGAGACTCCAAGGCCGAAACTACCCACTCCCGAGGGTTGCCCAAAGTGTCACAGTGTGTTCTTTGAGGTGGACGAAGCTCGTGACTGCAGTGATGCTGGAATCGATGATCATTGGTGTACTTGTAATTCATTTCTTGATATTTCTGCATTCAGCAATAAACTCAGAGACGCTGCGGAGCAATTAGTTAATGCCACAAATGAGTACCTAGCTGCTGGTAACATAACTGCTCTATGTCAGAGCTTAAAACTATCAAAAATTCAGTCAGTGCAGCGCAAAATAAACTTAGATACAGAAGGCTCTGAGACCTACTTAATACGGTACGAGGTCGTGCCTGGTAATGCGCTGTTTGAGGCTTCAATAGCCTGGAGTGATAAGTCCCACAAAATAACCATAGATGTTCCTGACATCAGTCGACTGGATCCTTATCATGATGTGTCAATGTGTGTGAGCGATAGTATTGCCAAGAAGTATTGCATCTGTTACAGTTAGCTTTTTAATTATTACTGCAATTTGTAGTTTATTAACGTCAGTTTTATTGCACAATTTCAAATACGGGTGTCTTAGGTTTATAATGTTCAAGTTGAGTTATATACAAACTCAAGGCTTCCAAGAATTATAAACTTTGTGGCTCTTTTATTTATACGACCTGCAGTTATTTGTAGTTGAAAGGGTAACCTATAGTGTTCATTAATTATTCAACACACTAAGTTGTATTTTTAAGAAAAAAAAAATTATTTAAAGGACTACCACAAAATATCGAATTTATGTGAAATTATAAAAACAGAATATAGTTTTTATTAATTGTGGGTTATTTTGCACAATTCAATTAGTTAAATATCTAAAGAAATAATAGTTGTTGACTTTATAAGTCAACAAATAAATTTTAATATATTTTTTCAGAACAATATTGTCCTGAAAGTATGTGCTATATATGTTAAAATTTTATAAAAATATAAAATAAATAAAAAATATATAATATCTTCACATTTGTTGTATATTCTATAAAAAATTAAAATTTATTTTTTTTTTGTGCAAAAATGTTGCTTAAATTTAATTATTAGTTACGTTTTGTTCTTCAGCTGCGCAATTTTTGAGCAAAAGAGTGAAAAAATTTGCACGATTTTTGATAAGATAAAAAATCAATAATTGTTTTTTAAGAATATGCAAGTCTTATGCACACGATAAAATACTCAATAAAAGATTTTTATACAAAAAAAAATTGTTTTTTAAGGGCATAAAAGGAAGTTGGTTGGTATGACTAAAACAAATATATATTTTTCAAGTAAAGCTGAATAATTTGTAGTATAGAGAGCTAGGAAAAGACTACGAGAAGAAGGAAGAGATTGAGGAAGCCAGAGAGAGCACGACTGAGACCTCTCCGAGCGACTACTTGGTCAGTGAGTTGTGTTTCAACATATGTTATCGTATATAAATACTGAAATTATATGTTAACACCCATTGTGTGAATGATAAGAACTTATCAGAGCTTAGAAAAGAGTAATAATTGCATTGTTGTTTTTGGGCCCAATGTGTTTGAGTTTTTGAATCATGTCGCTTGATAACTCGCAATCAGTCGACAGTTGGACATGGAGCAAAATAGAGACCACAAAGAGCCACAAAGCAAATAGAATGTAAAAAATATATACATATATGTATATAAAAAAATAAATTATACCTTTTATATGGCGAAAATTAGATACCAGCTAATAAGGCCTTTAAAGCCGGGCTCAACTGAGGAGGCCCTTTGGCCAACATATCTGAAAGGAATGCTGGCCATTGGTATAATTTGTCTAGTCGTCATGTACTACAGTCGTACGCCACAGACCCAGTATGTAGTACCCCCGGCGGTGACCGAAACAAGCGATTTCGAAACGGAGTTTGCCAAACATCAAACGGAAGTATCTCAAAGTTCCGCACGCGATAAAAAATTACACAGCTCAGCGGGTAAATTCAAATTAAATGTTATCTAAAATATATTTGTAAATCGTTTTTTAAATCTTTTTAGTGCCAAATTATTTTGTTTATACGACTAATTGTCGCATGCCTGCGGTGAATCCCTTTGCCAAAGATGTGCTCAAAATCTTTCACAAAACTCCCTACAAAAAGTGCGATCGTTATTCGGATTTTATTACAGTAAACTATGACCAGAAGGAACGCAGCTACAGTCTGCACATAAACAAGGATGATGTTACCTGTTGCTTTAAAACAATACTCCGAGCGGGAGAACGCACAGAGGCTGATAATCAATACAGGTAAATAAAATTAAATATTAACTAAATTTAATTAAAATTAATTCACTTGCTTTGTAGATTACTGCCTTGTGGCAGTTTCCATCAAGATTTCAAAATACCCAAAGAAATCGATGCGATTATCACCGAATGCCGTCGGTTGAAGGATCATGTATTGGTACAACAGGATGCCTTTGGATTTGTGCAGCCAAAGGTACAGGAGACCTTTGAGTTTGTGCAGCCAAAGGGTTTGAATTCAACCAAGACAGTGAAAAGTGGCTCAATTGAGCGAAAACCCAGTGTGCTGCTTTGGGGCATTGATTCCATGTCCAGGATGAATTTTCAACGCACTATGCCCAAAATGTACAAGTATCTGAAAGAGGAGAACTGGTTTGAGCTACAGGGCTATAATAAAGTGAGTAAATTTTGAGAATATATTCTTTAGATCGGGAGTCCACGAAATAAGCATTTCGGTCTAAAGGCTAAAGACTTATTTCTTTACATTAACGAATATTGAAGTCTAGTAAATTTTAATTTATTTAATTTAACTTTCAAACGAGAAAAAAATGTTTAAAGTAAATTCATACAACATTTCATGAGAATCGATTAATTAGATCTCGAGAAAGATAGTTTAGAGTAAATTAGTTTCGCGAAAAAATCGTTTTTAGTGCAACAATTAGAGCGGAACCCTTCAAATAATAGCTGTTAATGGAATTTCTGAAATAGTACACCATTCTAAAGTTCTACCCTATGACTTAACTCCAAAACCACCACAGATGGGCGACAATACCTTTCCCAATTTGATGGCCGTACTCACCGGCTTTAACAATACGAGATCGCAGTCTGTTTGTCGTCCCCATGAGGTCGGCGGCATGGATGCTTGTCCCATGCTCTGGAAGTACTACAAGCTCAAGGGCTACTACACGGCCTACTCGGAGGATTGGAGCACCTATGCTACCTTTAATCATCTGCTGCGCGGCTTTCGTCGTCCACCCACGGACTACTACGCACGGCCCTTCATGTTGGCTCTCGAGAAGGAGCTCAAAAACCAGCACGAGTCGGGTATACCCTACTGCGTGGGTCGTAGGCACTATGCCGAGTATGTCTATGATGCGGCCGTGCAGTTCACCAGAGTCTACAGAAACCAGTCAAGCTTTGGCATGTTCTGGACCAACTCATTTAGTCACAACAACTTCGCCTTGCCCACTTCGATGGATAAGAGAATTTTGGATTACATGCGGGCCTTGAACCAAAGTGGAACCTTTGAGAATTCCATTGTAGTGTTCTTTAGTGATCACGGCATGCGATTTGGGGATTTGCGTAATCTAGATAACGGATTTCTGGAGGAACGCATGCCCATACTGTATATCTGGTTACCCAAATGGTTCCGTCAGCAATATCCAGAGTTTGCGGAAAATTTGAAATGGAATCGAAATCGTTTGACGTCACCGTTTGATCTCTACGCTACTCTGCGGCACATTCTGGAGCTGGAGACGCCAAAGGAGGAACTACACACTCCCGAGGGTTGCCCGAAGTGTCACAGCCTGTTCTTCGAGGTGGACGAAGCTCGGGGCTGTCAAGACGTTGGCATCGCTGATCATTGGTGTACTTGTCAGAACTTTGAAAAGGTTTCCATTGAGGATCCGACGGCAAAGGTGATTGCCGAACAACTTGTGAGTGAAACCAATGATTTTCTAACTGGCAGAAATTTAACGGGAATTTGCCAGACACTGAGTCTATCGAATATTCAGACTGTACAGCGCGACACTCGTTTGGATACTAACCACTCGGAGGCATATCTGATCAGATACGAGGTAGAGCCGGAAAATACACGATTTGAGGCCTCAATTAAATGGTTGAATGTGACCAGAACAATCTCAATTTCAGTGCCCGAGATCAGTCGCCTTACAGCTTATAACTATATCTCCGAGTGTGTAAAGGATGCGGTCGAAAAGAAGTTTTGCATCTGCTCGAACTAAAATACTTCTCCTCTCGTAATCGGCAATTAGAGGACAATCAACCCCGAGAGGTAGAGAAAGAGTCATCATAGCCAATAGCCACTGTAACTGCATCTGTAGTTTGCATTGTTCCCATTTGCTATCTGCAGTTGGAATCTGTTTCGGAAACAAATTTCGGGTCAGGGACGCAAAACTCGGCACAAATTAGTTGACAATTATATGATTGTCAACAATGAGCGCACAATTTGTTTGAAAACTTATTTATTTCTTACAATTTGTTTTTTAATTTTAAAATTAATCATTTTTGTGCAATCTTTTGGTTTGATTTAGTTTTTCTTTGATTTCTCAATATCTTATCGCTAGAACTCTCAGCTAAGCAGATGTTGACAGGTTTAAAAACCACTCGGAGATTAGCTGCTTTAATCTGCTGCTATTGTTACTTAATTCAAAATTAAAGCTAACAACTAGTTTGAAAACATTATATTTTAAAACTCAATTTTAAATTGATATGCCGGCTAAAAAGGAATTATAATTTATAACTCTATTTTTAAACTTCAAATTAGTTATAAATGTATCTCAAATTTTGTACATATTTCAATTGATACTTTAACTTGAAACAAACTAAAAATATTTTTTAACTAAGTATATTCTGTTATTTTAATCTATGTTTAAGCGTGAAATTAATAAAAATGTAATTTTCAAAGTTATATATTAAAAGATAATCAAGTTTGAAAATAAGTTTAAATGTATCTTAAGCATATTAATTGATTATATAGCTTGAAAATAATATTTGATGTATTTTAAATATTATATATTTACTTCAAATTAATTATAAATATGTTTGAACTATTATATAAGTAGGTAGGATATGTACGTTCTGGAACAGTTTTTTCTAGGACAGTTTTTCTGGGAAAGTTTTTCTGGTGTAATCATTGAGCACAGCAGCAGCAGCTGGAGCGCTGAGATTCCTCTGGGCAGACCTGTTCGCCAGTCACAGTAAATTAAATATACTAAAACATCTGATGACTGATGAAGTGGATTATCTTACATTAAAAATATATAGAACATTAGTCAACGATAAGTCTATAACTAAATGGTTATACAATAGAAGAACATATTCAATTTCATGTACTGTAGAGGTCCAAGAACAACTCAGCTTAGCGATACCGGGGGACTAAAACCCTGACTAACACTGCTCAGCGATAAAAACGGTTAGCGCTCAAGCCGGTGCTGCTGTGCTCAACGATTACACCAGAGAAACTGTGCCAGAAAAACTGTCCTAGAAAAAACTGTTCCAGAAAAATCTGTCCCAGATCGTACATATCCTACCTACTTATATATTTAAAATCTTAATTGATTTTCAAGTTAGGCTGTTAATATATTTAATTCTATTAAAATTTATTACCCACTTTTATATTAATTATATTAACTAGTTAATGATAGCTATTAAAATGATCATATTTTCTAATATTAAATTAATAAATGCAATTAACTATTTTATTTAAATACTTTGAACTATCTGCACTCTAATTTCTTTTCAAGAAATAATTATAAACGATGCCTTATTTGTGTTGCAATTAATATTGTAATTGATACTTTTGTGCTCTGCTTCCATCGCAAAAAAGGGAAGAAACTTGTTTTGCCAAATATGCAATTGTTGTGAAAACAAAATTACGATTCAATCAAAACATATTAAAATCTGAGGCTCAGCTCGTATTCCCATTGAAAAATGGCGCATTAGGGCATTACATACATGTATATTTATATGGTATTTAAAAAGGGTGGCGAGTGGTTGAAGCACCACCCTGAAAGCCACTCAAAACAAACCACAAAAACAGTGGCAGTAGCAGTAGCTGATGGCAGATACAGATACAGAGGCACAGATACGAATACACGCATAGCAAAACAATTTGTTTTTAAATTAAAATTGTGAAAATATTTATAAAACGCTTATATTATAGAAAATTTGATCTTTTCTATAACATATTTTCTCAGAATAAGCAGTCAGTTTAAAATATATTTATTTGTTAGATAAATATTTTTTATAAACTCTATTAAGCTTTAATAATATTTATTTGTTAGCTGTTCATTTAAAATATTAAGAAAATTAAAATTTATCTGTTTTATTTAAAAAATTTATTATTAGTGTCCTTAAGCAAAGAAATATATAAGTATTTTTTATCAGTGCATTTTAAATGGCATTCAAATTGCTCAAGTATCACCGCCTGTATCTTCATCTGTATCTTTTTGCTTTGTGTCAACTTCAATTACTTGCGCTGGCTAATCACGGTCTGATAAGGGTAATAAAACAGCCGTTTACCTGAGATGTGTAATTTTTGTGGCCAGAAAATCGGCAACGCCTTTTAAACGCCTCGTTGCACTTGAGATTCGCAGGCCACAGAGGCTAGAAAGGGATGGCTATAGGGTGTTAAGCTGCAAAATGGCCGCAGTGCAGCTGAGCCGATCCGAACCGAAGCAAAATGAACTGATCCGAGTGGCAGAACGTCCTTAAATAGCCAAGGATGCGCAAGGAACTGAACAGTAGCACTTTAGACTGAGACGCAACAGGATCAGTACCAAAATCGGAATCAGAATGAGTGACTTTAGCATCGAGTATATACTGAATCGTGCAGGCGATAGATTTTTGGGCACCAATGCATCCGTTGGTATTCTACAGCGACTGCGATCCATTCCATATCATCCTTATGCGCATCCTGTACGCAAGGATCTGACGCCGCCTCCAGCACCGCCTTCGCTGGAGGATGCACCCATGCTGCCCATGTACGACTGGCTACAATATACCCGTTACCATCCGCCCAAGCTGCCGCGTGCACTGCGACAAGGTCCTGCCAAGCGTACACCGGGTCGGCTTCCCAGAATACCCTTTACACCCGCACAGCTGCAGGCTCTGGAACAGGCCTACAAGGAGTCCAACTATTTGAGTGCCGAGGATGCCAATAAGCTGGCCGAAACTCTGGACTTGACCAACACAAGAGTAAAGATTTGGTTTCAAAATCGTAGAGCGCGCGAGCGGCGCGAGAAACGGGAAAAGGACGAAAGTTGCGATTCCACATTCTCATCGAATGCCTCCAGTCCGGAACCAGAAATGATAGTCATTGTTTGAGCAGGGATTTGTGGAGGAGGAGCATCCACAGATTAGGCTGTTACTGTGTAACTTGTGATTGAGTTTTAGCTAAGTTTTAAAAAATAAATATAAATTTGTAAATAGTATTTGGTTATAAGTATGCGAATTTCTAGGCTTAAATGAAACTACGACAATACATAAATTATATTAATTAATAACTAAAACAAATTTGGTTTTCTTTTATCTCTAAAAATCACTAAACGGATGTTTCTTTAAAGGATTTCTATCTAAGTTTAAGGAAATTTTTACTAAACTATTAAAAAAAATTTTTGGGTAGGCGTTTTAAATGCTTTTGGGTATTTTATACCCAATTAATAAATTAAAATCTTAAAAAAAATATATTAGAAATAATTTTCTTTTCTTTATTTTAGTGTTTATAATAATTTAAATACACTTGTTCTACTATACTATTTAAATAATATTTTTTTAAAGCATTGCCTAACTAATATTATTCGAAATGCATATTTTTGTTTAATAATTTAATTGTTTTAAATAAACTTGCAAGATTAAAACAATTAAACTCTTTATATAAAATTCTGTATTTATTTATATACTTTTTTGTATTGAAAAATGACAAAATATTGACATGTACATTTAATAAATAAGTAAATTAGTCAATTAAAAAATTTATAATTTATAGTTTTAACAAAAAATATTCCATAAGAGTTGCCAGGAAAGAAGAGTAAAAAGTTGCCAGACGCAAAATTACTGTCTAAGTGAAATAAATGAAAAATATGAACTGCAATATTAACAAATTGTTTATTTGGTAAATGTTTACAATTTTGTACATGTGTATACACATATAGGTGTGGGTAAACAACTGTTTCCATTTACTGCATGTAACAAGCTTGTGAAATGTGATATATCTGAAAGGAAACTGCAATTTTAACTTGATTAGTTATTTTCCCATACACGAATCTTATGCGCCCTCCCATGCCGCCAACGTGTTCGTTATCATGTGTAAACACTGTGGCCAAAAACATTACGCATATGAGAAATTTGTTTTCGTTTTTACTTCTTTTTTGTGAGAAAACCTCAATGGAAATGCAGCGATTCGCGTGCCGGAAAAGACAACAAACAATGCCGACAATTTGGATGAAAAGTATTCTAAGCCGATTTTGCAATTGTTGCCATTTTCATGGTCAAGAATAATTTGTTTTTCCGGCTGCCTTTGTTTGCCGCACAAAATATCAAATTACAAAGCAGTGAAACAACGGGAAGCGCCGTATACAGTTGAGTTTTTCAAATGCAAAGAGATGATTATGAATTTTCCATTGCCGCAATGTACGAGAAATTAGTTTACGCAAATCCAGGAGATACCTATGCCTAATCCTAGCACCTAATCCGATCATGTAAGTGCCTGCAAATGGGAACAGGAAACTGCATAGTAGGTGTACTAAAAGAACAGCTATAAAATAAATCGGAAACTAATAGAAACAAAAGGGTTTGTATAGATTGTATCTTTGAGATATTAGATGGTATCAAATGGCACAGCTGTTTTAGATACAAGATGCATTTAAAGTGGGACGGTGAGGGAGAAAAGTAGTCAGAGTGAGACAAGCATACAGCATAAAAGAGACAGTTGTTAAAAAGACAGAGATGCCGAAAAAGCGACACTCCTAGCTTTCCACTCGGTACCTTTCTAAGCCCCACTCATTAGTTGCAGATAATTCGTGTAAATTTGTTAAATCGGCTTATGATTTGCATTCAATGAACGAATGTTTATGTTACAAATCTAGTCCTGTTTGACAAACAATGCGGCAATATTTATTCTAATGGCGAAGAATAACACAGCCATGCGCCGCTTTTGGGCTGTAAATGTCCTCACAAGCAGTCCCATTCTTAGGGTCAAAGAATGCCTGCGCACAATACCATTCTGGATCAAGCGGACTTCTTCGGGCTAGACGTGCTTGGATTTACCTAATTCCTATTTTTGCGCAGATCGCGGTAATCACAGTGTGTGTGGCTTAGTCTGGCGTCAGACAGACTGGCCATTTGCGCCCTCATACATAACAGAATACACTAGTCTACGGTAGGGAGAGTCCGACTGTATTTTATTCCTATTTTTACAATTTTAAATCTATAGCGAATGGTGAAAGTGTTATCAGTTCTCTGCTCTCAACTGAAACGCTTGAACTTGAACTTTTTGCGCGAAGAATTTGAAAAAGTGTTTCTTAGAATAACTTTTAGAACCGCCCCAAAAACAACTTATAAGTTAAAGGCGTAACGTTTTTTCTTTAAATTTAAAAAAATGTACCAATGTACCAACTTTATACCATTCAAAATTTTGTATTAAACAATTTGACAGACATTTTTTCTCTTTGCCTCTTTTATAAATAAATGTAACTTGGATTTGTGTGCTTGTGCACAACTGATGCAGTGCGGCATATATTAATAACTGACACAATTATTATAGTTTTTAATATTTAAAACTGAATTTAAAGGTTAAAATATGCGTTATTGCGTTTAATGTTAAAGTGCTGGCAACTCTATATTCAATCGCAGAGTTGCTTTTATTTGACTGGCGCCACCTAGCGGCAATTCGTGGCGATTACAAAGTGTAACTTATCGACAACAACCCTAATTTCTTTCTTTTCGATAGATCCGCATAAAAGTGACGAGGTGAGCAAAATTATTTGCTAAATTTATGTATTTTTAAAAGGTTTTTACTATAAATATGTGTTAAATGAGTGGCCTAAAGTGTGAGAAATGTGATGTGCATAAAATGCCATAGTTGGCGTAGCGCTAAACTGTAAAATTATCAGTGCGCAGTGTCACACGTGTTTTCCCCACTGAGGCTGGCGGGCGTACACTGCGAACGGCAATTAATTTGTCTCTTATTTGATTTTCACAGCACATCAATATGCAGCTATTCGTTCGTGGTTTGGAAAATATTGCCTCCTTGGAGGTTTCTCAGGATGCCACCATTGCTGGCGTCAAGGTGAGTAATTGTAAAAGTCACGACAACAAAAACTTCCCCCTAACCTCAATTTTGTTGTTTTATCGTTTGTTAGAGTCAATTGGCCCAGCTGCATGGCTTCGACACTGAGGAGTTCAGCCTCAACTGCGAGGGTGCCACTCTTACCAATGAGACACCCGTGACCGCTCTCAGCTCATTCGAGTTGGACATTACCATTCCCATGATTGGTGGTAAAGTGCACGGTTCTTTGGCGCGTGCCGGTAAGGTCAAGGGCCAGACCCCCAAGGTGGAGAAGCAGGAGAAGAAGAAGAAGAAGACCGGCCGCGCTAAGCGCAGGATCCAGTACAACCGCCGCTTCGTGAACATCGTACAGGGCTTCGGCCGTCGTCGTGGCCCCAACGCCAACTCGACGTAAGATGGATCAGCAGTTGCAGAAGATGAACAGAAGCCGAGCTATTTTTATTGAAAAATAATGTTCACAATAGTAATTTTCAACAACAATTAAAACAACTTATTTCACAATCTTCAAGTTGTAATCAGACGCGACTCATGTATTTCTCAATTGGCAAACGCTATGGCTTTCCGCTGTCGCTTCACAACAACAAGGCGAAAATACCAGAATTCTAAACAGGTCACAAATAGCGCCGTTATAACACCAAATAGGAGCACCATAAAACATCCCTGCATATCATCCATGTTCACTTTGTGATTGGTTATCTGGCGCTGCACATTCTTCACATTACACTTGTCCATGGACGGCAGATTGGTCTTATGCCAGCGATCGATGAAACCCATGCGAAAGAGTCGGTCAATGTGATAGTTAATCAAATGCAAATAGGCGCTACCCGCAGGTACAATTAGCCCAATCTGTTCATCCACAAAGTCCTCCTTCCCCAAGGCAAATCTACACTCCTTGTCCAGCTCAAAGTGCTGCTGGACAATGAGCTGGAGATTAATGCGCCAATCAATATTAATACGATCCCCATGTTTCACTGCCCCTATATTCTCTCCTTGAGCTGTGTTATAAATCGCAGCACGATCAACAAAACGTTTGAATTCCGAACGCGTAGTGGTTTCTACATATTTCTCAAAGAACGTGCCATTCCTGAGGCCATACTGCTTGATCTCCTTGTGTCCAAACAGCTGGCTTAGATAATCAATGCCCGGTTGGAACTTGGGGAATGTGAGAAAAGCGACCAAATTGCCACAGTATGTGGTCACGAGCACAATGACAACGATCCACCAGAAGCCAACAACCAAACGACCGCTGTCAGCTCGAGGTAAATACATACCACCTGTAGGAGACAAAAATGATTAGATGCATAAGTTTAGGATCAATAAGCTTACCTTGCTGCAGTAGTGCTCCGTAGATGTACCAGAAACAGCTGTTGATAGACGATAGACCTCGTATCCGTAGCTCCTGCAGCGGCACCAGTCGATTCACTAAGTAGAGCATTGGAGCTGTAACTATGACAATCCCGGCTAGGCATCCCCAAGTCTCTAGTGTAAATGGAGCTGTGAACAAATAGATGCGACTAACCTCATCCGGTTGACGCAATATGAACGTGTATTTCTGAACACTTATGGGCTGCGTGTAGTTGAATCGCTTCTTGCTTGGCTCATCGATGGTGGCTGCCACGGCAGCCATGAAGTAATCGTTATCCTGAACTAGTTCGACCACCCGATAAGGAATGCGATAAGTCATGGAACCCATTAGTTCATCCTGTAATCCCTTTAGTTGTTTTTAGTAATTTACTTGGTTTACCATTTCACTTACGCTTTCATTTGTGCTCTGGGCTGTGCTCTCGTAATCTGGAGCATTGGCCTCGTGCAGATGGTAGCTAAAGTTGAGCGCACGACTTAGTTCCTTGAGTATCTCCATCACAATTCCTTTGTGCTCGATAATAACACCACGATTATCTTTGGTTAGTATTTGCCAGGGAGGATTCTAGAGAATTTTGAACCAATATATACAACGATTATATTAGTGGCTCAAAGACTCACGTGCACGGTTACAATGTCCATGGTGATGTTGCGAAAATGATGCTCTATGTGCGGAAATGTGAGCTCATGACAGATGAAGCCCAGCAATGGAGTCCAGTAGCC
Source organism: Drosophila parthenogenetica (assembly GCA_035047505.1). Lineage (NCBI taxonomy): Eukaryota > Metazoa > Arthropoda > Insecta > Diptera > Drosophilidae > Drosophila > Drosophila parthenogenetica. Next base: position 8,671,470 of record JAWNPM010000183.1, read on the forward strand.
AATGCTTAGGAACTCAAAGTTACGGTTTTTGGCATCTCGCGTGGGTGCTACAGAAAGTCGGATTTGGAAACTATATTTTATGGAAGTAATGGCTCATAAACTTACCTAGGCGGTATTTGCGATTCTCCTGACTTTTGCCCCAGGTAATGGCAGTTTCAAATCGCCATCTCGCACAACTGGCACATTTACTATTGGCCTTGAGATAATCCTGTCAAGAATTGATTAAACATTTCATATTGGAAAGGATTTCTACTTGGAATATAGTCAGAAAAGGGCAGTTTACCTTCATGTACTCTAGCAACTCATCCTGTTTCTCTTGTTTAGTGAAACGTATTGATTCCCATTCTTCGTCGGATATTTCGCCATATATAGACTGTTCCTCCAATATCATGCGGGACAAGGATGTGACCAGTGCCATGGATACCTCGGTGATGGTGCAGTTCAGAGTGTCCTCACAGGTGGGCATGGTCTCATTGAGAGCAAATGCAATGTTGGCACCCTCATCGAGATTTATGGTCACCGCACTGGCATCAAAATCTCGTTTCAGCTCATCGAGCACAAAGAACATCCACTGATTGTTGACATGGAACATGCTCAGTGTCTCTGCGATTTCAACGATATCCTCATGAAACTTGGATATGACTAGGAAATTCTGTTTCTTCAGCTCATGTTTGGTAGGTGCAAATTGTATCAATGCCTGACGCAGAAAGGAACGTTTTGCTTGGCCACGCAGCGTCTCGTCGATCTTATAGAGAATCACCGATATGGGCGGTATATGATTTGTGGTGCTCTCATGGACTATGGACTTGACCAGCATCGGATTGTTTTCAACTAAGAAATGTATAGAATAGTCTTATTGGATAGCTAATTTTCTGGTAATACTTACGTATGGATTGATCGACCAGGACAACGACAGCTTTCCACTTGAAAATGCTCTGTACTTTGGCATCCAGTACGATCTGTGGAAACTCATCGCCGTGATCTACCATGGGTATCTGGAGGAAAGTGGTATAAACTATCGAAAATATTTTAGTTTCGATTTAAAAGTTACCATCAGAGCTCGATTGAGTGGCAAACGTGGACAATCTGAATCCGTAATGGCAATTAGCAGTACGGATGTTTTCTGTGTCGTCTTATAGAAGTTCCAGGTATTCTCACAGTCCGCCACCGTTATGGCAGCCAGAAAATCTTCAAAAAACACAGTTTCAAATCAATGGGTTGATGGTATAATGAAGTTAACAAAGTTATACCCTTTTTGATTTTGATGGAGTTCCAAGTGAAGTAGCGCACATTGATGCCACCAATCCTCATATTCTCGCGTATAATATCGCTAAGAATCTTCTCGAAATGCGCCATAATATTCTGACGATGTGTGGCCATATATTCGTAGTCCACAACCACGGCTGGAAGAAGTGTTTTAAGGCACTATAGTCCATTTTGGAATACCCAAAATAAATCTTACCCAGTGAAGCATTGGCGCTAAGAAAGGAGGAAAAATCGTTGGCTTTAATAGGCACCAGTAAGTGGCAATTTAGACCAAATATTAGGTAGAATCCCAAGCAAGTTAACCTCATGCTGCCGGAAACTCTGGAAACCAACTGAAAATTGAAAGCCAAAAGTGGTGAAGAAGTCGCCTTTGTTTTTGGAAAAATCAGTAAAAATAAAAAAGGAGCTACAAAAATAGTTGGAAAGGCTACTGTTGAGATTACCGACTGTAGAAGACCCTGCAGTGTTTCAATAAAAATAGCAGATTCATACGATATTTTACACAGCAAACAAATTGCTAAGTAATTACTTGTAGTAGACCTATTTTTCAATGTTCTTTAGGACAGTGTTATAATATCTGCCTCTAAGATGTAGGTGTCCGTAATATATAAGTACTTTATGGAGTTAATCTTTCAACCCTCTATTTACTTCTTGTTTACAAGCCCTTTAGACTGTCTAACTCTTTTCAGTACAGGGTCTAAAAATATAAACCCAATTAAAATCCAACGATTGTAACGCATTGAGGCGTGTGGAATTGAAAGCCACATGAAATATTGAGTAGCCAGGAAAAGCTGGTGGAAAACCCTTCCAGTGATTGACAGTTTGCGGTTAGGTGTCGACATACACATCCACTTAGGATATATCCATAGCCATAACTATAACCCCTGTCCACAAATTGCTTGCAGGTGTTCACTCAAAGGACTCCCAATTGAACAATCGTGTTTGCAGTGTTAACTTTGTTTATTTAATTTTATTTATATTTATGAAATTGTTCATCAAAAATTGCGTGTAAGGTAATTACATTTTACAAACTTAAAGCTAGAAAAAAAGGGATCTAAATCGGATCGGAAATATGAAGGATACAGAGGAAGAGTAGTCTATACTAACAGCTATATGGTATAAATATTAAGTTAATTCACTTAGGTTAGGCTTAGGCTATATACTAACTTAGTTCTATGAGCATGGTTTGTAGATACTGTCTTTAGTTATATGTATATAATATTAGCTAAATGTTCTACTCGTTTTAGGTATTATATAAATATAATGTAAGTTTGTATGTCTGTGTGTATTATATGCTTTTCGTTCAGTGTATAAATTAGCTACTCTTATCACTAAAGTACAATTCCAAAAATGCTTAATTTCTTTTCAATATAAATGCATACGATTTCGATTGTAATTCGTAATTGTATTCTATGTTTAATAATGTTATTACGAAAGTTTATCATATAACTCTTGTGTATATATAATATGTATATATATGTGTATGTAAGTAAGTATTTTGATTTATAATAAGTTGCGTTTGTATATAAATTTCGTGACTATAGCTACTTTTCAAAAGTTTTTCTTTTCTTTTTGGATTTTTCAATGAAACGTTTTTTAATGTGGTGCGATTTTTAATTGGTGGCGCAATTCAAATGTGTGTCTGCCAAAACTTTCCTCGAACAAATTTACTATATGCACTCCAAAATCGCTAGAATACTTGACTACACATATTGTGTTCTATGCAGAATTGCATTGGTAATTCCTGGTTCAAAACTCTCGACCGTTTCTGTTGACTATATGATTAAACCCATTCGTCTTGGGTTTACAATTTTCCTCATTCATTGAGTATTGCGCTTAGACGCTCCTCGACAGCGACTTTGCGTGACTTCCACACAAACTCACAGACGGCGATGACACAGGCCACGCCCATGCCGCCCATTAGCACTACAAATACGCCGCCCACATTGGCCAGTCCCAGTTCATTGGCGGCAGACGATGACTTGGATGTTTCCACGCGACACTTGCCACCGCCGCGTTTCTCCTTCCACCATTTGGTTTTCAGTATATGCAACTTTCCCTCTTCCTGCAGCTTGAGTATTACGCTATTAATGGCAGTGCGATAGGGTGAGTCTACAAATGATTTAAATTTAGTCTTTAATTACAATTAAGTGCTTGATTTATCTCACTTGGCGGTGTGGCAATGCCATAGCTCTTGGTGTCTAACATGCCACCCACTTGGGTCAGTTCGCAGTTGCGTTCAGTAACGTATTCAATGGACGTGGACTCCATGAGGAAAGCATAGGATCCTTTGCCCTTGGCCACACGTTCAACACCTTCGCCGTTGCTGGCCGTAAACACAGATGGACGCGCCGATTCCATAAACGACCACATGCGCTGATATGTCGAGATTTTAGAGTCCTGCAAAGGAATAAAAATTAGTAAGGAGAAGTTTACTTTATTACAACTACATACTCTGAAGAAAGCTGCTGTGCTGCCGCCCTTGAGTGCACCATATTTGATTCTCGTCTGTTTGGCCAAGTCCTCGGCACTCTCGATGGGCGAATCCATGCGCTCCACGGTCAGAAAGGCAGCCAAGTTGGCTGTGTACGAGGAGATCATGATCAGCGTGAAGAACCACCAGATGCCAGCCACCATGCGTGTGGAAAGAGCCCTTTAAATAAACAACACAAATGGGGTAAGTACGAGAATATAAATTTTATATTATACAATCCTGGGGTATACTTACTTGGGCAGAAAGTCACAGCCCTGCTGCATTAGGGAACCAATGGCAAACCACATGCAGTTGAGTAATGTAAACTGACTCTCAACCTTCTCTCCATGGGCATCAGTATAGGCAGGCCATTCATAGGGCGTGAATCTGACGAAAGAAGAAAATATGATTACAAAAAATCCAAATCAAACAACTAAATAAACCCACTTGGCTAGTATGAATAACAAGACGGATACGCCCAGATAGGCGGTGGCCATGTAGATCCAAACATCCAGCGACAAGGGTGACAGGAAGGAGAACAAATTGGGCGGTTGTTTGATCGGCTTGCGGTAGAGTATGGAAACGCCCAGATTCATAAATGGTGTGGTAAAGTCCACGGCTTGTTCTCGCTCAAAGGTGATCGTAAGATCAGCTATAGCCAAATCAGCACGTTGTTCTAACAGTTCTCGTATCATGCCATTCCATTCACTGAAAAGAAGGGAAAGAAATCAGTATAGTTTTGGAAATTATGGTATTTATTAAGGTATACCCCGTCATTTTATTAAGACTGCCGTAGCTGCCATCCGGCACCAGTTGAATTTTGTAATTAAAGCCCAATGAACGGGAGATTTCATGTATCAGATCCACGGCGTAGCCTTCAAACTGATCGTTGCCCGTGAGCGGCACTGCGGATTCCTTGCGCATGCAATAGGGATTACTCTGGCAAGAGATAAAGTTTTTGAGTTAAAATTAGTTGCAGTGGTTTAGAAAACTCTTCACCTACCAGGATGGTCGTTACCACCAGCGTCTTATTTTTCAAATTGGCCTCAATCTCCTGCTGCTTCTGGCTAAATGTTCGGGTGAAGTTTATGCCCTCGGGCAGCGTAGAGTTCCAGGTGCCAATTTTGCGTATGCCGCCAGGTGTCAACTCCACAATGTCCAGCATAAAGTCCGTGCGAAAACCTTGATGATCGAATTTGATTACATTCGTCAGTCCCTTCATTTCCACAATTTTCATGTAGTTGATCAAACTGAAGCCGTGTTGCCAGGTGCTTTGCCCGTCACAACTGATAGGATGTATGTCGATTTGCTGCGACGTGTCCAGATCATGCAGCGCCTTGGCAAAGAGATGAACTGCATCGTACATGAGCGCTGTCTCGGAGCGTACAGTTGTGAGATTGGCTGAACGGAGCATGCCCTTCTCATCGATGCTCCACTGTCGCACCACATCCGTGACGATCTTATCGTTGATCAAACGAAAGCCAGTTATGTTGGTGCCACCATAACGAAACTCATCCAGATTCACAGTGTGTAGGTCAAGAGAAGTGACCAGATAGCTATGATAGTCACTCATCATGCCGATTTGCTGTGCCTGCTTAAGCACCTCGTGAATCCGCTCAGTGGAACAATCCAACACAATGTGTGCCTCCGCTGAGTTCTTAATCTGCTTCAAGAGCGGCCTAAAAATTAAAAACAACATAAAACTGTTTAACTTGGTATTTAGACCAAAAGTCTTACCGATAATCTCCGCTATCACTAAGCTGTCGCACTGTGATGGGAAACGGTGTCATGCCGTGTGCCTTGAGGAGCTCCTGTAATCGCACAATGCCATCATTGTTCTCATAGATAATGGTGAATGTCTTCCAGCCCCAGTGTCTCACAATATCCACATAAGCCTAAGCCAAAAACAACAACAACATCAGTTCAAGTACAGTTGACAAGAAAACACAGACTTACCTTTGAAAGCGTATTTGGATGTGGATAGAGATTCACTAGGCAACTCTCACGTCTCAGACGGTAGTCCCAACGATTCTCCAAATGCGGTATCTAAATATATGTGTAAGCAGTCAGACCCACAAATATATAATTTAAGGCGATTTCGCCCACTTACCTCCATGTTGTCACAGATGCTCTGCACATGGCTCGCTGTGTGCGAGGATTGTGGCCCAAAAATGGCAGCGACGCCAATGTTCAACAAGCCACAAACTGTAAAGAAAAAAGAACGCATGAGTACACAGTGGAAAACTTGTAGAAAGTTTAAATTGGATGACTTTAAGATACCCTGTAAATCTTAATTACGTAATCAATAGTTCATCTTTATGAGATACTTACTTATCTGATTCTTTTTGAGTTTAGTCGCAGACGACTACATGTTACTATTAGAAATCTCAAGTTATTCTTACAAATCACTGTTTTCGATAAGTTAATCCTATGGGATCTTTATGATATATTACCTCGATTTGGTTTAAATTGGGTCAGAGTATAACTAGTGGTACCATAACTATACTGTGTGAATTTGGCTGAGATTTTTCAGAAGTTTTCCATTATGGTAACCTGAAAATGATTTTCACAATTTGGGAGAAAGACTGGGGGAGCGTTAGGACTTTAACTATCTACATTATGACAAAAGTTTGTTACTTGAATCACATATTTTTACTTTCCTCAAGAATTTAAATCCCACATTTTCTTTTGTGCATATTGTTTTTGGCCAACTTTTGCAGGCACTGTCTTGAGGTAGTGAACATTATACATAAGTCCCAGAAGAGCTTGAAAAGTCTCAAATTGATTTTCATATAATGCGCTTTGCGCTCTTCGCAATCCCAATCCCAATCCCAATCTCAATTCCAATTGCAATCCCAATTCACTATGTGAGATTATCTGTGGCGCTTTGCCACAAAATGAGACCAAGTAGCGTGCACTCATAGACCTACTTGGCGGCAGGTGCAAGTACAGTAAGTAACGGCGTAGGTGGAGGTATAGGCTAAGGTAAAGCTGTAGTAACTACGTCGGTTTGCCTAGTTTCTATCCATATTTAAATTGCACTTTAGAAACGACATAATTTCATTTTGCTTTTCGGCTTTGCCTTTTAGCATCGCATCCTTTGCCTCATCAAATTACTGTGCACGTGTGGCAGGTGCATATAACCACACAGAAACACAGACACACACACTCACCACTCATTCACAGTAACATGTGTGTTTGTTTGCTTATGGGCGTGCAGTGGGCGGTAGTTGGTGAGTGCCAGTGTCCTTCCCTAACCGTTTATTGCCATCGTGCTGAAACCTATTTTACTTTGGCTTTCTGCAATCTGCCTCGCTTGCTTTACACTGCATATATCTGGTCATGTGATTCACCCGCCTTGTGGTCACACCAAAGTCCTTTCACGAGCTCTGTGTCTCATTTATCACAATCACACAGTTTTTTCTTCACTTTTTCACCTACACCAAATGATCTCTTTTTTTAGTGTTAATGCCGTTAATCTTGGCTCACCAAAACTTTAAAAAGCTAGCGTATTTGTGCGTTTTCCCATGCACACTTCATTTAAAAAGTGTAGCACTTCAAAAGACTATATTAAGATAAATGACTGGGGAAAAGTTCTGACTTAACTATAGTAAAAACATTTGTTTTTAAGTTAATATAACAATTTTTTTAATGTTCATAAACTAATTTGGATTTTTGACGATGTTTGTCATTTATTAGTTGTTCAAAGTTCAGAATGAAAAATATACTTGGAATTAGTAAGACATTTTATTTATCAAACTAGCCAAATAATATTTGAATCCTATGATACTATTGTTAAAACCTTTAGTTAAATAGTAAAAGTAGTTAAAGTGAAAACTTGTAACTTCACTGCATTGAAAACAATACAAATACCAATAAACACCCACACAATTGGACGATTATTAGATAAACTAATGAAGGCTGAAAGTTGTACTTAATCTGATTCGCAAGTATTGTTAATTAGCAAGAATCAATGAGAATACAAACCAATCAGAGTAAAACAATGAGAACAATAACAGCTTCATTGAGTGGTATCAGGTGCACATTTAGGCCTACCACTGCCCCATGTACCCATCCCCCTTCCACCCCTCTAAACTTACCTCTTTTGCCGGCATGAAAGCTGTCGAACGGTGAAATGCGCTCGATTTGGGCCACAAGCTTGGAGCGTGGTAAGATGGAGCGGTCGGCATTTATACGCTCCACCGCCTGACGAAAAGCGAGCTCCTGATGGTCGTCTGAGGGATGGAAGAGTCCACCTGCAACAAAGAAGTTATTGAAAATATAAATTCAACTTAATATTGAAGTCAATAGTTATGTGAAGGGCGCATAGTATTTGATATGAAATTCAGGATTCGAAATGAAAATAAGTAAAACTTCAGTTATGTTAGCTTTTTCAATTTCCTGCCTTGGCAGTCAAACACACAACAACGCACACACACAGTGACACGCATTTAAACAATATTTATAAGGATACACATGCTCACACACACACGCGCGCTTTTCCACGGGATGTGAAAAAAAATCGATACACGCTAAAGATGCCTAACTTAATTCATCAATGAATAAATGCCATGAAATTGTATTATCTTCGCACTATTGGATTTATTAAACCAACCAATGGAACTAACCAATTTTAATAATATCGGGCAATGCTTCGGTCTTCTGCCAATCAAATGATATTTGTATTATCAAAAGCAACAGTAGCTTTAGCATCCCAACGTGCACAACAGTTGTATGCATCTTGCCAGTTTTTTTTGCTAGCTTGCAAGTTTCGTTAAACACTTTACTTAGTTATTAACTTTGCAATTCACTAGAGTTTTCTTAGACGTGTGTTGGCATTTTACAAATATTTTATTTTTGTTTTCACTTTATTCGTTTTGTAGCATCGCTACCAAGATAAACCACCAACTGAGCACAGCAGAACAGTGCTCGCTCTTTTAAATGTGTGATGGCATTGTCCTGTTGCAGGTTCCATCCTAATCTGAGGGGTGGGTGGCATCTAAATGCCGGGTGACAGTTCAAACAGCTGCGCAGTGGGTGTGGATGCTGTGAATGCAACACGGGTGTGAAAGATGGCGGTTTATCGAAACATTTCAAAAGTGTTAACAGATTCGACTAATTTCAAAGACATATGTTAAAGGGAAAATGAGTAAATACAATACATGAATTATAATTTCTTACACCGCCTTGCTGGCTAGCACATCAACGACAACTTAAATTTTAAATCAAACCGACTTTCTACGTCACTGTTAATCTTAACAGTGCTGTTACCGCACTTTAAGCAAACTGCCAACTTGTTCAAAATACTGATGACGCGACGTGTACATGTGAATGCTGTGTGTCGGCAAGTAATGGCGCGCGGCGCGTATTGAATGCAGAAGCGTACATAGTTGCAATTGTTTAGTCGTATTAGTTAAAACATTGTTATTTTATACACTGTGAATTTTGTCAAGTATCACTATCGTTATTGTAAACTATAAAAGCTTCTTTTGCCTCAAAATGCCACGTGCCGCTAAACCAAAATCAGCTCCGGCCAAGAAGGGCAAAAGCAAGTTGTACGCCATGCCGGAGAAAATAAAAGAAGGAACTATTCTAACCGATCTTGCCAAGGGGCAATGGCGCATTGGATCTTCGATAGGCATTGGTGGATTTGGTGAAATTTATTCGGCTTCCCGTAAGGGCGATAAGAACAACGACGCTGTGGTGAAATGTGTGAGTAATTTAAGCCCCAACGTTGTGTGGTTGTTAGATCTAATTCGAAGCTGTGTTCTTTGTATGTAGGAGCCCCATGGAAATGGGCCACTCTTTGTCGAGATGCATTTTTATTTGCGTAACGCTAAACAGGATGACATAAAGGAATTCAAGAAGCAACACGGTATTAAATCTCTGGGCATGCCCTACTTGCTAGCCCACGGTTCTGAGGACATAAATGGCATAAAGCATCGATTTATTGTTATGCCTCGCTATGGCACTGATATATCCAAGTTTATGCAGCAGAACGATAACCGTTTACCGGAGGGTACTGTCTATCGTCTGGCCATACAGATGCTGGATGTATATCAGTTTATACATAGCACTGGCTATGTTCATGCGGATCTTAAGGCGGCTAACATTCTGCTAGGATTGGGAAAGGATGGTGGTGCTCAAGCTTATCTGGTTGATTTTGGTCTTGCCTCTCACTTTGTTACCGGTGACTTCAAGCCGGATCCAAAGAAAATGCACAATGGAACCATTGAATATACCTCTCGTGATGCTCATCTGGGTGTTGCTACAAGACGCTCTGATCTTGAAATACTAGGATATAATCTAATTACTTGGCTGGGCGTTGAGCTGCCCTGGATCAAGGAAAAACTGTTGACGGTGCCTGTGAAAGTACAAAAAGCAAAGGAGGCATTTATGGCAGATGTTGGTGCTGCCCTTAAGCCCCTGTTTCCCAAGGGTGTACCGGCGTGCATCAGTGACTACATGAAGTATGTGGCTAAGTTGTCCCACAATGCTAAACCCGATTATGATAAGTGTCGCGGGTTTTTTACTAGTGCGCTCAAGCAAATGAAGATTCCAAACAGTGGTGACTTGCAGTTCAAATCAAAGCCAACGAGCAGTAATAACAATAACAGTCCACCAGCCAAAAAGCCAGTGGCGGCACGAGGCAGGGCAAAGAAGGATGAATCTTTGGTGCTTGACTCATCAAACGATGATGATGTAATCGTTGACACCGATGAGGATGATGAAGAGTCTGTGGCCTACACGACACGCCGCAAACTCGTATCTAAACCATCGCCACCTTTACGTCCAAAAATCGAGAAGATCTCTCCCGTGCGTAAGGCGGCGCCGCCAGCAGCCAAACCAACGTCAACATCGCCCAGGAAACGTGAAGCTCCTAAATCGCGTTCCCCTCAGCGAGTGAGTCCTCAAAAACGCGCCAAACTGGATTCTAATGGTACGCCAAGAGCACAAACAGCTGCTGCTGCTGAAGCCAAAATCAATTTCAGTCCAGCGAATTCCTTGCGCGGCAGAGCTGGCAAAACAGTGATTAATGATGACTTGACTCCACAACCGCGTTCCAAGAAAACCTACGAGTTTAATTTCGAGCTGGATGTAAGCATGGATGCCAATGTTATTGTCAATGTGAAGCGCAAACGAAAAGGACAAACGGACACCAGCAGCTTGGCTAGCAAAGCCGAAAGAACACCATCGTCGCCGAGCATTCGGACACCCAATAAAAGTTCACCAGCAACGCGCGTTAATCTTCGCAAGATCAATAGCGAGAATTCTGTGAATTCACCTGCCTCCAGCTCAGCCCGAAGTCCCCGCACTCCGGCAGTAACTGTTCGCAAATTCAGGCATTAGCATATTAATTACTCTGTTTACACTCGATATTGATTTAATTTACGCATTTATTTTGGTTAATCAACAAATTTTTTATTATATTGATTTTTGATGCAGAATAAATGATTGTTTTTCATATCCAATAGAAATGTGAGTCTTAACTTGGGCAAGACAATTCTGATTTTCCAAAAGCAGGCTCGAATTAAGGTTGAACCATTCCTTTTAAAGTATTAAACTATATGATTATTATTCCAACATTTTATTGGACAAAATAAGCAGTACTTATTATTTCTTACATATTTATATATGTACTATTTTATGTTTTAAAATATTAATAAATTTGAAAAGTATTATAATCATTTGTTTCTGCGTTTGCTGCTGCTCTCGTGATGCTTGCTTTTGCTGGAACTTGACTTGGCATTGGAACTGCCGCGTCGGGAGGATGAGGTGCTGCAGCTGCTGTGCTTCTCAGGCGCACTGATGGCACTTAGCGCTGGTGCCACCGATTTTGCGGAGCGTTCGTCTTTATGGGACTTGGATGAGGAAGAGGATGATTTGTGTCCATGTTTGCTACTGCTACTGCTGCTGGCATTCGTTGAGCTGCTCGCCTCGGGCTTGTAAAAGGGCGACGATGAGTTGGAGGAGGTGGAGGAACGTGATGAGGGAACTGACGATTTGGCTTTACTGGCCAGCGGCATTGGTTCGTCGGGAATGACAACAGTGGGTGCGGCTATAGCAGTACTAGCAGCTGATCGGCTTGTTGAGGGCTTGCTGCAACAGGTATCACATTGCCAAATGTGCTCCAAATCATCGGCAGCCTCTTCATTGGTAATTGGCGGCTTATGACACTCTTGGTGATAGAGGGCACCACACTTTGAACACTCGATTAGACGATTGGTGGCCGTGAATACCATTTCGCCACAAACGCAGCAATTCAGATCACCGAAATCACCAGTGTCGCCGGTGTTGACCACACCACTCATAGCTAATACACCGGCGCTGCCATCATCCGAGTCTGCAATAGTGTCAGGTGAGTCTGAGGGCACTTTATCTGGTGAGTTAGTTAGATTGATAATTTCATCGGCAGCCATGGTCTGTGCCGGTGGCTGTGGTGTTGCACGTCCCGGAAAGTTGGCTTCATCGTCTATCATGCGCTGGCTCATGTTCTTTGAGATGGTTTTCTCCGGGCCATAGCGTAGTTTGAGGGCCTCGTCCAGCAACAGGCGAAGTTCGGCAGCAGAGCTTGGATTGCTCGAGTGCAGCAACTTGACTGCTTTCTTTAGCACTGGATCAACTTCTTGAGCCGCAGCAGCTGCTGCAGCAATATTTGCAGCCATTTCAACCAAGTACTTAACAAAATATTGTAATATTAAAATAAACGCTGTTTGCTGTTCGCTGTTTACAGTTTATTTGAATTAGTTCGTTTGGAATAATAGACTCAGTGAACGAAATGAACGAACAAATCCGCCCTGGCTTCTGCAAACAGCTGTTAGTTATACTGTTACCAAAATAGTTGCGCTGCAGCCCTGGTTTTGCTTCTTCTTCAATACTGTTGCTGTTTTTGCATTTCCATTGCGGCTCTGGTGCGGCGGCCGCTAACTGAGTTTACAATTAATTTAACCAAGTTGTACAAGTGAATCGGTCAATATTTATAATTACTAAGACAGTCGAATGATTCATAGAGTGCGCTATATTTGTTTTAATCGTTCAGTGCATTCAGCCGCGCAAATCAGATAAGGCCTAACGGTCTTTGGAAAATCGAAACACCACTAAGTCTTGACCGGGTCTAAATAAACAATATTTTAAAGCAATTAACGATTATTACTGATAAGACTCAATCGAGCCCTAAACTCAGTGTACAATCGGGTTAATCAATATTATTGAAAAAAGAAGAATCAACTTCTTTGTTCGTCTCTTGTTTATTTTCGTTTTGAAATACTTAAAAAATATTTATGCGGGTGGCAGTTGTGATATTTTAATTATAATGATTAATGTGCAGAAAAAAGGTATTTGTGGCGCCACAAAGTCGTCAATGCTGGCCATTATTTTGCTTGCAGCTATATGCAGCGTATGCGCTGGGGATGACGCAAATCAGCTGGTAAGTAGTTGCCGGGGGGTGGGAGTTGGGAGGCACTTTATATTGGCGCCTTACATTTGTTTGTTTTCGTTACCATGTTTGGGGGCTGTGTATCTAACAGCTGAAAGAATATGCGTACTGCGCACTTGTTGCCATGTTAACACGTACAAGAAACAGCTATTGTTTTTGGCCAGCTAAATATGCATAGATGTGTGTATAGGTGTGATAATAGCTATTGTTGTCTGTACATATAGAGCAATAAATAAGTCAGATTGCTAAGCAATAGCAGCGGCAGAAGTACAAGCACACCTGTTAACACTTAACAGCGCCATAACAGAGAGTTTTAACATTACACAGTTACTTCTTAAAAGTATGTTATTTTATCTTTACAGAATTTCTCTACAAAAGAATCATCATTAACGGAGCCCGTTTATGGATATAAATTTGACTTCAGTGGCTTACAATCGGACTTGGCACACGTGGTACAGGGAGAATACAACGATATCATCGAGTTTAATGTGGGACGAAATTTGAGTCACACCTGCAACAACGAGAGCAACGTAGCCGCCTGTTTCAAGAAGCAGGGCAAGGAGTATGTGCTAGGTAAGCAAAAAATACGATTCCCATTGACAATGACAATGACAAACACTTTTTATGGTTTCCATGTGCGTTAAGGTCGCCAGCACGAGCTCTTCTATCACAATGGCAATATGTATCTGAAGTACTTGAATGGGGACAAGCATGAAAATAAAACTGGCGAAAATGCCAACTATCAGTTGCATGTGCTGCTCAAATGTGACTATACGATGGATGCCCAGCCGCTGCATGTTACACCCTACGTGAGTTGATTAATGGATATAGTTGTTGGGTTTATTAATTTAATTAACTTTCATGTTTTTCAGGCTCCTGACGCTAGTTCCTTTTATGTTATCTATGAGACCCCAGTGGCTTGTTTACCCATACCAGATGCCTTGCAGTCCAATAGCTGTAGCGTTAACTACTCGAACACTGGCGAGAGTTTCGATCTGATGCCGTTAAGTGATCAGAATTATAGAACAACAGATCGTCGAGGTGCTTTCTTTATTATAAATGTCTGCAAACCTGTGCTGTATAGCGAGAATGCTATGTGTCCACCGGGCAGCAGCATTTGTATGTTTAAACCCACTGAGAAGGATCTTAAAAAGCGGTGTGTTCGCTGTTTATTTGTTAAGTTAAAACAATTGAAAATTAATTTACTTATTTGTATTGTAGATTCATCAACTTTGGCAATGTACAATCGAAGCCCGTCATTAAGGATGATCAACTGTTGCTGCGCCATGAATCCTCTACGCCTTGTGCTGGAAAACCTAGTGTTAACTATACCACAATTGTTAACTTTTATTGCGACAAGAGTGTTAGGGTGCGTATGTCCACTTTATTTTAATAATTACACATATTACAAGTGCTTTTGTGGTTTACTTATAGAATCCACATCCTGAATATATGGGTCAGGATAAGGACGGCTGCACCTATCAGTTTAGCATGGTAACTCCACTGGCCTGCAAGTCGGCCAAGCCCTGCACAGCCATCACTTCCAGCAATGGGCTGTAAGTCGAGCTCTTTTCAAACCTGTTATTTATGTATTTAATACATATATGTTTTTTTGCTTTCCTTTTGCACAACAGAATGGATCTGAGTTCGCTCAGTGTTCATGCACCGCAGAAATTAACCAAGAATGGCAGAACCTACACGGTGGCTGTGTGCGCCAAAGCCGGAACACCCTGCTTGGACAATGGTGGTAAGTCGGTCATTTGTTCTCTGAAATAATAATGAAGATTTTAAGTGCAGCAGCAGTGGCAACAGTAGCAGCAACGGCAGTTACCGACATTGCGTGTATGACAGCTACTTTCCATACTGCACGTCTCTTTCAGTCGTGTAATTAAAATTTAACATTCAAGCCAGAAATATTTAAGTGAGATAAAAGCAGCTAACTTATTTCAACTCTTTAACCTTCAAATAAGTTCATTTAAAGCACTTTAATTGAAAGGGCTTAAAGGTTTTAAGTTTATAATCACTTTTTTTGATGCATACATTAATTTTATAAGGGTTGAATCGTTTTTCAAGTACTTTAACAAATATTTAAATGATTTTTTCTCTTGAAATTTTTGTAATTTTTCTCAGTAAACATCAAATAGTTATTGCTTCTTTAGGGAATAATTCCCATAGTATATCAATACTTCCTCTTTGATGGATGTTTATTTGTGAATGCGTTCAACGAATTCATGTTTGTGTGTGTGTGTTTGTGTTGTGGTCATCATCAACATATTTACATAAACTATCTGCATGCATTTGTACACAAGCACATTAATATGCATATAAATAAATGTTTATATATAGTAAACATATAGCAATCATGTGAAGGGCTCATGTGTCGCTTCTCACCCCTTTGAGTTTAAAATTAGAGTCATGAGTGTGCAAATAATTGTATTACGAGCCTAACGATTTTTGATTACTCTACTGTATACATAAATTATCAAAATATTTTGAGGGGCATGAAAGAAAACAAATGTTTTTATTGGGAAATTTAGACAAATATTCGATAAATATTTAGAAGTTTGCCATATATTCGTTTAATTTAATTTATTGCTGATAAGTTGAGGAATTTTTATTATTTATAGTTTTGAAAATTTCGAATTATAGATCATAAAATCGATTAATATTAAACTTTTTGTATTGCTGATAAAGAAATTCGTAGAATTTTGTTATAAACTGACGAGTGAGTCACGTTGTGGGAGGCTTCGTGTATTTGTTATAATAAAAGCATTTGCCAAACATTCTGCAGGCTGTGCGCTGTAAACGTGCCTGGGCATATCCATGAAATATACAAGAAACCAGCATATAACACACACTGTACACACACGTACAGTACACGGCAGTGTGTGTGTGTGCCTGCATTTCTAGTTGACTGCAAACGCATTTCCGTTGGGCTCAACCTCACGGCAAACAAAATGCAGTTTGGGTAACAAAATCATGGACACCGCTGGGCCTAAACAAATAAATAAGCTCACTTGCTTTTGGCAACTGACATCGCTATTTGGGCCAGACAACGACAACGCGAACGTATGAAAGAAAAATGCATATTCCGGGATGGTAGACAGAGTGTAGGTACAAACTACACGAAAATTTCATTTGTTTAGTAAAGGGTAGAACATGGGAACGAACTAGGATTCATACAAGGAGTATAGGACGAGTCGGAGGCGGCGACGTAGACGGTGACGAGAACAGAGCCGTGAACAACGCGTGTGCATTTCTAATGCAACGCTACTCGTTGGCGACCAGCTGATGACACTGACAGACGCCATATTGGTGGATGGTCATTTTGTTTTTATAGTTTAGCGTATACCCTGTAAGCGGCGACTATAGGGTATGTAAAAAAATAGGTTTTATGTGTAACTTAGGCAGACTTTGGAGAAAAATGTATTTATAATTTTAGTTTTATTACTATTTATTAGTTTTAATGTCGTTTGAGATAGTTTTCAACTGAATTCCCTATATTGAAATACTTTGTTTTTGTTTTATAATTATGTATTATTGTCTACACCCTTAATAAACAAATTTTTCTTAAAGTTTTAACTAATAAGTGTCTTTTAAAATTACACTCATTTTTACACATTTTATACAAACATTTAAATCTCTTACTTGGTTTAAATTTTAAATTATATACCATTAAACCTGTATTAAAGTATATTTGAGTTAGTAATTCTAGTCATAGGCCTAACTCTAATTGCAATCCATTTGAATTTGAATTGAATTTTACATTTGATGGCACTACACATGGCACTGCGGCTGCAAGTTATGGCCCTGCCATGCTGTTGGCGGGGTTAACAGCAATAAAATGTTGTTAATTGCTTATGCAATGCACGTTTCACCGTCATTGTATGAAAATAATTTGCATTTTGCACTCGTCTGAGTATTTGCACTGGTATTTATGGCAGCATGTAAAATTGTACAGTCTCTAGGTTTATTTAGAAATTGTTAGCATTGGTGGCAGTATAATAGGTTTGCAGGTTTTGCAAAACCTGTAACAAAACACATGAATTTGATGGGTCTCGTTTTGCTTTTAGCCAACGGTGCGTATGATGTACATGGAAAAATGCTGAAAGGCATTCTCAAATAGAATCAAATAGCCTGGCAACGAGCAGAAAATGCCAGAAGCATTGCCAAACAACTGCAGCTGGACATCAGCACAGCAGTAACAACAAAAACTTGGGATAGTTCAATGTGTGTGTAACTGTGTGTGTGTGTTTATTTGCCAGCGGCAGTTGGTACACTTGAATGTTTATAATTTTCAATTTCTGTTTTATTTTTGATTTTGTTGCTTGTTGTTTGTTGTATCCCTTCAAATCGTTCCATGCTCGATGCTTTTTGCTGTCGAGCAGATTCAATTTAGGGACACGCCCCATTCCTGACACTTTGCCAGCAGCTGTTTTGCGCCAGGATGTGCTAGGATATGCCAGCCAAGCAGCTACTAAATCGTTTATATATTTGCTTTGGTATTTTTTTAGTTTTTTATGCTTTTGCCCTCATCTTTTTGCTGTTGTGCTGGCCAACGATTTGAGCCCTTTTCTTGACTGTTTTCTTATTGAAATTCAATTTGCTGGAGTTTCATTTTTTGCTCGCCTCTCTCGTTGTGTTTTATTTATTTATTTTTTTTCTTGCTCTGTCAATCTTAATGTACTATATACATATAGAAATACATAAACATAAAACATGTGTGTTGTAGTTGTGTACTGTAGATTTTGTTGTTGTTCATCAACGCCACAAACTCAAGTTGTTTATTCCTTGTTATATTTAACCCTTTCATGCAATTTAAACGATTTGAGCAATTTATTGGGTTTTTTTTTGTTGCCACATTGTTTTGCCCTCGAGACTCAAGTGGAGATTGCATTGAAATTGAATTTGTGAGTGTTTCAGTATTTTCAGATCAATCTTCTGGGCTAATCTCGTCACTGAAATGATGCCCCCACTTTCACTCTCTCTCTCCTTCTGTTTCCCTGCCAAAATAGGTGCTCGGTCTTTCTCAATTGCATGCTTCCGCAGGACATTCTCTTATTTGCTTACTCGTATTGTCACGCAGCTACAGAATTTGTCATTTATCAATTTAGTTTGACAGTCGATTTCTTTTCAAATGGAACCAAAAACTAGTTGACTTTTGTGTATATTCCATGTGGCCAGAAGGCAATGGGTGGCAAGTAGGGGCAGCTAGGGTGCACCACCTGTGCCATCGTATTCAAAAACTCAATGTTGTCCGCTTCCTGTTGTGGCATGTGCAATACATACCATACAAAAAAAAGTAAATAAGAAAAAAATGAAAGAGATTGATGTTGGCAAATAGAAATAGAGTCCCAGTGAGTGGTATTACCATATTCTAGTCAAATCACAATCACAAACCTGTCCACTAGAAGCTCTTCAATCAAAATCAGACAATTTGAATGATACTTTAGCCAAGGAAAATGAAATTCGGTTGTAGTTACTGCTAAAATAAATTGCACTAAAGCTAAAAGCAGCTTAAACGTTTGGTTTTAAGCCATAAAAATGAAATCTTTAAGTTAAGCTATTAAGCTGAATGTAAGCAGTGTATTTATTTGTGTTGTTTTTGTTGTTTAACTTTCGCTGATTGATGTTTTTATCAGTGACAGTGCTGTAATCATTCTTAATCAGCTTCAAGAGTTGACATAATCCATCAATTTTACTTACCAACGCCGCTTGTCTAAAGAGTTGTTTTACTTCATTTAATGAGGAATTTAATGTCTGTTAGAGGCTTTAAAAGTGACTTAACGTGTCTTTATAAATTGGCATTAAAAACGGTTTTTAAAGAAAGCTCATTCCAAATATTCTACTGAATGGATAGCAGTTTTTTTTGCACATGGTTTTAAAGCGCGTTTATTCGATTTGAATACGGTTTTGCCTGGCCGAAAGTCAACAGCTGTTGGCCAAAAGAAAAGCCAAAGGAAGAGCGCAGCTGAAACGAAATAGAAACAGAAACAAGAGCAACAATTAATTTCGATTCTGATCAACTGATGGACGCTGTATTCACGGCAACTGCTCCATTTGACTGCTGGAGTGGGCGGCGTGAGGCGTGGCAGTCCGCTGGTTTGTCGTGTCATTTGTCGCGTAGTTTTTTTTTTTTTTTTTTGGCAAGTCTGTCTAAAACTCACAAAAGTGTTGGCAGAATTTAATAGCTAAAGGTTGCTTGGTATAGGCAAGTTGAGCAATTTGGCAGCTATAGCTACGTTTTGCACACTGTAGGCCAAAACGAACAGCACTGGCATCCAATCACAAACACACATTCACCTTTCTGAACTTGGTTGTGCACTTTCAGGCGCCTGCTATGCGGAGAACGGCCAGACCTACAACATAGGCAACTACAATTCCCATTTGCGTTTCAATCAGAGCGGTTCGCCGTATTTGCTGTACGAGGAGGGTGCAAACTGCGATTCAAGTGGCCGACGTTGGTCGACAAAAATTGATTTTGTTTGTGCGTACAATGGGACAAAGGGCACTGGAGCCACAGATGCCGTGCACATAATCGAGGACTCCAATTGTCAGCTGTTAATTCAATATGAGACACCTCATGCCTGTCAGGAGCAGATAAAATGCAAAGCAAGCGTTTTTGTGCGTAGTTCCGTGAATGATCTTGAAAACGACAGCGTTGAAGTGGTAGATCTAACACCGCTCATTAATGACGTTAAGAACTACGAGGCACGCATCGAGTTAACATCGAAAGCGGCAGAACAATTACCCAAGAACACAAAGGTGAGTTCTTGTTACCATGATTTGTGTCCTTTTCCGCTCTTACTCATTGTGTGCCTTCTTTTTGCAGTTCTTTTTGAATGTGTGCCGACCATTAGTGCCGGAATACCAATTAGGCTGCGCTGGCGGCTCAGCAGCTTGTATGGCCAAAATATCGAGTAAGGGATCGCCCGAGGAGGAGCAGGTAAGTAGCAGACAAAGCGGCTTATAAGCTTAACTTTGCCGATTTTACGTATGTGTACCTGATTCGAGTGTGTGTTTGTGTGTGTGTGTGTAAATGTGCGCGTGTGTGTATGATATAACACCTAATTGGCACCAATTTCCCACTTCACATTTACCAGTTGGCATTCATATGTGTATAAGTTCATGGTAAATGCCTCAATTTGAGGCCGTTAAGCCATTTGGCCAAATGCCCAAAAAATTGTGGCGCCATTCATGCATTAAATATGCTGCAAATCCAATTGCTAAGCTCTACTCCACTACATTCCACTCCATACAATGACCGCTCTTTGCACAGTGACTGACCAGAGTGGATTTGGTTACTTCATTAGGCCAACTCCCAAGTTACCATCTCTGCGCTGGCATCTCTTCCAGCCGTTGACAACTGAACTGAGTTCTTAGTCGACTAAAACTCGTCTAATGCCACAAATTGTGAGAATGTCCAGTTTTCCCAATTTTACCAGCTCTCGCTACCCGTTATTCCCTCTTTTAGTCGAGCTGTTTGCTTCTGTGCTTAAATACTTAAGCCCACAAAAGTATGCAATGAAATTCGCTTGAAATGAGATTTCAACTCATGCTACAAAATGGCCGCAATTTTTGCTTTTTGTTTGTTTTGAGCAGTTGCGAATGTGTATGTGATTGCGATAATTGCACACAAAAAGCTTTCTTTTTGTCTGTTAGCTGCAAACGCTGGTGAGATTTCTAAGAGCTGAGCAATTTAACTCGTTTAGATAAGTGAATATATGTTGATTTTGTGTTTGTTTTTCTTAAAAACAAATTTGTAAATGCTGTTAATGTGACTTTTGCCTTAAACTGTGTAAAAGACAGCATTTTAATTAAATCTAATAAATCGATGTACAAATTGCAACTTGGATAGTCAAGCAAGGGAATGTAAATACCCGAAAGTTTTTATAAAATTCTATTAGTTTCATGTTTCTTAAACAATTTATTAATATTAAAGACCAATATAAACTATAAATTCATTATGATGGACTATTAAGTTTTTTTTACGAGTCTTTAACAACGCATAACTCATCAAATAATGAAAGTCAGTTTAAAAATTCCTATTGATTGTGTGCTACAGTTTTCTTCAATTTACTTGTCACTGATAAATCTCTTGTACAGTATTTTTGTGTCACAGATAAAACTGTTTCCGCTTTGTCTCTCTACTTCTTTCCCTCCGTTTTGTGCCCTCTTCCTTTTGACTTAAAAGCCGTAGTTCAGAATTTGTGGCATTGGAAAGCGACTCTTATGCAATTATTATGTGAATTATAATGCTATCGCTGATCCTGTGGCCTGTGAAGTGCGTATCCTGTGCCAAAGGCGACTTTCATGTCCTTTCCCGCCGCGCTTCTCAGCTCTCCATTGATTCAACAGAACTTTTATCACATGCCGAGAGCAAAAACGTTGTTAAAGTTGTTACAAAAAAAAAAAAATTATAATCACGTACGCGCTGAAAATGGCGTGGCCATATGTTCGCAGGGAGTAGTGTGGGGAGGCAGTGAGGGGACGTTGAGGAAATATTTGTGTACGAAACGCAAGGCAAGGCTAACAGACGTAACGTAACGCCGCATAACGTAAGGCAGGAAAAAGAGAACGGAAGGATATGGCAAAATGTGGCTATGGCGTTGACGATGGTGTAAAAATACACACACACGCATATAGGTGATATACATATGCATATATAACTGTAAAAACAGCTTTTAGCGACCAACAGGCATCAGTGGTTAAACCCCCAAACGTCTCTCTACCCACTCTCTCTCACTCTCTGCCTTTGCGCTGGTTTTTAT
The DNA here is from genome assembly GCA_035047505.1 of Drosophila parthenogenetica. Lineage (NCBI taxonomy): Eukaryota > Metazoa > Arthropoda > Insecta > Diptera > Drosophilidae > Drosophila > Drosophila parthenogenetica. Next base: position 8,693,416 of record JAWNPM010000183.1, read on the forward strand.
TCAACCCAATCCAATTCAATTCAAGCCTGCAGCTTGGAAAGATTCGTGTGTGTGTGTGCGACGTGCTGTGCAGAACATTTCCGGCTTGCGGTAGAATGACAGTAAGAGAGGGACAGTGATTGTGTGGGGGAGAGAGACAGAGGGTTGGCCAGCAACTGGGGGGCAAAAGTGCCGTCGGCTTTGTTTGCATGCCGCTGGCCCAGAAATAACGTAGCCATGGTTATATATATTTTTCTAAAATTTATATTGCTTTATTTGCACATACACACAAAACGAAAGAGATGGAGTGTGTGCAAGAGACACAGAAAGAGAAAGGGAGGAGGAGAGAGACTGGGGCCTGCTGTTGACATTTGCGCCACGTTTTGCATTTTGAAAATGCTCCGTTTTCAGCGCATTTTCGTGTGCGGAAACGGAAATGTGCTGCTAGCTGCTGACGCGCACTTGAACGAACGTGCAACTCCTTTAACCATCCCTCCCTCCTCCTCTCATCACACTCTAAGACACTCCTGCAACACCCACACAAGCAGACACCCTTCCCATGTATAGACTGTTGTCAAATGTCGAATGCCGTTTGGCTTTTTCTTCAGATTTAGCTCTTAGCATTTTTGCCGAGATATTCGTATTTTAATGTGCTGCCAACTGCATATCCTTAGACGACATATATATGTATACGATATATATCCTTGGGCTGCAGCTGCTGCAACCTTTTCATTCATTGGCTTGCCCCAATTTGACACTCTGCCATCCGATCGAGTCTCCAGTTACGCGTTTCGATAGCTCATTGTCATGCAACGTCTACTTGCTGCAAATTTGTCTCTGGCATGTGACTGGCATGTCAAGTATGCCAACCTGTTAATAGGCATCCCAAGAATTCCACAAATTTAACTAAAAATTGCTTAGCAAACACCAGAGTTTTTTCTTGCTTGCTTTTGCCACAGAATTCAAGAATTTTTTTTACTGAGAAAATATATGTAATTGGAGTATTTTGCATTATTAACACGCACCACAAAACTGTGAGATTTGTGGAAATTTAAGAAAAATAAAATTCATTACAAATTGGAGCTTAAATTAACAGAATTTTCTGTACTTTTGTGGTATCCAAAATGACTATAAATTGACTTAATAAAATTAGTCTCAGTTTTCTGTGAAAATTTACAGCAAGTTTTAAACTGAAAGTATATTAATTTATTATTATTTGTGTCATATAAAGAGATTAATTGTTTCCAAACGTCACTGCCAATTTCTGCCCTTCACTTATCATTCTAAAAAACCATAAATCATATTTACAAAAACCACTTTTCCTAGTGGAAAATGGTTATTTGAGTGAGTTTTTTTAATGTCTTTAATGCTACAATCTTTTAAGAAATTATGCTTGTCTTTTGTTAGGCTTTCATTGTGTGTTTTTGTGTCTGTGTGAACTTGTCTCAATTGTGGGCGTCTTTGTGGCGAGCCTTGAGACAGGACTGAGTGACGCCACAGGACATTTGATGCTCACGCATGCCACAAGTCTGGTTAAGTCTTTTTTCAAACCAAACGCTGAAGTTGCACAAATCTTTATTGCTTTTCAGCTAAAGCTTTTGCGCTTTGTTTTCAACCCAAAGGAAAGTATCCTTTTGACCTGTTTAACATGAAACTGGCAAAGGGATATCGATTACACTTCCCATGAAGGACGCAATCTTAACATAGTTCGCTTTATTCTAACGGACAACGAAGAACATGCTCTTATCAGTGCTTATCAGCTCTTATCATTCTGCTTAATTTGCAGTTGCAGCTGATTTATTTAAAAATATTGGACTAGGACTTGGACTTGGACTTTTAATTACAGCTGAAATCCGAACATGGCTTAAACTTTCATTTTACGAGTAGTTTGCGCTCTGAGCTCAGCCAAAACAACTTGGGAAATTGTTTTTCTTTTCTTTTTTGTTCTTCCCTTTTTTTGTATTTTTTTTAAATAGAATTTCACTTTGCTTTTCTTTTACAACTTAGTTATTTGTATCTGCAAACAATTAAGTTGCCTGCCCTTGGTTTGTTTGTTGCCATTCGCTTTGTCCAGTCGTCGCTCTTATGAGCCAAAAAAGAAAAAAAACAACAAAAGTTTACAGAACTTAAGAAAAGAAAATCAGGAAAATGCGAAAAAATAAAAGGAAAATATATAAACAAGAAGAGAGAACAGGAAACATAGACAATCATGGCACTTTTGTGCTCCGGTTTGTGCTTGTTCCAATGCGATAAGAAAGTTTTTCAATAAATTTTTGGAGAAAACTGAACGCAAGTTACTCAAAAGTTGCCATCTTTAGCTTCAGTTACCGTTAAGCTGATAAGCTGGCGCCAGTTTGTCTCCTTTCCCCTTCCCCTACCGCTCTTCACTGGCCCTACTCTCTGCAAATTTCCTTAACTATATCAAATGCTAATGAGGATTGCCTGTTGAAGGACATTCCATGATTCAACTTGTTTGCTGACGCCGCATTAGTTCAGATTTTGAGTTTTCAATGGATTTTCAATGCTGGAGGCAAGAGGGGAGTGTTGGGGCTGCCAGTTGGGTTGGAGAGGAAAAAACTGTCAGCTAGCGAAATGGTTAGCAATAAATAATAGAGCAAACTGCTTAAACCTTGCCTGAGCTGCATACGAAATGAGATGGCGCCGTCTGCCACCAGTGGCTAATACGTTTAAGATGAGACGACAACATGTGCAACGTTTGCCATTCTCATCTTCAACCTCATCTCCAACCTCATCCTCATTGCCATCGCCATCGCCTTTGCCGTCGCCATCGATGTCGCCTGACCCGGGCATAAATCTTGTGCACTCGCTTCACGTTGGACATTAAGCGCACGTCTCCGTCTAAATGGCCAACTGGACAGCTGGCCAACTAGCTGTCTGCTTGCTTCCCACCTCTTTCCCTTTTCTTTCCTCCTTTGCCATCAACTCTTCTTCATCTAATACTAACAGTGTTTATGCCAAAAAAAACAACTGCAGCAGCTGAAGCTGCATTTCACTAGCCAATATGCCAACATCCCACTCGGAACTTCTGCTGTATTCGCCGTACTTTAATTAAAATTTAAAGCGTGTTGCGAATTTCCTGTAGCTAAGAGAGTTACATACTGATCCTACAATCTCTGCAGTAATCAGTTTAACTTATTTGCCTCATATCTGAGTGAACTGAACGTGTACTTTAATTATAATACGATTCCACCTGTTCTGCTGCGTGATCTGTCAGCATATTAGTCAGTGAGGACAACAAGTTTAAACATAAAGATTATACGGACCGTGGGCTCTTAAAGCTAGTAAAGTTTGTTCTGGTTTTTTGGCCCAATCAATACAGTTTTCTGTGCCAAAAGTCCTACAAGCACCGAAATCAGTCTCTGGTAGGAATAGGCCACGAGAGAATGAAGCAACTGATTCAAACGCGTGCTGTTGGGACGTGGGAGGGTTGCCACAACGCCTGCTGAGCGCACGGAGTGTTTCCACAGCGCCTGTTGCAATTGAAGTGTCATTGAGCAGGCGACAAAAAGGTCGATCATTGAGCAATTTGCACAGCTAATGTCTCGGCAGGGACAGTGAAGAGTTTTTTGTTGGCTAGTCTTGGACATGCCTGCGAGGGTTGCTATTAAACTTACATTAAATGCAAACGAAACTATATAACTTAATGAAATACGGTTATTAGTAATAAGCAAAGTCTTAAACTAAGAAATATTCATTTGATAGTTCCGCTCAAAGCATTGTAAAAGACACAATGTACTTAATTTGTTTACTCTTTAAATTAAAATGATTTGAGACTCATGTACTTAGTTGAGTCTATTATGTAGATTTCAGTCAAATCAGAATCAAATTAACAATGATGTACATATCCCACTTAGCTGTTGAGTACTGTACCTTTGTCGGCTGACTAAGGAAATCTGTGAATTGCCAACCATTTCGTCCACTTGTCGCTTGTGTCAGCAGGGACTTACTGTGCTGGAGTTAAAGGGTGCAAAAGGGGACCAAAGTGGTCTAAAAGGGGTCACCGAGGAGAGTATGAGGGTCATTGTCTGCCAACCATTCGAATGGCGCTTATCGTTTCATCGTTCGCAATGTTATCATCGATGTGTTGGGACCAATCGAAAGCATGTCCTGTCCAGTTGGCTTAGTGTGCTACTGGCCACAACATCAACTGCACCAGTAAGAGGGAAATACATATGTGAGAGAGACGCAGAAAGACAAAACGTAAACGTGGCTATGATTGAGATTTCAAGTTATTTGCGGCAATCTCAGTCATAAAGTTGAACACGTGTTTGGTCACTCACAAAACGAGTTACTGACATGCCAAAGGCACACACACAAACAGAGAGACACATACACACACACATTCCATTCTTCCATTTTTCTGCTTCCGTTTTAAAATGTTGCTTCTCTTTCAGAGCCTTGGATTTCCAATGTATCAGCTGTCGGCCATCAACCGCACAACCGCTGAGCTGCTCTACTTGAGGGGTGACCCCTGTCCCACCGATAAGGGCATGAATCTGTCCACGCGCATTCACTTCACCTGCAATATGCGTGCAGGACGCGTAAGTATTCCATGAGGACGGTACACTGTGCAAAATAAATGAAGGTTAACTTATGTTTGTGGTTGAAGAAAACAAATTGTGTTTTAAAGACATTAGTGAACTCTGTACTTTGTCTAACTTCAGCAGTTGTTTCTTTTGCTAACAGTGCATGTATTTCACTATTCACAGGGTCAACCGTCGCTCACCTCCATTGATGACTGCCACTATCACTTTGACTGGGAGACGAGCGTCATTTGCCCGCCACATGAATGCACTTTCAGCGAGGATACATGTGAGATTGTTCAGGATGACGCTGGCATGCGGTTTAACTTCAAAAATGCCTCTTTCGGCACTGACGGCAAAGTGGAGGTGAGTTTTCTCTATTACCACAATAATTTTAGCTTTTAACATTCTTTTGCTTTTCTACTTTTTAACGTTTAGATCGAGTTTAATAAGCAGAAAGTGGCAATTGATGTTTGTGGCGCGCATCGTAAGGCCATAACGGACTATTCGCAGGATCTGGTGAATCTGTTCTTCACACACGATCTGCCCGGTTGTGGCAAAGAAAGTGAGTATTTAATTAGATTAATTCAGTTTGTGCACATTTTACGCTTTCTTTTTCGTCTTCAGAACTTGTTTCTTGTCGTTTGATGCTTCCGTCTCCGGTTCCGCTTCCCTTTCCGTTTCCACATCCGCTTCCGTTTGCACTTCCGCTGGCGCAACACGCGCATTTCCGGCCGCCATTTTCGTTTTTCGCCCATTTTCTTAGCAGTTCCCTCTTTTTTTTTGGTGATACTTTGGCTTTTAAAGCTGCTCTCGGAAAATTACAAAATCGCATTAGAATTGGCGCACAGCCCAATGCACTTCCTTTTCGCTTATCTGTCAGATCCTTCCTCCACATCCCTCCAAGCACACAGAAAACACACACATACACACACACGCCGTCCGCTTTCAATCCTCTTGACAATGTTTTTCGTCTTTTTGTTGCCCGCTTTTGGGCGCCACTGCTGCAACTGCGACATTTTTCACGCTGCGCTTGTCGCCATTTTGCGCTTTTTCCTACTGTATTTTTTCACGGTTCTGCCATGTTTTCTCTAAACCCAGCGTTTAACAAGTGTAAAGAGTGTACTATACAGCTAGAGGCGTGGCTTATTATGTAAATATTTTTAATCCGCTTTTAAAACTAATGTGTCTAGGGAAATCAGTGGCTTTAGTAGCAAGAGACTTTTCTAATCCCCAATTTTTAAAGCAGAAGCTTTCTTTAAAGAGTCATATTAAAAATAAACCCAAAAAATTCTTCCTAGTTTATGTACAGGGTGTGCACAAGTCCAGTTCTCCAACAATTACCTTTCCTAAATGTCCTTTTTTGCTCTTATCTAAAAGCCTTTTGTGTCGGCTCACCGACTAAAACGCAAAACACTTGAAATTATCAAAATAGACAACGGAGCAAGATAAAAACTGCACAAAAAAGACAAAAAAAAAAAAATACTAAACAACAAAAAGTTCGTTGAGATAATGCGGTGAAATAATCTTGCTGCAAATTCGTGAGTATATATATGTGTGTGTATACATATATATATATATTTTTTTTGTTGCTGTCTCAGTTTTTACATTCTTTATGCCATGTCCCTAGTGTCTCTGCTGTTGCTGCATTCGAACCATGAATATTTAAAGGCCCACACACACAGCAAATAAAAAAAAAACAGCCGCCTAACGGCTGGCAATGAATTTTATTGGCACTAAAAGTATAAAAAAAGAAAAAAGTTTGCTATTAAAACAGCGTTGCCCGAATTTGTCAGGCTAAAATAGCAAGATCTGTATAAGAAGTGAACAGAAATTGCCAAAATTTGAAGTTTTATGAAAATTTATTAAATGATGTGATATTTAATTTGGGTTTGAACTTACTCATTATTTTGATTGCAATAAATTGATCGTCATGTTCATGAGTCCGAAAAGGTATACTTATAAAACAAAGTGTGAACTGTCGCTATAAAATAGCTAAAATGTCAGCACTGCTATTAAATAAAACTTTTTTGTTTAGTCTGCTGTTATCTGGCCAATAAAAGTGACAATTTAATTATGACAACATTCCATTCTCGCCCATAACAATGTGAGAGTATTAAAAAACTCGTTTTGGGCCACTTTTGGGATATGGCTGACAATCTGTAAGCGATCAGACAAATCTAATGTGCTCACTGACATGCGAAATGCAAAGTGAATGGTTTTGGGACGAGTGAAGTTTAAAGCCCGTAACCCAAAATCCTTTTGTGTAAGCTAGAGATGGGCACTGAGCTAAAGGCCCTTAAGCCTTTTTAGAAGTATTTTCTGGGTGGGTCTGAAATACTTTATTTAGGCATTCACTTCAGCCTTCAAAGGATTTTACTAATACTGAGCTTTAGACGGTTTCATATTGAAATTCATTATTTTTAATTTATAAAAACATATAATTGTCATGGAGTAGATTTGATTTTGTAACCGTGATCAGTCTAAAAAAAGTCACGATGTCATCTCTTATTCAAACAATATACAAACACACCCATAAACACTCGCACCCATACGCAGGATGTCGTGCTGTGCATTTGAACGACATCAACAACAGCAGCCACAAAAGGCTAAAACTTCCTCCTATCCCACATATTCGTGCTCAACTCTATATCGTGCGGCTTTTGTTGTCGTCTCCAGTGATAATTATTTTTGGCTTTTATGTAATAACTTTGCTGCATAGCCTCATTTCTGTCGCCCGTAGTTTTTGTGTGAGTTGTGTATGTGTCTGGGTGTGTGTGTGTGTTTTTCCGGACAAAATGTGATAAGGATTCATTTAAGCATTGTTTTAGTTGTTGCTGTGCTTGTTTTTCGGTCAATTAAAAGTAAAATGCCGTTTTGGCTTTAGTAGAGCATCCTTAAATCTGGCTTTCATCATCGGTTTTCCCTTTTTTTTTTTTACTTTTTCATTAGGGTCAAGTTTGGTATGATTCGTTGTGTGGTTTGAACTCTGCTAATTAAAGCCTTTCCCTTTATTTTATCTATTTTTAACCGCAAAATCTGTTTTATTTTAACTTTTAATTGCAGACATAATAAATGTACAGATGCGTCTGATATGCAGCAACCAAAACAACAGCACCTACACCATTACAAATGTAAGTAGACTATATAATTTATTATTATAAAGATTTAAATCGCTTTAAACGACCGGATAATGCAGATTTTTGATAAAGAGTTTTATATGCTTTGCAGAAAAAAATACTTATAATGGAGCTTGAGTTCATTCACAGACGATCAAACTAAAACAACATATTTTTATTACAAAATTTTGGCTTTAAAGCTAACACCAATTTTATTTTTTTCAATAAATTATTCAAGCGCCGTAAGAGGCTTTGTATTTACCTTAGGCTTATGAGCTTGTGAATTCGTAGCTGTCAAACAGTTCTGCCATTTTAGAGTATAAATAGAGAATACTGTTGGTTATAAAGTTAGCTATTTTTGCCATTGCTATTTTAGTGGCCAGTCTTTGACTGAAATTGGTTTAAAACTAAAATTCTTTCTTTTATAAAGCTAGCCTTTTTCGGCTGTTTAATTTTAGCAACACTACCAATCTTTTCTTAGGAAAGAAATATATTTTAGCTTATACTTTTTATCTATTTGCTAATCTGCTTAAAATTTCCGGTTTAAGAATTTAAAAATTCAGAAATTTTTCAACTTGTAATCATGGAAATAAATAACTTGCTTTGCCAGAAATACTTTATAAATGCCAAGACAAGTTGTGAGTTAAGGGTCGTGAGTGAGGTTAAGGGTCGCTGAGGGTGTTAAGAACAACAAAAAAAAGTGTAGCATACATTTGTGCGCTCAAGGAAAAGCGCATTAAATTGACACACTTTGGAGACTTTGGAAGACGCAGTAAGGCGACAAGCCTCAAGTGGATTTAACATACATATTTTTTGCATATGTGTGTGTTTGTGTGTGAGTGTGTGCAGTCCAAGGAGTTTTTCATTGTGTAAAGTTTGTCAGAGCGGGGCAAAGAGCAAAGCGGAATCTGTTTCAAAGTGAAAACGTATAAGAAATATGCAGAAAAAGGCCGCACGTTGTGGCAACTGGGCGCAAAACAATGTGGCAGGTGTCCTTTGTTATGCTTACCACTTGGCAAATCCGCTTTGCCATTTGTATTTGCTGTAGTTGTTGTTGCCGCTGCTTTTCTGCCTTTCAGCAAAAATGTTGCCCACCAGCAGCAGCCTGTGCCATTTTGCTACCATTCTCGCTTTCTTCGTGGTGTCTGTTGGTTTTACATAGTTGTAGCCCGTGCTTTTAGCCGTTGGGGCTTGCTATTGTTTTGGCCAAAACCTTTGTTGTCTTAACAATCGCTGCTAAAAATGCACGTGCCTGACTTGTTACAGCGAAAACATGCTGTTGTCCCTTTTCTTTGGGGTCTTGGCCTTTTGCTCCTGTCATTTGCCTCGGATCGTAGATAACGCAGCGGTTTTTTAGCTCTTCTTCTCTGCTCACGCTCAGCTGCAGTTTTCCTTTTCATACGCAAAGTCCATTAAAAAATGTGCCACAACGGGGTATATTGTGTTGGTTACAATGTATGTCACAAACAAATGAAGCCATGTGTTCAGGTTTCAGCTGCTTTTAAAGCTGTGACTGGCAAGTGTTATTGACAGCTGAAGAAATATTTAAATATTTGCATAAAAGTAAACCAGACACAGGGCATTTCTTAGTCATGTGCACTCGTTTTAATCGCACTCCAGCTGCTTTTATTTTGTAATTTATTTATGTTGCTCTTTTCTTTTCTGTTTCCTTCTTTTCTTTTCCTTTCTTCTCTATTGCTTTTATCATCAGCAGCTGTTTTGCCTTTCGCTGCGTTTTAACTGCAGTCGCTGCTCTGATTATAATTCTAATTAGAGCAATATTAATCAGAAGTTAGTTAACGCTGCGTTTCTTAATCAGCTTTTGCCTGGCAAAACTTCTAATTAGATTTCGCTGAAATTGTAATGAATTAAAGGCATTTTCCATTGTTATTTTGTCATAATTTAGATCAATTTTCTTGCATCTGTTTAAGTAAATTAATTCAATTGTTTAGTTTCGCGCAAAAGCAATTTCTAAATTGATTTTGCGTGAACATATCTATAGATAAGTGTTCGTATATATGTTTGTGCGGTGATGCAACCGCATGTTGCAGCAAAATTGTCAATTTGCAGCACGTTGTAATTAGTGGTTTGTGTTCGACGTGTGTTGCAACTTTATTAGCCTGGTCCGAAACATGCCAAAAATGCAGCAATTAGTGCCTGAGGTTTAACAAAACACACCCAAATCCACAGCAACACCCCAAATACACACACTCATACACACACATAGAGATCCAATAACCGGCGTAGTCCATTACGCACAAATTGCCAAAGGAGACGCCATCAGCAATTGAAAATATTTGCCTGTCCTGTTTGTCGGTAGGCTCTCAGTTGTTTTTGTATCCTGTAGTCGATAAATATCCGCATCGGGGTTATACAGAGTTATGACAGTTTATGTAACCAAATGAGTAGGATGCGTTGTCTTTCGAGAGAGAGATTTTTTAAAAGCGTGCAAGCGTCTTATTTAGTTTTTAACCAATTAAAAAAGTATAATTTTAAGTTCATTTATATCAATTAAAGTTTGACGTAAATAAAGCTCTGGTTGAACTTTATAACAGCGAAAGTTAGTACTTAACTAACGCAAGTTTTGAGTAGTAAAAAAGTGTTTTCTCACAAAGGAGTCTTGTAGATGCTATTAAATGAGTATACAAATAATTGAAATTGTTTATGTTCTTAGCTTTTCTTAGCTGTTCTTTTCTTTTTCCCTCCTTTTTTCGCCTGGCAGATACTTTTCACTTCAATAAGTAACTAAATGTAAATGCCCTCAGATTTTGATTCCTTTTCTGTATAAATTACCTAATAAATTGCATATTTACTTTTAAAACTACAGGATATCTGTACGTTGTTTATTATTATGTAAATCATGCTTTATACTTGTTTTTTCAGTACTGCTTCTGATGCGTTTGTTGTTGTTGCCTTTGGACTGTTTGTGCTGGTTAAACAGTCAGGCGATGGCGACGTGCTACACTCAGTTTAGTTGTATTTACTAGTAGTTAGTAGAGCTTGTTGCACTCACACTCACACTCGCACTCGCATGTGGCACAAACCAATTGACCCAAATTTAAACCAGTTCACAAATAGCTGCAAGCTACTTTTAACCAGAGAACGTTGTCGCATTCGGTCTGAGAGTCAGTTAGGTCAGGTCAGGGAAAGGTAATGGGTACGAACCCGAAAGGAACAAGGGATTTCTGAGGGGCAGTGGGAGGAGGGAGTGGCACGCATGAGTTGACAGCGATCGACCTGCTTACAGATGTTGCAGTTGTCTGATTGCCGTTAATTGCATTGCTTTGCATTACACACCTCATCCAGGTGTTATTAATTTAATTTCTTTGTCAAGCATACGTAATTTCATTTGAGTTCATAGAAGTGTCACCCCTCCCCTGTGTCCATTGGCTATTTGTTAAACATTTCATGCTCAATTAACTGTTTGCAACAAGTGGCAAGTTATCCACTTTGACTGCCAAACCAGGCGTGTTCAGTTGAACAATTAAAAAATCTATACTGGTCATAAGTTGGGTATGTTCATGTTAGATTAGTTGAATTGCAATTCAACTGAGCCATAAATTTTAAAATTCTAAAAATAATTAAACACATTGTCAACGCTTTAATCCAATTATAATTAAATACGTCAACTAAGCGGTTAGAGCACAATTTTTTAAAGGAATATTATGTTTAGTTCTGTAGATTGCTTTCGTGACTAGCTCTAAAAGTGGTTTAGACTAAACGTGACGCAGAGTTAGCAGTCTAGTGTTGTCCTGTGCTTAAAAAATAGGCAAAAGCTCACTTGAAATAGCTAAGAAAATTGCTTAGCTTGTTATACTACTCAAAAGTAATAAATGGTCAATTGATGAACTTTAAGTGCTCATTACTCAAGCAAATCAGATGCTGTATGAAAAAGTAATACCTTTGAGAACTCTGGACAACTAGAAAAATTGTTTGTAATCAATGTTTCTGCTATTTGGGAAATTTGCGAATTTTTGCAAAATTTTTTAATGTTACCCCTTTACATTATTGTCAAAAATTATTCACAAATTTTTTATTTGTAATTTAATTTCTAATGAATTCGATCAATTTTTTTAGTGCTTTCAAGTTCAACAAGGTATATCAATCTTAAATTGGTAGACCGAATCCATAAATATTCCATATCAAAATTGCATAGTATAGGGCCTGATTCTGAGCAAAACATCTATAAATCAAGTCTCCTTCAATAATGTTTAATAAGTTGCATTCTACTATGCATATCTTTTCGTCTAAGAAATCTTCTGTTGAGCGCTTTATTCTGTAGCTGTATTATCAGGCGTACGAAACCTAAAAATCATACGAATGTGTCAAAACTAGCATAATGGTTTTGATATACAGTCTTACTTTATATTTTAGTTAGTTTGCCATTTAAACACAACTTTCCAGCACTGGCAATTATTGCTATAAAATAACTAAAACAGCATCACTGCTCTCAACTGATTGAAGTCTTAACTTCTAGACAATTTCAAACAAATTCGGTAATAAACAACTGCTGGAAACGCTGCACACTGCACTGGCGACACTTTTGAAGTTGTGTAGTTTTGTGTAGTTCTGTTGTCTTGTTATGTTTCGTTATTCCGGTTTAACGTTTTTGTTGTGTCTTGGCCAGCTGGTGGCAGCATTTTGGTAACAAAAGGCAGAGCGTGAAGTTGCCTGCGCTGTCGGAAAATTAGCGATTCAATGAAATGGGATTTTAAATGGCTGCAAACTTTTTAATGCGTCTAGCTGCTGTCCACAGAGTCCTTGGTGTGTTCGGTGTGCTGGTTGTGCTCGGTGTTCACGGTGTCCTGGCGGTCCACGGTGTCCTGGCGGTCCACGGTGTCCTCGACATGTTTTAGTTTTGTGTCTGGGGCGGCGCCACGGCCGGGTGCACGACCCGGGACATCGACAAAGTTGTGTGCAACGCGAGTTTTTGCCACTTGCCAGTTGCAGCCGCGGCAAAAAGTTTTTAAATTATGCGCACATTTGCACTGCCTTCAATACCCCCGCTTACCCCTCTCTTTCCCTTGAGCTGGCTCGTTCTCTGTTGCCGGAAATGGTCTTTGGCCGAAAGTGTTACACGCAGCGTGCAGCCGGACGGAAGGCGTGCCCTGGAGTGGGCTACGAGTTGCTAGTTGCAAGCAGTTGTTGCACCACCACAGTTTGCCGCCCTTTTGTAAATGCCATGGGCAGCACTCGTGATACTTTTAGCTTTTACTTGAGAATTTATGTATTTTTCCAATATCAATTTATTTATTTATTTTCTTTTGCACTTAATGAACAAACTTTCTAATTACTAAACTGTGGTTTCTGTTGCTTTCTTTCTTACTTTAATGTAGGAAAACCAGTGTGGTTTGCTTTATGTACAGCGCACGCCAAGCATCTGTCAGTTTCTGGGCCTAAGTGTGCCACAAGATGAAGGCAGCAGCACCACAACAGAGTCGCCTGGCACCACAAGTAGTAGCAGTACTTCTACTACCACCACAACTACCAGCATGTCGCCAATGGGTAAGCCAACCGAAGCAGCTACAACTGCAGCATCTCTACCAGCTTCAATGCCGGCAGCTGTTCCCAGCCCAACGGCCTCCGTGGGCAGTAAGTTCAGCTCGCCAAGTGACCATATATTCTTAATACTATCATCTATCATTTGTTGTCATTTTTATAGCCATCATGGGAGTTATACTGTCGGTAACATTCTTTGTCGCATGCATGGGCATGTTTGCCTTCTCCCCGTCACGAAGGCAACGCGTGCGACGTCTCTTCCGACGCAGCAGCTCAGCGGTTCGCTATTCCAGGGTAACTATTACAAAACATAACTCAAAACATTTATTTCTACTTAAATTCTACTTTAATTTTATAGGTGCAGTCAAATGAGGAGGCAAATCTGCTGCTAGAACCCAACGGCGAGTTTACAGAGAGCGATGATGATATGCTACTCTAGGGCAAAGGATCTGAGAACAATTTCAATACCAGGCTGTGGCCGGCGGTGGTGCGTACTGATTGCTATTCAAAAGTTAACCAAGAGACGTTTAGGAAACTATTAAAAGACATGATAAATCCCAAAGTTTAGGAACGTTCAACACCAAAGACAAAAAAACTAATAAACAAAAACAAATGCAAGTGATTGTGAACTTAAAACCTAATAATAATTAGTAGAAAGAAAGAAAATTGATTGAGGAAAATAATAATAACAATAATAACGTATTATAAATAACTTACTTATGTACAATTCGTCGAAATGACAACGATGACAGAGATGCAGACCCAGTTAATGGAATTATATATGTATATGCCTAAACATTACTATTTATACCTATATATATACATAAATTATATATTTTATATACCTGCACTAAATATGTAAAGGCAAAATCCCCTTAACAACAATTAATACCGCATATATTTATAATATATATACTACGCCTAGCATATTTGTAGTTGACTCCAAAGAATTGCATAAGACAATTTGCTTTTTGAACTCCTAAAGTATTTTATTTAAACAAATATGTGAGCACTTAACTGCAGCATAACTTCTCTGTATAGCTAAATCTATTTTTAAATTTTTATGTTTCATGTTTGTTTTTGTTTCCTATTGTTTGTTTCCTGTATTATTTTTGTGCAACATGAGACTGGGGCAATATTTACTTAATTTTGTTTTGTTTTCTATTTGTTAATGTTACTTGAAATTTATTTTAGTTTTTAAGCCGTCTGTATAAACTATTCAACTTTATTAACTACGAAACAAAATGTACACCTACAAAAATATATATATGTAAAAAGATTTTGAGAAATAAAAAGGAAGATAATAAATATACAAATAATATTTCATTTATTGACAATTTATAAAATTGATTGCTTAATTTTTGAACGCTGCGATCTGCAGAGCTCAAAATCATTAGTTTTCTGACAGAAATACCAGGTCAACAGCATGATCAGCAGGTCGCACTGCAAGAACTATATAACATTAACCTGCTCTGTTACAGCTGCAGTAGCAGCTCTCGTTCCCACTGCTGTTATTGCTCTGCCGCTGTTAACTCTATCTGAGCGCGCTCTCCCGCTTAAAACTCTCTTTATGCATTTTCTTTGCTGTTTGTCCGCGGTTGCCCAAAGACTGCACAGAAAGCTCACTCTCTAACTGTTAATTGCTCACGCACACTACTCTCTTTAATTATTCTTTCATTAAATTCTTTTGCTTGCTGCTGCTTCCGTTCGCCTGGTGAATCAGCTGTGTGATTTAGCTGTACGCTGATGTGTTTTGCTAATTCACGTAGCCACTGTGATATACAGAAGTACCTGACCAAGAAAATTAAGAGTTAATCGTTATGCAGAGGTAACTCATCCTAACACTAACTCTTTGCCGTGTTTCTAGTAAATTCTGACGCTTTCTGTTATTAGTTTTTTATCTTCGCCAGCTGCTCTGTCGTTGTTTCTTACTGTGAACTTCTTTAACAGTCGATAACACCTTGGTATAAAAATGCACTTTGTTTTAATTTTAAAATATATTTTATTCATTGTATTTGTATACGTCATATACACAATTACATTCAATAGTTGTATGTATTAGTAAATGAGTGTGTCTGCATAAATTTGTAGGTACCTTAGGCAATACATTTCAGAGACATATACTTTACATAAGTGTATGTATGACATAGCTACTTACTTATATGATATTTTAATGCTAATTACATGAGTATATGCTGCTTGATGTATCGTATGTAATTCTGTATTATTGAAATTGTGAATTATATGATGTATATGTAATTATGCATAAAGTTGATATAGTGATGTAATATGTAGGATAAATATATGCCGTGTATGAAGTGCATACATTTGATAATATTTTCTCATTATAAAGTTTTCATTAAATATACTTTATTTCTGTGTTTTTTGTTTGAGTTTGTTTGTGGGAAATATTTATATAATCGATTTTAATTTTGATTTATTTACAGAGTATGTTTATTTTGCATGATTTGCGTTTCCTTTTAGATTTTCGTTAGCTGCCAAAACTTTGCATTTAATTTCGATTTTTTAGTTACATTCAGTACACGGCACAGTTTTTTTATATTCTACTATTTGGATACGTCATATGTATGTATATTGCGTGTGCATTACTCAATAGGCTTATAACGATAATAGATTGTACAAAATAAAGCTCAATTTGTTCAAAAGTTAACTAAAACTTGAGATTCGTGCAAAAGAGAACAAATTATAATTTAACAACAAAAAAATTGTAATTCATTTGTGTTGAAGTTTCTGTCGTTAAGCTTTGCGTGCGTGGACTTAAACATAAAGTAATTACACTAAATATAGTATTTAATAAGTATTTGATAAAAAATAGGTATAATAAATGTACAAATAATTACGCTGCTTATATTTAACTTACATAAATAACACTAAACAGAATGCTAAGCTCTTAAATAGCTTAAATTCTTACAGTTTTCTATGTTGTTGAATTTCTTTTTCTTTTTGTTGTTGCTGTTCTTTTTTCTTTTCCTTCTTTTTTTTTTATGTCAACAAAGGCCACATGAAATATTGAAAATTGAAAAATTTTCACCAATTTTGTGCACAGGATTTACCAGCAGAAAATTGCTGAATGCATTTCAAATATTTTAAAAACTATTCAGTCACACACACAATCACACTTACATTCACACACACATACAGTCTCACACATATTGTTACATTGAAATGAATATGAGTGCAATTAAAGTTGTTTGATTTTTGTTTTTTTGCTTGTGCTTTTTTGCTACTAAAATGTTGTCTAGGCTTTTATACATTCAGCTGGAATTGGAATTGGTCATAGCATAAGTGAGATAGAGAGAGTGTGAGAGAGATAGAAAGAGATGTGATTTCTACTTCTCGTTCTAATTTTTCCATGCTCGTACTCAATGAAACAAGAGCTCCTCATCGGGCTCCAATTTATGCCAATTCTATACGTCGCTCTGCTTGGCATTTGTGTTAATGATAAAGGCGCCATTGATGTGTCCATTGCCATGATGATGATGGTGATGATGATGTGCTTTGCCATTTGGCGCATATAGATTCGTTAGTCCATTGGTGGCATTGCCATTGCCAATCATGATGGCCGTATGTGGTGTGCCACCATTCAATTTGGCCACCAACGGATTTTTTGTGGTCTCGGCCGGCGGTGTGGTCAATGTGGGCGAAACTGGCGATGGCTTAATCAACTCCAGTTTGTCATCTGGCGAACGTTTCAGCAGCGATTTGATCAATGTACCATTACTTGAATTCCTGCTGGGACCACGATGTGGCATCGCATACAGTAATCTATCCCAGAACCATGGATCACCCCATTTAATGTAGGTGTTCATCGTTAGGTATGCCTTTAGCTCATCGTCCAGCATCTTGTGGTCCCCAATCTCCGAGTAGATGATGACAATGACACGTGAGACGCCGTCATTTAATGCCGCCTTGTGAGCTGCGCGGAACTCCATTCTCGCCCAATCGGATTCAATGAAGTTGGAGCTGAGTACTATAATGGTACGCCTTGAATCCGCCACAGATCTTATAATATTCTCGGGTATAAAGCCACCAACTAACCAATCTCGGCCATGTAAACAGAGTTTATACTTTTGATTGCCATGCTCCAGTTTGGGCACCAAATGATTCTCAATGAAACTCTGATCCTTTTGTGAATACGAAATGAATGCATCGAATTTACGATCCTTATCGAGTTCCGCTTCGGTGACCCAACACATGCACAGATTGTGTGCATACAGCCAGATCTTAATCTCCTTCTGATACTTATAGTAGACAGCTGCACTGATGCCCACCAGAAAACCAGTTAACGAAATGATCACAATCATGGCAATAACCAGACTTCTTGGCTGTGGACACAAATCGTATCTACTGAGATCCACAAGGCGTGTGGGCATCTCAGCATCACTGCAGTAGATATCATCTTGGTCCAGAACTCGATCCTTCTTGGACTGCGTGAAGAACAGCAGATCTTTGGCATCGCAATCACAGATCCAAGGATTCTGGGATAAACGCATTTGCAGCATATTCATGCTGCTATTCAAGTAGCTCAAAATGGTGGCATTAAGTTGCTCCAGCTGATTGCGTTGCAGGTCCAAATACTTGAGATTCATGGGCAGATGATGGGCCTCGAGTTGGGTGAGATTATTGCCAGCGAGATGAAGACTAGTTACACTCTCATATCCTGGTGCACTGTTGTCGGGTAGCTTGAGCAGCGTATTGTTCTCCACATACAGTTCCAGTTCCTTGAGATTGGGTGGCAGTCGTGGCAGTTTTGGTATCTTCGTCAGTTCCCCATTGGAGCAGTTGATAATCAGCGTCGAGTCGAAGGTTCTAACGAAGCATTCACATTTGTGTGGACACCGTCGCTCCTTGGGATCCTCAGCCAGATCGAAATTACAGAGCAGTTCCTGTGGCAACACATCGTTCATTGGGCGATTCTCCAGAGCCTTGGGTGCTTGGCAAACCAAGCGATCCGTGTAGGTGACCAAATGTCTGGCATAATCGGGTTGCATATCCCCACGTGCCACCTGCAGGAAACGCAACAAGGTGCAGTCACAGACCAAAGGATTATCGTTGAGATCCACATGAACTTGTTTCACTCCATGCACCAGACGCAGTCCATTCTCCAGTTGCTGGAAATCCGTCTGTTTGTAGAAGTGTATGGTGCGTATTTGATTGTGGGTCATATTGATGGTCAAATCATATTTGGAGACAAAGTCCAAATCGGAGTAGTCCAACCAGGTGAAATTGTTGTAGCTCAAGTCAATCTCCTGCAGCTCAGGCATGGCATATTTCCAGTCACTAAAGATCAGCATCAGTGAATTGTTTCTCAAATTGAGTGTTGTCAAATTTTTTAGTGGACTAAAAGGGGATCCAATGTCTCCGTCTCCCTCATGCGCCGTCAAGTATTGCTGCAGATCGATGCGATTGTTGGCCATGTTCAGCTGACGCAGCAGTGGATTGCCCACAAAGGCCTGAGGACGTATGATAATCAACTGATTATCGTTCACTTTCAGACTCTTTAGATTGCCCAATTTGCTAAACAGTTTGCTGTAAGAATAGTAAAAGGAGGACAATTAGTTAAGCTTGATAAAAAGTGATTTTCGTGTGCTATCTACTTGAGTTAAACTTCTGATAAACTACCAATAAAAAGTCCCTTCAAGCTTTTACTTACGTTGAGATCTCTGTCAGCTGATTCTCGGCCAGGTTCAAATTCTCCAGCTTGGCCAAATGCAGAAAGATGCCCTCGGGCAAATGACTCAGACGATTCTTGTGCAAATCCAAATTAACCAGATTCACCTGATGATCCAATAAATGTGCTGGCAGTGTAGTAAGTAAATTATCCATGAGTGAGAGATTGATGAGAGCACTAGAGTTCTCAATGAGATCAGCGGGTACAGCTTCCAGTTCACAGCGCAGATAGAGATTGCGTAGCTCTGGCAGATTGGCAAATAGATGCGGTGGCAGCATCGAAAGTGCCACACGATTGTTTTGCAACTTAACCTGTTGCAGCTTCAGATTGTGCTGGAAGAGACCCTCGGGTAGCGAACGGAAGCTATTGCCATTTAAATTGATCTCAGTCATGTTGGTGAGCAGGGCAAAAACATCGGATCTGAGCTGAACAATGCCATTGTTGTGCAAATCAATGTCCCTAACTGAGGAGGCACCCTCGAAGTCATGTTTGCTGAGATTATGCAACTGATTGCTCCACAAATTCAAGTGCATCAGTTTGTGTAGATCATGGAAGATGCCCCTAGGCAATTGCTTCAGATTATTGCTGCCCAGTTCGAGAAACTCCAAGTTACCCATGTCAGCCAACAACTTGGCCGGCAGCTCAGCCAAATTGGCCGCTCTCATGTCCAGCCAATTCAAGTGATGCATATCACGCAGTAAATCCTCCGGAATATAAAACAAACGACGTGCAGCAAATCTCAAGCGTTGTAAGTTCTGCAAACGCTCCAAATGTACACGAGTCACATTCATGCCCAAATCGTTGCCTTCGAAGATCAAAACTTTGGCATTCTTGATGCCCAAATTGTCCATAATTCCGGCGATCGGTGTGTGCGATGGCAAAGGACAACGCCTGATCTGCACTGTTTTAATGCTGCCAATGTTCAGCTGTGGCATCTGTTTGTATTCCGACGAATTTGTCACATTACATTCGATTTGCACTGTCGATCCGGGACGAATGGTTATCTTAAATTTGGGATTGAAACTCTTGCCCGGACAACTGATGTCGTACTCAGATCCCAGCACTGCGCATTCGCATGAGGATATGTTCAAATCTGTGCAATCATCACGCTCAAAGTCCGCCTCGCCCAGTTGCCAGCTAACCAAGTGCAGCAGCACCAACAGCAGCACAGACGGCGCTGTCGAGCTCGGTTTTCGCATCTTGTAGTCCTTTTGTTGCCTGTAATTAAAGAAAATGTTTTAAAAGTTAGTAAATAATTATAGGAAAGAATAAAAATGTTTTAACTAAATACACATATTTTTAGATCTAGAGTTGTAACTATAACAAAATCGGTAAATTTTTGAAACTCCCAAATTTTCAATCTTAAAAACAATTTTATAATAAATATATTTATTCTTTTCGTTATGAATAAATACTTAATGCTCTTTATATTATCATTTGTTCAGGGCATACAGAAAGTTTATTAAGCATACGCCGTGTATGTAGAATGAGCGAAATTCAAGTACAACTGCGTGTGGAACACAATGGTCCTGCTCCTCTGGCGTTAAATGTATGCAGGAAAGGCAAATGACACGTGTGGAATGAAAGTAGATTGAAAAAAGAAAAAAACTCAGATGGAGTGTGCATAGATGAAGGTACAAATGAAGCGGTCATATGAGCAAGCAACTTCCCTTCATCACTCATCTACCCTCTGAACCATACGTTAGCCTACCATGCACATACATTCATCTCGTGCTTCTCTTCTGTGCAGGTAAAGGCTACAGAGGTAAAACATGTTGGTCGAACACACCTGAAACTCCGCCCACACTGTGGGTGAGGGGCGGGGCCGTACATCGGGACGTTCTCTATGATGTCGTCGACTCTTTGGCAACTCTGTGGTTGTAATTACGGTCAGGGAGTGTATAAAATGTTGTAAAATGTTTGGCTATACTTTGTGTGTGTGTGTTGCTGGTGTTGGTGTTAGTGCACTTTATGGGCTTTGTGCATTTAATGAATTTGTCATGCACTCGACTGCCGGAGGGTTAAAGCTTTTGCCCAAAGAATTTAAGGCGTCCTTCAAGCAGCTGACAATTCAAATTGTGATCATTACAAAGATTTTTGAATGGAATTCAATTAAAAGTTTCGCCTGCCTTTTCCACTTGTCCCAAATAAGAAGAAACTTCAGTTTCTTTAGCAGTTTTTAGCTGCATTTGGCCAACGACAAATTTGTTGCCTTCTGACAGCTGCTTTACTGAATGAAAGGCAATTTTTGATAAGACAATTTAATTATGCGCGCCTTAATTTGATTTTAAATTTTTGGTGGTGACTTTTACGCTCTGAGGCGAACAATTTATTTGGCATTTACTTTTAATTAGACTACAACAATGATGGCCATTTTCCACTGTTGTCTCCATCTCCTTCATGCCCTTGGCAATTCAAATAATTATACATATTGGATTTCCTTTTTGAATTGCATTAGCTGCGCTTCGCTACCTTTTTAGCGATATTTTGGATAAGCAATTAAGGAGGCTTAAGGCCATAAGATTATTTCAGCGCCATGGCCAGTAAAAGGCAAGGGAAATTCTGTTTTCTTGTGCATAAAATTTAATTACAGACTTACTCAGAAGTTTCTCTTTCTTAAATATTTAAATTCGAATAAATGAATATGGAATTTCAGTGACTGTTACTTAACTGCTGCTCTTAATCGATGTATTGACCACTTTGCTGTAAGCGATATCGAGCATACGACCCAATGTGCAGATAATTCGATTCACAAGCTGGTGAGCATCGTGTGCCAAATCCATTTAAAATCTCAACACCTGATTTTGGCCTTGTAGTGTTCTATAAACACGTGTATGCTTATGCAGGGAGCCAACTAAACGACTTGTCTGCTGCTCTTGACTGTTTGTGTTGCCAACTTCAATTTCGCATAAAACTTTAAGCACTTTTTTGCCCGTTGGCGGCCAAGTTAGGCGTGCAACAACAACTCCTTGTTGGTATATCCACATTATCCACTCTCTGCTGTATTCTATCATCTCTTCCGCTCTCTTTCGCGTTCTCTTCTGGTCACTACTCGCTGTTTTGGCTTTTAAATTTAGCTTGGCTTATCTAAACAGGCTACGCTTGCCAGGCAAGTTTTTTGTTCTTGTTATTCTTGCTGTTGTTTGTATGTTGGGCCAACAATTTTAAACATTTATATTCACTTAAGAAAATTACTTTTAGCTTTTATGCTACGCTGACCGTGTAAATAACCTGCACTGGGCCAAAAGGCCGAGCTGTTTGCCCAACAACTGCTACTGCTGCTCCTACTGCTACTTTGCATTGATATGCTCCAATGCTTGTTTATGCAATCCAATCTAAGCATCTTCTCGTTGACAAGTTTTTAAGTTTTCGAGTTCTTCCCTCGAAAAATGTTCATTCAATTGGCAGCACAGGATGAAAATGAGAAACGGAATCAGCACCATATTTAATGAGGCCTGAGCTAAGCAATTTCGGTGTGTGTGTGTGTGTTCGTGTATGAGTGAGTGCGTGTCTGTGTGTGGATTTGAAATTGAAAGCATACTTTTGGGCTGGCAATTAACTCCGAGTGCGATTGCAGATGGCCTTTATTTGGTGAAGAGAAGGGAGTAAGACAAGAAAAGGTAGGGAGAGAAAGTGAGCGGGACAGAGTGGAAGTAGTGCAGGTTTATTTCTGCCATCTACACCTAATTTCAGCCCAGCCTGGCAATTAAAAATAATTGTTAATTTTAAACGTCGCATACACATACACTCGCACACACATACGTCTGCAAAATTATCAAATCACATGAGCTGAAGCCTATTTTCTGTGCCTTCCTCCTTTGCTCGCATTTGTCTGCTTTAATTAGACACACACATACCCTGCTTCGTCCTGCTCTACCTCTCTGCCCACTCCCACCATCTTATTCCGCTTCGAGTCGTTAATAAAGGTTAACGAAGTTCTGCAAACGCGCAGATTTCTCACATATTTACACGCACACACCTGCGCAGCAGTGTTGTCGGCATTTTATAGCTAAAAAAAATATTTTTAACTTTTAATCAAATATTTTTTAAGTAAAGAAATAAATAAGTGCATAAAATTAAAATTTACTGTTCCTATATTTTACCAAACTTTTTTTAAAAGCTCGCCAACTTTAGCCATAAAATAGCTATAGCACCAACACTGACGCTGAGAGCGAAACAGACTTACATGTCGGGAGAGTGCGCATTTTTGCACTCACGTGCTCTTTTCCGGTATGTAACGGTACTAAATTCATTAGGCACACTAAATTACAACCGCAGCGCATGATGAGAGTGCTGTGCAGGCAACCGAGGGGGTTAACAGCTAGGTAAAGGGGCAAGGAAGCAGGTAAACCGAGGGGGTTTTAGGTCTGGAGGCCAGAGGTTTTGCCAGTCGAGACGACTTTGGTTTTTTATTGCTGCCGTTCTACAAAGTGTTTCAATGTACGCCTTTACAGTTATACCTCACACAGATACACTTGCTTACATATGTGCGAGTGTTTGAGTGTGTTTGTGTGTGCCTATTAAATAGTCGCAACGCCCGCAGCGCGCCTTGGAAAATTGGCTTTCGCATGCCTGCGGTGCGCTTTATTACTGCAAGTGTAATGCCAGCAACAACAACAACTCTGAAATTAACAAACAACAACAACAATTTGAAATGTACTGACAACAACAATGATTCTGGCATTTCAGGCACGACATTAAATGCTTAAATATTTCTTAATGCTTTGACAGTTGGATTAGGGCAAAAAAGTATGTGTTTTTTTTTATGTATGTGTGTGTTACTTTTTTTAATACCACTCGTCGTTTTTAATGACGTTGACATATTCGCTGTCGCTTCACTGAGTTTACTCAATTTTCCAATTTAACAATTTCATGTGTTAACCTCTGAAAAGTATGCTACAGAAAATGTTGTGTGCAATTGTGTTGAAGCAAAACACATTCATCAATCAAGTTGACTAATTACCGCAATGGCTGGCAAGCGATGGCAACACAAACAAACACACAGTGAGCTACACGACCACATGCATGTCTGCCTGCACACATACACATACGAGTCATGCACTGCAGTTTGCTGGAAATATGAAAGAAAGCAAATAAATAAACTTGTTTAATAATTTCTTATTAAAAACTTGGCAAACTAAAACAAAAAAAAAAAAATAAATAAATACTTGTGCAACTTCTGACAACACACATGCACACAGTCTACACTCACACACACACACACACACAGACTTGGTTGACGTCTCTGGCAAGTTTTCAGCTGCTGACCAACTGCTCTTTGCTCTGCTTGCGGTTTTCTTTGTTTGCCTGTCTGCAAGCGAATGTGTTGTGTGCTTACGTGTGTGTTATTGTGTTTTGGCAAAAAGATTTCAATACTTGGAAACTTTCTGCCAGTTGTGAGCCAATGTTTATGGCGCCCAACGTGGTTTACAACAATTCTTCGGCAAGCACAAACACTCGTTTCAGTTCCACTCCCACACCCAAAGCTTCTAAAAATTGTGTGTACACAAAAGTGCCAAACTGGCAGCTGGGACATGTTGTTTCAGTAGCGAGAGAGGCGGTGTGGAGGTTAAGGCTGTGCTAGGTAGGTACCAGACATAAGTACTGGTTTATTGGTATTGCTGGCTGAAGCCTTCAGCAAATAGAAACTCGGATTGCTTATTGCTTTCTCTGAACAGCAATATTGAAAAAATCCTACACCAAACAAGTGATTTCAGTCTAGACTAGTGAGGAATCGAACATAGCCTAACCAACTTCTTAAAACATAAATAAATTTTGAGATTTGTAAGAGAACATTCGAAATTGGATTCTAGTATTCATAGTTCAACATTTTGTTGTACTAAATTTACATCATAACCTGTTCTAATTTATTTATTTTTATTTAATACTCATTCTTGACTTATTCCTCCACCCCAAATTAAATAATTTAAATACTTATGTTGTCCGCCCACTGAAATCGTTGACCTTATTTGACTAACCATGATTTTAGTGTATACATAACTAATTTGTATATATAGTTATAAGCACAAGTAAAACGCTGTTTGCGAACAATTATAGATAAATTAACAATTAATTTGCCGGATTTAGCTTCATCAATATAATTACTAGCGGGAAATCTAATAGCTGCTAATTACAACAAGAAAGCCCGGAAATTTAATCTGCTTTGGCTTAATGTATTTATATATATATATATTGACATGTATTTATGAGGAGGCGTGACCAACTAGTTGGCTTATAACTTCTGCTGAGGTCTGTGTGTACATATAAGTGTATCTAGTACTTGGTTCCTGCTCAAACCTCGACCTGTTCTCCTTTGGTAATCGGAGTCTTCGAGAAAAGCAGCGGTGGAAAAAAGGAAACGACTAAAAATAAAAATAACTACAAGCTGATTACGCAGTAACGCCTTCAAGTCCAAGACTTGCAACAGATGCAACTTCAGTTTGAGCTGCTGCTGCTGCTGCTGCTGTGGTTGGTCAAAGCGTTCAAGTGGAACAGAGATAAGAGACGAGAGAGAAGAGCGGGGAGAAGAGCAGTTGCTTGCAGTGCATTGAATTCTCATAATAGATTTTGCTTCATCTATGTGTTGCATAATTACCCTGCATTATTGGTAAAGAGGGTACTACAGAGTGCATTAGCAAGCTCATTAAATTCTCTGCTAAGATTACACTGGAATCTGTGGATAGATTTTTAGTGCGTGGCAAAGAGACCAATAAATATTTACATAAAATAAAGTAGCTAATTCCACTGATTATCTTATGGATTGGCTATTAGATTTTTAAGTACTTGTAGTTAATAATTGTTAGATATATTGCTAATAAACACAGCATTTTCTTGTTAGCTGTTTTAACCATGAAAAGTTAAAATTATAATTAAGATACTTGTCTTAATCTATAGCTTTGCATCTTGTAGTTACTTAGAGTATCTTTAAGCTGCGCTTTCATTTCGGACAACATTTGTGTACTAACTATTTTTTCATTATAACATCTTAAGATGCGCCAGTTGTTAACGAGAGCTGATGATGCAAATTTAGATGTAGCTGCAGCTGCAGATATAGTTGTAGTTGCAGTTGTAGTTGCTGTTGCAGTTGCAGTTTACCAGACATCTAATGAGCTGTGCAAAGCCAAGAGTGAGAGCAGCAACTTCAAAGTCAGCGACAAATCCATGAGATACTCGTACTCATTACTCCAAACCAGCTGCCAACTGTATGGACATCAGACAAAAGCGAAGGGAAACTGGGCAAAAATTCGCTGAAAACACGCTGAAAGCAAAGACTAGCGGCAAAAGTTCAAGTTGCATGCAACTTAGGCAGCTAAGCAGTTGCAAGTAAAAACAAAAAAAAAACTAAAGGAAAAAAAATGAGGGTTAAGACCTGATTTGCGTACGGCTGGCAAAACGAAGGGCTTTCCAGCTGAAAGGCAGCGCATTGTCTGTGGCTAAAAGAAAGGCTGTGCTTGTGTTTTCACAAGAGAAAGACACCAAGAGCGGCTTTGTGAGAGAAACAGAGACAAACAGAGACATAGAGAGTGGGATAGAGGTAAGCTGAGTGTGAGCAGTCACAAAGTGAAAGGCTTTGTAATGTCATTTGTCTGTTAATCATGTTGTCTTCTACAAAGTTTTTGCAAAGTTTCTTCATTTTTTTGCATAATGCGCTCGTGCCAAAGACAAACTTGTTGAGCTCACTCAACTTAAAGGGCCAAAGCGCAGCGAAAGAGCAATCAGTGTTGGATATGGGACATGGGACACGGGACACCGGAGAAGAGACACGAGTGGACACAGCTCGGAGGCACACTTTGACTCGTGTGCGTGACGCATTTTGGTTTAATGGGCTTCCATAGTGATTGTTGTAGTCTTTCTTGTTGTTATTGTTATTATATTTAAGTGTATTGTTCAAACTGACCGCCTGTTGTGTTTACGCAGCTGAGCTGAGCCTCTAACCAAATACAACTCAATACACTCAAATGGATACTTTGTGGTTGCCTTGTCATGAAATCATCTTCCTGTCAGAGCTTGTCATGTCCTGTTTGGCTTAATTTTTAGGTGGTCAGCGCAAACATTTAAGGCAAATTGATTTTCATTTTCAATGTGTCGGGAATCTACTTGCCACACGCCACTTTGCCACTTGCCGCTTGGCACTTGACACTTGGCAATCAAGTGCAACACAAGTTGAGGCAAAGTTTTCTGTTGCTTTTGATTTGTGCAATTTGTTTGCTAAATAGTCTTTAGCAACTTTAATTAAAGTGGTTGTGAAATCAATGATTTGTTGAATAACCTTATGTTTAGTCAAGTGCTTAAAGCTTTGTGTAGTTGAAATTATTTATTTAAATAAATTTTACAAAAACTGTAGCTAAAATTTTGAATCATTTCTAGTGCCATATACTTTGATCTTCTACTACTTTGGTGTCTTTTATCTTCCCATATTATTTTAAATGCTTCTTAGCTTAATCTGCTGCTTAAAACTCCTTCGATTACCTTTCATTGCCAATCATTTTGATTGTTCTATCTTATTTTTAGTTTCTCACGATGATATGAATTTTGTTTTTGTTTCTTTCGCTTTGTTTTGCTGCTCATCTCTATTATTCCCTTTTTTTTGCCTTTGAAGTCATATTTATTTTTCTTTATTTTCATCTTGGCCAGTCAGTGTTAACTCCAAGTTAACCTCTCATCTATTTTAGACTTGTTGAGGCATTACTTGGCTATTTCCTTGGGCGTCTGTTTGCCATTTACTTTAACCACTACCATTTATGAACTGTAGCGCTCACTCTCCTCTCCATTCCTTCAGCTTATGCAGCTTAGTAAATTTATGTGCAACTTCCATACACGCACACACACTCGCACGCACTCGAACAGTCATTCATATAAATAAACAACAAGTGGAAAAAGCAACGTTGGCAGCTGGCAGCTAAATAGAAATAAAATAATAGACCTGCTTGCATAGTGGACACGTCTTCAAATGAAAATGTCGCCCATTGGCTTCAACAGTTTATTATGCAAGCAACTTTCCTCACTCCAACCCGCTCTACTACCCACTCCCTGGACTAAATGGGCGGTGGCTAGAGCATTACTCTAGTACTCTCCAGCAGTCGTATTGTAAATAATACAGCATAATGCCCAACCTGCCAAGTGTGTCCAGAGAACTTGGTCCGATTGTCAAGGGACGCACAACGCGTACACTTCAATTACGAGTGGCAGGCAGTGGCAGTGGCAGAGGAGGAGGAGGCAACAGCAGCAGCAGCAGCAGCAACAAACGTTGAAGACACGACGACGATGACGATGACTTTGCGAATGCCGCCTTTGGCAGAGAGCTGTCTTCAATCTTCTGGGACTGGTTCTACAACTACTTAATTTTGTCGTGGCCACAGCACTGGGCATAAGAAAACGCATTCAAGCTGCCTTGCCTCACTGCGTTCTTTGCGTTCTTTCTTATGCTTTCTGCAGATTTGAGTTCTGTTAACTCTATACTTGTATACCCTGTAATCAGTGCATGTGGGGTCTGCTTTAAGTTAATCTTTAAAGGATCGAAAGCTGAGAGTTTTTCTTTGGTCGTTCACTAATTTAATATATTCCCTTTCTATACACAATTCAAGTAAACATAAATTAATCTGTGGTTTGTACTCCCTCTAGGATAACTCCCTAGTCGACTACTCCCCTTCATTTCTTATGCTTTTTGCTCTGTGTCCCATTGTCCACTGCTTAGCCCTCATAATTTGCGCTTTGTTTTATTGCACGAGTTGCATGCTGCTTAATTCACTAGGCACCCGGCATTCTATTGTTGTATTGTCCAGCTTATGCACACACAGTCACACACACTCATACTAGTGTAGCTACCCGTGTGCATGTATTTGCTATTGTTTAAATGTGAGTCACGTTTAAAGTTTCGCGTTCTGTGCCCAGCGTTCTGGGGCCATAAATGGGATTTGCTTTACAACATCTTCCTTGAAAGTCTCTGGGTTCCATTTATAGCGCTAATTGTGCACATTTTGTAGCGCTTGTTATTTAGAAATGTGCACGACTTTTTTCTCGTCGTCTTCGTCGTTGTTGTTGTTGTTTTCCGTCTCGTTCTTGTTGTCACTGTTGTTGTTACGGCTTTTTCTTAGGGGCCATGATAACTGACAAACAATTTTGGCATCTGTTAAAGTTCCATTAGCAATTTTGGACATCTGCCAAAGGCCAACTGGCCAATTGGCCTTTTATTGCCCAGTTACAACGTGGATTCTATTAAGCCAGGATTAGTTCTCGATTGATGTGGCATTTTACTCAATTTCTATACATTTAATTATATGAAAAGTTGAAACGATGGCTGCTGAGAAGAGAGCTTTATGCGCACTTAAATATTCTGTAGTAAGGTAATTTCGGGTAGTTTGAGATATAGACTAATGTAGTGAAGTACAAGTTAATTTCATTTATTATAAATCGATAGAGTATGCTTGAAGTTTTCCTATTTTCTGTATAGGGTATCTTCTAGTTTATCATTCCTTGCGCTGTTCAAAAATGTAATACATTCTGTTATATTTTAAATTCCAACGTGTTGCAATATTAATGTGTTGCTATTGATTATTTGTGCATATTTGCGCTGATTGCGGACCTGCCGCAGATATTTAAACACAGACAAATACACACACGTACACTCACACATACACCCTCTTACACACACATACAAACAACAACCGCTTCCGTTTTGTGCAGAATAAATTCACTAACACCGCCAAACGTTGCCACTTTAAATCGATGGATAGCAAAAAATGTATTCAAAATAATACACGTAACGAAAACAATAGCAAACATTTTATTTGTTATTGTTTTTGTTTTACTATTTTATGGGAATATTTCGGTTTATTGAAAAGTGAAAAAAATGCATATGCATTACTTTGAAAGTGGTTTTTGTGTGCTAGTATTTAGATTAGAGTTTTTTGTTTTCCAGCAATTGTTTTCTTAAGCCTTTTGTATTCGTGGGTATTAAAAATCCATAAATATGGACAACAATTTGAGCTATCAGCATAAAGTATGGAAATTTACTGGTTCCCAGGCGATCTGCTGAAATGTGCGTTACGTATTTACTATATGAGCATTTAACATTTATCATTGATGGTTTACTGTTTAATAAATCGTAATGGAGTGGCCTCTGTAGCATGTTGCAGTCGCAGTGGAAGTGGCGATAAATAAAGATTAAAATCTCTGGAAATACGCACAAAAGTGGCTAGCACTTCATTTCAATTTATGTATTTATATGCCCACATATACATTATATATATCTGTAAATATATATGTAGATATTTGGTGCCGTGGCGCAAACAAGGGATAAATCAAAAATCGTTGCATACTTTATGGCGTACATACAATAAGCGAAGCGCCATGTTTCAATTGCAAATAATTTAAGCCAAGTCGTCAGCTAGTAAAAAGTAAAATAATTTCAAAAAAAGAAAAAGAAACAAGAGTAAATAAAAAACCAGAGGAAAATACCAATGACATTGTGTATACGCACTGTGGTGTATATTGAAATTCACAGCGTGCATTCATGATTTTCCCCTGTTTTGTGATTTTATGTACGCTACGGCGCTTTTGTCACGCATTTTCCTCCCTTTTTCCTCTACTTATTCTTCGTTTTTTATAGCCATTAAATCAGAGTACAAATAAAAGAAAGTAAATAAAATGAAGTTATAACCTTTGTTGAAACGGAAGTGTGGCATGGATCCTTTGGGGCTTAAAATGAAATGCTGAAATGCTGTCATAAAAATGCGAAAATTCGTAAAGTGCAGTCTGTAAGCGAAAACCGCCTTCGACCTTGTGGAAACAACACACAATTTTCAATGAACTGAAAACTTTGCCTTGCCACCCAAAGTGGAAAACTATAAAAATCCAAAGGAATAGTGTGTTAAGGGTGTAGTTAAAGGGTATTTACAAGCTTATTATGTTTAAATTTAAACATGTACAATTTTAGTGAAATGCATTCTACTGTCAATGGCCTTTTAATTACATTTTAATATTTTTGGTGTTACAAAAAATTGCAATAACGTCATAATCGTGTATAAGCCAACACACAATTTGGTCTAATTGGTTGCCACAAACTGTGGCAGTTGTTGCACGCTCTGTTGGCGACACATTTTGCTAAAGGCATGAAAACCGAGCTGAAATTTTAGTTTATGCTAAATACGCATGAACATTTTGGAAATGCATAATAAAAAGCAATAAACAAAAGCAAACACACACACAGAGAGGCGCGCACACACACGTCAGTTGCAGGATCAGCTAATGTTCGTTTTGCTCCTGTTTGCCACCAACAGTTGCATTAATTAGTTATTTACCCCCGCATATTTGGAGCGCCAAGCACATGTTGGCAAAGGTCAAGGGGCAACGTGTGGTTTTGGTCTCTGTTGCGTGTTGAAACTATTTCATATGCAAATGTAAATTTAATGAGTCGTTGAAGCTGTTGTCCCTGCAAGGGTGTACATGTATGTATTGGCATATTTGATGGCAAATATTTTGTTAATTTTTAATTTTAATTGCAGTCGCTTGTTTGTAATTTTTGCATAATTGTGCGTGGGCGCGAAATGACCTCACATTCGCTGACAGTGGGCAATTAAATTATAAAATTTATTGGATTGTTAGTCAAACGATACGTATGTATATGTATGTGTATGTGTCAATATTTGTACATCAGTGAGGAATGTAATGAAATTGAAATTCACACTTTTTATTGTGCGTGAATAAATACAATTATTTATGCAATGCAAAATACAATTTAATTATTTATGCATTAAATACGCATAAAATCAAATGAGTGCAAACCGACACAAAGTTTGGACTGTCTTTGAAACTTTACTCGAAATGCATTTCAAAGTGACTGCGGCAAATGTAATTGCATCTCTTTTTACCACTCCTAGCGCTACATGTTCTACTTTCTTTTTATTTTGAGAGTGGCATTCACATTGCTGCTGAAATTCAATTAAGTGGGCGTCTTTTACACTGAACAACATACAACACGCAGCAAGAATACAACACTACGCACACAGAGCAGAATGCTGACCATTGGGCAGTTGGTGTTTAGGTTTTAAGATACCCTGTAAACACACAAAGGACGTTTTCAACCAATTCTTTTTACAAAAGTCATAAACTTTACAATAAATCTTTCAGTTTGTTTGCTTAAACCAAATAAAACGTAGTATCTGCTAGTCGTTCATTGTGTTTGTTAGTCTTGTTACATGTTTTTGGTGGCGCTGTGTGAATTTAATTAAATTCTTCAGCTCTTTGAGCCGCAGAATCGCACTTGACGCATAATTTGTCTAGCAGTTGAGTGTAGTTTCTGTCGTATTTTTTTTCCATGCTGTTTTTGTTTTATCTGCTCTGTGTGGCAGCAATGCTAGTTACGAGTTGCCTTTTGGGGCACGCAAAAGTGTTTCGTGCCACAGGCA
Source organism: Drosophila parthenogenetica (assembly GCA_035047505.1). NCBI lineage: Eukaryota > Metazoa > Arthropoda > Insecta > Diptera > Drosophilidae > Drosophila > Drosophila parthenogenetica. Next base: position 8,725,655 of record JAWNPM010000183.1, read on the forward strand.
AACTGTGTGTGTGTGTGTGGGAGGGTGAAGGAGTGGGGATAGGGTGCGTGTGTGTTTGTGTTTGTTCACCACACCAAAGAATATAAATTGTTGTGCATGTTTATCTCAGCAAATGCAGCAACAGAATATGAAACCATTTTTGCTTCATTTTGTTTGCATTCCACACACACACACACATACACACACCCTCGCACACACACATGTAAAAGCAGACTCGCAACTCACAAACCATTCAAATTCCTAAAAAAAAGTAAAAACAAAATGAAATATAAAATACTTTCGACTGAGAATGTATATTTTTTGTTTGCCACGCATTTTGTGTCTGATGAAAATATATGAAGCTTAACTATAGCATACTATAACGTGTTATAACGTACTGCTAAGTTTTGTGTGCGATGCGTGACAGTGAGTGATAAAAGTTATGATCTCTTTTGGGGAATTCATTGCGTAATTTATAGCTCTTGTCCACGCTTTGAGATAACCTAGACATGACAGATTACATCATTTGCAAAGCAGAAACAGTGTCAGAAAGAAGATAAAAATCTAATACAGTGGCTCAAAACATATATACACTTACTATGAGGTACTATTTTAATGTCCTTTGCGCTTTAAATTTAACTTTAGTTTTTATTACTAAATTAAATCCAGTTTGTTTCTTAAATAGGTCACTTTTCTCACTCTAATCCTCTTATTTTAAAATAAATATTTTTAATATTTACAATTTATTTTCCTTGCATATTTAACTTGTTTTAATTTATGCATAAAACTCTGCTCTTTTATTTATCTACTCTTTAAATTTATATTATTTTCCACCTTTTCCACTTTGTTTATTGTTTTTCTTGCTAAACAATCATTAATTGTTATTTTTCATGCATATTAAGTGGTTGTAGAAATAATATTTATGTTAACTTACCTTTTCTGCTTTTGTTCTTTTTATCCTTTTACTTTTTGCCTTCTTTATTTGTTTGATTTCCTTCCTTTTTTTATTGTGTTGTGTGTTTTACTGCAGTTCGTTGTACATTTTTAATGTATTTTTAAGCAATTTACTGCAAAGAGAGCGAGAGAAAGGGAAAAGAAAGTGTAAAAAAGCGTGTAAAATATGCAAAAAAGTCTACTGGAAAAAAGTTACCCAAAGAATACGATACTACAATGTATATATATATGTATATATGTAGAAAAATATATGTATGCTGAACATTGCAAATCTCTAGAGTAGAAAATGTAGACGGGAGGCATCTTATTAACATTGTAAATGAGCTACAGCAGCGACTTTTCAACTTTGCCACTTTCCAGCTAGAAGTGCTTACAACACACATACATCTACATGTGTGTTGGTTTTATTATAGCACTAATTATGTCATACATATGCAAAAGTGGCAAACAAGACGTCATGGGGACGAGGTCCCCTCTCAAGTGTGTATACATGACACGCTCGTGTAAGCCACTTAAATTTTAACGCATACCTAATGTCTATTCATGATTACCCAGCCACACCCCACTCCGCCCACTTCTGCAACACCCTGTGCTATCTTTCATGTGTTCGTTTAATTTAATTAAGCTCACTGCTACTTAGCATTGCATGGCCTTGCATCTGAAAAACCATTTGCAAGTCAAGTGTACGTGTGTGTGAGCCCTTTGCAACACACACAAACACACCCAATCACACACAGCTACACTCAGTGCAAGATGTGCTGGTCTGGCGTATGATTTGCATTAAGGATGCCACTTGGCATCAACCACAGGGAAAAAAGATGCCAAAGTTATGCTTCAAGTGCAAGAAAAACGCTATCAACTCTGTAGATCAGCAGAGAAAAAGTATGTAGAGTAAAAACAAGATATTTTTGTTTATTTCTAATATTTATTTTTCGAATGCATCCTTCTTATTTGTTTATACTCTTATCTTCTCTTGATTAACTAGTCGTAAATCAACATTCCTTTGGGTAAACTAAATAAAGTTCTTTATGCAAAACTTTATAGTTGTGTCCAAATAGATGTAAATTTAAATTGCAATTGTAACAAATTTATTAGTATTCATGTTTAAACTGGAGCAATTGAGCTTGTTCGTTTGACAGCTGCCCTGTAGCTTGCAGTAACCTTTCACTTGCTCAATTTCAGCACACCCTCGGTGCAAAAAATTCATGTACAAATTCAAAATTTCAAATCAACAAACCCAAATCTAAATCCTTTCAAATAAATAACAAATTTATCTTTGTAGCTTTCTCTGCAGCTGTGACTGAAGAAAAACAAGGTCAAAGTTTGTAATTTCAGTTGTATCTTCTGTCTGAGATTCCAATTACAGTGAAGCTGCATCAATTTAAATATATTTTGTGCTCGTCTCATAAATATGAAATTTCAATGTTTTTTGTTTATTCATTTGGTTTGTTATGCACATACAAATTGGAATTGGCCAACACTTTGTCAACTTTCATGTTGTCTTCTGCTTGTTTTGTCTAAAAACAATAGAAAATCGACGAACTAAATGGAAATTTGCAATTGATTTTGATTGTTTATACAACTGATTTGTAGTATGAAAGTATTGTATCTCTTAGATACAAACTGCTTTCATTCTAGACTCGTTTATCGCTAGCACATTCATTATGCTAAGTATTTAAGTTGTTGCCACAAAATGTTGCATGTTCACTTGAAATTAGAGTAGAATAAAAATGCATTTTGCATAAACTGCACAGACCGGAATGCATTCAATTCAAAGGCATTTGCTTATTTCTAGCAATTAAATAGGTTTTTTGTCATACATAACATTTTATAGACAAAAAAAAACAGATATGTTATTACATGTCTATGTCATGTGTGTGTTTGTGGGTGAGTGTGTCTGTGTGGTGTTGTGTATGGTCTGAAAACCGCAGTCCATTGCTGCTGCTGTTTGCTGTCTTTGTTGCCACATAATGTTGCCACTGCACTCAAAACCAACGATGCATGCAACAACTCTTCTTTCGCCTCCTCTTTTAAACTCAACCCTCTACACAACTCTGTCTCTTTGTCTGCCTGTAATTCTGTCTGTCTCTCTGTCTCTTCGTCTGTCTGTCAGCTCCCTTTCGCATGCATTTTCATATTGAAATTCACTCAAGTGGCAGACCGACAACAACAGCCGCGTGTTTTGTGTGGCAAATTTGGTTCTTTAGCGCAAAAAAGAATCCAACAAAAAAACACACAAATGCATACAAAAACCATGTTTAAAATAAAAAACAAAAGCCCGTCTACATGTTAATGTTAATAGACGCACGGTGGAGCCGCATAATGAGAGACTGTTTAGAGGCAAATCTCAATGGATGTTAATAAAAGTCGGCATGCATAATTTCTGCAGACAGACTGATTTGTGCTCTGCTGCTAAGAAATCTTAGGTGATTACTTTATACTATGTGCCTGTTTGGAGCAGTGGTACTAATTCAGATTTAGTGCCAAAAATATTTATCTTCTTTTACACACACACAAGCACTAAACCATCGACCATTCTAAACAGTTTCAATTGCACCTAGAAATCTGAAACTTTTTGAAGTTTTTAAACCAAATGTCCCTGTGTTAATCACTCTACACCAATCTTTAAACATTTAGTTAAAAGCGTATCTCTTCGTCGTTACTTTACTGCCTTTCACTACTTTATAAAATGAAATGTGCAAATGTGCAACCAACAGATGCACACAGACCCTGCTGCTGCTTTCCCCTCTTGCCCGACAGTTTTAATAATTTTTAACATGTAACTGAGTGTGTGTGTTTGTATATGTGGTGTGTTTGGCGTGTGTGTGGTGTGTTCTATGGTTGCACGCGCCCTGCTTTTGTGTATAATTTCATTCGCTGCGAAGCGAAAAAAAAAAGAATACCGGAAAAATGAAGTAAGCCCTAGCAAAGCAGGAACCAGGCAGCACCACTTAGCTGCCCCACCCACATAATTTTTAGTTAGTATGCTTTGTTTTTTAGTTTAGTTGCTAATTTATTTGTCTGGAATTTCACTGTGGAATGCATGTGCATTTGGGACTGAATTCAACTGGCAACTTGTGGACTGCGTTCCCTTTTGTGTGTGCCACTTTTAGTTTTCCCGGCTTTTCTTTATGCTAGTTTTGGGGTGCTAGTGGTGTGGGGTGAGGGGTTAACTTCATGCTTAAGCGCATCAGACGGATGTAGTGTCCCTTTTTGCACCACCCACTAAGCACCCAGCTGGCAACACCCACCACAACATGCACCACATTAACTTGTTCTCTACTTTTGGGTTTCATTCGTATCTGTATCTGTATCTGTAACTTGCATGTATCTACTGTGTGCTGTGCTGAATATTTATAAACTGTAAATTTGTAATTACATACAAACAGTAGCTACTGCTCCCTCTGCAACTGGATTTGTATTTGTATTTGTATCTGTATCTGTATCTGCATTTGCAACTGCATCTGTTTTGAGCAAAATGTATCTTTTACAGTGTTCAGTTCTTGCTTTCTTGCTCGCTGCTTGCTGCTTGCTGCATGTGCATAATTTTCACTTGGCTGCCTTCTGCTTTTATTCAGTTTCTATGCTATTCATTTTAACAATGCTAATGAATGAATATGAAACTTGGCTAGAAACTATGGCTTTAGGCCATTCTTAAGCTTTGCACAAACACAATTTAATATGTGGCTTTCTACTGCAATTGCTTCCATTGTTATTATTATTATTATTGTTATAATTGTGTGCAAGTTGTGGCTTCGATTTCACATTATGAAAACTAAGATTGTTTTTTTTGTTGGCTTTTGGGTTTTGCATTTCTCTAGGAAATCAAGTTGGCAACCGCATTGAGCCAACAAAATCAGTTCTAAGCATTCTTTTAGACCTTGTTGTTGTTATGCAGCGTGTTAATTACATATTGTAAGAAGTTGGGCTTCATCATAAAGTCAGCAAGTTACACGCACGCATAAAGAACTCACTTCTACTCGTTCCCGTTCCTGTTCCCATTCGCGTTGCGGCCAAGTTAGTAGTCGGGGGGAAAGTTGTTGGCGTTGTTATTGTGTTACCACAGGAATTTTATGCGGCGCGTCAATAAATCATTTTTCATTAGCTCACGCATGAGCTGAACCTCGACACATAAAGAATTTTTTTTGTTGACTTTTGGGACAGCGCCGTGGAAGTTTAAGCCACAAATTCTTTAGGGCCTCTCTGCTCTTCATGCTTTGCATGTTCGGCTTTAATTGAAATATATGACTGACCCAAAAAAACCAAAAAATATGTGAATACAAAAAAGGTATAGTAAAGTAAAGGTTAACCCTGGACAGGAGCACGCAAAGTCATATTCCCTTGCTTTTTATATAACAGAATTTCAGGATTTATTTTTTGTTTTTTCTTTCTGTTGTTTTTTTTTTTAAATAAACTGCTTACTTGACCTTTGTGCATGTACTTTTTATACACAAGCTGTGAGAGCACAACGGTAAGAAAGCAAAGTTCTCCTCATTGAACCTTGAAAGATTGTAATTTTTTGTATATATATTTTAACCCAATTTCCGAAAGTAAAAGCAAACGCAAAAGAATAAAATACGAAAATGGTAAAATCAACTTTTTGTTGACTTTTTCTACTCACTGTTTTCTTGTCTGTCGAGGAAATACCACGTAGATTGATTCGAGGTGGAAATTCAGAGTAGATGTCAAGATACCCTAGATTTTATGTTATTTCTTTTAACTTTTTGACATACAACGCATTTTTCTAATCAACGAATCTACCCGCTTGTTGCTAACTAACGGGTATTTTTAAAATTTTCGAGCGTCGCGTGCTCATTATGTACAAAAGCAGCAACAACAAAGCGATTGCGCCGCTGACGCGGAAATTTGCCAGAGCTTTAAATTAACAGCAATTCGTGGAGAACTTTGAGTGGCAAGAAGTGGGCGGAAGAGTGGGCAGTAGAGGTAGTGGGGCGTGGCATGGTGGGTGTGTAGGCAGATCCCGTATTCAGCGCGTTGTCAGCTGTCATCGTCTGGACTTCATTTTATGTGCCGACAATTTCTCATTATAAAAATTACGTCGCCAGCATCAGGCAGGACAGCAAACAAGGACTCTGAACAGTGATGCGTTCCTGGCCAAGAAATGGCGGGCCAAACAGCGAGCAGATGGGCAGTGGGCGGTGACTGGTGGGTGGTCTGGAAAAGTTGGGCAACTGCAGGCAACGTCATGACAAACAAGTCTGCATAAATGTCAACTGTCATGCTTGGGAAATTTGTTTTCTGTTCTCAAACTGTCAAGTAATTTATTGCCGCCACTGTGCTCCAAATTATTAACTTTAAATGGAAAAGTTTTTCAAGTAGTTTTTTTGTAATTTTCTTCTCTTGATTTTTTTTTTTGGCTAAAGCCCAGCTCATTAGCGACCTTGTGTTGACTTAACGGTCAAGACAAAGTATTAAATCATGGCTGCATGTCATTAACCAGCCATAAACCTGTCATAAACAATGCAACACATAAATTGTAGGCGGGTAAGTGAAAGATAAGAGGAGAATAAAACAAAGACAAATATGTAAATCGATGAAAATTTTGCACTTTGTGTAGCTATACAAATAAATTGCTCATTTTATGCGCTTTCTCCTACTATGAAAAGCAGAAATTAAAGCATACATTAGGCCGGAGCTGCTTACAATTCTCAAATGGCTTAAACGCCAAAAGTATTTAAGTGGATGTCCTTCCACTATATTTTAAATTAAGGACATTAACTTATTTATAGTTAAACTCCTCTGCTTATACAGTTTTTAAAACAAATCCGGTCTTAAAATATTTATTAAGTCCACCTTTCTCAGCGGCTTTAAAAAACAAATTAGTAACTTTAAATTTAGTTTCCAGGAAATTGCTGAAAGCACTAACAACTTTCGGCTCAATTTTTTATTCGTGCCTTTAATGACTTAATTTGGCAAGCGCAAAACAAAATGCAAACTTTAAACTGCACAAAAAGGGGAAGAGAAAAAAAAAATAATAATAGAAGAGCTGTAGAAATAAAGACGAGGGCCATGGCACTTTACAAATTACAACGCAGTAAAAATTACAAACTGCAAACTATTTTGGGAACAAAAGTTGTTTTGCAACACTGAAAACTGCTGCGATACATGCAAGTGCTGTTAGCCAAGTTCACAGATGCAAAAAGGGCGCAAATGACGTGACGCAGGGAAAGAAAGGGATGGTTAGAGAAGCAGGGTAATAGAGAGAGGGGTAGAGAGCGGAAAGAAATCAAGTTGTAGGCAAAAATAATGCATTTTGTTGTGTTCGCTGTGGTTGCATTGACATGTAAATGACCTTTAATTGATGGGTCAGCCATATTGATTGAGTGCCGGGAAATGTTAAAAACAAGTAGTTAAAGTGGCAAGGGTGTGTGTGGTTGGGGGCGTGACTTGGCGTGGAGTACAGCTACTTAGGTTGCCTCAATTTGCATTTAGCCGTAGTTCAGCTCACTCTTTTTTTTTGAGGTTACAGTGACTCGCCCTCGTCTAGCTTTTTCTAGCTTTTAAATTATTTATATGCACGTCGGTAGCTTCATCTGATTGCGTTGAGCTCAGGTAAACGTGGGTGTAATGAGGGGGCAATGGGGTAATGAACGGCGTGGAAAAAGCGCAGTTCGGCAAAAGGCAAAAATGAAAATTTATCGCAAACACAAACACTCTAAAAAAGGCCAAACCCGTGGCATTCAATCTTTGTGCAATCCATGTGCTAGGCTAATGGCTTTTTCATGTGTGCTACTCTCACTCCCACTCCCACACTCTATTGCACTCCCTCTACTCACTGTCGCTTCAGCACTTCCGGGCTGCGCCGGAAGTTTGCATGTTTCTGTATCATTGCTGAGAATCTAAAGCGCGCTAAAACGAGCGCTTTAAAAAAAAACAGCTAAAAAAACTGCCAAGCCAAAGCTTGAGCATTATTGTTGTTTGTTTATAATCTGCTATATAATGGCTGCCCCAGGGGGGGTGTGGTGACTAAAACAGTAGGGCAGGGAATGGGAAATGTTGTTTTGCTTTTTCCCAACACCCGCTGGGCAAAAAGTCGTCGATAACATGTCATTTGAGCGTCGCTAATGTCTTCATTTATTTTTAGTATACCTTGCCTCGCCTTGTCGCGCTCTCCCGCTCTCTCTTTCTCTTTCTACCTCTGACTCCATCTCTGTCGTCTCCTACCCTACTGATAGTTGGCCCAAATGAGCTGGCCTGTTTGGAGAGAGGGGCGTTTGCCGTATGCTGACCATAATTGGACACGAGTTTGTGTGTTGTTTACACATGCATTTGATGGCCGCTTTTAACGTGTCAGTTTTGTACGCTTGAACCGCGCCTCGTTGCGTTTTTGGCCCATTCGATTTGAGGTTAATGTGGGGTCTGAACCATCCAACTGGAAGCTGAACCTTTGAGCCTCATCTCTTCTCCCATTCCATCTACTATTCCTTTTCCTCTGCTACTTCTACTTCTACTTCTATTTCCGCTTGTAGTTCTTGGGAAATTTCATTACTGTTACTGTTGTTGCCAGCATTGTGCTTTACATTCATGGCACGCACTTGGCCAACTTCATCAATGTGGCCAACACAAAAAATTTGTTAGTCAAAGCGTCGATTAAGCCTAAGCATAAATGGCTAAATGCACGTAAGGGCCAAAATAAGAATGAAAGAACTGTAGTGAAATGAACTGAAGTGACGTGAAGTGAAGTAAAGAGCCGCGCAAAGTTTATGGCAATCAAGAAAAGTTTGCCAAACTGTGTACTAACAATTGTCACGCACACAGACTCACACACACATTAGAACACACCCATTCATGGCTAGCAGCTGTTGGCTTACAGTTGAGCTATCGCCACAGCTTCAGCTTTTTGGGCCAAATGAGCAAATGGACGCACACGCAATCGCCACATTCGGAATCACATTCAAGTTCAGCACTGACACAAACTTGGCTATAACGAAGCTTTGCACTCGCAACGTTTTAATGCCACAAAAGTCCTGCGAGTCTAGTGAGTCCAGTGAGTCCAGCCTCGATTTGATTCGCCTCGACTCGACTTGGCTAATTCCTCAATCAGCGAGCTACCAAAAATTTACTAATTGCACTTATATAAGTGCGTAAGTGTGTCAGACAGAGAGAGTGAGAGAGAGAGAGTGGGAGGGGAAGAGGATGATGATTAACTAGTCAATATTGCGTCAGACTCAAGCCAAAAACATTCAATACACAGTCAGTTGGTAAGAGCACTTCAAAGCCTAAAATGGCTCACCAAGTCTACACTGTAATATTTAAAAAAAAAATCAAATATTAGATAGAATTTTTCTGAGTATTTAATTTTAAAACGAGTTTAGATTTTTTGTCAGTGTAACTTTAAGTCGATCAATCGATTTGAAGTCCATAACTGTAACTCAAGACGCATGGAAATAAAGGTTTGTTGACACACACACCCTGTGGTATACATACACTTAGCCACACACATTTACACACACCCATTGAAGACATTGTTCTGCATTGCCCCTTGCCACAAATGGCACAAAAGATGCGCTTTGCGGTTTAGTATTGCAAGTGTCAGGCACTTAACTTTCCACCAAGGTGGCCTCAAAGCTCTTCCTACTACAGTTACAAATACACAGACACATATATACATATGTATGCATATATATGTGCACATGAATGCATAAAGTAAGCTCCGCAGTACTACTGACAGTTCAAAAGGGCAACAAAGTACTAAAAATAGTGGAAATTACCGCAGGATATTCAAATTTCCACATAAAAAATGGGTGCTGCTGAGTGTGGCACGAACCAAGTTCTTTTCACTGTGTGTGCATGTGTGTATCTATATGTGTAAGGTTAGGGTTGCACATGACATGCAAGTGTGGAAAGTTGCGCCATAATAAACCTCAACTCAAATGCGAATTGTGCTGGCAAGAATGGAAACTAAAGAAAGCAGAAATGTAGGAAAAAAACACTTTGTATCGGGTTGGCAGTTGGTAGTTGCTAGTGGGTTTTTGGCCAGAATGCAGTGAGGGAAGAGACCGGAGACTGGTAGCTCTTGGCCTTTGGCAACTGCGAATTTCAAACTGCGATTGGAAGAGCGATAAGAATCGAATCCTTTTTGCATTGCATGTTAACACATGCAAATTGAAATGTCTAAATCATACACACATCTACACACACATATATACTTACTCATACACACACTTAAACACTCAAACACAACATTCAGCAGAGTGTTTAAGAGCTGCATTGGCATAACTTAAATGGCAATTTAATTGTTGACCTGAAGGCGTTTAAACTATGCCGCAAAGCGCAAGACAGACAGAAAGCAAGGGAGAGTGGCAAAGAATGAGGAAGGAAGGAGAAAAGAGAAGCAAGAATGAGGTAAGAGGCTAGAGTAAGAGAGAAAGGTTAAAACAAACGAGTAAAGTCTAGATTTGAGCTTAATATGCTTTGACATAAAATGCACATAGCAAAGTGGCACACACACACCAACACCCTACACATAAACACACACATATATACACGAATATATGTGTATACACGTGCAATCTTAATTGAAATCGTTGAGGCCTCATTTTGCGGCCTGTAAAATGCTGCGTAAATTAAATGAAATACTTGCGGTGTAAACTAAACACGCCTTAAACTGACCCATCTGAGAGTTGCTCCTGCACGCCTCCTCTCACACACACACACACACTCACAGTCACACAAACATATTCACATATAATTAATTATTGTCGCAACATCATTTATCAGGCTATGCAAGGACACATTTTCAGTCTTCAGGCTCCGAGTTTGTCGCCTGTTTATTCAGCTGTCGGTCTCACTTACTCACCAACTGTTTTACCAACTGACAAACAGAGTGACTGACTGACAGACTGACTGACTGTTTGTGGCAATAAACTAGTGCTTGTTGTTGTTGATTATATTAAAGTGTTGTTGTGCAAGTGTCTGTGGCAGATTATGGTCACACTGCGCGAGTAAAGCTTGTGCAAACACTTAACCGAGCAGCAGGAACAGCAGGAAAGAGCAGGAGCAGGAGCAGAAGGAAGCAGCAGGAGAAACAGAGCCAGACGACACTTTCAACTTTCAAGTTAACCAACTCACTGACTGATGATTCTCATGTGCCTGACACTTTTACTCACCTCTCTCCCTCCCCTTTTCCCCCTTTCTCTCTGCACCAAGAACACTCCCCATTTAAACGTGTGTTTATGGCGATGAAAAATGATATTTTTAATATGTTATATTGCAGGAACAACTCGCAACATCGTGACTGTGCGTATATACAACTTGGCTGAAACTGTCAAATTGGGACTTGTACTTATCTTTTATTAAGCTAATTTGAATTTAGGCGAATGTTGCCGAGCTAAGCAAAATTCCGCTTACACGCGCTTTTGGTTTAAGCCAAAAAGGTAATACTACGGAATAAATTAAGGTAAGAAGTTACTTTAAAATAAATGAAGTACGCTTAAATTGTCTGGCAAACTTCATTTATCAAATAAAAATCTATTAAAGACTTTGAGTTGCTTGTGAATACTATAGGGTGACCATATTAATATTAACCGATAGATATTTAGTTACTTAAGCAGCAGAAATGATTAGTCACTGGATATTAACGACTAAATGTGCACTTTTCTTGACCCACAAAATTAACAAGAAAAGCAGGGAAATTTATAGTGTGAATCCAAGTTAGTGTGACCTTACTTCTTGTTCAAATGAAATGATAACAACTTGATATCCTTGATTAAATTTATCACTGTATTACGTGATGAACTAGAAAAATATATGCTACAAAGTGACTCTACTAATCTATTTATGAGGAAAATGTTTCTCAAAAAAGAAAATTCATAAATTTGAAATTTAAAAAATCAGAGTATATAAAAAAAAAGAACACATAATGGATTGAATAAATAAAATGAAACATTACTTAATGAATAATCACTTTTTCAGACCACCGGCAGTACTGTTATTAATTTAAATTTTTTTTTAAGTAGGGTGTCACGTAACTTTTCATAGCTACTGTTTTTATTTTTACATTTTAACACTTTGAATTAAATTGAATGTTGTTAAAACATTTGTTACAAAATGAAATATGATGTATTATCTTTAAGCCACATTGTGCAGTTAATGTAAACTATTAATATGCCATACAGCAGTGGCCAATTTATATGAAAATTAATTGTTTAAATATAACCAAAGGAGCTTTCAGTGATTAATTTAAAGAATGCGCTTTTAACCGACAACAGAATGCACAAAATGTACATTTATGTAGATAAAATCATGTGTTTTTCGTTTCTGACGCAGTAGTGCATATGATGATAATCATCAGCATAATGATAATGATGATAGTGTCTGCTTATATGTTGGCATTTGAGTGTTTAATTGTTTTTGTTGCCGTTCCTGATGCCTTTATGCTGATGTTGAATGAAAATGTTGCTTAAATTAAGTTAATTTCATACATGAAGCGACTGCAGTCGCTGGAGGACAACGTTCCACGTTTATCAGCAATTAATTAGTCGGACTTTATTGAATAACTACCAAATGAGTGGGCGTACATGGATGCATATTAAAAAATAATGCAATTTTCAGCTCATATTTTCTATATTCATGTATGGGAATGATAAATTTATGTGTGTGTGTTTTTATCCATAAAAGGCAACTGTGGAAAACATAGTGGGTTGATAATTGTCTGGGCTGAAATGAAAGCAATTGCCAGACATGGGGCGTTGTTGTTGTTGCTCGACAATCCTGTGGGCGCAACTAATAGCAATTGTGGGTCTGGGGAAGGGAATGAAAATCAATTTCAATGTTGACCAAAAGCCTGGCATAAATATTTTACATATATATAAAAAAAAAGACAAGCAACTTGCAGACAACAGAAAATGGAAGACAAACAATGTGCAGCAGGACGACCAAAGGGTAAGAGGCCTGGTCGGAAAAGTGAGTGGACAGGATGAAAAAGTGGACAAAAAACGTGGGTTGAGAAATGAAAGTAAAAAGGGCCAGAGACAAGAGCTGTCAAGTCTCGGTTGTTTCTGCATTTATTATTACAATAAAAAAAGGATGAGGAGTGAAAAAGGGTGATTGCAATTGAAAATCAGCGCAAAGTCAAACGAAATGAAAATCCATAAAATCAGATTTCAAAATCGACAAACAGATAACCGTGCAATGCAATGCAATGAGCGGAAAGTATAAAGGAGTAAAGTGGAAAGGAGTAAGCAGTAAGGTGGTAGTAGAAAGGACACTTGACGCTGCTGGGCGACAGGACAAATTTCTGTCAAGTGTCCTCCAACTTTGCCGCCAACTCCGCCTTCACCTCCACCGAGTACTCAGTTCCATTTTCAGTTTCAGTTTCAGTTTCAGCTTCTCCTCTCTCAATTCTCTATGTTGGTATTGCATTTTCAAGTTGTTTATCGATGGCAACGCTGAAGCAATACCCGTAAATCATCGAAGGAAGTGGTCGGAATCGCCGTTCTCGTTCTCATAAATTCAACAATTTATGTGCGTGTCTGTGCCTGTTCCTGTATGTGTGTATATTGTGTGTTTTGCGTGTGCGGCTGCCGTTCTGAGAGCTCGACCTGCCATTTGTATTGGTGGGCGTATAAGTGTAATAATAATAACAATAATAATGGCTTAATGATTGTGTTCGTCATAAGCTCCGACTTCGTCTGTGCCTTGGATTACACTTTATGAACTGCCTGAGGTCAAAACGGGGCGAGTCCAAGGATTTGTCAGCACTCCTTTCTAGCCAAGGATTGTGTCCATAGCACTGCATGCATAAAATATATATAAATATTCCGACACTTGAGCTGCCACAAAAAGAATTGAGCCATTTGTGCAGCAAGCTTAGGACTCAGGAAATAAACTTTTAGTATTAAATGAAGTTTTCTACTCAACTTGGCTTTAAATGTACTTGAAAACTAGTTTTACTATTTCAAATGTATGGCTTTAGTATAATTATATACCACTTTCTGCTTTAACGTTCAATTGTATTCCATTAAACTTTCATCAAGTAAATCACATGTCTATTCATAACTTACTATATTATTTTCCGTAAACGTCCTGTGTCGTTTATTTCCCATTTTGATTTAAGTTATCTGATGAATGAATTTGTGCTGTGAACAGAGTCCAATTTAGGACTTCGACTCCCTTTTTGCGTTTTATGTACATTATACATTACGATACATTCTAGTTTTAGCCATTTCAGTTGCCTGCCTGAACTATTTGGTAGGCTAAGGGGAATTCGTTGTTGTTGCCTGATTTCATTGTGTTTATTTGCGTGCGGAAATGAACACATGAAGGCAAATACAAATGTGAAGCATAAAAACGCAATTACGCCCACTTCCGAGAGAAGAGGAAGATGAAGAAGAGGTCGAGTTGGGCCGGAAAAAAACACAAATCTTCCATATTGAAGCTGGCTTCATAAGTTCGTTTTTATAGCCGCACTGATTTCTATTTTAATATAGTATAGGAGTGTGTTTGTGTGTTCGATGAAGCAATACGAGAAACATACACATATTTACTTGTGTATGTGCTTATGTAATATAAAAACGAAATGTCATAATATATATAACTGATACATATATAATAAACTGCTTGAGGGCTCACTCTCTGGGCGGGGGGAGTGGTTGGTTGGCCGTAAACAATGCGATATCAAATGTTTACTTGCACACACGCTCAGTGGCAGCAGCTTGAAGTGTGTGAGTGTGTGTGTGTGTGTTCTTGCCTCCTGGCACTCGTCAGCTAGGACTTGGGACAATCAAAACAGGCTCAGAACTCAGGACTCTTAAGGATTCTTTATAAGTACATAATGTGAGTATGTGTGTTGTGTATTCTGCTCTGCTCTGCCCTGCTCTGCTGTGCTGTGTTGGTAATGTTGATGATGAGCTGCTCAATGACACGTGCAGCCAATGCGGCGTATGTGTGATACATAATTTGTTATCGCCTGCTTTTGGCATTATTTTCTTTTTTTTTTTTTGTTGTTGCTGCGCTGTGGCCTATGTAATAATTTCATGCTGTCGTCTGTTTAATATTTTTCGCGCCTAATGAAAAGTAGATCCTTGCCACCTCCGCCTAAGGCATTTTCTTCGCTTTTCCCTAAATGTAGTCGATTTTAGGCATCAGCCATAAGCCGCGTTGAGTGCCGAGTGCTGCGGCAAGGCATTTACATCATTTGTCACAACAGTGTGTCACATACACACACGACCACCAAACCCACACACATACTCACTCACACACATGTGCTTATCGTGTCCTGTGTTTTTTTCTCTTTTTTGCAGATTTCTTCTATCTTTCTTTCTTTTTTTTTTCATTTATTTTTTTGTTGCTTGTGGCAATTTGTTGTATGCTGATAGCAGATAAGCATTTGATGAGGTTTATTATTAAATTAGAGATTGTGCTTTATACTCGTAACTAGACAGAGGGCCAGAGTTAGCTTAAAGCCGCTTATTGTGCGCAATCAGCGCAAAATCGGCTTAACTGTTCTTACGAAATAAATCTAAAAACTTGCAAATTAAATTGGAATATAAATACGAAATAAAACTCCACATAATAACAACAACAATCTTTTACATATATAATTCCAAATGCATTACATAAATTCGAAATATATTCACTGGTAAAAACTTTTGCATAAATTATTGATTTTGTTATTTTTGCTTTTAGTTTAAAGTAAAAAAAAGCAGAGCACATCTGTTTGCAGACATCAAATGAAATATTTGTCTGGAAATGGATTAGGCAACTTTAACCTTCAATGAGCTGGAAAAGCTATGACATATGCAGATGCTCTGATTTAAAATATGCCAAAGCCATAAATAGTTTGCCAAATATTCATTACAAATAAAAAAAACAACACAATTCAGCTAACAAATGCTGAAATTTCACATCAAAAGGATGGGATTAATAATGCAATCAAAATTTTACAAATGTGGATTAAAACGAGCCGAAAATGTTAACTTTTGCTGCAGCTTAGTCGATTTATAGCTTAAAGACTAAATCTTATTTAAGTTAAATAGATTTTTGCTATTTGCAAGCAAACAAAAGTTTTTATTTTTGGCTCAGGAATTAATGGATTACGTATATTGTGAGATTGAAATTGAAAATTCCATTTAAAATGTAAATCGAAAATTGTAAGTGAAATGTGGAATTTAATTAGGAGCTCAAATAAATCTACAGCATGTGTGTGTGTGACTGTGTGTATGAAGTCAAGCTTGAAATGGCACACTTACACACACACACAAACATACACTGCAAAAAAAGTACGACAGAGAGAGAGAGAGAAAATTTTGCAGCGTGTGTAATGTAATAAGTCTGTTTTAATAATTTAAAATATAAATTGCCACAAGCATACATGAGATATTTTAACCACAAGCAATTTAAATATTAAATGACTATAAGAAAAGCCACTCACACACCGACACACACACACACATGCTCACTGATACATTTAGAAATGCACATGTGTGTGTGTGTATTTGTATTTGTATTGGTGTATGTAAAAAACTTCTCATGCCCTCCAAATCCATGGCAGGCTGCTGAAAAATCCCATTTCACAATCTCATCCAGTCTTCCGTCACTTTCTCTTATTGCCTCTGTTTCTCTAGCAACCGCAGTCACTGTTCTTACTGCTCGCTCCTGCCCAAATTGTTCTCCTCTCTCTCCTTGGATCTTTTGCTCTGCCTCCTTTCAGTTTTCCCGTCTTGTGTTCAGTTTCTCTTGTATTATTGTTGCCATTGCCTTCTGTGTGCGCACGTCAAGTCAAATAAATTTAATAACGCATATACATACGGTATAAAACGCACACACACACACATACACACACTCGAACACACAAACTTGCAGAGAGAGAATTATTGAGAGTGGGAAATGAGCTGGTGGCATATGAAGTTACGCATACGCCAAGTGGGACCAAAAACAGTTGCCAAGTCGAGCGCTGCTGTTTGTTTCGCTGTCTCTCCACCTCGTCCTCTTCTTTGCCTTCTTGCGTGCCTTTTTCTCATTGTTCGCTGTTGCCCCAAGACGCGTCAGCGACCGCAGTTTTGCTTGTTGTTGTTCTGGTTGTTTGTGGGTTCCTTTTTTTCCTTTTCAGCCGTCTGATAACAATGCAAATTCAAACGCGGCGTATGCGCAATATTTGTGTGTTGCGTTCCGTTGTATTTGCTTTAACTTAGCATACTTTTGTGTGCTGTTTACAGTTTTAAGCACTTTGGTAAATTGGTCATAAATATATGTATGTAAGCACACTCTCACACACTTATATACTCTCCTCTGCATACATTCAAGCATTTATATACACCTTTTTATATGTGCTGCCCTGCATCGATTTTATAGCCGGCCTTTTGCCAATTTTGCGACCGCCGTTTTAACGAGTTGCTCACATGGCGTCGTAGCCATAAAATGCGTCGCTGATAGCAACACACCCATAAACTCAACACACGCACACACTCACACACACACAGCCATTTACACATCATTTGACTTGCGAGCTGTTTCAAAATTATCAACTGCACCATTAACCTTTGATAAGTGCAAAGTAAAATCGATTTCCAGGGAACGCGCGTTATGTAAACTTGGCTTTAATCATTGATTTGACGTAATTTGCCACACAGCAGTTAAGGCAGCATTTGACGCGCACACTCACGCCACACTTGAACGCTGTTTAAGCCAAGTTACACTGCAATAATCCAAATATTTACTTAGTCACAGAACTCTAACTGTAACTGCAACTATAGAATTTGACTCCTTGCATGTTTAGTCAATGAACACACTTGAGTTTGTTTGTGTCATCGATTTGTATTTGTTCAGCATTGAAGCAAAATCAATTAAAAGCAAAGTTGTCAAAACATTGCATGCTAATGACACTTGCTGAAAACTATACCAATTAAGCTTTAATCCGGCATATAAGCTGCTCTAACGATTTGACATAGTTTGCTGGCTTATAAGCCATTTGATTTAGCTTTAAAAGCTAGTTTTGGGGAGCTTAATTGTTATTGATAGCTGCTCAGGTGTTATTAAGCTAACAACTAAAGCTAAATTTCATTTTTAATAAACTTTATTTGATAGCTTTAAATTAAACAGAAAATCTCGTTTATGTCCAAATTGCCGCTTAAAAATTCTACTTCAATCAGTGTCATTTATAACGAACCTTACTGCGGCCCAAAATAACTCAAAGCTAATGGTCTTGGTAAGTAGTAAGTAGTTGGCTGGCTTACAAACATCATTAATTTTAGTTGATTTTGAAAAAGGCAATCGCTCGCATTGTGTTTGATGGGATTACAGGGCTCAGTTTCATCTAGAGAGCTGTTTGCCCACGCAAGACGGTTTGTCAATTCATCAAATCCATCAATTACACGCACACACACACACACACACGCTGACACACACATACATAACGAAGTCAAAGTCAATTTCATGTAATCAACGGCACAATGCAATTGACAACTGAGAGAAGAGTACTGAGCACAGTGGATGAGAATGAGTTTGAGGCATCTTAATCATCGCGAACTGACGAGTTTTGTAATCTCTGGCTCAATTTTCAAGCCATAGACAGAGGTTCTACTTAGTTATGCATGCGCATAGTCATACGCTATAGTATACATCACAAACACACACACTCATCGTGAATATGCGAATATGTGTGTGTTGCAACAACAGCCCCAATCAAATGTAGTACCACTGGCAACACACACTGACTCGACTAGTTTAGACCCGTCTTCTGGCATCTTGTTAACTCAGTCTCTCATTCAGCGCGTTTGTTTTGGCCAATTGTCTATGCAATTTTGGTGCACAATTGTGGGAAAGGTTAGACCAAAAAGTCATGAGAAATTTTCAACAAAATTGTAGCAAGAAAATGCACAAAAAAACCACACGCTTTCACAGTTTTCCCAACAGACACAACACTTACAAATTGCAGATGAGTTTGAATTTGAGTTCGAGTTGGAATTAAAGTTTAGTTAAGGTTGCTTTCAGTTTTGCTTAGCATTTCATTTCATTGGCCCTTTCACATTTGTTGCTTGCATTTTATCAAATGTTTGTCATCACAAACTAACAAACAAACAAACAAACAAACAGACAAACAGCTACGTCACGACTGACAGCACACAACACGACACCTGGGCGCCATAATCAATAATTAAACTTTACCTAGCTGCATCAAGATATGACAAAAGTCCTTTGGGTAATATACCTTTCCAACGTTCTAACGTTTACATTGGCCATGGTCGGGAAAAGTGCCATAAATATCACCTCAAATGAGTTTTTATGCGCAACAGGGAAAACGCAAAATGTTGGTAGGCGGGGGAGGGAAAAATGAATGGGGTGGGGGCAAAGCATAGCAACATGAATTCTATTGCAAAAGCGATATTCTCACTCACTCACTCACTGCAGCATATGATGAAAATATTTCATTCATGACGCTTGTAAATCTTCTTTTGATTGCACTTAATACTTGTCACAGTAGCAGAAAAAAATAGATAGAAAAAATTGCAGCACATACACCGCACTCACACACACATCCTACAAAAACTAATGTGAAAAAACTGCCAACGGTAGAGGAGGAAATCATAATAATCCGAACATGTTTGCATTCAAATTGAGAATTTCTCGTGTGTGTCTGACTGCGTATGAAATTTCAGTGTGTTTGAGTATGTGTGTGTGTGTGTGAGATATGAGCTCGCTTGTGTGCGTTTGCTATCTAGAGGGAAATCTCATTTCATTTCCAGCATATGCAGCCATACATGCCGAGTCTTTTGTAGTCTATATGTATAGAACGTGTGTGTATGGGTGTGCGTGTGTGAGCCCATTCAGTTTGCCAGTTAAAAATCATGTTTCTCAGCGCGATTTGGGTTATCAGGCAAACAAATCCACACCGAACACACAGAGCGAGTGAAAAAGAGGAAGCGACAATATGAGACTCAGATGGAGACACAGCCTTAGATACATATCTGGTTGAATGAGAGACACCTTTTACCGCAATTTATCGTTATTGCGGAATCTTAAATCTTCCTTTCAAGGATTTTGCTTCCAGTGCATTCAAAGCTTGAATCCTTTTGTATAGCATATCTTTTTTTCTCTCTCTGTGTGTGTATGGGTATGTGTCTGTGTTCATATGTTTTTACCTTGGCAATTGAATGAATGAATTGCCTCTGCGCTGCTATTTGCATCCTTAGATTGTAAGACAAGAATTATGATTTTTTATTGAAAGTGACTTTCTCTGTTCGTCTCTCTCCCTTTTTTTCGTGATAGTATCTCAGGTGAGCTAAATATGCGCTCAATTGTTGACATACAGATACTTATCAAGGCTTCCATTTATTTGCGAATGAATTGCGTTTGTATGACGCTCTGTACCTTCTACTGACTTGGCTTCCTTGTGTTTGTTGTCAACAGGTGTGGGAACGGAATAAGCTCGTAAATATTTCCACTTATTGCCAGTTACTTTTCACCATCATTGGCGCATATACAAAGCGCATTTCTTGTTAACAGCCAGTTGAATGTTGTTTTTTTTTTTTTTAAATATTCTCTTTTTGCTCTGTGTTGGCAAGTCTAAAAAAGTTTTCGCATCTACAAATTGGTCTCGCCTCTAGCCGCAAAAATGCACGACAGCTTTTTTGACTTTTTCTTCTCCTCTCCATTTCCTTTTACTCGTTTTTTACTTTCTTGACGTTCAAAGTTCTATTACTTTCACTCCATCTTCACATTTGGTTAGAAAGAGATTTTGGGGTGGGCAAAATGAAGCATAACAGGGCCAAAAAATGTGGCTAACAACACTAATACTCCAAGAAAATCCCAGCGAAAACACAAAGAGAAAAGCAACTTTCACAGTCAGTTTGCAACTTCGACCTTTTGAGCATGCTTCCCTTTCCAAGCCCTCTCCTGCTTGTATATGAACACCTCCTCTAACTGGTGTCCCACTCAGCCCTCTCCCCATCTCTCTCCGTCCGACCAACGACCCTTTTTGCGACAAACAAATCCAACAAGGCAACTTTTGTGTAAAACTTTATGCATCTCACTGCTGATGAAAACGAAAAATAACAAGCGCGAAAGAAGAAAGAAAAGTGATGAGAAGAGAAAAAGCGGAGAAAAAGTACAAGTAACGCCAGCAATTTCTTGATTTTTTAAATTTTTAAATCTCTTGTCAGACGGTGCGAGGAAACATGTGTTCTGCCTTCCCTCTAACTTTTCCTTTAGATGTATGTATATTTTTGCTATACTTTTTGTTTTTTTGTTTTTTTTTTTATTTTTGGCTTTTTCGCCTTTTGTTGTTTTTATTGTTCGCGCTTTTGTTTTTCTTTTAGCGCCGTTGGCAACAAAGTTGGGCAAAGGATGCGATGAGAACGATGAGGACGCACGAGGCGTTTGAGATAACTTTTTGATGTTTTACTGTTTACAGCTGTCAAGTTGTCCCCTCACCATGTCAAAATTATATTATGAATTGTATTTCTCCCCTTCCCATTTCCCTTTCACCACATTCCCCTTAGATGCTTGCGTTCTGCATCTGATTTTGTGGTAACTGTCCTTGTTGTTGGTCTGATTCTCGTTCATTTTGGTTCTGATCTCGTCCATTGATTTGCATAAAAATGTTCACAAATATTTTTCTTTTTATTACGATGCAAATAAAAAATAGCGTATGAAATAAAATTTATAAAACATGAAAACAATAACAACTAGAAGATCAAGAACACAAAGGCATAGACGAAAGGGAAAAGCAAAAGAAAACAACAAAAGACGACAAGTGACAGGCGCAACTCAATATGTTTTTCCAGTTGCCTTACAAAGGGCAAATGCTGGCAATAAAGCTGCAAAAGTCTGGCTTGAAAACTAGCTTGCATGAGACGAATTTATGATGCTCTTTAAATCTTGGAATATGTGTTTTTAAAAATGAAATTAGAAAGCAAAGACTGTCTAAACACTAAGTTATTAGAAAACCTTATATCTTGATTGATTAATCCATATATTTAAGTAGCATATTTCGATTGTAGTTACCTTTAGAGCTTTTTAGATGATTTGAAGATGGATTCATGTCTTTACAGGCAAGTCCAAGCAATATTAAAAGACTAAAGCTGTGACTCACTAAATCATTTGATTGGATTCTACTAAAATATCTTTAAAAAGTTATCAAGCAGCACATTTCTCTTAATAAACTAAAGCATTTCCCACTTTAGCAAACTACAAAATGGTTTAACGCTCTGATTAAAGCCACAGTGAATTGATATTTGCCATTCAAGCGAATCCCAAGTGACCATGGAGGACACATGCTATGGCTTACTTAAGCCACACATCCCCTGAAGCGCAGAAAACTCAAGTTTAGTTTTGTTATACTTGATGCCTGATGACATCGTCATATCAACGCTTTACGTATGTGTATTCAGAAAATATTTGTAGCAGCATTTGCGGCGTCTGGCAAACAAGTCCCTTTACGCTTTGTTTGCATTGCGAGGGTATAAAAAATGTATACAAAATTCAATTTGTTTGTGTAAATTTCTTGACTCGCGGCTGTTGCGAAAATAAAATCTACATAAAATGCCCCTAACATGTATTTTCTTCTCTCCACCCTCTCGCTCTCTGCGGACCTTCTCTCGCTTCTTGTCGGTTGATTTGTTTGCGCTCTCCCAACAATTTTCCTTCAAGCCAAAACATGCTCCTTCTGCAAACTTCTCCCACTCTACGACTAAAAAGCCCTCCATTTTTTTGCCCATCTGCTTGCCTCTTTGACACTTTGACTTTACAAGTGGCATGGGGGGGCGCATAACCAACTGCCTTACTCGATATAAATAAGTAAAATGCTATGCGGCTGCTTTTGTGGCTCTGACGGCGATGACAAATTAATTGAAAATGCTTTTGCTTTAAATACATATTTCAAACGCAAAGCAATTTCAATTATATAAGCGGAAATGCGAACGAAAAAGAAGTGGGAAAATAATACAGGCATAATGGTAGGAAAAATCAATGACTGATTTTCTTTTTTCCTTTTTTTCTCTGATTGAATCAAATGTGGAACATTGTGTGCCGCAATTAAGACGATCTATGGATAAATGGAAGCAAAGTCGTCGGCAAAGGCCTTAGACAGTTTCAGATAAGGCTAAAACTCCGACCATTCAGGCATTCCTGTCACGATTTTCGATTTCCCCGGCCTGCTCATGTATGTGTGTGTATGAGTAAGACTGTGTATGTGTTTGCTTATTTACAATCAATTGTACTTTATTCGCATTGAACTGAGAAACTTTTAAAATGCCAACTCCTCTTCTTCATTTACCCAAAATCTTGAGAAACAAGCGCTTAATTTAATTTATTTTTCTCTATTTACCGTTTGGATCCATTATTGTTGTTATTCCCTCTTGTTGTTGTCATTTGTGCTCGGCACGAAATGTTGCTCATTAATTTTGTTTTATTTCATTTCAAAGTGCCGATATTTTGGGGGTAAATGGGGTGAGGGGGGCTCTACCAACCCAAAGGAATTGGCAGTTTTTGGCTATTTAGCTTAAAATTTTATGCAGTTCACGTTTCTCATGTTGCCTGCAATTTCCCACTGTCATCAATTGGCTGCCAGCTGCCTTATTTTGCACTGCCTGAGGATAATTGAAACTTCGACTGATCCCCTGGCAAACCAATCGATACAAACAACAAATTTCAATCTGTATTCGGTACTTTTTTTGCCATTAAGCAAAGAATGGCTTATCCCAATAAATACTACTAAATGTGAGCGATAATTGAAAATTTAATGTCAGTTCAACATCCTGTGCGTTGTGTGGGAAAATAAGTTCAAAATCATAAAAGGAATAAAGTCGTTGCTAAAAAACTTTAAGTGCTTTTGTCCAGAATTCACATGGATTTCGTTTCGTATCGTTTTCGGTCTCAAATCACACACATAATTTGAATCAAAACTGTCTAACATTTGAAATGGCATTAAGTTTCAAGCAGGATGCTCCCTTTTCAAGGGGATTATAAAAGCTCTGGATCCCTTTTGAAGTATGAATATTACTCACTCAATCGAAATGCGGGTACATCTCATTAAATGCTTACCTGCAAAGAGAATAAAAGAGTTAGAGGGTTAGCAAAGTGTCTGTATTATTGATATACTTTTACTACGTAGATATATAAATTTATGTATGATTGTCCTTTGATAATAATGCAAAAAGGAATGAAACGAAGGACACTGTCTGCTGGTATAATTGATCTAAATTAACAATGACAGCGGACATTGAGTGTCGACAGCAGCAAAATGCCTGACATGCAAACAAGTCATCAGGCGTGGCGAAAGTTCGCGTTTTCTGTTAAGGCAAAATGGCTAATGGGTTTGAGTGCAGGAATAGCTAACTTAAGCTTATGAATTGACAAAGGTTAGTTGATGTCTAGTGATTACAAAACATTACTTCAAATGCCAAATGATAAAGGAAAATAACGCTCGTGAAAAATATAACTAAAGCAAATTTAT